>CAWUFW010000591.1:0-665964 GCA_963921515.1 Calotriton arnoldi | reverse complement strand
TTACGTGCGACTGCATTAGGAGAAAGAAGCGAGGAAGAGAATGCTCTTGGGCTCCATTTCCGGTCCTTTGTGTGTTTCTTAATCCACTAGTTGTGCATGAGAAGCAGGCACTTCTGTCTGCAATACTAATTCCTGTGGCTGGGCACCAACAGCATGGACCATAACATCATCTGGCACTGCCGTCATGTGCATGGAGACACTATAATCACAATAACCAGGTCCTACCAACAGTGCTCATGCATCATCATTAATCATCGGCAATACAAACTGTCATTGAGTGCAGCTTGGTAGCCTTTGTCATATAAGTAAGATGTTAAACTTTTCATCATAACTCTGCATATTTAAATTGGGTATTAACCATTTTAAGGTAGGGATTCTTTTTGCAGTTTACAAAACCAAATTGTGAATTGAGTTGTTAAACATTGCACTGCACAATTCAAATAAGCTAAAGGTTAAATGTCTTCCAATACACATACCTGTCTCTTTTTTAATTCCAGGTGTGTCCCTGGTTTGCTTTGGGGGCAGAAGAAAGTAAAATATAGTCTCTTCTGATGCCCTTATCCCTCCTAAAAGGAAGATAGGATATCAAGCATCTGTATTCTGCTGTTAAATTGTAATGTATACCAGAATAGCCTTTTGCTGCCATTTAGTCTCACTGTGTGTTTTGCCTTGCGTGGAGTATATCAGAGAAGGCAGTGAGCCACAGAGTAAAACAATAAATTCTCTATAGTATATACCTTTCAAGAGGCTTATAAGTAGAGGCAGTTATGAAAATATCACTCGGTTATAGCTATTTTTGTACTCTGTGTTGTTTTTGTGGAGTAGTGCCTCAGCCTTGGAGGTCACAGTTTGTATCTTGGACTGTACAAAATTCCCTCCTCTGTGTTCATTGGGCATTTGTACCTTCCGGAAGGGTTATGATATCGGTAGGAGAAGGCTGGTTTTACTTTTGAAAGAAGTGGTTTTTGAATTGGTTTCTTGCATAAGTAGAGATTCATTGTTTAGAGAATCTTTTTGTTCCAGCAGTGGATAGAATGCTGAGTTTGTGCCGCATGAGTGGATGAGATGTAATTTGCATCACTTCAATAGGTTAGATTTGTGATTTCGCAAAAACTTCGATAAAATGGTTGAAGCATGAATGGGAGATGTGGGCATTGGATAGATGCAAGATGGATTACAAATCCTTTTGGATGGTAATGAATTTGGTGTATCAGAAAGGATAACATCCAGTCTGTGTCCGTCATAAGTTCAGTGTGGCTTATGTAAGAGTTGATCTGGTTCCCATGAAAGTGTGATGTTTATATTTTGCCTCAAGAAGAACATGTATGTGCTGGGTCATATGTTTTATGATGTGTTGTGTCCTCCTTGGAAATTTGATCTGGCAAGAGAGTGATTTGAGAGGGGAAGATTTGTTGATTTCATTGCACGGTCAATTTTTTGATGTGTTCTGTCAAGTAATGATGAATTGAATGTATGTCCCAGGGAGATGATATTTTTTTTGTATGGGTGTGTTTTGGATATGTCCATAGAAAGTATGTGTTTTTTGAGAGGAGCATTTTTTTGCTAATCACTAAAGTAGATGGTGTGTAGAGGTTTGACAAGGATATGGTGTAGGCTTTGTCCTATTGACTTAAGATGTGTTTACTACAGTCTGTGGATGTATAGCATGTGCATGTCTCATATGGATGTTTGATATGTTGGATATGCTCAAAGAACTTTAATGTGTTTGAGGGAAACCAAAGAAATTATTTGTCATTGGAAATTCTTTTATGCTGGCTTCTTTATTTGTGACTTCTTGGTTGTGTCCAGTTGCCATATTGTGTTTAAGGGCATAAAGTCTTAATTTGATAATATTCTTAGCTGATTTGTGTGCATTACTAAATTTGATCTACAAGTTACAGAAAATCTGTGTTAGATGCAACATGCCAAATAATAAATTGTTGAAGGTATAATCTAGTAAGCAACAATATGTACATGCATTGAGTGTACACTGGGGAGATAATTTGCCATGAAGGGGTAATTTGTTTGGTATTTCTTTGTGAGTGTTTGGATTTAATAAGGAATGACGACTTATCTCACAATCGACTTATGTTTTGATCTACCTCAGTGGATTATATGTTGGTTAGGTTTTGTGCATTTCATATGGAAAATAGGTTTCATTTGTGTCTTATGAAGCACGCCACTCATTTGTGGTTTTGACAGAAGATATGTTTTAACTGATGTAAGGAGGCATGCAGTATGTTTGGGTGAGAGATGGTTACTCAGGTGTCTCTCTTTGAATGGATATGTTCAATGTGACCCAAGAGGGGATGATATTTATGGACCTTGATCTGAAGGGATATTCTCATTGACCGATATGAGGAGATGGGTTTGTCCGATGGAGGTATGATAAACTGGGCCTACTTACTCTTTTGTTGTGATTCAGTGAGGGATGGTGTATTATTATGTGTCTAATGCAAGAGTAGTGGAATCAGGAGCAAAATGATTGTCACATGAAAAGATGGTTGTAGTGTTGACGATCATGTGAAAAGGATTCAGTGGAGATATGTGATGGGCCCCACATGTTGTAGCATATGGCGAAATTGTTTTTTGCAGATGAACGTTTAGTATCAAGAAAACATTCAAGCCTCTTTTTATTCGTCCAGTGACTTTTAAATGAAGAGTTTTATTATTGCAAATGACACAAGCGCTTTCAGGTCAGAACTGTTCACCTTATGCAGGAAGAGAAATTCAATGTTCTTTTTTTTTTTTAACATAAGAACACGATACATGCAATCCAAAGCAGCTAGTGTCCTTTTTAGTCAGACAGTTTAGTGCCTGAGAACATCATGAACTCCCTTAAAAGAGTACTGTGTCATTATATGGAAGTGTGGTTTGATGTCCGTTTCAGTCTTATGCCTGTCTACGCTCATATGTTCATCTCCCTGCTAAAGGGCTGGATGCACATGTCCTGCTGTATCTCAACCAAGTATTTCTCACATTTCAGCCATGTCTCTTTCATGTTTTATATTCTGAGCATGCACTGTCACATCATGTTCTGTTCACCGTTAGTAGCTCTTGCGTCTTCACTGTTCATGTTCTGTAACCTGCCTTTGCTCCTATGATTTATTAGGTATCCCCAGAAAAAATCCAAGGACCCCTCTGTCCAGCCTGCAGGGAGTGAACACCCTCAATGAGAAGGCTCAATGGTATGTGGAATGAATTCTCAGAATTCTGGCTGTCAGTCAGTACCTACAGTCTGTGTTCTTCCATCGTGTTTGAGGTGCAAGTTACTTTGTGATAGTGCGACCATGGGCAGTCTGCATTCCCTGATGTGAGTGCATGGTGTAAAGTGTGCAGTTCGGTGACTAACCCATTAAAGATAATAGGGTAACCCTGTGTTCCTTAGAACCTGGGTATTGGTAATACAGTCTACAATAGGGTCTGTAGGATAAATCAATTGCTTAGTATTCAATAAATGATACAACCTAAAAGAAATTAATTATGGAAGCAGAGTCTAATAAGTATTTCTTAGACACCAAACGAAACACACCGAAGATACTTATTCATGTGTTCATACATAATATTTACTCCTTTAGTATATGGCTGTCACATATACAAATTCAACAACATATAACATAAAAAATGTGACTTTCGTGAGTCAAGTGGCGTGAAGTGAAAAGGTGGTGTTGTGAGTGAAATATACAAGACATACGGATTACAAGCATATGGACATCATATGAATTACTGCGGGCCTGTCCCTTTACAGTTAATCTCACATGTTCTCACCACACCCTTAAAAAATTCCCTTTTCTGATAATGGGGTGAGGCGACTAATGGACTTGAGCTAAATGAGCTAAAGCCTTCTAAACCTGGCTTCCTAGTGCTAATGGAATATAAAGTAGTGCCTTTAAATGTGCGGTACAGTTAGTTTGAGGCTCATAACTGTAGCTTGCTATTAGAGGCTACTTCCAAATGACCATACTTTCCTTATCCTGGACTACTTCGTAAAACATACTCTGCCTCGTGGTATGTAACCAAACACTGAATTAATGAGAACTATCTATTATTATCAGTGGGTACACGTAGGCTTGTATATGCAGAGTGCGACAGTATATCTGCTCTACTCAATCTATTTTATTCACAGAGGTAGAAAGGGCAGTGTAATGGCCTTCCTGTGCCTTCATGCATGACAAAATTATTAATAGTTGGTAAATATTTTGAATACCTTCCTATGAATGTGTATAAATGTGTTTTCGTAGAAAACCTCTTTTTACATTTTTTTTTAAATATAAAATAAACATTACCATTTCTTTTGTTTCAAGCTGTTAAAGTGTCGAACCAGTCAGTAAAGCCCTGCAGACTGTGGAGCATAACATGCCTATAATTGCATAATTTCCAGTATAACTTCTTTCAGTATAATATTCTTTTCCCTTAATCTTGTCGGTTGTATTTCTGTAGCAGAAAATGGCAGCATTTACATTTGTCCACAAAAGGATAGCTAACTGATGTAAATGCATTTACCTCTGCTGTATTCGATGCCACACTGGCACACAAGTATGCAGTAGCAAGCCCTAGACAGTCCGTGGGGAGTGCCTGATCAAGGCATAGTTTGTGCCTCCCATTCACGCTCGTTTGTGGATATTCTAAATCTGCTCCATCTTTGTCCACCCTGGAATAGGTTGGAGAGTTTACTCCGCAAAGGGTAGGAGCAAATCCCCTTCCAGCAGTTCCAGGGTGTCTAGGGGAACGGAATACTCCAAATCTTCATGCAGTTCATGGAGCCTAGAATTGTACCATCCAGATAATTGCAAATTGAGAAGATAGCAACTTACAAAATTGTCACATGATATTGTAAGTTGTGTGCCTCGAAACCTGCAACTGCTGCAGTCTTCCAGGTGCACTACTGGCAATGTGTGTTAATTGAAAAAGTGTGAACGTACATTCAGGCGGAGGTGTAAATCTCTGCATGTACTTTTAGACTCCATTTTGTGAGTTGGACCACAGTAGTTGCCAAAACACAATTGGTGTTCATATGTCGCTTAGCTGAATATGAGCTTATTTTCTAGTTGTATTTGTACCCATGACTTATCGGGATGTGTAGGAGGAGCTTTCAATGTAAAAGAAAAAAAGGAGAAAACCTTCATATTTTAAATGGGTTCCACTTCTCCTTTGTACAGATCAGATGGTGAAAGGAGCCAGCATGCCTTATGAGGCGCACCCATTATGCATGGAAGTACCATTGATGTTTACTCTGAACGCTAATGGCCAGTCACTACTTGGAGGGGCATTAAAACTGCTATATGTGCTTTCCTTGCCCGTGTGCGCACTCACTCTCTGTGCGTGGCAAAAAGAAAGCGGCTATGCGGGCGTTGAAGAACCTCTAGGAAGAACTCCTTCCACTGAAGAAACTGAATAACAGCATTCATAGCGCAGAAACTCCCGCAGGGAAAGGTTTATAGCGAGAGAGGGTAGGACAAAAACACATTGCTTGCTACAGTCCCGTTCAACATCACTCTAATCTCCTTGGATAAAGGGTACTTCCTGTTTGCTGTCAAACATTAATACTATGTGGACAACTCTACCACCACTGGCCTCCAAATATGCATTTGATGCTTCAAACTTTACAAATTAAAGACATTTACTCATATCTACATGGATAAAGGGTACTCCCTGTTTGCTGTCAAAAATTAATACTGTGTGGAGAATTCTACCTCCACCATCCGCCAAATATGCATTTGATGCTTCAAACTTTACAAAATAGAGACATTTTACTTCACAAGGACCATGCATTTAATTAAATCTGGCATCCTCATTGACCCATGTCTGTACTGCATCTTTTCTCTCTATCATGAACTCATTTGCCCCACACTCACTATTCTTATTAAATTCTTTCTATTAATTGATGCTTACCCCATTGAATGGAAACATGTCATGCTCTTGCTGTTGCTTAAAAAGCCTTTTGCCAATCCTGTGACCAACTACAGACCTTTCTTCCTTATCCAGCTAAAGTCTTGGAAAAACAAGTCAGCCTGCAGCTCACCAGCTACCTCGGAACTCAAGTTCTGCTTGATCCCTAACAGTCTGGCTTTAGAGCCAATCATAGCACAGAAACTCCTCTAATTGCTGCCATGGATGACATCCAACTCATCGATTAGGCTGCTGCTGAGCTAATCCATTTAAATCTGTTGATGCTTTTGACACAGTATCACATGCCATTCTACTCAGATGCCTTTTCGATGCAGGTTTCTGCTCTTCAGTGGTTTAGTTCTTATAGCTCTCACTGGGCCCACTCGGTATGTCTCCCCCCAACTTCATTCTGATGCCTCATTTGTGTGGGGTCCCCCAGTGTTCTTCCCTGAGCCCCATATTGCTTAATGTTTATCTAATAGAGACTTCTAGCTGCAGATTCCTTACCTTTGAATTTCCAAGGCGTCGGGGTGGATCTGGAAACTTTTGCTGAGCAGTACCCCTTGTGCGCGGCATCGGGTAGCTCCATTCGGCTCCTCATGACGTCGTCGGCAGCGTCAGTTATGATGTCGCAGTGCCTATATAGGCTCCACCCAGGCACGCATATTTCAGTACTTTTCGTTTTTTCCACACCAGAAGCACAGAGCCACGAAATAACTGACATAGTCGTGTGCAAAACTAGGGCCCTGAAAGGGGAGTAGCCCTAATATATATTCATTGTTCAATGCTAGATTGCACTTGAGACTGTCACAACAATATCGAGAAGATCAATGGTGTCACCTAGAAGGGAAATGGGAAAACAAGCTGATTATGTCTCAAGCAAGATTTCAGTTGTCGGCCTCATCAATGGAGTCTGCTGGTAGGATTTCCATTCTTTCCAAAATTAACAACTGAATTAATTATAACGCATGCATCCCTGACAGGATGGGGCCAACTGACGATATAACATCTTTGGTCTCAAGAGAAGATCCAATATCCCAAATATCCCAGGAGTCTGTTGTAGCTCAGTGCTGTACACCTAACCCTTGAGACTTTCCTTCCACTCTTGTGGCAGACAGATGTCTGATTCAGCCAATTACCTCCACAACCAAGCATTATGTCAGAAAGGTCGGTGACATGAAATACAGAACTGTCACTGGAAGTGCAACCGATTTTGAAATGGTTGCTTGCCATTAATCTATCAACAAAAAGGTGTTCCATCTGCCAAGAATAGAATAGAAATATTCAAGCGGATGCTTTGAGCGGCAAATGTTAGAGAATTAAGAATGGCTATTAGACAATAAAGTTCACGGAGAACAATTTCTGTGATTGGGGTTTTCCTCAAATATACCTATTCACAGACCTGGAAAGCAAAAATGCCAAAACTTTGTGTCCAGATTTCAGGGATTTTTGTAAACGCCCAGGTTCTGAGGGACACGGGGCAACCCCATTACAGTTCATATGCCAGATTTCAGGGATGGCATTGGGGAATGCCCTTTTGATTAACTTGTTAGGAAAATGGTTTCATGCTTTCAGCAGCTTTCCCTAATCATTACACCTCTAATAGAACTGAGACATTCCAGAACAAGAATGATATTGTTAGCTCCAGAATGGCTGGGATAGTCGTGGTACAGCAACCTGCTGCACATGTCAGTGAGGCCACGTAGGAAATTGCTGTGCTTCTTCATAAGTCTGGAGCGGAAGAGTTTCTGTCCCAATTTATCTTTGTTGCACTTGGCAGCACGACTTCAGATATCATGCAATATGGGCATTTCAACCTGTCTACAAAGCGCATGACCATTTTCAAGGAATTTGAAAGCGAGCCAACCAGAAGAGCTTTTGAATAGAAAGGATTCTTCATATTGTGTCAGCAAAATAATTTAAGCCTGTATAGAAGTGCTGCCATACCTGCTTCATTTGGTGAAGGCAGGTCTTCAAAACTTGTTCATCAAGCTATATCTGACAGCTGTAAGAGCACACAAAAAACTCCATCATAGACTTCTGAACTCCTGAGGTATAGATATCGAGATTATTTCCAGATTCATGATCTTTTTGCATCAAGCTTAATTTTCTTTTAAACAAGGTGGAAGAATTGCCATTACATTTAATGCACAGGCACCAATTGCATGCACTGCAGCACCAGCTACTGCCATATCTTTTGGAATTTGCAGGCTCAGTTCTGCAACAGTTCTTGATGTGGTCCTCTTAACAGCCATCATTCCATGGATGAAGACATCAGTGTGATTCTTGATCACTGCTCTCATAGTAAAGTAATTTCCGAAAGGGTTGTTCAGAGTTTTCCCCTCAATGCACCAGCTTACTTTAGTCTGGGAGGTGAATGCCGTGTTAGCAAGACTTTGGGCCTTATTTAAAGGTTAGTATGTGGGATACTAGCTCAAAATGTGGCGAATATCCTGTCCCAGTCCCATAGGATACAGTGCATTTGAGATACATCGGATGGTCTATCTGCCACGTTTGTAATAGAGTAACCCATCTGCCAAACTTTATGGCCTTAATCTCATTATGTTTTTAGTGTTGAACAAGTGGACAAAAAGCAGCTTCCCTAAGACGACCTTGTTAGTATCTCTTTCATCAGCAAGACAAGTTCATGACCACCAAGCAAATGTTTTCTCAGACTGACCCTTCACAAGATCTTTCAGATCAAGGATGTTGCTCAAAATCAACCGAAGACTGTATATAGTTTCTTCTCAGACCACCACATTAACCGGATATTATAACTAGGTTTGTTCTTTCATAATTCATATGCTTTGTTAATACTTTGAGCAAACTAGAATTTCTTTCTTCTGACTTGTCTGCGGCACATGATTTTTCACTTAATGGGCAACTCTTGTGCATGTAGAAAATCAACTCAAGTATGGTGATCTGTATCACCCAGTGTTATGTGAACATTAATAGACCTGTTCCTTTGATACCAATGACATCTCTTTTTATGGGGCACGAAATGACTGTGCCACCAGCACCTTAGCCTTGAGCAGAGTAAGAACTTCTGTGCTGCAAAGGGAGATATGGGTAGTCTCTTTAGGATCCAGTGGGAAAAATATTTTGTTTTGTTTTAGAAGAAGCACTGATACATCCTGTTTCCAGTCAGGGAGAATAGAGTAATAAGAAATTGAAAGGTTGCACACATCTGCAAGAGCATACTATGTTGGCAACCAGTTGGAGAATGTGGACATGGCCGTGATGTAGAGAGGATCCAGAGTTAATTAAGGATGAAGTAGATGTGGCAGTCTCAATAGTGAGGGAAGCATAGTCTGTGAGAGGAATGACAGGACTACAGGTGTAATTGAAGGCGATGAGTATATGAATCCATGAGGTTGAGTTGTCAGCTAATGAGAGACGGATAATGATGCTTACAATGAAAGAAATTGTAAAGACCCGTGTCCCTGCCTTATCCATGTCATTGGATATGACACTTAAAAGGACTAATGTAGTATGTAACCCTACCTTGGTATTTGCTGACATTAAAAATGTGTCCACATATTTGATTATTTTATTGTAAGATTTAAGAGATTAACTGTTTTGATAGTGAGAATGCTGTAGGTCGGGCATCATTCTCAATCAGAGCTTGCAGCACTGAACTGGCTTTGATAATGGCATCAGAAGAAATTAGAGAGACGCTCGATGCTGGTGGAATGCTGCCTTGATTTTATTAGACCGCTCAGCGGCATTTGACACTTTCAATCACGACCTACTCATTGACCATCTCTCCTCCATCAAAATTAGGGATAGAGCTCTCAAATCATTTGGTTTCCCATTAGTGCTCTATGCCGATAACACTCAGATTGTGGTGTCAGTGACCAGAAGCTCAGAGGCTACTGCCACTAGGCTCCATAACTGCATGCTTCACATCCGAAGATGGAGGGGTGACAATTGTCTGAAACTGAATTCAGCCCCCCCGGCATGTCTGGTGTACGGTCCCAGTTATACGTCTTTGTCATTTAACCTCCCAGTCCGTGTCCATTCAATACCCAGTATATCCACGATGGCCGGTCACCCCATTCAGCTAAAACCGATGTGCTGCTATTTCGCAGAACCTTTATGGTCTCCAAGTTGGTGGCCTCAGGAACTTGGAACTTGGCACTCTTCCCAGTCGGGTCACGAAAGTGAAAAATCTGGGGTTGCTTTTTGACAAGGAGTTATCCTTCGGAAGGTCAGATTAACTTTATCACCAACTCTTCTTTTTTCTTGCTTAAGTTACTTGGGAAGGTTCTCCCTTTTATTCCATGGGAACTGCAGAAAACTGTGGTCTCCGCTTTGATAACTTCTAAGCTGGACTACTGGAATGCACTGTTCACAACTATACAGAAAAGCTTTTTAAGCAAATTACAGATTCTTCAGAACACAGCAGCACATCTTCTCTTGCAAATTCCCAGACACAAGTCTGTCTCACAGGCCTTGACACAGCATCACTGTCTTCCGGTCTAGTAGTGCATAGACTTTAAGGCCTTATGCATTACCTTTAAAGCCTTACATAATTCTGGACCTGAATACTTAACACAGAGCTTTCAGCATTATACTCCATCTCGACCTTTGCTCCTGCTCCAATTTTTATCTGGTCGTTCCCAATTTCCAACGATCTAACTGGGGTGGCAGGAGCTTTGTTACTTACACAGTTAAGTTGTTGAACTCTATGCACCTCGATCTCAAAAAGAAGTCTGACATATTGGCCTTCAGAAAAGCCCTAAAAACTTGGATTTCAATTAGTAAAATTTCTTTTTCTGGTTCACTCTTTCTGTTTGGGTAGCTTTCCATTCCTGAGCTAGTGCCTAGACACCCTGGGGTAGTAGAGCGCTTTATAAATTCTATTTTCATTTTCATTTAATTTACCTTGAAGATGGCAAGGTCCTCTAAATACTAATCAGCACTAGGGTGTGTTTGGGCAGGGTAGAAAAGATTTAGGATTTACATTTATGAGTGACAGTCCTCTCAAGAACAATGGTGACTCATGTCCTATTTGATGTCTCACTTGATGAAAAGAAGGAAACGAGGCAATGAGACTCACATGACCACAGGGAAGCTGACAATCTCCAAGTTGTTTGATTGGAAGCCCTCATTGCCTGATAAGATTGGCTATTCTGGATATGGTGCATTGAAAATATGGCATAGCCTACATGGCGCAGCATATCTACCCTTGTGCTGCATCATAAAATGCCAGACCTCCAATATTTGTCTTTGTATCTAGCTTAAAATACTTTTTTTAAGGTCTTTGTTAAGAAACAACAATTCCCTCTTTGGAACAAAATGAGCTCCTACACAAATTTCATTCAGGTTAACCCTTGTAACAGCAGTAAATTCATCTCTGTGGAGGATCGACAGGTAAATGGGGTGCTGACGGGTGGAGTTGGGGACAGAATTCCGGTGTTTTTCTTAGGGATAGGTTTTACCTTTATATTCATCCATCTTTCCATCAAAGGTAGCGTTAAATTTTCAACAAAGCAAAGGCAGTTAATTTATCTGTTTTCTTTACAAATTCTGTAGGTCCAGCACAGATTATGATATTAACTGGCCTCTGTGGAGTAACTGTGCACTCACTTTCTTCATATCTATATAGTGACTGTGTACTCCTCTTATTTATATCCCTCGAGCAACTCATCTTGCAGCTGGACCGAATAGTCTGTTTCTCTATGGAACGATGTGCTTTTTCCCCCAGACATGACTGCACATATCTGCACTACTTGATGTCTTGGCAGTCCAAGCACAGCATCTGACTCTAATTCACACTTTCTCTGTGATACCATCGATCTGCGTGTTCATCCATGTAGGATCATAGCGGCGTATCATATCGTCTCCCGTGGTAGCATGAAGGCTGTCATTAATAGGAGTGGAGTGGAGTGGAGCTGACCCTAAGTCCCAACCACGGTTTTACTTCTAGACAACATCCCTGGTGGCCGACAGAGGGCTTATTAGGGTACAAATAGAGGAGGTCCACCATTACCATGGAAGCAAAAGCAAGCTTGGCTCTGTCAGTATTTAAAAAGGGTGAGGCTGTGACATTTCCTCAGGACAGTCCAGCTAATCAGACAAAAGTGCATCTCTTCCAGATGGCCCTACCCCAGACAGAATCAACCTAGTTAGAAGAGGATATTGAACACACCCTTGAAAACTCCTCCCCTCAAACATATATAAGACAAGGAAGAGGAGCCGGCAAGAAGGAGGAATGGGACTCATGCATGTTATGGTTAAATATACCTACCACCTGTCTTCCCAGGCAAGTGTTGGGCTCTCTAGGAAGGTTCTGCCATCAGGCATGGAAGGCAGACAGAGAGCCAAAGGGAGATAGAAAATTTGAGATTCCCGCATGTTATGGCGACGCGTACCTCGGTTCTTTCCAGGATGAAGAGGCCTACCAAGAGGCAGAGTGACTGTCCCACTTAAATCCGCATAGATGCTCAAGAAAATCTTCCAAAAGGAACTAAATATATTTATAGACTGACCATACAAGAGATGTAGAGTAAGATCCCAGAGACTCTCTCATCATATGCTCAAAACCTGGTGAACCTTCTAAAGTGTCTCCCACAGTGTCTTTCAAAACTTATTATTATTCAGATTAAACTAAATGTAAGAGGTACTTTATGTCCCACACCTTGTCGTGCTTAGAGTCCTCTGTATGCCAACACACCATTGCTAAGAGAATAGTTTCTTGCTTTCACTTACGTTAGTAAAAAGCTAAATATCCCCTTCTATGGTGACCTAGATTACCTGCTTTTGTTTACGAAACATTTATATTTGCAGTGTTTCTACATTGAGAATAGTGCACATTTTTTCAACCACTACTGCATAGACTATAAGGTCAGCTGAACCACTCTCAAGTTGCTTGTTACAGCATGTAGCTGTCTCTCCTTCACTCTTTTTGTGTATCATTGATTGGTCTTGTAGCCTAATGTCATTACATAAAGTTAACATGATTGAAAAGGTAAAGTTTCTTTACTTAAATTTTAGTCCTCTACCAAGATTCCTTGTTCGATTCTTATCTGCCCAACTTCCCTTATATTGGAGGTAGCTTTTGTCTCTGTGGGATTTTGAAATTGCAATGAGGGATTAAGCTAGTGCAGGATATTCTGGTCGCTTTCCATGACCGCACCAAAATGGCTATGCCACCTCTAAGGCTGTTCCAGTTTTTTAAATATGTATTTCCTTTGTTTTATATATTTTTTCAATATAATTTCTAAGTGTTCTGCAATCTTACTCGGCTATCCCAATGGTTTTCAATAGGGAAGCTACTAGTGATGCTGGACTGCAAATGCAGGTATCAATCTTCAGCGTAAGAAATCAGGAAGTGTGTGAATACCTTTTATTGGAAGCAATGGTACCTATGCATAAATCTTCCTATGTATACACAGCTATGGTAGTGCTGAAAACTCCATTGTTGTCTTTTCATTGTTGGTTACTATCTTTGACGAACGTCCTTGTAACTGTTTGGCAATGGGAAAGAAATCCCTGTAGGAAGCTGGCTCTGTATATACTATACCAAACTGAGGTATAGTGTGCACAGAGTCCAGTGGAACCCCAAAGGTAGGCTGGGGTAAAAGTAGATAGCACCTTACTCTCTATTTGTGGTAGTGTGGGCGAGCAGTAAGGCTTTAACAGAGGGTAGTGTTAAGCATTTGTTGTACATACTCAATCAGCAAATGATATCACACACTCAAAGACTAAACTTCAGACCAATTGGTTTTGTATAAAAATATTCTTTTAGTTATTTTATTTCCTAGAACCAAGCAAGCCTGGCACAGGTAAGTGATAAGTACTTTGCAGTAATAATACAGTTTGTAAACTGTTTGTATTGCAGTTGTATATATATACTTTGGTTTGATTACAGTAGTACTACTAGTAATGCAATGTTTTGAAATACTGTACATATACTTTGTATTGGCTTTTTAGTAGAATGTCAAGTAGATTACTTTACAGATTACTTTTCTTACACAATGCAGTATACCTGGATACTGCACTGGGACATTTCCTGTGAACCGGTAAGTAAAAGCGTTGTGGTTATTTTGTTACAGTTTTAGAGACTTTTATAGATTTTCCAACTCCACACATAAACTTTTCACAGAAAAACAGTCAATGTTATCGTATGGAGGAAAATAGGGTTATCGGTTCAAAGGTAAGTATTCGGGTGTGGGTCAAGGGTGCACTCTTGTTACACCCTCAGCGGCACTAGGGCGGCCAGGTGCAGAGTGCTGAGGCCCAATGTTATCCAATGGGGGGCAGGGGGCCGGTTGGTGGCTGCTTACAAGCAGCCCACAAGGTTGTGGGAGCAAAGCTTCTGGACTTAAGCTCAGGGCAAATGGGGGTTCAAGCCAGCACAAAAGGTGCACCCTCAGCGGCACTGGGGCGGCCGGGTGCAGAGTGCTGTTTTGGCATTGGGCTCCCTGTAGCTTTTAATGGGCAGTCTCCGGTTTGCAAACACACTGCAGGCTCGGGGACGAAGGTCTTCTGGGTGCAACCACCACTTGGAGAGGTAAGTTGGGATGCTGGGGGTTGGTTAGGCACCGCCGGTTAGGCCACCCAAGGCCGTGGGGCGTCGGGTGCAGGGGTGCCTTTTAGGGTCAGATCTTCTTACCAGCTCCTGGTCGCGGTTGGGGGGATCTTCCGGTTTGAGGCTGCAGGCATCGGCTGGAGGCTTGAGGCAGGTCAGGGATCACCGGCTCTTGGGTCAGGATTGCTGGGGAGACCTCCTTGTGGTGTTGGGCTTCTTGAACTGGGGCCGTGGGCATCGGGTGCAGAGTGATGCAGACTCGCGGATCTTGCCAGAGCTGGAGTCTGTTGGTGAACAAATCCGGTGTTCACGGGAGACAGAGTCTTTTCTTTTGAAGGCAGGGCAGGTCCTCGGGGTTCTTGAGGCTGCTGGCTGCAGGACACACCGGAGTTTCGCTCCTGCAGGTTCGAGGTGGGGACAGGCCGGTAGGGCTGGGGCCAAGTCAGTGGGCGTCCTCCTTTTCTTAGCTTCGGCACGGCTGTTCAGTCCTTCTTCTTCTTTTCTTCTTGTAGTTTCTTGTCTGAGGAAGCAAGGTGAGGGGGTGTCCCTAAATGCTAGATTTAGGGGCGTTACAGGTAAGTAAAAAGGTTGGGACTAATGGGTCCCTTCCTTGGGGTGGGTACACCCCCTATTATGCCACCCTCCAGTGGGAGGGGGGCATATGCCTCACTCTGGTTGGCTGGATCCCCCATCTGCAAGATGGTGGGGACGGAGAGTTGTGCTTCACCTCGCCTCCCCCACCTGAGGGGTGGGGTTGGCAAAGGTTGGCCCACGTCTCTTCCTCACTTGTTTTTCCCGCTCAAAGTGGGGGTCAGAACTGGTGGGGGCCAGTTCCTGAAAGCAGCAACAGGCCTGGGGAAGCTTACAAAGGCGGCAAGCCTTTGAAGCTTCCCCTTCGTGGACCCTGCCCATCCTGGGGGAGGAGGCTTGGCACCCTTTCCCCGAGGTGCATTGTTTCAGGCCCCCGAGAGCAGCAGGCTCTCGACCCAGGGGTCCAGAAACATGTCTGGCTAAAAGCAGCCACTCAGCTTGGACAGTAGTGGTAGGTCGATTTTCAGGGGGCATCTCTGAGATGCCCTCTTTGGGAATTTTTCATTAAATCCCAAACTGGCATCAGTGTGGGTTTAATGTGCTGAGAAGTTTGATACCAAACTTCTCAGTTTTCTGTGCAGCCATTATGGTACTGTGGAGTTCGTAATGACAAGCTCCCAGCACCATATACTCTTAATGGCAGCACTGCACTTACAATGTCTAAGAATGGACTTACACTCTAGGGGTACAGGGCTCATGCACCTGTACCCTCACCACTGGTATAGTGCACCCAGCTAGAAGGGTGGCTGATCTATGCCAAGGCAGTGGGTTGTAGGCAGGGCACACAGGGTTGTGTGCCATGTCGACTCTTCACTTTGTTCTGTACCAAAACACGCAGCCTGCAAAGGCAGTGTGTGAGTGTAAATGTACAAGGCCTCTAAGGGTGGCACAATAAGTGCTGCAGCCCTTGGAGGTCTTCCCTGGTCACAGTGCCCTTGGGTACCTGTGGTACAATTTACCAGGGACTGACCTGTGGGCAGAGAGTTCCAATTGGGTTTGGTCTTCAATGCAGTTTTAGGGAAAGAACATAGGCCCCGGGTACCTGATTGGCAGGAGCCCAGGGCACACTCAGTCAAAGCACATCAGCAGTTCAGCAAAAAGTGGGGGGGCAACCATGCAGAAAGAGGGCACTTTCTCACACACCCTCCTCCCCCCCCAAACGAAAGAGGATGAGACTAACCTTTCCCTAGAGAGTCTTCATTTTCTAAGTGGAAGAACCTGGAAAGTCCATCTGTATTGGCATGGGCAGTTCCAGGTCTGTGTTCCACTACAAAGTCCATTCCCTGTAGGGAGATGGACCACCTCAACAGTTTAGGATTTTCACCTTTCATCTGCATTAGCCACTTGAGAGGTCTGTGATCAGTTTGAACTAAGAAGTGAGTGCCAAACAAGTATAATCTCAGCTTCTTCAGGGACCAAACCACAGCAAAGGCCTCCCTCTCAATGGCATTCCAATGCTGCTCCCTGGGGAGAAGCCTTCTGCTTATAAAAGCAACAGGTTGGTCTTAGCTTTCATCATTGGTCTGGGATAGGACCGCTCCTATCCTTAGCTGAGAGGCAACAGTCTGCACAATGAACTGCTTGGCATAGTCTGGAGCTTTGAGAATTGGTGCTGAGCACATTGCCTCTTTCAGGGTGTCAAAAGCCTTTTGACAGCTAACTGTCCAGTTTACCTTTTTGGGCATCTTTTTGGAGGTGAGTTCTGTGAGGGGAGTCACAATGGACCTATATCCCTTCACAAACCCCCTGTAGTACCCAGTCAAGCCAAGGAATGCCCTGACTTGGGTCTGGGTTGTTGGAGCTGCCCAGTCCAGGATGGCCTGGATCTTGGGCTGTAAGGGTTGCACTTGGCCTCCACCAACAAGGTGGCCCAAGTATACCACAGTTCCCTCCCCTATCTGGCATTTGGATGCCTTGATAGTTAGGCCTGCAGTTTGCAGGGCTTTTAAAACCTTCCCAAGGTGGATCAGGTGATTCTGCCTGGTGGAACTAAAGACAGCAATATCATCTAGATAAGCTGCACCAAAGGATTCCAATCGAGCAATGACTTGGTTCACAACCTTTGGAAGGTGGCAGGGGCATTTTTTAAACCAAAGGGCATAACAGTAAACTGATAATGCCCATCAGGTGTGGAGAATGCTGTCTTTTTTTTATGCTCCTGGTGCCATGCCAATCTGCCAGTACCCTGCAGTTAAGTCAAAGGTACTTAGAAATTTGGCTGCACCCAATTTGTCTATCAACTCATCTGCTCTTGGGATAGGGTGAATGTGGAGAATGTTGGTTATGTCGGGTACAGAATTGGTTCTTGGTTTACTGAATACTAACCAATCAAAGACAATACTCAAACCTTTCAGTAATAATCAATGAAAAGGAAAGAGAAGAAAAGACAAAGACCATGAATCAAAATACACACCAAAATTAAATCAATCAAAATCTGTATTTAAGGATAAATCCATATCTTCTTTTACATTTTATGGTGTTGAGATGACATTAGAAGGCTGTCAAAATTCATGAACATACAATTTGTTCCAACAGAGCAAGTGATATGGTGAAAAAAGTGCAAAAAAAAGTGCTAATTGTGAAGAAGATGTATACAGTGCTGTACGAATTGTTGAAACTGGTCATTCAAAGGACATCCATCCCTAGGTACATAAAGTTCCGCACAGCTTGGGATTTTAAATTTCCATTTCACGTGGGGCGGAGAGAGTAGGGTCAGGATTATCGCAAGCACGTCGACGTTTCGACCCAAAGAGGTGCGTGATTGAGTAATGGGCACGGCGGGTCTTCCTCAGGACAAGGCGATACAAGGGACAGCCAGAATTCATGAAAGGAGGTCTTCGGGGGTTGGTCCACCATGGGTTGGACTCAAAGAAAGGTGCTTGATGGTAATAATTCACATCAAAGGAGCAGCATAGTTCTGTAGCTCTCCGGCGCTGCTTTGGAGTGAAGAGTGCTGTTTTGGCGTCGGGCGCCCTGTAGCTTTCAATGGGGAGTCTCCAGTTTGCAAACACACTGCAGGCTCGCGGACAAAGATCTTCTGGGTCCGTCCACCACTTGAAGAGGTAAGTTGGGATGCTGGGGGTTGGTTAGGCACCGTCGGTTGGGCCACCCAAGGCTGTGGGGTATCGGGTGCAGGGGTGCCTTTTAGGGTCGAATCTTCTTACCAGCTCCTGGTAGCGATTGGGGGGACTTTCCGGTTTGAGGCTGCAGGCGTCGGCTGGAGGCAGGTAAGGGATCACTGGATCTCGGGGCAGGATCGCCGGGGAGACCTCCTTGTGGTATTGGGCCACTCAAACTCGGGCCGTGGGCGTCGGGTGCAGAGTGGTGCAGACTCGCGGATCTTGCCAGAGCTGGAGTCTGTTGGTGAACAAATCAGGTGTTCACGGGAGACAGTCTTTTCTTTTGAAGGCAGGTCAGGTCCTTGGGGTTCTTGAGGCTGCTGGCTGCTGGACACACCGGAGTTTCGCTTCTGCAGGTTCGAGGTGGGGACAGGCCGGTAGGGCTGGGGCCAAGTCAGTGGGCGTCCTCCTCTTCTTAGCTTCGGCACGGCTGTTCGGTCCTTCTTCTTCTTTACTTCTTCTAGTTTTTTGTCTGAGGAAGCAAGGTTCGGGGGTGCCCCTAAATACTAGATTTAGGGGCGTTACAGGTAAGTAAAAAGGTTGGGACCAATGGGTCCCTTCCTTGGGAAGGGACCCCCTATTATGCCACCCGCACTCTGGTTGGCTGGGTCCCCCCCATCTGCAAGATGGCGGGGACTGAGAGTTGTGCTTCACCTCGCCTCCCCCACCTGAGCGGTGGGATTGGCAAAGGTGGGCACACCTCTCTTCCTCACTTGTTTTTCCTGCCGGTTCTCCCGCCCAAAGTGGGGTCAGAACTGGTGGGGCCAGTTCCTGAAAGCAGCAACAGCCTGGGGAAGCTCACAAAGGCGGCAAGCCTTTGAAGCTTCCCCTTCGTGGACCCTGCCCATCCTGGGGGAGGAGGCTTGGCACCTCGTCCCAGGATGTGCATTGTTATAGGCCCCCGAGAGCAGCAGGCTCTTGACCCAGGGGTCCAGAAACATGTCTGGCGGTGGCAGCTGAAAGCAGCCACTCAGCCTGGACACTAGTGGTAGGTCCAAAACACGCAGCCTGCAAAGGCAGTGTGTGAGTGTAAAGGTTCAGGGCCTCTAAGGGTGGCACAATAAGTGCTGCAGCCCTTGGAGGTCTTCCCTGGTCACAGTTCCCTTGGGTACCTCTGGTACCATTTACCAGGGACTGACCTGTGGCCAGAGAGTGCCAATTGGGTTTGGTCTTCAATGCAGTTTTAGGGAAAGAACATAGGCCCTGGGTACCTGATTGACAGGAGCCCAGGGCACACTCAGTCAAAGCACATCAGCAGTTCAGCAGTTCAGCAAAAAGTGGGGGCAACCATGCAGACAGAGGGCACTTTCTCACAGTCCCCACTTGGTTTGACATGTGGTGCCCACTAATATGCAAACATGACAAGCTGTGTCATGCCCATGAACAGTGAGGCATACTCCGAGTTAATCATAGACTCCTTATTTCTCCAGTTGGGTATTATTGATGTAATAGTTTGTGTTTTTATGAATTAAAATCTTTAATGAATGCAAAAGAAAATGCTACTACTACTCCCAGTGATGTAGTTGTGTACCCTTATCATGTTAGACCACTCCAGTGTTGCTCCGTTGCTATCCAGGTTGTGTTCTCCTCAGGGGTTTGGCGTGTTGTTGTGACTGAATGTTGATTTGAGCTAACTTTTTCAAATGATTTTCCAACAGGGATAATTATGGAGTGGGCTGGAATGGAAGGACTGGAACACGGCAGCACAGACCCTCAACACCCAGCACCTTTCTTGAGGAAGATGGCATCTTTGTCAATTCTAATAACAGCAAACTACTGGAGAGAGCACATGGCATCCTGATGTGAGTGGCAAATGTTGTATGGGGAATTATGACAGAAATTAGAATTATAAAAGAAATTCTGCACAAATAAGAGGAGAGTTGTGGTGTCAGGGTCAATGAGGGTGCCTTGGATGGGACAGAGTATATGGTATCAGTGTCAGGAAAGGTATGTGCTTGGAAGGCTGCCCGAATGGCAGACATTTTTTGTATTGCAGGGTTTTGGTGTAGGGCAGGAGAGAACCTAATACGTCGGTTCGTAAAATTCTGGGTGGGTTACCATCAAGCCTCCCCATGAATATAGATGAGATAGCTTGCAAATTGCTACTCACTCTGATTAATGGCTATCACTGGGATAGTGACCTAATAGGGTCAGCAGACTACCATGTCTGTGATCGCCTTTGTAGAGTATTTTTTATTTTTATTTTAAATAGAGCCCCTTTTCTTTAGAGGCTCCAAAACAAAATGTATTTTTACTTTCACATAGGGGAAGGGTTCCCGAAAGGGATCCCTTACCTCAGTTAAGTGAATGGCTTACCACCCCAACTCGGGAGTCTGTATTTTTTCAATGTTTTGCGGACGGATTTCAGTCTCAAAACACAATGCATCTCATAATGAATTTCTGTTTGGAAGGGATTCCCCCTCTATTAGCAATTCTGTATGGAGTTGCTAAAAAACGTTTAGTAGTTTGTGAGAATTTATAGACTCCTAAAATGCCATTAGTGCATGTCAAAAATATTTTTTGAGGCTGTTTAGTCTGTTTAGTGCATGTGGCCCTAGTGAACAGTCAGGAAGTGAACACCTCTAGAAAGCCTGATACGCTTTCATTCGATGGTGGTTACATAATGCTTCCCCCTTCTAACACATTTTAACCCTGCTACACCTTTTTGTTGGGTTTCAGATTCAAGTAAGTAGTCACAAGCTTGAAAGTGGTGAGGCTGAAGGCAAACATTGTTTTAACTTTACCAATTATTGTTCCAAAATGCTGACAAAGTCTTTTGTTGTGGTCAAAGACTTGCAGTTAGAATAGTTAAAGTCTAAGTCTTACTAATATTTCTATTAAAAGCTTGACTCACACTAATACAATTTTATTCTATTAATCTAACCAATAATTAGTCTAAACAGGATATCTAAAGATCAGACAAGGTTTTGAGAACTGCATTTGAAGGAAACGTGTTGGAGGAAGGAAGAAAAGGGTGGGTGAGCACTATATATAGATTTCTGTCAGAGCTTTAATGACTGTTGCTAGGAACATTATTAGAACAAGAGAAATAAAGTTGGAAGAAGTAGCTTTTTGAACCTGTAGGAAAGTGTATTATTATTTGCGGTGAACAAGTGTCCACCTCAAAGTATTCGACCATCACTTGCTAAATGTCACAGAAGTTAAATAAAATAACCTGTGCTCAATCACGGTTTACGTGACACGGAGCAGTAAAGCTTATAGGCAATGTGTAAAGTATTTAAGCAGTGCCTAAACAGTAGGAAAAAAATCATACAAAACACAATGGAACTTCACAGCTAATTTAAAAAAAAAAATATATATATATATATAAGACCAAAACACCAATAATCCTATGAGGGGATCTGGAGATATGAATTTTTAAATTTTGAAGTGAAAATAGCACCAAAAAACTTAAAGCTTCAATGATAGTCTACGTAAGAGGTAGACAGGGTCCTAGGCATGATTTGAGGCCTGCCGCAATGGATCCCTGGGCGGATACATGTGGATTGGTCCCAGTGACAGTCTGAAAGAAAGAAAGAAAAAAAAAAGGTTTCTGAGTTCCGCCATTGAACCGAAGGCCTTATACCAGAATCAGGTTGTCCCCAATGGCCTTCTGGAGCTTTGGAGATTCTTGTGTAGTGATTTCCCTTTTGAGCCAACTTTGATTCTCCCTTAGTTTCACATAATAGCTGTTTTAGCCTGCCACTGCTTTGCACAGACACACATAATACATTTGTTTTTGTGACAAAATGCTTTTTAGAAATATGCTGTACGGTCTGCAACATCTCCTAACATTTTTAGACATATCACGGTAGCACAGCTGCAGTTTTGCAATACAGTAGTTCTTGTCAAATAAACTGTTAGGTCATCTTGGGGGGCAGAGAGACTGGTTCTGGAATGGGGGCAGCAGCCTTGCGTAAAATGAGTTTACACCTATGATGTAGATCACCTAACTACACACACTAGGTATGGGGTCTGCTGCTAATCCAAAAGATCAGTAATAAATCTCTGTGCTCACATAGTGAGGGTAGGCCTAGGCAGATATATTAGTTGCCATGGTTGGGTTGTTCATTGTATACATCCTGCTAGTAATTCTAATTATGTTGCTTAGTTGTATTTACTTATCGCAACACATCTGCTTCAAAATAGACTACAATAGTTTCAAGAAATATGTTGTAAACTTCCTTTGTGTCTTCCTTTCGTTTACTATGGACATACATGAGTGAGAAACGAAAGGAGGCATTGATTTAACCAAACCAGCTCACCAGACACCTGCTTTCCAAACGAGAAGTTAAGCTGAGTGTCATTGGCATACGAGAGATCACTTTAATGCCATATTTTTCCACAGTATATGCTAAAGGCATCATATAAACACTGAACAGTGTGGAGCTCAACAAGGAGCTTTGAGAAATGTTATACTTCATTACTTTAGGTGCTGAGAAAAAAGGCTCCAAGTACCCCAATTGTACTTTATCTGATAGGAACGATTGAATCCAACTAAGTGCTGTACCACCAATGCCCAGATCTGCTAGTTTGGTTAGTTGTATCTGGTGAGAGAGAGAGTGTCAAAGGCCGTCAACAAATCCAACTTGATGAGGGAGGCCATATGGCCCTGATCAAGGTGGAATTTGATCTCTTCAGATACCTCCAGTATGGATATTTCGGTACTATAATTAGCACGAAGACCCAATTGTGAGGTACGGAGTAAATTATTTGTCACTAAATATGTATTTAGATGGCGATTTACAAACTTTTCTAAAATTGTAGCTGCTGCCAGAAGTAATGAGATGGGGCAAAAAAAAAATCCAACTTAGTGGGGACCGCTGTTGGTTTTGTCAGTAAAGGGATAACCGCTACCTGTTACCAACATCTAGGAAATGACCCAAAGGCGAGCGAAGAATTAAAGATAAGGGTTGGTAGAGACAGAAAAACAAGTTGCCTAGGCCTTTGCCTCCTGGATGATCCCTAGAGGACATGTTTCATCTTCAGGCTTCCTATATACTTTTTCCCCTTTCTCGCCTATCCCATGGACCCTGGAGGTGGTTAGTCAGGATTAGGGTCAGCTCATTCTGATTGCCCCATACTGGGCTCAGAGAGTCTGATATATTAGTATATCTTGTCTGCTTAGGCTGCCTCTTTGAGAGGACCTGCTATCCCAGCATCAGAACCTCTACAATCTACATTTCCCTGCTTGGAAATTGAGCAGAATCAACTGAAAAAAATCATGTTGATCTTCCATTGTAGGTGGTGGATGTCATTTTGGATGCTTGTCGACGTGAGTTGCAGGCATAATCAGCCCAGATTCGATATACCTCAATTTGTCATGACAAATTGGTGCCTCAAATGCATGCCAGCTTTCTTCCAAAAGTGGTTTTTCCTTTTCATGTGGACCTGGCCATCACAAGCCCTGCTTTCTTTTCTCTGCTGCATCTTTCTAAGGAGGAGAAGCTGACCCTAGTTGGTCCTTAGTTTTTACATTGATGTGACTATGAAGTAAGTACCAGGTGGGGGGTTTACTTTCCATTGGATTCACTGGTGTGAAGAAAGGCACAGCAGTCCAGAAAGGAACCATATCGGGACGAATTGCCCCTTGCATCATGATGTGTTACTATTTGGCTGAAAAGGATTCTCCTGAGAACAGGTTCATTCCACCAGGAAGAAGGCTGCTACTACATCCCTTACTCAGTATGTTTACATATTGGACATCCCCTAGGGTGCTTCCTACCATGCTTCCACCAGGCACTACTGTATTAACTTGAAGGTCCACAAAAAGAGCCATTTTATAGGTTCAGTCCTGCAGGACTTCGTGGTGTAAAGTCTGCTCCCCAGACCCATCTCCCAAAGGGGGCGTTGCTGCTGTTAGATGTATCCGTCAGAAGAACAAACTGTAAATACCTTCAGTAACTCTCATAATGGCAGATACTCTAACAACTGATTTCCCCACCAACTTTGGCTTCTTCTCATTCTGTTGGGTGGTCTTTTGGGAGGTAATAACGTTCCAAGTTAGATGATGCACACTTTAAACATCCTCAGTTTGTCAGTAATGCTATGCTATGTGAATTTGTAGAGCACGGCTAATTACCCGTGAGGGTATCCAGGCGCTGAGTAGGGCAGGAGGAAGAGGTGATAATTGTTTTGTCTAGAAGAGCCATACATTGAAGTTCCTTCAGAAATCCATGAGGTAGGGGAGGTTCTGTGTTGTTTCGGGAGGTTGTTCCAGGTCTTGGCTGCAAGGTATGAGAATGAGTGACAGCTTTTGGCGGTCTTGATGTGAGGGAGGTGTACTCTTGTCTGGGACGCAGATTGAAGGTGTCTGGTGGGTCGGTAGAAGTTGAGGTGGTGATTGAGGCAAGCTGGACCAAAGTTGTGGAGTAATGTTTCTCTAGAGCCATCTCTTTGACATTAATCATACTCCATTGGTTGTTTTCTTCAATTTGTGGGAAAGAGTGGAAAGCAGAAAAAGTGGTTAAGCATGTGAGTCTAGCATTGGTTGTCTTAATGTGGTTCTCCAGAAGCGCCTACCTGTCCTCATTGAGTCTTCTAGTGTGCTTTGTTATTTAGATGTCTAGCATGAACTTGTGCCTGCAATTTGTTGCTCATTGTCTCTGCTTGTACATCATAAGACTGTAAATCTGAACTGTTCTTATGTACCATCAGTAATTGCCCTCCAGAAAGGTTTTCCTTCGCTACCCATAGATGATCTATGACAAATCTTCAGAGAGAAATTCTGTTAGTATGCTTGGAGAAACAGGTGTTTATAGTCTCCTTGATTTGTAGTTGATGAATAGATCTAAAAATGGTATTACCTCTCTGTGCATAGTTATAGTAAGGTGTAAGTGTGGCTCACTATCATCAATCTTGTTGAGGAAAGAGGTAGCCTCTTTTTTAATACCTCTCCAGATTAAAAAGATGCCATCTGTGTAAGGGCGCCCTGATTTTATTTTTTGACAGAAGTGGTAGCTGTCTTGGAAAATTAATGTTTTACAATATTGTACATACATGTTCGACAGACTACATATACAGGCAGTTCCCATACTGATGTCCACCCACTTGTATAGAACAATGTTCTTTCCATTTGATGATGATTTCTTGTCAAGACTCTGTTATGAAATTAAGAGGGGTGTTAGGTATGGGTAATCTGTAAATAGTAGGTCTTCTTTCTGGGATCAAAAAGAAGAAATGCAATCTATTTGTTCTGAAACATTGATAAGGTTTTGATCATGCTCAAATTGGATTGTTTATTGGTCGGAACAAAGCCCAACTCTCTGTTCTGAACTTTTTATTGCATTTGTGTAGGTGGAATCCCTCAAGTTCTCTTCTTGTCCCCTCACTCTCCTCTGGGTGACTATTGAGGAGCCCGCCCATTCTTATTTGTGGAGTTTCTTGGTTTCCCTCTTTCCCTGCCCCTTCTTCTGCCTCTTCCAAAGAAAGGCAATCTTTTGGTAGACATTTAGCCAAATTTGGACTTGCTGGTAATTGCCCAACTGCTTACTTGGTCCTTGATCCCCGCTACTCTCATTGCCTGAACTGAACGCCTAGATTTCAGGTTTATTTTGTTTATATTTTGGCCCTTGTTATGTTTAGACTCATATTCAGGATTAGTGTAGTGGTCATCTTTAGTGTAAGGATATGTTGCTTCGCGGGCGAAGCATTACACGCCCTTTTTTAATTTCACTATCATAGTATTTGTCAAGTACTCTTAAATTCTATACTTTGTGTTGATCATATCGATTTTTATTGGTTTAATTTTTTATAGATGTTCATCTGCACTAGAAATGTAATGTTAGGTTCTTTGACTAGTGTTTCCAACAACATGACATCTGCTATCCTTTCAGCTGTGCTTATTATTGTTATTGATGTTTTTGTTTTGTCATGGTTTTTGTCAAGCTTTATTGTTATGGAGCTGCCTGGCCCTCATCAATCTCAACCCAAAAAAATAAAAAATGGCTAAAAGCAGAGTACAAGTCAAAAAGTGCACATTCACATAAAAGTCCCCGGCAATTAAGGGAAAAGTGTGTCCGTGCATGTGTGTGTGTGTGTGTGTGTGCGCTTGCTCCTTGTGAAAGGTTGAAATGCCATCACTCACAATGAAGTTAGCCAATGGCAAAAGTGGGCTGACCCGTTTGAGGCATGCTGTAGTGGATGGAAGAACAATGTGAATGACACAATAACAGACTGATGGATGGAGACGTCTGGCTGAAAGTCCATATAAATATATTAAACCTATAATCTTAGTAAAATCAAAAGGTATCGGAAACGCCAGACCTAAGAACATGCTTCCATAGTTGAGAAAGCGGATGCTTCTTCACGTCAAGATCAGCAGGTACTTCCAGTACGGCGTTGTGCCTTTCGGCTTGTACACATTTTCAAGTTTTGCCTAGAAAGGGCTTGCACTGTTCTTGCGAAATCTCTTGTAATTAAAAAAATATATATATCTTAAAAGGGGCTTGCAGCCCACCTATTACTTACCATTCGTAGGCTACACAGTCACTCTCATTTTCTTGCTTCTCACTGGTCAACAGCAGCTTCTCACGTCATCAGGTTTCACTTCCTCTCTTCCTCGCTTGGCTGTTCCGTGGAGCTTGGACCAAGTACCGTTACTGGTGGGTGGTCAGTGTCCTATTACTGGCCGCGCACTTCTGAGGTACTTCTTTTTTTTAATTCTTCCTCGCACTCCCTACCATGCGTTTTGTATCAGCCTTGGAAAGCAAAACAACATTCACAAATGCATAGGTTTAACCTATTAGCTTTGCCAATGCCTGTTAATTTTCAGGGCAGCGTGGAAGCTTTACTGAGGCATATGAAAAATGTTGACTAGCCATATTTGGGTTACTGGCAGATAAGGCAAGCTTTTGTGAGGTTGTGCAAGACTTGCAGAACATATCCGAAATTCTGCACTATACTTTTTAAATTTTGGCAAGTTCTGAAAATGTGCCATGAAACCCTATCCTTTTCAGGGCAGACTGTCTTCTGAGCACTGAAAATGTCTTCCGCTTGAGAGACTCCCTTATCTAACAGCCCCTTTGATTTCTTCTCTTCTGAACCTCATGACATTGAGTTTTTAATCACAAATGTTGGGTTCCACATTATAACTTTTTAAGAGTGCCTAGAAGATTGGTGGTGCTAGAGGAGATAGGCTAATAAGGTGGAATGAGTGTATCACCATACCTATAAAGTTGTTCTTCTGGTGGTGTAAGAGGAAGGACAAGTTAAAGGTAGTCCCCTTCAAGAAGTCCTTCTTTCCTACAATCAATTTTAGGTGATGCCTTGATGCTGAGTTAGGGAGCGTACATGCAGCATTATTGGTGGGAAGAAAGTGGCTGATCAAGTAGTAATCTTTCCAGGTAAATATGATTGAACTTAAAATAGTTCAGGAAACTCAGCAGTCCTTAATGCATTGAGACCTTCAGGCTTTAGCTTAATGCAGGCAATTTCATGGAAGGCTTCTTTTGCAAGTCAGAATGATTTACCTGTCACATTTTGAAAACGTTGAGGTGCACCAGCTAAGCAGGTATCTGTGGAAAGCAAGCTAGTATGTGTCCAAGTACTCAAGGACAACTACTCCGAATGGGGGACACCAGCTCTCAGCCTCTATGTCACCACAAGAAACACAGTGGAGAGACTCTGGGTTCAAGTTCCCTAAGCCTGAATCTAAGTGAACGACCCTTTGATGGGCTGCTCATGAACAAATCTGTAAATATGTCAGCCACTTCCAATCCTCCTGTAGGTAATCATCCTCTTAAAGCCATTCAAAACACCATGAATCCTCATTTACTCTTAACTGACCATCCCACTAGTAGCATCTAGACCACCTTCTGTTTTCTCGAGAGCCACAAAGGAGGCTTCCTGCAGGTAGATGTCTACTATAGGATGTTATCCGTGAAGGATCAGCACAGCCTTCCATCGCTGAACTTGACAGCTTAACACCGAAATACTGCAGAAAGGACCTCTGAATACTTTTTCTGGCTTGATGAACATCCAGCAAAATGTCCTTACATAATGTTGTGCTATTTCAAGAGCAAGAGATTTTGCATTTCTTATCTAGAGAAACATGGTGGACTAGTCAAGCAGCAAAGATACTACTTTAGCTGCATGTCTTGCCTGAGACAGCGTATGTGCTGTCACTGAGGAGAGCTTTTGTTAACTTCAAAAAAACCTTAAAGGGGCTTCGGGCCCGCCCTTTACTTACCATTGGGTGGCTTCATTATCACTCTCATTTCCTTTTTCAGGTCGAGCATTCAAGACCTCTTGTATATACTTTAGTATATACTTATATGTGTATGTACTTTGTGGGCTCTGGAGATCAGCCCTAGGACTTGTCTGCTTCCACTTAGGGACTTTTCTTTCTGTTCAACTGCCTTTATTTAACTGTCTTGATAGAAAACGGCCAGTAGAGGTCAGTAAAAACCAGAATTGCTTTCTGCTTGTTCAACTGCCTCTATTTAACTGTCTTGATAGAAAACGACCAGTAGAGATCAGTAAAATACCAGAATTGCTTTCTGCTTGTTCAACTGCCTCTATTTAACTGTCTTGATAGAAAACGACCAGTAGAGATCAGTAAAATACCAGAATTGCTTTCTGCTTGTTCAACTGCCTCTATTTAACTGTCTTGATAGAAAACGACCAGTAGAGATCAGTAAAATACCAGAATTGCTTTCTGCTTGTTCAACTGCCTCTATTTAACTGTCTTGATAGAAAACGACCAGTAGAGATCAGTAAAATACCAGAATAGCTTTCTGCTGAGGGACTTGCTTTTTTTTGTTTTTCTGGCAACTGCCTCTATTTAACTTTCTTGATAGAAAACGACCAGCAGAGGTCAGTAAAATACCAGAATCACTTTAGCATTCTCTAGATTCCAGTACATAGAAATTGTCTTCCACAAGCACCCGTAGACGATATTTTTTTCAAATCTTGTATTTTCAATGATAAGGCCACCGAAGGCCCTGATTTTATATTAAAAACTGAGTTTTGGACTATACCATTTCCTGCTGAAAGGCAACATTTCTCTCCATGTTTTCCCATACCTGGCATGTCACGCAATTTGGTACTTACTTTCCCTCCATGTTAAAGAACAGTAGATGTTTTAGCACCCAGGCTAATGTCCTGCATAGCTAAATACATATAAGGTCCCAAAGGCGAGACCAATTGCATTGCAAATGCTTGTTCTCATTTGTCAGCGGCTGCCGGTTTTACTTCCTTTTTGTGCGTTTGTCCTTTCAATGGAGCATAGACCAAGTACTGATTAATATTTTTATTGGTGTCTTTCTGATGTGCACTTGGATTTAAATACATTTTGTGCTCCCTTCTGCTTTGTTGCTTGCGGTCGTCATCCCTCCTGCCTCGTTGATTGTTGTCCCCGTCCCTCTTGCACTATTGTTTGTGGTTTCTAGGTTAGGGAGATAGCATTTGGTTACAGGGAGAGTAACCACACACAACATCTTTTACTTTTCTAAGAGTTCACTTTAGGTGTCTACTCCTTACATAAAGTGGCATCCATGGTATTAGGTCTTCAGCACTTCCCAGGGATCAGCTCTCCTAATTTGTGGGTCATTCTTGCTCATTGACAAATCGAGATCTACAACATTGCAATCATGATCGAGGTTAAGGAACGCTTACCGGACAAACTGGAATCTCTGTTTACATTCACTTACCAACAAAATGTTTTGGTATTCAGCAATTTGAAGAACCTCTGCATAGAACTTGTCACTTATTATTTTAAAACTGCAACTCCTCTTAAATCCTGTGGAGTTACGCATGCACCCCATGTTTGCCAAAGGAACTGCACTTGCCATGCACCACATTGGACTGTGCTGAAGTGCCTCAGTGCCAGTTGCTGTCAAACGGTGGTTATGTAGATGGGTAGCGAAAAGGGAGCCTTATAGGTCTTAACGCTCTGATGTGCAGCATGGCTAAGAACAATGACAAATCAAATCGGTGGTTCAGACGAGACCTATTGCATTTGCCAATACTTGTTTATATTTGGCAAAGTAGGCAGTTACATTTTCACCTATTAAATTACGCTTGGCAGCTGTTGCTACTCTTCAGGAATGATATGATGATGAGATTTTTCGCCATTCCACAAGGTATGTTTTTTTATTTAACTTTAGGTAATTGGAGCTCATTCTAACCTCAGTGGCAAGAAGAGAGGATGAAGAGCTTTACCTTGCTTGCATGGAGATGAGCAAACCCATCAGCAAATGCTGTCATCCTCATAAAAGAATTAAGTCCTCCCTCACACATACTGACACCATCAGAATCCTGTTTTTTCTTTCCTTTCTTGTTGTTGTAGCTATGCTGTCCCTCATTTAAAACACTGATTTTAGGTATCATAGGGTAAAGAAGAACCATAACTGGATCTGCTACTCACATAGGTCAAGTTAGGATATCTGCTAAAATGCTGCACCACCTTTTGCATGTAGTGTAATTGAATGAAAAACTGGCCATGTAATGTTGAATGAAAAGAGACTGGGCACATTCTTTCTAATGCAGTGTCTCTAATGAATCAAGTGATTGTCCATGTAGTGCATGTCATGCAACAATAATTTTTATAATCTAAATGTGCTCTTCTTTTCAGGCGAAACCGGAATGTGAAAAGTAAGCTCAGCCTACCAAAGGTAGGTGTTTCAAAAATGCAGATAGCACAGCACTGCCTCTTTCAGACTGATCTACAATTCACTACCTCGGGAAGGCAGTTGTGCTCAGAGCACCATTCATGATGTACATGTAAAATCTTATAAACAGAGCATTAACTGAGGCAGACTGATGTATATAAAGCCATCTCAGGCTGGTTCCACATTCATTTACGTAGAGTACCATCTCTTCACACATCTACAGAGCACCATTTCTGGCAAACCTTTGTACTCAGTATGATTTCTAGTATGTAGAGCACCGTCTTTGGTATACCAATGTAATAATAGTGCATCATCTAAAGCAAATAGATGTAGAGAGTACCATGTCCAACAAATTCATACACCTAGAGCAGTCTGCAATTCCTACCTGTACCAAAAGTACGATCTCACACTGATGAAGAAGACCAGCTCAAATAGTCGGATGTACACGAGTTTTGTTTTAGACTGACTGATTTATACAGTGTACCATGTCAAGCAGACAGGCGAATATTGATATTTGAATATTCTCAAAACACAAAAATCTTCATTCACAGCACCTTTTTCACTGATACCTAATAGAAACGACCCTCAAAACGTGTATTCTGTGATTGTGATTCCCACATATCTTTACTGACAAACACATCCTCAAAGAGACTCACGTACCATGAGTGACGTATGTACCCTCACTGACAAGTACACATGCCCTCACTAACCCAACCTAACTGATTTCCATATGCCTCCAGTGGGATACTCATACTCTTAATAGACTCACTGTGGCATGTCTCCCCTCACAAAAATTGGCATACCCTCATTGACATGCATACTGTTTTCAAGATTCACGCATGGCCTGTCTCACACAAGTACCCTCACTGATGTACAAACACACATTCTCTCTAAAACAGACACACACTCACTGACATATAAGTTCTTTAAAACCCTCACTGATAAACACATAACATCAATAAGACTTATCTTTACTGGTAGATGCACTTTGTATATATGCACTATGTGCATTACATGGAAAAAGGGTGCTGTTCTTCCCTGTCCATTTTTATGATGAGCCCTGTGGTGTTGTCCAATGTACTCTGCAGTCATGAGGGTTCAGTGGAGATGCTTCTTCTTTTTCCTTGATGTTTATTGGCACAGCTTTGCTTTGATGAGTGGGTAAAACTTACCGATTGAAGGTGTTTTAATAGGTTTATAGTCCAGGCCTTTTCACCGGTACCTCAATGGGGAGAAAGCCTTCTGACTCTTCTCAGTAAAAGACCTGTCAAGTCCTCATAAATGAAGATCCTTGCCTTCATCAAGTGCTGATTTCTTGTGAGTGGTTTACATGTTCCTGGCGAGTGTTGGTGACCTGGCCTACATGTGTGCTGTCTTTAACATGCCACCCTGCATACACTGTTTTGCAGGCCCACTTCTCCAAAACCTGTTCTACAGGACGAGTGGTGGAAGGCAGAGAGTCCATTCCCATTCTTACATTAGGTTTCTCTCTGCATGAGTGAAACCTATCCATTCCGGTTTTCTTGTTTTGCTTCTGGTATCCAAGACGTTGGTGGGTTGCACAGGCCTTTGTATTATCAGGGATCAATTAAACCACCTTGATCAGTGCAAACATGTGTATCATCTGACTCTTTGCCCCAGAGCTTAGTTTATGTGGACAACAAAGGAGTATCTTAACTTTCGAAAAAGGCAGAACTTGGCCCGTTTTGATCGCCAAAGTGGGAAAAATACTTATAACAAACCACAAGATCCCCACCCGCCAGTTGAACAGTAGAAGGAAAGAACTTTAAATATCATCTTATTTATCAATGAGCTACAAGATTGTAATTTTGCTGGTGAGGTTTCAGCCACCCATCCTGTATTGCAACCAAGCAAATACCACAATAGCCAGAAGGTTGTCTGTCTGCACACCCCTGACATAGGTACCAGTTCTGTTAACTCAGGAAGTATGCCTTAATTACAGATTTGTTTGAACCATCTTTCGCTCTCTCAAGATTTCTAGAGAAATTGTAATTTAAAGTAACAAATGAGGTTCACATGCTTGAATTATTCACTGTCAGCTAGCTGGCATTTCTTAATAGTCTTTGTGTACATTGCATTTTACGTATGTAATGCTAACATTAAATCAGGCATATTATCTGTAGTCTACCCTCATGATTATGGGAACCAAATATCAGGCAATGAAGTGGAGATGCAAGGAACTCAATTCTCCTTAGCAGCTCAGCTGCTTATAATTTCACCTACATATCAGGTGTTCGGAAATCCTCTGGCGCTCTGCTCCCAGAACTTGCATTTTTGATATTTTTCACTATTTCATTTCCTTTCTGGACCATTTCGACCTATTCAGTAGGAGACTACTGCCTATAATTTTCCCCTTTTTGTCTGTGAGATGTTTGAGCCAGGAGAGCTCATGATGTCTGAGACCACTTCATAAAAATGTCTCTTTAAAGCCTGGAGTTCCTGAAAGGAAAAGAAAATCTTCATTATTCATTTATTGCCTACATCCAGATTGTGTCCTAAAAAAAGTGACTTTTTTCACATTGTCATCAGAGATGCATAAGGACCGTGGCAGAAGAGTAATCTTGGTTCTTCTGAGAAAAGAAAATAATCTTCTTCCTTATCGCAAGCTTTAAAAAAACTTAAACTTGAAATTTTGGGCTCCCAAACAGCCTTCCCCTCAGACTTGTTAAGTATCCAAGGAACTCTCTGGGCCCGCTATTAAGGTTCAGACTTCTCCTAAGCTGCTGTAATCTGGGTATTTAGCACTAACACCTGCTTTCAGATCTGATAGAGATTCTAATTCTAGCTGCAGGTTTCTTTCCTTAGAATTATCCTCAGGCGTCAGACTGGATCTGGAAATGTTTTGTGAGCAGCATCCCTGCACACCATTCGTTGGCGTTTTTTGGCTCCGTGTGGTCATCTGCGTCGTCAGCGCCAGAAGTGACGTGCACGGTGTCGCTATAGAAGGGCCATCCAATCGCTCTGTCAGTTCATTACTTTCTGCGCTGGAGAGAGCTACCCCCATTCATATTTGACTGACCTTTTTTTGACTTTTTGTTGAAGTTCTATTGAGATCTTGCTCCTGGTGTGGCAGTTATGTCCAATTGGACAGCTGTCTGAAAAGCTCTGCGGTGCCTGTCACTTACAGATGTCTGTGACGGACCCACATCTTGCTTGCCTCTGGTGTCTGGAGTGCGACAACGACACGAAGACCTGCGTTGACTCCACACCATGCACCACAAGGTCTTGAGCGAGCAGTCCCTCATGCTCCTTGCCGCTCTGTGTAACGCTGCGAAAGTCCTGGGATCAGTCGGGGAGCCATCGATTTTCGTCGAAGTCATCAGGGCATTTGGGTAAGTTCCACCATAAGAAAAAAAGTAATACGTCGAAGAGGTCTTCGACTTCACCCCGTCTGTCGAAGTCATCCAACGAGACGATGGACCATGGTCATCCAAGGCCTGGCTCTGCGGTTGATCCTATGCAGGATCTGCGTGTGCCCGAGTTTCCGGGAGTCGGAGCAGCCTCCGCCCAAGTCCACAAATTTTATGAGGCCATGCATCTCCTATTTAATCGGCCTGTCCCCGCTGACTTCTCTTTGGCCCCCACGGGTTACGGAGGTGCCCATACTGGTTCCACAACGGTGGGTCCGCCCCTGGCACCAGTCGGGCCCTTTGGATCCACGGATGGATCCAGACCGGCGCCAGTCGTATCACCTCGGCCTTCCCTGACTGTCCCAATGATGATGCTCCTGGCGCTGCCTGTGCCACTGTCCCCATTCTCATGGCCAACTCGGACGTGTAACTGGAGGGGTGTCTCACTATAGCGACTGCGACACCAACTGATGACTCCTCCAGACCGGAGTCTGAGCCCTATTCCTAGGGGCTAGGACTTGGGAAAGATTGGGAGGGGCCACTGGACCCTGAGGAATACCAGCCCCTAGACCCCAACATGCACTGGTGTAAGGAATTGGCGGACGTCAGTGGACTGGTCACCTCCCCAGATACTGGAATGGTCTCTCCTCCTACCATTGTGACGGAGGAAGGAGCTTCTTATGCTGTGGTGGTGAGAAGGGTGGCCGAAGTCCTGGACATTAGCTTGCCCTCAGTGGCAGTTAAGACTAACGTCTAGACAGAGGTGCTTCAGCCAGGAATGACCCCCCTCAGATCCGCTTCTCCCTTGTAATGAAACCCTTACGGATGTCCTGCTTGGGACCTTTGAACAGGACAATTGCCCGCCACTATCGCCCGCCCCCAAGGACCCCAATTTCCTCAACACCCTACCCCGGAGAGCTTGGTGGTCCAAGGCTCCACTTCCAGCGTAAATCCTGGCACATTCCCAACACTCCACCAGATAGGGAATCCAAGAGGCTGTACACAAGGTAATATTTTGCGGTCTGTGAACACTGCATGTCTTTTGGGCCGTTACTCCCATGCACTGTGGGATTCGGTTGCGCAGATGCTGCCCATGGTTCCACAGGAGGCCTGCGCCATACTCTCCTAAGCTATGGCAGGCGAGCAATGTGCAGCCAAGTTTACAATCAGATGTCGGCTGAATATGACCAACTTGCTAGGCAGAGCGTTTTCTTTGTCAGTGGCAGTACGACACTACGCCTGACTGAGAACAACTGACTTTTCAGGGGATTTCCAAGCCTCGCTTATGGACATGCCCTTTCATGACTCCTGTCTTTTTGGAGACAAGGCAATCTCAGTGCTGGGGTGCTTCAAGAATAGCAGAGCTACGGCCAGGTTCTTGGACCTTTCCATGGCCGCCCGCCAACCCCATTCTGCCTTTCGCTCCTTGCATGGCCACGGAAGGGGCTTCCAGCCACGTCCTTACCTGCCCAGCCACCACAGCACGCATGCTCCTCAACCTCTGCCTGGCCGAGGATGTGATACAAAAGGGGATGATGGACGGAACGTTTGAGCCAATCAAACACTCACCCCCAGTCAACTGATCTGGGTTTAATCCATCATCATTCTTTAGCTCACTCCACCACCCCAGTTCAGACATGGCCATATGCAAATCAGTCTGACCCTGTGCCTCATGGGAACAGTCCAGCCCGAACTGCCAAGCCATGTCTTCCCTGGACCGGAAACAAGCATCCTAGGACCGGTTTCTGGCTTTCCAGCCGTCATCAGCCAGGCTTGCTTGAATCCAGTGGCAAAGTGAGCAAGGGACCCACGTCTGGGTATACCCCGCCAACTTAGGGCGAACAAAGCGATACAAAAGGGGAGGATGGACGGAACGTTTGAGCCAATCAAACACTCACCCCCAGACAACTGATCTGGGTTTAATCCATCATCATTCTTTAGCTCACTCCACCACCCCAGTTCAGACATGGCCATATGCAAATCAGTCTGACCCTGTGCCTCATGGGAACAGTCCAGCCCGAACTGCCAAGCCATGTCTTCCCTGGACCGGAAACAAGCATCCTAGGACCGGTTTCTGGCTTTCCAGCCGTCATCAGCCAGGCTTGCTTGAATCCAGTGGCAAAGTGAGCAAGGGACCCACGTCTGGGTATACCCCCGCCAACTTAGGGCGAACAAAGCGATACAAAAGGGGATGATGGACGGAACGGTTGAGCCAATCAAACACTCACCCCGAGTCAACTGATCTGGGTTTAATCCATCATCATTCTTTAGCTCACTCCACCACCCCAGTTCAGACATGGCCATATGCAAATCAGTCTGACCCTGTGCCTCATGGGAACAGTCCAGCCCGAACTGCCAAGCCATGTCTTCCTGGACCGGAAACAAGCATCCTAGGACCGGTTTCTGGCTTTCCAGCCGTCATCAGCCAGGCTTGCTTGAATCCAGTGGCAAAGTGAGCAAGGGACCCACGTCTGGGTATACCCCCGCCAACTTAGGGCGAACAAAGCGATACAAAAGGGGATGATGGACGTAACGTTTGAGCCAATCAAACACTCACCCCCAGTCAACTGATCTGGGTTTAATCCATCATCATTCTTTAGCTCACTCCACCACCCCAGTTCAGACATGGCCATATGCAAATCAGTCTGACCCTGTGCCTCATGGGAACAGTCCAGCCCGAACTGCCAAGCCATGTCTTCACTGGACCGGAAACAAGCATCCTAGGACCGGTTTCTGGCTTTCCAGCCGTCATCAGCCAGGCTTGCTTGAATCCAGTGGCAAAGTGAGCAAGGGACCCACGTCTGGGTATACCCTCGCCAACTTAGGGCGAACAAAGCGATACAAAAGGGGATGATGGACGGAACGTTTGAGCCAATCAAACACTCACCCCCAGTCAACTGATCTGGGTTTAATCCATCATCATTCTTTAGCTCACTCCACCACCCCAGTTCAGACATGGCCATATGCAAATCAGTCTGACCCTGTGCCTCATGGGAACAGTCCAGCCCGAACTGCCAAGCCATGTCTTCCCTGGACCGGAAACAAGCATCCTAGGACCGGTTTCTGGCTTTCCAGCCGTCATCAGCCAGGCTTGCTTGAATCCAGTGGCAAAGTGAGCAAGGGACCCACGTCTGGGTATACCCCCGCCAACTTAGGGCGAACAAAGCGATACAAAAGGGGATGATGGACCGGAACGTTTGAGCCAATCAAACACTCACCCCCAGTCAACTGATCTGGGTTTAATCCATCATCATTCTTTAGCTCACTCCACCACCCCAGTTCAGACATGGCCATATGCAAATCAGTCTGACCCTGTGCCTCATGGGAACAGTCCAGCCCGAACTGCCAAACCATGTCTTCCCTGGACCGGAAACAAGCATCCTAGGACCGGTTTCTGGCTTTCCAGCCGTCATCAGCCAGGCTTGCTTGAATCCAGTGGCAAAGTGAGCAAGGGACCCACGTCTGGGTATACCCCCGCCAACTTAGGGCGAACAAAGCGATACAAAAGGGGATGATGGACGGAACGTTTGAGCCAATCAAACACTCACCCCCAGACAACTGATCTGGGTTTAATCCATCATCATTCTTTAGCTCACTCCACCACCCCAGTTCAGACATGGCCGAGGATGTGGTCCCCCCAGACCCCGTGGGTCGGACAGCCAGAGTTCGGACCAGTCCACCTCTACACCGGCACCCGCAGCCTCCAAACCTCTTTAGTTTGCCCTCCAATCATCATGTGCAACCAGTGGGAGGCAGGATACGCCATCACTTGCACCACTGGAGGTCGATAACATCCGACCGCTGTGTTCTCCGGATTTTCCGAAGGGTCTACTCCCTTCCCTTTGTGACTATCCCCCTACCCATGCCACCCACTTGTGACAGCTGACGGAGGACCGTCTCCTTTCTTCATCGGGAAGTGGCAGCTCTCTTGGCCAAGGGAGTCATAGAGAGGGTGCCGACGCCAGAAGTTGGTTGTGGTCATTATTCCCGCTGCTTTCTAGAGTCCAAGAAGGACAGAGGCCTTTGTCCTGTCCTAGACCTATGCCCTCTCAATTTCTTCCTCAAAACAAGAAATTCTAAATGTTCACGCTCGCTCAAGTCCGGTTTGGACCTGGAAGACTGAATGGTGAACCCATATTTCCACGTTCCTGTCCTGCTTGCCCACAGATGTTACTTGCGGTTAAAGGTGGGCCACGAGCACTTTCAGTTTACTGTGCTCCCTTTGGCCTTAACAGCGCTTCTTGGGTGTTCACCAAGGTGATGGCGGTGGTTGCAGATCATCTGTGGAGATCAGGGGTACCAGTCTCTATCTCGATAACTGGGTGTTGAAGGCGGTCTTGCCCCAGGCTGTCGTCTACGACCTCCTGACTACTGCGTAACTCCTGTACTCGTTGGGGTCACTATCAACATGCCAAAGTCACACCTGACTCCTACTCAGATTCTCCCTTTCATCTGAGCTGTTTGGACACTGTGCCATTTTGGGCTTATCCTCCCGAACGGTCCAGGATATTCAGGCTATGATACCGATGTTTCAGCCTCTATCCTGGGTTTCGATAAGAGTGACTCTAAGGCTGCTGGGCCTGATGGCCTCCTGCATCCTGGTAATGTCACATGCCCTTTGACATATGCAGGCTCTGTGGTTAACGAACAACGGTTGGGTAGAGCGGCAGACCCCTCTACCCTTCCCGACCAGTTCTGACAGTGGTGACAGATGCCTCATTCCTTGGATGAGGTGGCCATCTGCGAAAGGTGGAGATCAGAGGCCTCTTATCTCAGGCGGAATCTGGACTCCACATCAACCTACTTGAGCTCTGGGCGATCCAGCTGGCATTGAGAACCTTTGAGAATCTTTCTACCCTCCATCAAGGGAAGGCTAGTGCAGGTGTTCACAGACAATACCACCACCATGTATGTGTGGTACTGCAACAAACAGAGTGGGGTGGGGTGGGGTCGTGGACCGTTAGTCAAAAGGCCCTACACCTCTGTACATGGCTGGAAGGTCAGGACATATCCCTGGTGGTTCAATACCTGGCGGGCTCTCGCCAGAGCAGACAAACTCAGCCCGAGGATCCTTAGCAGATCCCAAATGGCGTCTCCATCCGGAAATTATGCATGGTCTCTTTCAGCAGTGGGGTAGCCATGGCTAGATCTGTTTGCTATCACCAGGAACGCACAATGTCAGCAGTTCTGCGTGCTGGAGTTTCCAAAGCGGCTCTCGCTCCGAGACACTTTTATCTCGAGTGGAGCTGTACGCCTTTCCGCCCATACCACTCGTGCTGAGAGTTTAGTATCCTGAGCTGTTGAGGATGGCCATCGGTCCTCTGATCAGGCTACCTCTTTGGGAGGATCTTCTGTCAAAACAGCTGGAAGGGGTTCTCCACCCTCTACCTGTCAACGCTCCGCCTTCATACGTTGGGATTTAGTGGCGACAGTTGATAGCTTTCGACCTTCCACCTGAAGTCTGCAATGTTTTCTTGGCAGCCAGACGTCCCTCCACCAAGTTGGTAAACGCCTACCGCTTGGGCAGGTTTGTGGCATGGCGTGCAGAAAAGCAAGTTGACTCTCTTTCTGCTTCCCTTTCTCAGGTCCTTCTGTTTATTCTTTCTCTTGTCCAACAGGGCTTAGTTTCCACCTTCACCTATTATCATGCTTCACTGGGACCTCAATCTCACACTTACATTTCTGGTGTGTGCTCCCATTGAGCCACTGCATAACTGTCCTCTCAGGCTTCTGACCATCAAGACAGCCTTCCTTGGGGCGATAACATCTGCCCAGAGGGTCAGTGAGCTCCATGCCTGGTCTTCTAAACCTCCATACCTAACCATCTTCCCTGACAAGCTGGTTTTTCACACTAGAGCTTCCTTTCTGCCTTCTACTTTCAAGTAGGCCGGTCCATTAACCTTGCCTATCTGTATGCTATGCTGCATCCCTCTTAGGAAGAGGAACGACTCCATCGACTGGACCCAAAAAGAGAGTTGTCATTTTACCTTGACCACACAAGATTTCTGGGTGGACGACCAACTCTTCGTAAGGTCTGTGGGAGCCAAGAAGGGAAAGGCTGTGCAGAAGCGGCCCATCTCCTGATGGATTGTGCTCTGCATTAAAATCTGCTACGCACTGGCCAAGAAGCAACCCCCTGAGGGTTTGTGTGCTTATTCCACCAGTGGTAAGGCTACGACCACTGTGTTAGCATATTATGAGTTCCGGGCCTGGACATCTGCCAGGCAGTGATGTGGGCTTCTCTGCACACGTTCAACAACCACTGCTGCATGGGCAGTCAGGTCCACCGGGATGGGCACTGTACCTGTTTGGTCCTCCTGGTTTTTCTAGTGTGAAACCGTTCCGCAGACCCACCTCCAGGGAGTTATTGCTTGGGTATCTATTCTGAAGTAAGGAATTTGCGGCAATAAAGCGACATATCCTGTCAGAAACACACATCATGACCCTTGTTTGATCAACTTGCATATCCACTGGTGCTTCCCTATACTCTGACTGATGCACACACATGATGACATTGACTCACAAAAACATGTCCACTGAAACACCTTCCCTCACGTACCTAAATACATGACCTCACTGATATACAAAGAAATCATTCTTGATACATCCCCTCAACAGGGGACACTAAATCAGGTGTATCACTTACATTCCCACGTAGTCATTATCATTATAATTTCTCTAACGCTCTCCAATGCATGCTCATTTCTCACTGGTTGGCTGTCACACACTCACTAGCTGTCTTACACACCTCCATCCATTATACTTAACTGGTGCATGCACTCCCCCACCTTCACTGGCTGGCAAGGGCCTGCCTACCTCCAGCTGCCATATGCTCCGTAGTATGTTCTGTCCATGAAAGATATGAACTGATCGGAGCCACAATATGTTTTCAGAGTATTAATTAAGGAACAATCTGTTTTTATAATGGCCCATTCCAATATCTGGTAGTTAATCTGAGTGTGGTTATTCGACTGATGTTCTGAAGTCAATGATTTTGTAAATAGATCTGTAGGGGGGGCGTGGTACAGTCGCCCAGGTATGTTATTGTGGTTCAGAGCTATTGTTGACAACTGTAAGGAATGGAAAGAATCTACTGGAGTTTTAAAAAAAAATATGATCATTCTTCTGTCGTCCGCAGCATCTTTTGGATGTCAAGTCATTAAAACATCTGACGAGCCTGACGCTGCACGACCGCATCACCAAGTCCCTGCTCCACCTGCACAAGAAGAAGAAGCCTCCCAGCATTAGTGCACAGTTCCAGGTCGTGAACAAAACCCATCTCATATGTGTTACATTCTAACAGTCTTGATCAAGCCTGTGTATCCCACCCACATACACTCCTGAACAGACCTTCAATATTCCCTCTGCACTCATATATGTGCCTTAATAAACTTCAAGCATACCCATTCCACCCCCAAATACACCATAGATGTCATTCAACATTACAGCTTTGCCATTAAAATCTAAAGCTTCACTAATATCATACACATGTAAGAAAATCACCAGCATCCTAGTTTAACCTCATGCACGCCATTCCTTTTTGGCCTAATGAATATCTGAGCAAATCTGCCAACATCCCCTTCCCACTCTGATGCACTTCTGAACAGACCATTCTGCTGTCTTACATTGTCAACTAGACTGCATCTCCTCCTAGCACAGCTAAGCAACAACCTCCTGCATCCCCATCCGTCACTCGTATACTTCTGAATAAGCCTTCTACACACTTGAATAAATCTGCAGACTCATAGCGCCGTCCTCCTGCACACGATGAAAGCCTCCAGCACCTATCCTTTCTCCTTTTACCTATGCAAGCTAACCTCCTGTCCAACTGTCCGCCATCGTACTTTCTGGATCAAGACTCCACCTTCCTTATCCATCCTCATACATCCCTAGCAAATCACCATCATGATTATGTAACCCTCATAAGCTCCCAAATAAATACTCATTGGCTTTACCCAGCCCTTGTACACTTTTGAGCAGACATTCAACATCCTTTTCCAGTACACACACATTTCTGAATAAATGTCCAGCATCCCTACCCTGTCCTTATTCACAGATGTGCACACACCCTAGATCCTCAACCTACACTCCTTCACAAAACAAAAGTGCTACAGTCTGCCACCACAACAACCATAACCCATATCTAATCTGACAGCTTCTCGAAGGTCTCTAATCTCCTGTATTAATGATCCAGTGGCACCCACTAACAACCCTGAAGACTCTGATTCCTGGCTTTCTTCATCAGAGGTCTTCTGAAATTGAGGATTCGTCTTGCAGTCAGAGATTTGGCTTACTAACATCTGTTGCACACCTCCAACTCCCAAAATATGGTTCAGAAGGAGAGAGCCTTGAGTCCCGCAAGCCTCAGTCTAGGCAGCATAGTTTATTAAGCGCTGTATGCGAAGGCAGGTTCCCTCACAGGTCGTTTTTATTTTATTAACTAAATGCAAAGCTATTATGCGAAGGCAGGTTCCCTCACAGGTCGTTTTTTTTAAATGCAAAGCTATTTTTTAACTTTGAAGCCTGGCACTTCTGATATGACTGGAGTGGTGACATTTTTACTGTCTTGATGGCTGTAGCCTTAACAGAAAGACTCCCACCTTCTAAGTGGCTTACATTAGACAGTTGTCTTTTTGTTAGGCTTACAGCAGGCCGTAGTATTTTACAATGCCGCAAAGTTGTTAGTATGGTCAGAAGACTATCTTATGCTATATTGGTTATGGCAGAGGGTGCTTATTTTATCAGGCCCTCAGCCCTGTAACATCATAAAAAAAGGATTACTGTCTGCTATAGGTCATATTGCAGATGATAGTCCTTTTGTAGGATTTGTAGGCATAGTTAAGACTATTGTCTGCGATTTATAGTGTAGCAGGTAGGCGTCCTTCACATCAGTTGCTCCAGTCTTTAAGCTGATTCCACATTTACACTGGGGTAGGCAGTGCAGTTTCTGTGAGCTATGCTTGACGTTCATGTTGCAGAGCTGTATCCCTAGAGGACGTTCTGTCCTCTGCACAGCTGCTTCGTTCACCAGCGGGACACCCTACACTATCAAGCATAAATGTTAGTCAAACGATGAAACAAAAATATAAGTAAATAGGGGGTTAAATCTGGACAAAATTACAGATTTCACTGTGCTCATAGGGAGTTAATTGAAGAGTGATAGTGTTGGTAAACTCAACATGCACAATTGCGGTTATTGCCATCATTCATACATAGATCAATAGCTTCTTTCATTGTTCTAACACTATGCTCATTAAATATTGGCTGTGAATGTTTTTTTGTTTTAATCTATAAAGTAACAGAAGGACTTCCTTACTGGGCAGTTTTCATAAATTAGACATTACAATAATTCTTGATGGATACTTCTGCATGCAGTTGAATCTCCTGCTGGCGGCAGACTGAAACCAGAAAAGCTGAACTAGATCTGCCTCACCAGAAAGAAGTGCCACGGCTCCAACACAACTCTGGTACCCTCCAAATGTAATGTCACAGAACTCTATATGGGACCATCTTGACACTCTGATATCAGCATTCAGTGTTGCTTTCCTTTCCAAACCTGGAATTTTTCTTACTTTGAGTGCTGTGCTCGGGGAGGTCAGCTTGCCAAGATGTCATTTCTGCAATAGGTGGGACCGATTGTCGGGTCAGCAGATTTGCTCCACGACTATAACCTCGAAGTTATCGTCACAGAGATGCCCTATCCTGGGAGACATCAGCTGTCTTCAGTTCCTGGCACCACTCCTGCTCCTAGTGTGCCTCTTGCTGAACTGGCAGTTTTTATCCAAAATGCCAGCCTTCTGCTGCTTTCTCTGGTGTAGCTTCTTCAGCAGTGCATCTGCAGATGGACCCTGCCCTGCTACTGAACCTGATACCACTTATGCATCCGAAGGCCAGCATTGTCTTTGGTGCTGTATATGACTATGATCTCCGGTCATGTAGGGAGCATTTGAGGCTCCTGCTGTTTTAATCATGCCTCATATGAAAATGTTTTCATCCCTGAAGTTAGAGGGGAAGGCGCATTTGCTTACTTCTTATTCGGTCTCTATAGAGTTTCCTAAGTTTAGTTCCCAGAATCTGCATGTTTTCAGCAATCCTGGTCTAGTAACTACCGATGGCACTGTGGACTCTGGCATCTTTGGTGGTCCTTCATAGAAATGCTTGGTTGAGCTGTTTGGGCCTTCAGGGAGCGATGCGCACACATGGGTTGGTTGCGACCTTTGATGGGTCTCACCTTGTTGGGACGGAAAAGTCCCCTGCATGGTGACAGACGTGTACCCCTGCACTGAGTACCCCAGCTGCATGTTTCTGGTTCCCTGGTACTGATTTTTGGTTTTCAGTAAACATGGATCTTGCATGTGCACCATGAGCTATGCCTGTAGCATGGTACTACAGTTTTGTTGGACCAGGACGAGTGCTTCAAGCACTACCCTCGTGATGGTAGAGGGCTATTGCCCCTACCGGAAGTTAAGTGACACAAGCATGGTGGTGGCAGCATACCTGTTTTCTGTTCATTAGTAATCAACTTGAACAGACCTTTTTACATGTGTCGCTGGAGTGGTGCCTACTGGCCGACTCATGTAAAGTCCTTGGTGTGCATAGATTGTGTGTAGCGACAGACAGCGTGTGATTCTTGCTTGTGGGGATGTATGTGTGTGCCTGTGTATGGTATGACATGAAGGTCTATGGTTTAATGAGGCTCTGACTGATACCCCTATGGTACTTTTGAGCGAAGCCCTGCTCTTGCCCACCAGCAAACATGCGACCTTGAGTTTCTTGCACAACATCGACTCAAGAGTTTGGTGGCCCAGGCGTCCACCATCAAAATGAACCCTAATGCATCCCCTCCGGACAGGGAGTTGAAAAGTATTGAGGCATTCAGAAAGCAGATGTTTCCTCAGCCAGCTTGCTGCTGCGATCTGTCAGTATACAGGTCAGATTTTGTGCCGGGTTCCTGACAGACAGTGACGTCATCATCATACATAGACAACACCAGCCGTTGTGCCAAATAGTTGAGGCCACGATTAGAGTAATGCGGTCTCAGTCACGCCGCAAGGGTTTCCATGGGACCTGCGTATAGGATCGGGGAGAGCGGGCATCCCCGTTGCGTACCCCTACAAATCGCAACGAGGTCTGAAATTACGCCATTGACCCACCAAGCTGTGGGTAAGGTGTGGAGGACGGAGATCCACTCAAGAATCCTGGGACTGAACCCTAGTCACCGGAGATGCACAAACCAAAAGGGCCATTCCAGGGAGTCGGAAACCTTTGTGGTGCCTAGGAAGACCGCCACTGCAGGCCGCTAGGGGTCAATGAAATGCAACAGGGAAAAGAGGGTGTAAAGATTGGATGAAGTTGAAGGCCCTGGAAAGAAGCCTGACTAGTCAGGACGGACTATGGTAGGAAGTAGAGGCAACAGCCATGCTGCAATCATGTGCGCTAGGATTTTATTGTCTATGTTGATCATTGATAGGGCTCAGTAAGAATCGCAGAAGTTGACTGGTTTACCAGGTTTCAAGATCATGATAATCAGTGCCTCGCGAACTGAGGGTGGCAAGTGGCTCGACTGTCTGGCCTCCTCATACATAGCTAACAAGTGTAGGGCAAAAAGATCAGCATATTCTTTGTAGAATTGGGCAGACAACCCATCCAGCCCAGGGACTTTCTCTGTCCATACCACTTATGGCCTTAATGACATCATCTTCCATGGTTCATCTAGGTATTGTCTGTGTCCATTCTCTAGCCAGAGCAATTCGATAGAGTCCAGTTAAGCATCAAGCGTGTCCAATAAAACATCACTGGTGGAGGCATAGAGGGCAGTATAATATTACTGCATTACCTGGGTAACATCTGCCAAGTCATAGCACGGGCCTTCATCCATATTCAGCAGTTCCATTATATTGTAACTGCTCCAACTCTTTTTCAGCAGGGCTGTTAAAGTTTTGCCTGCTCTATCTCCCTCACCAAACCGGAGAGCAGTAGTCTCCTTATGTAGGAGTCTGGCTTTGCTATCGGCAGTATCCTGATATTCTGACATCTTGCCCGTATCTGCACAAGATAGTGTGTCTGCCGCCTCAAAGAAGCAATGCTCCATATCATGAATCTCCCATTCCAGTGGATTCAGTAGCCTGCGCAGGCCACGGAGGACCCTGATTGTTTAGATATACAAATACCCCGACTGAAGGCCTTGAATGCCTTCCAAAGGAGGCTGGGCGAGTCCACCGTCCCTGCGTTGTGTAAAGAATTTGACTATAGTGCCACATATCTTGGCCCTAAAGGAGGGGGGCCTTGCAGCGTGTATAAAGGCAGCCACCATGTGAATCCTCAGTTGAGTCAGAGAGAGGGCCACTGGCGCGTGGTCAGAGAGCATACACGATAAATGCTATGCACTTTTCGTGCAGCTAAAGATGTCACGGGTGACTTACTAGTAGTCAATGCAGGACCACGCGCTACAGGAGGTAGTCACACAAATGCCATCAAGGGCAAGACTGTGTCAGGCGTGCCAGATGCCTGGAATCAGAGGCATTCTCGAATTCCAACCCTGTGCCCGCGCTCCAGCTTCTGCAACACCATTGCAGACTTCATTGCGCCCCTAGCCTAAGACTCCAAGGACTATATCTTTCTCTGTGACCTAAATTTTCACCGCAACAACAACACCGCTCACCTCCTCGACAGTATGAATAACCTCGGATTCACCTAGTCACACACTGGACGCCATCTTTACCTCGTGCAACAGCGTCAGATACCCCCACGGCACAGAACTCACATGGACCGACCACTCCATTGTCCACTTCAGCATCTCCAGCCCCCACCCCGCCACCCCTAAGATGACCAGCGCCACCCTCCCTAGGTGGAACAAAATTTCGGAGAGCAGCTGGAGGGACGCCCTCAACACCTCCAGCCCCGCTACTGCAACAATCTAAAACAGGGAATTAAGTACTTCAACACCTGGATCTACAATTGCTCCAACAGAATCGTCCTCATCAAGAGTAACAACCAGAGAAAATCCTCCAAAAGGCCAGCTAGTAAACCCAAGAACAGAGACCGCTAACAGCTGGAGAGGAGTTGGGGTGCCAGCAAGGACACCTCCGACAGGGCAGCTTTCAAGACCTCCCTCAATCTCTAACACCACCTGCTGAGGGCAACGAAGAAGACAGCTGTAGCCGCACGCATCGAAACCTGCGTCAACAACACCAAGGAACTTTTCAACATCTTTAAGGAATTCTCCAACACGGCTGCCAGCGAAAACATCACACACCCTCACAAGAGCTGTGCAACAATTTCGCGACTTCTTCAATGAGAAGGTCGCAGCCATATACAGAAACTTAAAACCCCAACCTACGAACTTCCTCAACAGATACACCATCACTGTGACCAACACAAACCACAGACTGACCACCTGGAACCTCTTCACCCAGGACACCACCTACAGCATGAATACCATCCACTCTGGAGCTCCCACCGACCCATGCTCACACCACATCTTCAACCTCGAAAGCCAAAGAATCAGCCAGGAATTCACCCCCTGCTCAACACTTCTATCACCACTGCAACATTTCTTGACACCTGGAAACATGCCGAAGTCAGACCACTACTCAAAAAACCCTCTGTTGACCCCAGCAAACTCAAAAACTACTGGCCAATCTTCCTACTTCTAGGTACTGGAAAAGATCTTCAACAAGCAACTTATGACAAACCTGAAGCAGAACCAGCTACTCGACGCCTCGCAATCCGGCTTCCGCAATAATCACAGCTCTGAGACCGGCCTGAGCGCAGCCACCAATGACATCCAAACCCTCCTTGACGGAGGAGAATCCAGCAGCTCCGATCCACCTCAACCTCTCGGCACCCTTCGACACAGTATCCTACCACATGCTGATTGAAAGATTCCACCACATCGGCATCCACCTTTCACCTCTGTACCCAAGAATATCGCCTGCGGTGTCCTCCAGGGTTCATTCCTCAGCCCCACACTCTTCAACGCATTAATGACCCTGCTGGCCAACATTGTTCGGTCTCAAAATAATTTTCTACGCAGACTACACCCAACTCATCCTCTCACTCACAGCTGAACCCCACCACCACCAGGACCAACTTCCACAGATAAATTTACAAGCGTCGCCGAGTGGATGAAGAACTGCCTGCATCTGAACACGGAAAGGACAGAAGTACTGATCTTCGCCAACATACCAATGGACTGAGAAGGGCTGGGTGCCCCATCTTTCAAAACATACTTTTTAGCAGCCCAACTAAAATGGCTATCACGCTGGACTGCCAGGCGCTATTTGGGTGAGACATGCAGTGAACGAGGAATCCTGCTGGTGTCAACGGTCCGAGGTCTTCTCCTTCAGAATGTCCTACCCCCATCCCCCTGGCCTTTACAGGTAGCGGTGGCCCGACATGTATGGTCTGTGTCCATTGCCTCTCATGGGAGATGCCGGCATATGCCCCTGCGCTGCCCTTGATGAAACCTTAGATGGTCGGTTTCTCTCTTTCGACCATCTGGCTGCAGACTACAGCTTCCCGCCAGGGCAATTCCTCCTTTATAAGCAACTCACCAACACATGCCACATCCAGTGGAATTCCACGGAAGTGGAACCTGCTACACATCCAGTATTACAAACCATAATTACCATGGGTGGCGGCCGTTACCTTATCACGTGTTTATACAATGTCATTCGCGAACTGACAATAGCTTCCCTTGATGTGCTTAGACAGAAGTAGACAATTTTGGATGAGTACTCCACAATAAGGAATGGGCACGGGCTTTAGAATTCCCCCAGCAGGTATCCCCTAACTCCCGTTTTAAAAATATACAGATTCTTATACTCTGCAGACCATAACTTACCCCAGCTCAATTAAACCGCTATTTACCTGGCACACCATTGGGCTGTCCAAGCTGCTAGGCCACAGGCACAGACCATGCCCATATGATGTGGTCCTGTCACTCCCTACACGATTACTGGAGGTCTGTACACAACATCTTACGGGGTCACTGAACTACCGGACATACACACCCGGGAAGCATGCACATAAGGGATTTTCAAATGCTGCAAGGAGCACAATGTATGAGCCTACTTCGCATTCCTGCCGCTCCTCCATGCCAAACGTGTGCTCACCCTTCAATGGCGCTCCCCAACAGCCCCAGCAGTGGTGGCATGGCACGTGACAGTGCGCAAGTGGGGGCAGCAGAGTAGGAACCTACTCAAATGGCCTATCTCCCTTCAATGGGCTACCCCCCTTTCACATTTTCTGTAAAGGGTGGGAAACAACAACCTCCCCCCGTGACTAAAGCGTGCCGTCCCTATGATCCATCACCTCTGAGGTGGGAACCTCCGTGTTTGAGCTTACCCGCTGTTTGCACCCGAGGGCACCCCTCCACCACAGTACTGCTGGCCTAGAGCAACGCTCTCTACGTAGGAATCGCTGCACACCTCCTACAAAGTCTTCAAACCATACAGAATGCCGCAGCCAGACTCATCCTCGACCTTCCTTGATGAACCCACATCACTCCCCACCTCAGGCAACTTCACTGGCTTGTAGTACCGAAGGAGTATGCAGCTCACCTCACCTATACGGCTTGGGAAAAAGATCTCCGACAAAGAGCCCCTCATAGGGTATCCGTCGGGCATTGCAGCGCCAGCCTGATGAGGAGCAAGCCCTATGATGAAGCATGACACCCAAATGGGTGTGTGAGGGCCCCACTTCCCAAATTGGGAGACACCCACACTCCACTACTGAGTAAGGGTGTTGACCAACCTAGCCTCCTTCTCTTCTTTCCCCACCCTACAGGAACTGCATACTCCTTCGGTGCTACATTGTATTTATTCAGGCCTGTATGCTGGACCTATATGCGCCCCTTCTCCCTCATTTGTATTGAGTACTTGAGCGCGGTGAACAACCGTGGAATTCCCTTTCCCCCATAGGAGAAGTCTTCCGACTCTCCCTCCTCTTGGGGCCCCTTTGCCCTTGAGAGAACCTCCTCACGATGGAAAACTACCAAGGCCTGAGCTTTGGAGATGACATGGTGGCAGAAATTCTTCGGACACCATCTTTATTAGGAACAGATAGTGGTGCCTCGGGTACCCAGGGAGGCGACTGACTGTCACTCACAGCTATGAAAAAAGAGTGGGTCAAGATCACCCTTCATGGTGCCATCATGACTGAGTATTTGAGAGCAAACATTGCCCCCAACGGACTACTAGTGAGCAACTTCCTCAGGCTGTTCGTAGAGGATGCAACTTTCAAAAAAGAATGGTCCCTGGTAGCCTGGAAATGCATCAGGGACTGGCTGATTCTGATAATCAACACCGCCAAACGCCTGGCGGATGCCCTACTAGTGAGGATCCAAATCGCTGAGGGAGCATTAAAGACCAGTATCCAGATCACGGCATACAAAAATAAACTGGCCGAGATCAACAATGACATAACCGATCACAAGGAGTTTCTAATGAAACAGAAAATCACAAAATTGCAAAAGGACATTAAAAAAATTGAGAAAGAGAAAGTGTACTCTTACCTCAAGGACGATTAGGCCCCACCAGGGGTAGACATTTTATCAGACGAGAGTCGGGTATCTCGCAGACGAGGCCCCTCGAACAGCAAATCCAGTACTGACAGTTGGGGAAGTGGCGGGAATAGACGCTATCCTCAAACCCTGTTCCTCTGTTACGAGGGACCACAGTTCCAAGGCCCTTCAGGCCCCCACTATTGGCAATACCCCATGTTCCCACATGGACCACAACAATTCTACCCACAACTTCTGATTCCGCCTCCTTTTTTAGACAGAGGTTGGGGCAGAGGAAGAGGACGAAGAAGAGGCAACAAGAGGGTACAGTGCCAGGCCCCACCTCAACAACCGGTACAGACCCGGAGCCAGACAGGCAAACTAAACTAATAGTGAACCTATCCCCCAGGCCTCTGACAACGACGGAGACTAAAGTCCTGGAAAAAGGACTTGGGTTTGTCCCTACCCCCAAACAGGACGACTTCCGGGAGTCTTGTGAGTTACACCAGTTCTTTAGGAAGATACGCTTAAGAGCGTTCTTCCAGGGCAATCCGGAACAGTCACGGGATGACTCCGGTTTACATAACCCTTCTAAATTTACTCCTCATGCCGGCCAAATCCCCCACGAGATCCTCACTTTTGAGCAGGCAGTCCTGAAGGAGGCAACCAAGGGGAATAAGAAACGACCTTTTTACAATCTCTCCTATGTTGAAACAACAGCAGTTAACACCCTTGCTAATGGCACCTCTATCACGATTAAACCAGCAGACAAGGGCGCGGCCATCGTGATCTTATCCACTGACGATTACGATAGATAGTGCTTGGCGCAACTATCCAATCGCCAGTATTATACCCCCATTGATCAAGACCCAACGGGGGTTTTAACCACTCGTATCACCTCCATAGTGTATACTGCTGAGACTGAGGGATGGATCAGCAAGAAAGAGGTGGACTTCCTGGTCAAGAAAGACCCTAAGGTCCCTTACTTCTACGTACTCCCTAAGATCCATAAAAATCGGATTCCCCCACCCGGACGGCCAGTTGTCTCCGGGATTGATTCTGTACTCGAACCCCTCTCCGGGTTCTGCAACCACTTCCTCCAACCAGTGGTCCAGAAGACCCCATCATACTTGCAGGACACCAGGGACGTCCTGAGACTTATCAATACCATTGACACTGACCAGGAGATCCAACTACTAGTGACACTCGATGTGGAGTCCCTATATACAAACATTCCACAGGGGGCTACACTTGATGTTGTGGAAGCAGCACTGCGGTCAGTTGATTGGGTCTCTCCCACACCGATCAGCTTCATTATGGAGTGTGCCTCTTTAGCACTGACCCAAAATTTCTTTCAATTCAAAAGGCAACTTTATCACCAAACACAGGGCACATCGATGGGGAGCACCTTCACACCTAGCCTGGCCTGCCTGTAAATGGCAGCCTTTGAGGCAAGGTGCATTTTCGACATCTCCAACCCATTCTCCCAGAACATACTCCTATGGCGAAGGTCGATAGACGACATCTTGGTATTCTGGAAGGGGGATGTACAGACATGTAACGAGTTCTGTAGGTGGGTGAACACTCTCAACCCGTACTTCCGCTTCACAAACACCATCTCTGACACTCGTATTCCATTTCTGGACTTGGAGATAACACTGACGGAGGGTAGCTTACACACCACGGTCCACAAAAAACCAACTGACTGTTACAGTTTGTTACTGTATGGGAGTCATCATCCAAAGGCTCTTAGGGACAACCTTCCGTTTGACAGTTCCTGCGCCTTAGACGTAATTGCAGCACCACCCGGGATTATGAAGATGTGGCATCACAACTCACACACAACCTAATACAAAGGGATTACCCGGTACATAGCATTAACACTGCCAGGAAGAGGGCCAGGAACAATAACAGGGAGGCCTTACTCGAGAAAATACCCAAAACTGAGGAGGACATACTGACCTGTGTGACGACGTTCACCTCACATTCAAACAGGATGAAACAAATCATTAGAAAGAACTGGGGTATCCTACAGACAGGGAACCTGGCACTGGCCCCTCCCAGGTTTCCGTTCAAACGTACCAGCAACTTGAAGGACCTTTTGGTCCACACACGTCCCCGCCCTGGTCCACGCCACAATAACCAACCAACTTTATGGGGTCTACCTCCGGTCACAGGTCACTCAACGTGTGGCCCGTGTTCTGTGTGCCCTCTTACTGAGAGAACCAAAGAACTACAGCTAACGCCCAATTTTAGATGGGTCCAAAGGTCTCACATCAATTGCAACACCAACAATTATATTTACACCATTACCTGCCCTTGTAAACAGAGGTACATTGGCAGGACAACCAGGGCAGTGAAGGTCAGGATTATGGAGCACCGAAGCAACATATGCTGCAACAGACTAACTACCAAACTCTGTCAACATTTCACAGAGAAGGGACACGCACCTGATAGCTTTAGGTGGACAGTGATTATTTGAGGCCCACCCCAACCTTAGCAAACAAGGCCTCTTCAGGAGAGAGCAGCACTGGATATTCAGACTATCATGCGACAGAGATGGGCTCAATGAGGATATTCCATGGGGGGAGGTAAATAATTAGAGCCTCCTCCCCCCACTATCTGCCCTCTTGGTTCCCACTGCATGCAGTTGATGTCACTAACTGCAGATACTAGCCATCTCCAGCGGGGACTTAGTATCCCTTGAACACGATCAACTTTGCCATAATAACCAAGCCTGGCTTCATACAGTCCCTGTCGCCATGGCCATGTGTACTCCCTCCTTCACCTCCTACATGTGATAACTATCATGACATCCCATCGGGATTTATCACATGTAGAGGTGTCGGTGTTTACATCCCAATGCCGGGACTTCACCCACTTGAAATCACTCCACTGCGTGACCTGTGTGTCCCATTATGATTGTCTGACTTCGGCCTGCAGACCGATAATGTCGGTCAATTCGGTGCTTCCTTCACCCCTTTTTACATTGCCAATGGCGTTGGCCTTAATATGTCCCACGAGGGTGGGCACTCTTTAGCGCATACACGTGCACGTGTGACCCATCCAATACAGTACCCACCTTCTGGATGCTATGCGCATTCCACGTTATAAGATGGCCTCCATAGCTTTAATCATTAGCTTTAAGCTTCTACCCCCTTCAAAGATGGCTGCCGTATATTTATCAACCTGTGGATGCCACATGCATTCCACGTTCTAAGATGGCCGCCACCGTTATGACCGGGAGTTTGTAGCTTCAACCCCCTTTAAAGATGGCCGCTGCATGTCCCTCGACCTTCCACTTCCGGGTCATTTCCCTGCTACTTAAACCTACCGGCTTCACACACCTCGCTTCCTCCCAACGAGGCAGAGCGAGGGGTAGGTTCTCGGCACCTGTTTTCCAGGAAAACTGTAAGTAAGCGGTCCCTGCTGTTCTTCCACCTTCAACACCCCCCTTTGGCACCAGAGACCTATGCCACTTTGACAGGATGCTCATCCTTGGGCAGCCTTCCATCTTTGCTTATACCCATCGTGTTTTTATCTTCCCCCCTTTCTCTCCTCAAAACCAGCATGACGTTAACTTTTGTAACGATCGTTGCTCTGCCTAACTATTGATGAGGCGTGACTTGAACCCGAATTGGGTGAGTTCCATCGCGCCATTTCCTATGGTGGTTGGTTACCACCAATGACACCAGTATTTTTTGTATATGTCACATGTGCCACAAGTCTGCTTATTGTGTCTGGCCATGCACCTCTTGAGTTGCACTAACCACTTGTGCATGTGGTTGTGGCATGTTTTTAATTTTATTTTGGAGGCATTATTACTGTATGTGCATACCTTATTCATGTACCATTGTTTTTCTCTCTCTGTTTTGAATCTTATTAGGTTGGTCCCATGATTTGTATTATTAAGGTACCTCATTGAAAGGTCATCAGAGTGATTGGTTCATTTTCCATAACTAACCACCCATGTAGATAGTGCATCAAGATAGGTCCTGAAGAATTGCCGAGTGATTTACACACATAAGGCAAGAAACATGTTGACCATGACTACACACATATAGGCACCTCCGACCATTATAATCTGCTGTATCCCTATTCTGGTTTTAATTGAGACGAGTGGGCTCGCAGATTAAAATTAATTTTGGAGCACCACCTCGCCTCATTTTATTTCTCCTCACATCACCTCACATCTACACCACTAGGCCCCTCACACGCACCTCACCTATATGGCTTGGGAAAAAGATCTCTGACAAAGAGCCCCTCATAGGGTGCCCGTCAGTCATTGCAGCGCCGGCCTGACGAGGAGCAAGCCCTATGATGAAGCATGACACCCAATGGGTGTGTGAGGGCCCCACTTCCCAAATTGGGAGACACCCACACTCCACTACTGAGTAAGGGTGTTGACCAACCTAGCCTCCTTCTCTTCTTTCCCCACCCTACAGGAACTGCATACTCCTTCGGTGCTACATTATATTTATTGGGGCCTGTATGCTGGGCCTATGTGCGCCCCTTCTCCTTCATTTGTATTGAGAACTTCACTGGCTCCCCATACAGAAGAGATGAAAATTCAAGCTGCTCACCCACAAACACAAGGTTCTCTCTACACAGCACAACCAAGGACCCTGCTACATTAACAACCACCAACCGTCGAGAAGACCACTCCACTTCCCTATCATTTCCCCACACCCCTGTATCTTCCGAAGCAGAAGTGGGCAATGCTCCTTCTCTCACATCGCAGCAAACACCCGGAACAGCCTCCCCACATACCTCCAGACCATCACCTTATTTACGGAATTCCAAAGGGCCTTTAAGACCTGGCTGTTCGAGTGAGCCTCCGGGACCTGCAAGTTCCTGGGTACCCTATTGGGTGATTAGCCACGCTTTATAAATCCTGATTGATTGACCAAAGTGTTGTTTTTTTCTTAACTTTATAGAGTACTATTTTGTTTGTGCCTGTTTAGTGGGATTTGGAGAGGCCTTCCTTACTGAGTCCTTAATAGCCTGGTTCGAATGGGAATGCATGGCCAAATGAAATTCTAGGACAACCTGTGGATGGGTAAGGTTTGGGTTCAATAAGGAGCTTGGAGCATTGGTGGACTATGATTGCTATAATAGCTTCAGAGTATGCATTCAAGTTTGAAAACTCCAGTCCTTCTTTGTTTTGGGGGGTGTGAGGCCCCTGTGCATGTTTACTATTCCAACAGAATCTGGATAGGATTTTGTTAAAATTATGTTGAAGTCTTTGAAAAACCAAGACCATTTCGAAATTAATCTGCCCTTCTCTTTCTATTGCAGGCCTCTCTGAACAAGCTGATGGATACTCTTGGCCAAGCCGAGCCATATTTTGTCAAATGCATCCGTTCCAATGCTGAAAAGGTGATGGCTGCGCGCATTAGCCTACTTCAAATAAGGAATTCATTTAACAATTCATATCATATCCTTGAAGCTTTGGATCCTGATCGATAGTTATTTTTTTAAATCGCAATAAAAGGTTAAAAAGCACATGTATTTTAAATGCAGTCATATACGCTTCCACCCAGGACTCAACTTACCAAATTCTGTGTGTTATTCCTCAAAAGAAAAGGATAATTCATGGATGAGCATTGTGGCATAAGTTTAACCTTGTTGCCCTTAACTACTTTGAATAACTAAGCAGTGAATAGAAATGGAGCTTGATATTCAGGCTCTCTACAGTGATTTTGCTGCTGGTGCATGCACAATGAATGTAATCAGGGTGAGCCACCAACCCTTGCGACATTTGCATCGCTAAAAATAGTAATGTGGACAGTTCCCATTGCAGACAGCGTACATTTCCAGTGATTCCATTAGTGGTGGCTTCCTTTAAATTAAAGAGTCTATTCATTTTCCCAGTACATCATTGGATTAGGAATCTGAACTCCTCCAATGGAATTCCCTATAGTAATAGTAATACCATACACCTGGCAAGACCAGCAGTTAAGAACGTACTCACAAAGAGGTCAATGGGTGTTTACTAACCATTCAAGTAACCACCAACTAATGATGGATATTATCAATGAAAGTGGTCTGTGCTGTACTTTGTGCAGCTTAAAGTAATCTTCAGTGCTTCAGTTCCCTGAAGAGACTAGAATTTGGCAAGATAAAGTATTATTCTTAATTGTTTTTGTAATACCTTGTATTGCATTGTAATTGCCAAGTTGTTGAAGTGCTTTGTGATGAGTGTATGCTACTCCGAAATCCAAGGTTCATAGTTGGATAGGTGGTTATTGGTTATTGTTGATCATTGTTGTTAGTCTTGTGCTCTCCAAAAACATTCCATGCATTTACTCCAGTTTTTTTGTGGTAGATTCAATTAATAGACATTATATGGGATAATTAATGGGGGTTGGTGTATGTGAGTTCTTGAAGATGGTTGGTTGGGTGAATAACGTGGAATAACTATTGTTAGGCTGCTAGCATTGCTTTCAAAGACGAGATGTGATTTATGAAATGAGGCCTGGGCAATTTGCAGGAATACAGTAATAGAAAATAAGGAAGATATTTGTGCTCTTTCCATTAACTGTACTCGGAGAGGAAGTATGCAATTGATGGATGGGGGAGGGCCATTACATAGAAAGGATTGGAAAAGAATATAGCGGTTGGTGACTTCTTGAATTAGCATGCAATCTGAGGGTATAAAACTGTAGAAAGAAAACATTATGTGAGGTAGTATATTGAAGTATTTGTATAGTGCTCACTACACCTATCTGACGCACTGCAGCGCTTATCTGCACAAATATCTCATGCTACAATATGTGGGTGTGTTATTGTGCAAATGATCCCCTTTAGTCTATCATTCTCGCTCCGGGTAACATAAAAGTGTCAGCGATGGGAAGTAGCATTAGTCAGGAAGATTAATCTTCAAAATATTGTTCCTTTCTTTATTGGGGGCTCCTTGGTGGTTCTAACAAACAAGCTTCTCAAAACATATGCTTTTCAACCACTTGGGCAATCATTGCTCGAATGGTACATTCAACATTGACTACTTTGAAATATTTAAGAAAGACCGTCTTTTTTCAAGTTGTCGGGTTACTTAGAGGTCCCCTCATTTTAAATTTAAATTCGCAAAATAATCTAATTGAAAGTGGAATGTTTTAATATTAATAATCAAAACGAAAAACAACATTTTGGTCAACAATAAAGGCGTACGACTGCCACTCCCTCAATTATCTGCACCCCTAAACTTTCTTAGATCAGCACTTTCCTAGTGAAGGCATTCTAATAAAATCTCATTATAAATTGACATGTTTGATAATACAGACTCCTTTACAGACCTCTACGTCATTCATTCCTTTCAGTGATGCTGGTTGATACAAAGGCTTGCTTGAAAAACAATTGATCTGATAGAGACATCTAGCTGCAGATTATTTAACTTAGAATATCCTCTGAGCGCCAATCTGGATCCAAAGATTTTTCAGCAGTACCTCTGCGTGCCGGGGGCAGCGTTGCATTGCTCTGCCCTAACGTCAACCCCGGATGTGACGTCAGTGGAGCCATACAAGTCCTTCCCGGCGCGCTGACATCAGTTTTCTTCTTCTCCGCACTGGAACGCTGATCCAGGAGAAGCGGTTCCTCTGGCCTGTTTTTGTTTTCTTGCCTTGTTGTCGCCTTTTCGCGTCCGGAACAGTGTGCCGATGCCTTCGGGCTTTAAGGCGTGCGTGTCCTGTACGCGGCAGCTGTCGGGACGGATCTGCACGCGATTTGCAAGTGGTGCTTGGGCGAGCACCACGACTCCGAGGAGTACGTTGCCTGTCGGAAGCCGAAGACCTTGAGGAAACGATTGATGAAATTGTTGTCTGCCCGTATGTCCCGTTCGGAGTCCAAGCGTCGCCGGTCTCCATCTCGTGCTGTGACTCCTGTCTGGGGCAGGTCACGGAGTCGTTCGCGTGGACGTCGTTCACCTTCTTCAGGTAAGCACAAGAAGACGTCACCTCGTCGCCTCGTGTAGCCGTGACGCTGGTGCCTGTTCCTCCCGGTCTTTACTGGACACGGCTCCACAACAGTCGACCCCCCCGCATATCCTCCATTTCCCGGCGCATGGGCAACTAGGACCCAAATGGAGGCCTATTTTCAGGCCTTGTAGGCCATCTTTGGGTCGACCCCTCTCCTTGGCGCGCCTTCGGGCCCCACAGAGGTGGTAGGCACTCCGATCGGTAGCTCGCCGGCGGGTTCGCCCTCGGCGCCGATCGAGTACTCTATCTCCGTTCCCAGAGCCCCTGCGACGTCAGGTCTCAGTCCGGTTGGGCTTCCCAATGAGACGTCTGGCTGCAGTCCCACTGCGACGCCAGGTAACAGCCCGGTGTGGCTTCCTGTATTGCGGTCAGGGCCGGCCGCAGCAGGGGACTTGTCTCCAGCTCGACGTCCCACACCGCAATCTCCCATCGTGGAGAGCGTTGACTCAACACCGTCCAGGCGCCGCTCCAAGGAGCCTCCGTCGGCCATAGTCGACGTCGATTCGGCACCGTCCCGACGCCGCTCGCTGGCGCCTCCGTCAGACATAGTTGACGCCGGTGCGGCACCGTCTCCACGTCGTTCGACACCGGAGACGTCCTTCCCAATCCCTTTACATTTGGAGGATGAGGCTACTGGGGATTCGCACTCCCCAGTGTTACTTCAGCATTCTACTGAGCCTGGTGGAGTTCAGCACTTGCAAGCCCTTGGACAGCCTCAGGCAGAGGGTGCTTTGCACCTTGGAGGGCACGTTAGCCTGCAGCCATCCCCTACCTATGACCTGTTATCGCCACCTAGAATGGCAACGGAGGCCACTTCAGCATTTGCGAGAGTCATTCGCAAAGCTGCCGATATTTTGCAGTTCCAGCCTCCTCTGGTGTCTCTGCCCTCAGATACCTTGTTGCATTAGCTCCACCCGGGCGACACTAATGTTGAAACCTTGCTGCCTTTTGGTGAGTCATAATACGACATTCTTTTGGGGACTTGGGTGAGGCCCTCTTCGGGGGACTCTGTGGAGCGTGCCATCGCCCGGCTCCGGATGATCCAGTCTGTTTGTCCCTACACCCTAAGGCTCAAGGGCTCTTTGTTCAGGCAGCCTCAGCTTCGCTACGTTCTTCGCCTCCTCCAATGCTTCCACCGACTAGGGAATCTCGATGGTTGGAGTCATGTGATTGACATTTGTTTGCGTCCACTAACCCGGCCCTCCGGTCTTTGAACACACCTGCGTGTTCGGACGGGCTACTTTTGCCCTCTGAGACTCGGTTGAGCGTCTCCTTCCCTCTGTTCCAGAAGGTTCTCGAGCTGACCTCGCTCAGCTCATTCAGGATGGTCTTGAGCTGGCCAAATTTTCGATTCGATCGGCCATGGACACCACGGACTCTGTGGGTAGAGCTATGGCCAGGTCAGTCGCTCTACGACGCCATGCTTGTCTATGTGATGGCAGTTTCCCTGACAATATTCAGGACAGACTTAAAGACTTGTCCTTTGATGGGATCCATCTTTTTGACAGCCATGCTGACTCAGCAGTCCAGCGCCTCATGTCTGGGTTTCAGTAAATGCCAATTCTTCTAGTCGCCCCCCTTTTTTTGTTGCGGACTTATTGTGTTGTTACTAAGGTTGCAGTGTTGTCACTGCTTTTCTTTTCCTTACGTACTATTAGTCTCTGGGTTCAAGCTTGTTTCCCAGATTGATTGTAAAGCTAGACAGCTGTTTATGCCATTCTTTACGTCTTCTCTGTCTAGGAGCTAGTCTCAAGAGATGTTCCCTTGCTTTTTTTTTAGGGATGTGACGTACCCTATGTGGGGTATTCGTTGGCTATGGTATAGCCGTTCTCCTTGCCACAGGAAGTGTTATTCATGGGTGGTGTAGGTCCTTGCTACGGATCCAGCTGGTCCTCCTAGCATTGTTATGTTCCTACCATCTAGGGAGTTTCGCTGTGGTTCCTACTACAGACTTGTGGGTCTTCTCAACTGGGCAGGCCCACAAGGGTGGTGTAGCTTGTTTGGTTGTTTACATTTTTGCATTTGTGCAATGCGTTGCCTTTTACGGTATATCCGTAGTACTCTTTTGCCTCTGAGGATGCAGACCTCTCCAGAGTATTGTTGGGTTTACGCCACGACTGGCTGGTCTTGGCGTGTGTTCACTTATTAACTACTTTTCAAGCTTTTAGCTGTCATTTCACGTGTTTAGCTGTGTTTCTTGGCATTTACCTATGTTGGCTGTCTTCGCCGTAAGCCAGTGCCCCTTAAGAGCATGTTGTTCTCTTCCACTTCACGAACAGTTTCTGTTCAGATTTCAGTTGTGGCACGGTACGTTGAGACACACTGGGTACGTTGACGGACACTGGGTGCCTGCTGGCCCACCTTGCGTCACAGCGTTTGCTGTGTTTGGTTTTTTCTGGTATTGTCTACTCTCCAATCTCGGGTGTTCGGAAGTGCTATGGTCTTAGTCTTCCCTGCCCGGTTTCCCTTCTCAGCAGTTGGACCTACGCCAGACGCGTTGGTGACGCACAGTGTCTTGCGCCTTGTTTTTTGTATGCACTTTCCATGCAGGGGCTTAGGTCCCTCCGTTACTTACTTCTGCCAGATGTTATCTTTATCAGTCTCTCTATTCTGAGTTGTTCATTGTCTTGCCATATATTATGTCCTACTATTGTTCACACAGGTGCGGTGGGTACCTATCATGTGTACTACTGTACTTGTATTGGGCCTACTCTTTGAATATCTTGTTCCCCAAAAAAAAAAAAAATTTAAATGAGCTAAATTGTAACATAATGAGAGAGGGCGGAAACACTGTTTTTCCTTGTTGCAGTATCTTGGGTTTCTTAGCCCCAGGTTCTCTGTGTCTCTCTCCCTCTCCCTCCTACTCTCCCTCTCCCCCATTCCCCCCTCCCCTTCCCCCCGCCCTCTCCCTCTCTCTCTCCATCTCTCCCACTCTCTCCCTCTCTCCCTCTCCCTCTCTGATGAAAGTGTGCTTTTGTATTACATCCAATTTTCTGCCGGTGTCCTTTGACCAAGATGATTCTGTGAATCGTTGGTCAGTATACCTATCTGGTGATACATTTCTGTATCTCTCTACCGACGTATGTGGGCTGTTGATGCTACATTTAATGTGCTCTTGAATGTATGTGGTGTGGCTTCCACATTTCACACAGTCTGCATGTGTGTATCCCGTTTCTATATGTAGATATGCCTCTTTGTATTTTTGGGTTGTATGCGATTGCATAGGTGACATCTGTCTCTATACAGGTCACTCTTGGCATCCAATGTTGGGGATGCTCATTTTGTCTGCTCTGTATCTATCATGTTATTTTTTCATTTCCCTGGAAAATGATTTTTTTACCTGATCCCTGGGATCCAGTGCACAGTTCTGCTTCTTTTCTTGGTGCAATGGCCGTTCTTGTCTATCTGAATTTCCTTTGTCCCTTCCTTGACGGTGCTGGTCTCAATTTGTCCTCTGACGGACTGTTGTGCCATTGCTTTTATTTGTCGTTAATGCTTTGTACAGAGCTTAGTGTTTCTAGTGTCAGCACACTTGCACTTGGCTGTTCCTACCTGTTAGAGTCACTCTCATTGACAGTTAGTTCCCTTATGGAACTTGGTGGGTTTCAGTCGCTGACCCTCCTCCAATTGGGGTATAGCTATGGTATCTATTCTGAGTTAAGGAATCTGCGGCTAGATGTCGCTATAAGATGGACAAGTTACTTACCTTCGGTAACGATGTATCTGGTAGAGACACAGTCTAGCCGCAGATTCCTTAACGCCCATCCATCCTCCCCGCTCTGCGAGGCCCCTTTTTCAGGTTGGGTTCTAACACCACTCGTCTTTCTGCTAGTGATGCCTATTTCAATGAGTTTTTTGTATGCTTCACATCCTTGACAAGGGCAAGCGGTCTTATTCTCTGTTATCTGTTGCTTCTCCGCTCATTCTCAGAATTGAGTGGTGGGTTCCTTTATGCATGCACACTTGCATCCTGGTTCTATTCAGTGTGGGGGTTGGTCATGTCCTTCTTCCTCCTTCCCTCCCTGATATTTTTGTTTCTTTAGTTGGCTGTCTTTTTGATTCTATACTGTCAATAGATCATATTTAGTGTGCATGGTCGGCCATTGTCTGTTGCCAATTACCATAACATTCATGTTGTTCAACACTTGGTGTCTACCATAACATTCATATTAATTACTGTTTGTCTCATAGCACGGTATGGTTCTTCACTTTTGTGAGACTTTTTCTATTCTCTCCCTTCACCCGATTTCAGTATTAAGTATTTTCTCAGACATACCTTTCTGATGTTTCACATCATCTGTTATCTATTCTCATTATTGTTTCAATAATTTTAGTTCTTTTTTGGCACACTGTTCCCACATTCAGTTTTAGTGGTGGCTCCTTGTTCTGGCGCGGAAAAGCTTCACAGTAGAAAACTGACGTCGGCGCACCGGGAGGGACTTATATGGCTCCACTGACATCGCATCCGGGGTCGACGTCTGGGCGGAGCCATGCGACGCCGCCCCCCGGTGCGCAGAGGTACTGCTGAAAAATCTCCGGATCCAGACTGGCACCTGGAGGATATTCTAAGTTAAGGAATCTGCGGCTAGACTATGTCTCTACCAGATACATAGTTACCGAAGGTAAGTAACTTGTCCTTTTATGTTTAAGAATAGAAATAGGATCATTGAGCATTTAAGGAGAAAACAAGAAATGTTAACAGAGCAGAGCTTTCCTGAAGGCAATTTTCAACTATTGAATGCAGTTTTAATTGACATCTGTATGACTGTTGCATTGTTTAGTAAATAAAACAAATATTGTGATTACTAAAACTACAGGCATCTTAAATTTCACAAACTTCAAATGCAAAGTTAAGAGGTTAACCCCTTAATCCTAGCAATTAGGTGGGAAGACATGGCATCATCACCACCTCTCAGAAACTATGAGTTAAGCTCAGCCTTCCAAAACTTCTTAAAGGCAGACTTCATGTATCTGGGACTATAAGCCACTTCCTTAGAAGGAAGGAAAAACAACAATTAAAAGAGGAATCCGTATGTAAATAAATAAATGTCAATTCAGGCTTTAAAATCCGAACTCTCATGTAATGCACATCTTGAACTGGTGGGCATCGCAAAAACTGCATATCTGAAAGAAAGTTAGTTATAGATTCCTTACCTTAGAATTACCTCCAGGCGTCAGACTGGATCCGGAGAATTTTTCATCAGCAGCACCCCTGCGCGTCGAAAGGTGGTGTCGGTCGGCTCCGCGTTCGTCGTTGGCGTCGTGGTCGCCGGGATGACGTTGTGGTAGCTACTTCGACGCCGCCCTTGCATGCTGAGGTCAGTTCTTTCTTTTTCTGCGCCAGCCAGCGCAGATCGGGAGAGAGCGGTACCACCGCGTGTGCTTCTTTTGCTTGGAGCGCGACCATGACCCCAAGTCGTGCTCTGACTGCCAGACCATGTCCCGAAGTCTTTGCGGGAGCCATCCCGAAAGCTTCTGGAGGCCCGGCAGTCGGCTCCGCGCCATGTGAGGTCCCGGTCGCGTGGGAGGTCGAGGGACCGGTCGCGGAGTCACCATCATTCTTCCTCCAAGTCTTCGCACTCGGGGTCAGGTAAGTCGAAGCACGAGTAGAAGTCGAAGAAGCGTCGTCGCTCTTCGACTTCTCCCCATGTCGGTCGGCCGACGCAACGAGGGATGCGGGTGGTGCCCCTCCCGCGGCTCCGTGTGCGGAGCCTGTAGGGTCGGCTCCGAGTTTCCCCCTATTCCCGGGAGCCGGAGCGACCCCTTCCCAGCTTCGTCAGTTTTACGAAGCGATACATGCCATCTTTGGGCAGCCCGAATCCGCCGGCGCGCCTTCGGGCCCCGCGGACTCGGCTGGGGGTCCTGGGGCTTCGACGCCAGCGGCTCAGGTCCCGGCGCCGCAGGGCCTCCTTGGATCCAGGCCTAGATTCGGATCGGCGCTGGTCGACCTGGTTATGCCTCCCCCGGCGCCGATTCCACCGGCACCACGTCCGACGCCGGTTGTGTGCCTAGCCGGCGTCGACCCCGGCCTCCACCTCGAGGTAGACACGGAGCCGGACCGACGTTGACCGACGCCGGATCCGGCGCCAACGGGTTCTTTTGTGCCCCTGTTCTGCCCTGGCTCTTTGAGACCAGATTGGCAGCCAGAAGAGGGTGAGGAGGACTGGGAGGGGTCTGGAGACCCTTTAACTGACCAGTTGGATGAACCGGACTGGAGAGAGGAACTGGGGGAAGCTAGTGGTCTGGATACCTCACCAGACCTTGGCATGTTGTCTCCTCCTACCGTGGCTAAGGAGGTGGGAGCGTCTTACGCCGTGGTGTTGCGTAGGGCGGCCGAGGCTCTCAACCTCGAGCTACCTACGGTGGCAGTCAGGACTAACCTCCTGACAGAGGTGCTTCTACCGGCTGCGAGCTCTTCGGAGCCCCTGCTACCGTTTAATGAAGCCCTCACGGACATCATTTTGGGCACCTGGTCCAGGCCCAACACAGGGGCTCCAGTGGATAGGATGGTTGCCCGACGCCACCGCCCGGCCCCAGGCGACCCCACTTTCCTCTCCCAACACCCCACCCCTGATAGCTTGGTGGTCCAAGCCTCCACCTCCAAAGGCGCATTCCCTAACGCACCACCTGATAGGGAATCCAAGAAGCTGGACCATCTTGGGAAGAAGATGTTTTCTTCCTCCAGCTTTGGACTGCGGTCGGTAAACACTGCATGTCTGTTGGGCCGTTACACCCACTCTGTGTGGGATACGGTTGCGCAAGTGCTGCCTCAGTGCCCGGAGGAGGCCCGGCCGTACTCTCCCGTGCAGTTGCCGAAGGGAAAGACGCAGCGAAGTTTACCATCCGCTGTGGACTGGATACCGCCGACTCACTAGGCAGGACGATTTCCACGTCTGTAGCCCTTCGACTCTACGCCTGGTTGAGGTCGACTGGTTTTTCAGGGGATGTCCAATCCACCCTTATGGACATGCCCTTTGATGGCCGTCACCTATTCGGTGACAAGGCAGAAAACGCGCTGGAGCGCTTTAAGGATTCTCGAGCTACGGCCAGGTCCTTGGGCCACTCCACCAACCGCCCTGCGCAGTCTGCTTTTCGCCCCTTTCGTGGCAACGGAAGGGGTGCCCCGCCACGTCCAGCCCAGAGCCACAGGCCGGCACAAGCTGTTCAGCCCCAGCGCGGCCGGGGACGTGGGAACCACCGCCGTGGTTCAGGGGGCCTAGCGGGCAGGCCAGTCCAACACAGCAGCCTCCAAACCCTCCTAGTCCGACCTTTCAGTGGGCTGCAGGATTCGCCATTACCTCCCCCACTGGCGCACCATCATGTCGGACAGGTGGGTTTTGCAAATAGTCCGAAGGGGCTACTCCCTCCCCTTCGAGACTGCCCCTCCATCCATGCCACCTCAGTACCAACGCACTTCGGAGGATCATCTGGCCCTTCTCCAACAGGAAGTTTCGGCACTCTTGGGCATGGGCGCCATCGAGCGAGTTCCTGTCCCAGAAGTAGGTCGTGGTTGCTATTCCCACTACTTTCTGGTGCCCAGGAAGGACAAAGGCCTGCGTCCTATCTTGGATCTCAGGAATGTCAACCGCTTTCTCCGGAAGGAGAAGTTCAAAATGTTGACATTAGCTCAGGTCCTGTCTGCCCTAGACCCTGGAGACTGGATGGTAGCATTGGACTTGCAGGACGCTTATTTTCACATCCCCGTCCTGCCTGCCCACCGGCGTTACCTGTGGTTCACAGTAGGCCACGAGCACTTTCAGTTTACTGTGCTCCCCTTTGGCCTTACCAGCGCCCCTCGGGTGTTCACGAAAGTGATGGCGGTGGTCACAGCTCATCTGCGCAGATCAGGGGTTCCAGTCTTCCCCTATTTCGACGACTGGCTTTTGAAGGCGGGCTCGCCCCAGCTGTCGTCTCCCACCTCCAGATTACGGCCGACCTCCTGCATTCGCTGGGGTTCTCTGTCAACGTACCGAAGTCACACCCGACTCCCTCTCAGAAGCTTCTCTTCATCGGAGCGGTTCTGGACACAACGCAGTTTCAGGTTCATCCTCCCGAACAGCGAGTCCGGGCTATGATTCCGATCTTTCAGCCTCTATCCTGGGTTTCGGTCAGAATGACCCTGAGGCTGCTGGGCCTCCTGCATCCTGCTGGTGGATCATGCCAGGTGGCATATGCCGGCTCTGCAGTGGGACCTGAAGTTCTAGTGGGCACAGCATCAGAGGAATCTGTCCGATTGCGTCCAGATCTCGGAGGGCACTGCACGACAATTGCACTGGTGGCTAACGAACCGGGATTGGGTCAACAGCAGAACCCTCTCCCTTCCCCAACCAGATTTCACAGTGGTGACAGATGCATCACTGCTGGGATGGGGCGGCCACATGGGAGAGGCGGAGATCAGAGGCCTCTGGTCTCCGGCGGGGTCCAGGCTCCACATCAACCTTCTGGAGCTTCGGGCGATCCATCTTGCACTGAAGGCATTCCTTTCCTTTGTCCGGGGAAGAGTGGTGCAGGTGTTTCCGGACAACACCACCGCCATGTGGTACTGCAACAAACAGGGCGGGGTGGGGTCGTGGACCCTAGGTCAAGAGGCTCTCCGTCTCTGGACATGGCTGGAACATTAGGGCATTTCCCTGGTGGTTCAACACCTGGCAGGTTCTCTGAACGCCAGGGCAGACAAACTCAGCCGCAGGTGCATGATGGATCACGAATGGCATCTTCACTCGGTGGTGGCGCAAGGTCTCTTTCAGCAGTGGGGAGAGCCTTGGTTAAATCTATTCGCCACTGAAGAGAACGCGCAATGTCAGCAGTTCTGCGCGTTGGAATTTCCAAGGCGGCACTCGCTAGGCGACGCTTTTCGTCGCGAGTGGAGTTGCGGTCTTCTATACGCCTATCCGCCTATACCACTTCTGCCCAGAGTGCTGAAGAAGGTGAAGCGCGACCGGGCCCAAGTCATCCTTGTGGCTCCGGATTTGGCACGAAGAGTCTGGTATCCCGAGCTATTGCACATGGGCATCGATCCTCCGATACGACTGCCTCTTCGGGAGGATCTTCTGTCGTAGCAGCAGGGGACGGTCCTCCACCCGAACCTGTCCAGCCTCCACCTCCTTGCGTGGAGATTGAGCGGCGACAGTTGACAGCTGTTGACCTTCCTCCCGAAGTCTGTGATGTTATCTTGGCAGCCAGGCGTCCCTCCACTAAGACGGTATATGCCTGCAGATGGAACAAATTTGTGGCATGGTGCACAGCAAAGGCTGTGGATCCCCCCTCTGCCCCTCTTTCTGAGGTTTTCTTGTTCATTCTTTCTTTGGCCCATCAGGGCTCTGCTCTGGGCACTCTTAAGGGCTATCTCTCTGCCATTTCAGCCTTTCTTAGGCTTCCTGATCAGCCTTCTCTTTTCAAGTCCCCTGTTGTAAATCGCTTCCTTAAGGGCATTACTCATCTTTTTCTTCCTGTTTCCTTCATAATACCCCAGTGGGACTTGAACTTGGTACTTAAGTATCTTATGTGTGCTCCCTTTGAGCCGTTACATAACTGTCCTCTCAGGCTTCTGACTTTGAAAACTGCCTTTCTGGTGGCCATCACCTCTGCGCGCAGGGTGAGTGAGCTCCAAGCTCTTTCTTCCTAGCCTTACTTTCTGGCTGTTCATCCGGACAAGGTCGTCCTCAGAACTAGACCTTCCTTTCTTCCAAAGGTGGTGACTTCTTTCCAGATTGGTCAAACTATCACTTTGCCCACCTTCTTTCCGCCTCCGCATCCTTCAAAGGAGGAAGAGAGGCTCCACCGTCTGGATCCAAAACGTGCGCTTTCATTCTATTTGGATCGCACCAAACAATTCCGGGTGGATGACCAGCTCTTTGTTGGCTACGTGGGCGCCAAGAAAGGTCCGGCCGTGCACAAGCGGACCATCTCCAGGTGGGTCGTTTTGTGCATCAAAGCTTGCTATTCTTTGGCAAAGAAGGAGCCTCCAGTGGGACTGCGCGCCCATTCCAGCAGAGCGGCAGCAGCTACCACTGCTTTGGGACGGGGAGTCCCCCTTAATGACATCTGTCAGGCAGCTACGTGGGCATCTCTGCACACGTTCACCAAACACTACTGCCTGGACAGCCAAGTCCGGAGAGACGGCTTCTTTGGCTGTTCTATTCTCCAGGACTTTCTGGTGTGAATTTAGTTCGCAGACCCACCTCCGGGGTTGGTATTGCTGGGGTATCTATTCTAAGGTAAGGAATCTATAACTAACTGTTTCTTTCAGATGAACAAGTTACTTACCTTCAGTAACGATATATCTGTAAGAAACATAGGTTAGTTATAGATTCCTTACTGCCCCACCCATCCCCCCCGTTCTGCGAACTGATTTGTAGGGTTAAGGACTTCCGTTCAGAGCCCTAGTTTTGTGCACCAGTGGTCAGTGTCTTGCATGGCTCTGCGCTTCTGGCGTGGGATGTCGTGTATAAAGAACTGACAGCGCGCGAGGGCGGTGTCTAAGTAGCTACCGCGACATCATCCCGGCGACCACGACGCCAACGACGAACGCAAAGCCAACCGACGCCACCTTTCGACGCGCAGGGGTACTGCTGACGAAAAATTGTCCGGAACCAGTCTGACGCCTGGGGGTAATTCTAAGGTAAGGAATCTATAACTAACCTATGTTTCTTACAGATATATCGTTACCGAAGGTAAGTAACTTCTTCTTTATTTACTAATTTCATTTGATAGCAAATTTTTTTTTTTTAAATGCAAATGCATTTTACATAGTGTGTTTAACATTCTTCCTAGACAGCTGAGGGCGCAAGTTTTCTGACCCTTCAACAGCTTTGGATCAAAGGTCTTTTCCCATATTTAGATATAGCTTTATAAAATGCTAATTAAGTATTTGACTTGGTACATAAACAGAGCTGTAGTTCTTCTTTATACAGCATTAGTCATTTTGCACATCCATTTTATCTTGGGGATTATTAATTTTCACAGCAGTGAAATCTTCATCTCTGGTTATTTTATACATTTATAGATGAGCTCTGTGCATGAGCTGGGCTTCTGCACAACCAATGAAAATGTTTTCATTCAGGCAATTAAGCTTTTGCCACCTTATCTTAAATATCAGAAGCAAAGTAAACGTCATTTATTAGAAAAACTCACAAAACAACCCTTAAACTTACAAATTCCTTCATGTTATTAATTTCACATTTCTTTTTGCTTGTTCTCCAGAGCAAAAACAGCTGTGGTATAACCTTCTTAGAGCTACTCTTTCTGAAGCCATTTCAACACAGCATCCAAAAAGCAGCAGCAGACCGTCTAAAATGCAACAGGAAGACTAGTCCTCAACCTCCCTCGCCGAGCCCACATCACCACACCTTAGGGGACACCACTGGCTCCCAATACACAAGTGCGTACACTTCAAACTCCTCACCCACACCTACAAAGCTCTCCACGACACTGGCCCTCTTTACCTAAACAGCTGCATACACTTCCACCAACATTCCAGAAAACCTCCGCTCTGCCTGTCTCTCACTAGCACACACCCCAAACTTACACAAAAGCAGAGTAGGGGCCCATGCTGAATTGTACCTGGCCCCTAAAGCCGGCAACAACCTCCCATAACACATCGGAGCCTCCTTCTCTCTTCTTGATTTTCGCAAGAAGCTGAAGACCTGACTTTTTGAGTAAACACCCAAGGCGTGCCTCACACATCTGCTACAGAGCACCTGGATACCCTCACGGAGAATTAGCTCGCTATGAAAATACCAATAACATCTTTTCAACACAGCCTTTCAGTTGACAAGCTTTGCATTTCACCTGCAAGATAGCAAATATGTATCCACACAATGAAATTAATCCTTTCTGGTATAACTCCTTATCATTCTTCTGGTTCCACCTTCGCATTCCCTAGGCTGTAGGCTTTCCTCAGATTCCGATTTCTTTTACTTGGTTCTGCATGAATGATTTCTATCCAGTTGCAGCCCATGAGAGCTGAGATGGTCAGTTATCCAGACGCAGTTAAAAAACGTATGGAGTACTAGCCCTTGTTCTAAACTAAACTTCTTTACTGCAGAGTTTAAATTGCAGCTATAGGTTTGCCAAGATCCCAATGCTAAGTCATCAGCAGGAAGAAGTCACTGGCAAAGTAGCTTGAGTCTAAATACTTAATGTTCGGTTGAGCTTTTGAAAAGCCCTAAGCGCAGATACTCTGAGATAAGCGTAATGCTCCATACAGTCGTCTTGGCCTTCCCTGGGCCTGATCTTCATACAAGCCAGCTAGCTTGGTGATGTGTAATCTAGCAGTAGAACCGTAACTGCTGTGGAAGGATTACCCTTTAAATGCACTTACGATTGGTAGTATAACCGTCTCTCCATCAAGGATCTATACAAGTCTATATTCTTAGGCTGGTTGGCCTGGCTCTGCCATCGCCTACAGTTGAAGATGATAAAGAAACTCCTTTTGCATTTTGAGATTTATGGTTGTGAAAAATCTCACTTAATTTTTCTTCTTGGTGCTTGAGACCCTTGACTCAAAAACAGGGTATTGAAATCTCCCCCTAAACCCCCTCCGCCATTCAGCAGGAGTGAACCGGCTACAATAAATGCAGTCATCCATTTCCAGAAATCATAAGTATATCCCAGCTGTCAATTATAGGATCTTATATTGTAATGATTAGAAAACTCTTTGCCTGTGTGTAGCGTTACAGATTTGAAGATAGGCAGTAAAGATCCTACTTCCAAGATACCCTTGATGGTTAAAAAGGAGGTACGCGAAATTAACAATGGCTTCTTTGCATTGGGACTGTGTTTTATATTCATAAAAAAAGAAGAATATCTCTACCTTTGTTTGGGCTTTAGGCATCTAGCCCAGTGGGAGCAATATTTCTATTTTTATGAATTCAAAGAAAGAAGATAGCCATGATGGAGTACTAGGATTGCAAGTAGGTAAAGTTTCTTAAATTTTTCTCATTGATTCTCCCATGGAAGCTCTTGAGTACTGTATAACTATATGTCTTTCCTTCTAAAGTTGACACTACCGTACTTTCCTGCAACGCTCCATGTCTCTCTTTCAGCTTCCCCTGCGATTTAAAGATAGCCTGGTGCTAAGGCAGCTACGGTACACTGGCATGTTGGAAACTGTGCGAATACGACAATCGGGATATAGCTGCAAGTATTCATTCCAGGTCAGAATTTCTTCCATAATAGACTGTTTCAGGTCAGGTAAACTTTCAAATTGTTTTCCTTCCATTTTAGCTCACTCTGCCACTTTGTATTCGTGTTAATTTAGTTATTCCTCATTGTATTTTTCTTTGCCTTGTTCCTTAATTCAGGTAACTTTCTGTGTATTGCCCCACCCCCTGCAGTAGTCAATCCAGGTCAGGTTCTACTCTGTGTATTATACATTGTTCAGTAACATTCCATGTGGTGTTCTCTACAGTTATGTGACCTGTTGCTAGTATTCCCAGCTTCAGTACCCCACGTGTATCACTCATTACGTTTAGACCCGAATACCCTACTTCCTTGTCAGGTACTCTTTCCTCCCAGTGAGTATTTTTGTTTCAGGTGACCAGAATTAGTTCTTTTATATGTTCATATGCTTTTTAAATACTCCCGATCATCCAGCTAAACAATAAATACAAACTTAAGAAGACCATCCATCTAGATGTTTGGATTGCTTAAACCTCAGTCAATGTGTGAATGGACCCCAAGCTCTGTTGTCAGATTCTTCCTTCAAACATCAAATGGTTGTTCTATCTTGTAAAAGTTTATTATTTTTTATTTTAAAAGATAACCTTAGAATAAAATCTTTTATTTGTTAGTTCTGACAGACTTGTGTGTCTGTTCTTTGAGAAAGTGCAGCTTCTGTGATGTTTGGCATATGGTCCAGTGGGAGCAACCTCATACTCTATCGAAAACAAGAAAGCAATCAGTGGCTTTGCCAGTGCAGGCCTAATGGCTTTACTAATGCTTTTTGTTGATGATGTCCTGCTTTGACAAAAAAATTGCTTTTGTACCAGTTGTGAACAGCATTGTCAGAAAAAGAAAAAAACACTGGTATGTTATTGGGCATGCAGTTGCACTTTGCGAAGGTCCACTGTGATACCATATACATGCATCAGTACCCAGGCATGTGCACTCATATGCCATTATGTGGGTCCCAATTATTATTTTTTTTTTTTTTTACACAAATGGTGCACACCTGTCTTGGAGCAGTAAACTAAAGCAGTGAGTACATTGTTTGGTAAAGCACCTTTTAAGAAAACAGCAATCTGGCAGGAAATTGCAACCAGATGAATCTAAAATAAAAGATCCAACAAAAAATGGAGGGGAAGGCGAGTAACTTAGGAGCAGGTGGGTGAAGCAGTGGGTGCTAGAAGGGGGGTGGCGAGCATCATTAGAGATAGGGGAATGGGGACTACGTGTGGTGTGGGAAGCAGTGGGTGAGCTGTTGGGGACGAAGGGTTTAGCAATACAGAGAGCACAGGGGGATAGCGATTTGAGAGAGAAATAGCATAAAAGGGAGAGATCAACAAAACACCTGCATGCCCAAAGAATGCTAAAGTGAAAGGAAAAAATAGTTCCCCGACTGTGGGCATTGAAAGGATCATGCTATCCAGTAAAACGGATGCTAAAGAAGCAATGCCCCAGAGGAATGACAAACACAAGAAGAGGAAAGAAAGCCATTGAATAAGAAGCAAGCACATGAGAGTGACAAGAAAACCAACCACTGGTAAGCAACGGGCTGACCCACTGTCTACTCAAAGTAATGATATTGTCAACATTAGGTTTTGGAGAGCTAAAAGCTGTCTGTAGGCAATACCTAAAAATGTTTATCTGGAAGACCTGCATGAAAACTTAATTTTTATCTATGTCCAGGCCATCATGGAAAGGAGCATTGTCAGGCCAACAAGCGATTTTCCAGGAGAACAAGGGAATTGAGAGCCAGGAAGAAAGCTTGATTTAATAAAAGAGGCACATTATAACACAGAGATGCTGCCGTTACCTCTACAAATGGTTTGCTCCTTGTAAACATCTTCGCTGGAGAAAACAGGAATTACATTGTGATACAGCAACGCTGTCACAAAATGTAAAAACTGCTAAACTTTCTTTAATGGTGAAATGCTTCACTTGCTGTGTCTGCAATAGCTTTGCTATAGTACTTTTCATATGCATGGCTACCACAACTTTCATCTTTGGTACCCTTTCATGCATCAGCACCACTGCATGCAAGAGCTACTACAGGGCACCGGTTGATGACAAACACACTTTGATGAGGGCCACACTTTTGAAGGAGACTTTGTGTCAATGAGAGCCCCCTCGTTAACAGTAAACTAGATGTTGGTGTCCTGATTGGGTTTTTTCTGGAAGCAGTTTTTGACACCATCAAACTTTTGTTCCTCTAGGATATTATGAAGGAGGTTGGATTATGTCATCTAGAGTTTTGGTAGATTAGGTAAGTAATCTGCAGTACTCTACGCATATATCGCAGACCTCACCATTTATCTCAAGCTTGATGCCCTCTTCATCACTGAAACATGGTTCATGCCCACATCTATGCACATCTTAGTTGTCCTTCTTCCCAAAGCTTACAGCATCCATCGTGTAGACCATGCACACAAGAAAGGAGGAGGCCTCACTATCACCTCTGGTGCAGAACTATTCGCAAAGGCCTCTTAGTTCTGCACCCTAGGCAATCAAGTAACACTTATATCCATGGAGCTGCTGACATGCTGTTTCCCACACTCTGCAACTCAGGCCGCCACTTTCCATCTCATCCACCGGTAAAACAAGGACTTCCTTGAATATTTCTCACATCTCCTTACTATCTCATCCACCCAACATGCCCACACCACCCTCCTGGGTGATTTCAGCCTCCCAGACAACCCAACGTCATCGATACACTCAATGTAGTACAGCATGTCACACAACCAACACACTCCAAAGGCCACATCCTTGACTTTGTTGTCTCAACATCACCAACAATTCAATGCAAACCACCCATCTGGATTGGACCAACCCCTTTCCCATCCCCATCTGACTGATCAGCTTCCTACCAACAAACTAAGGTTAACTCAAAAGCGATCAGATCTTCAGATCCTTCAAAGACTTCTCTATAGACAACATAATGCTTGCACTCATTTCTCACCTTACCAACTCCACGTCTGACTCCAACACCCTGCTAATCAACTTCAACAACGCCCCAATTATAACATTCAAGTGCAAGCCTACAGCACCTTGGTACTATAAAGATCTTACTGATAATGAACGAGCCATCCGCAGACAGGAAAGAAAATGGAAGAAAATCAGAACTCCAGAGGACCTCTTGATTCTGAAGACCGTTTGCGCAGCTTGTAGAAAACTTATCACATCAGCCACAGCAAAGTACTTTACTAACACCATCACTGAGAAACACAAGCAGAGCACTTAGGCACTGCATCAACTCCCTTTTCAACCCACCTCTTCCTCACTTCACAGAAAAGTGAAATGACAGCCTCTTCAGTGAAAAAATAAAGAATATCTGACAGGACATCGACACCAGGCCTGCTTCATCGCTTACACCCAGCTCTTCCTGCAGAATCCTGCACTGGTCAGTTTCAAAGCCCTATGTCTCCCTTATCTCGCTGGCCTACTCAACTCCCTCAAAGCCACTTCCTATGAAGATGATGTTTTACCATTGTCCTTTATCAAAGCTCTCTCTAGGGATGCTCTATCACCCTTGCTTACTATTGTGAATGCTTCCCTCATGCATGGTATCTTTCCAGAAGCTCTCAAGACAGGCCAAATCCTTCCACTGCTGAAGAAACCTACACTAGAACTTAATGACCGGGCCAACTACCGGCCCATCACTCACCTACCATTCATCTGCAAGATCACTGAAAACGCAGTGTGTTGAACTCCATGATCATACCATTGATAACCATCTCCTGCATGACTACAAGTCTTGCTTCAGATCCCACTGTAGCACGGAAACTCCTTGCACGTCGTAGACAATGCCCTCTTGACCTCAGTGAAGATGACCCCTGCCTCTTGATAATGCTAGATTTCTCACCTACCTTTGAATGGGGTTCCCAGCAATGTCCTTCACTGGGTCTCTTCCCGCATTTCCAACCAACACAATTTGTTCACTTTGGCACCTCCAAGTCACAAAAGATGCTGATCTCGTGAAGTCCCCCATGTTCCATTCTGTGCTCTAACCTCTTTAGCTTTTACAATGATCAGCTTGGTGCTTTATTCACAGGTAACAGCATCAAGATTCACCAATTAGGGGATGATTCCTAACTCTACGTGAAAGTCTCCTCGACTTCAGACATCCAGTGCCTCAAACACTGCTCGTTTATCATCCGGACGTGGATGTCCAGTGCCTACCTAAAGCTCTACCCAACGAAGACAGAATTCCTGCTATTTGCCAAGATCAGTAAATAAGATACAGTACAAACGTGACTCAATGACATAAACCTCGACAGCTTCAAACCCCGACTTTAAAAAATGTCATTCCATGGACACCAAGCTCACCTCCAAGGAACACAGTGCCTAAAAATAAAGATGGCTTGCTACCAGCTCTCTCTTTTAAAGAAAGTGAAACTATTTCTTACAGAAAGTAACTTAAGAACTTGTGTTCATGCGCTCACATTCTTACATCTAATGGTGGTAATGTTCTATTCCATGGCCTTCCAGACTCTACTCTGGTACACCTTAGGGGCATCCTATGTCCGCAACATATTTCATCCTGGGCCTCAAGAAATATGTTCATATCACCTCTTCTTGATGGAGCTCCACTGGTTCCCCTTGCAAGCCTGCAATGTCTTCCAAACTAGTGGGATAATTTACAAAGCCATCATGACAAGCCCCCCTGTTTATCTTGTAGACAAGCTCACCATCTCTGGTGGGTATTGGCACACCCACAGCCAGGACACCATCAGAATGCAGAATAAGAAGTGTAAACAAGACAACAGGCCTTCTACATCTACGCACCCAAGATCTATAACATCCCCATATCAATCAGGACCGCTCAAGCGCTGCTCCAATTTAGGAAGAGTTGAAAACTCACCTGTGTAAAGAACACTATATCGCAATGCATTAACAATTCACAACTCAACTTCCTCTCCTATTACCCGTTGTCTTTGACTATGTACCACACACTGCTGCTGTTTGGCTGGCTTGCTATCTATCAATCTATCTATCTATCTATCTATCTATCTATCTATCTATCTATTCCAACCACGACCTGTCCATGAGTAAAACAGGTAATGACACAGCACAGGATACCAGTTCCTTCAACCACTGATTTTATTCCACTGCTTTAGCCAAAATGACGCGTTTCGGCCGAGGCACCGGCCTTGTTCACATAACTTGGGCGCCATATTGAGTTCACTAAAATAGTGTCAAACAGATCACATGATGCATGGACATAAAAGAAAACTGCAACTGCATCTTTTCTTAAAATTATTGTTTTTGTATCAACCGACTCAGGGCTTTAAGTGGGATGAAAAAACTGGGGGGTCTCTCAAAGGGGCGTGGCCAATGTAAAAAAAGGGCGTGGCTTAAAAACACGTAAGCTAAAAATCTGAGTTTAGCATAGTGTGCCGCCCGACTTGTATTTTGCGGTTTCTGTCATTGCATCCAGATATTTGAAACAACAAGTAACATCATACCTACAAGTCACGACCATTGGCTTTGTCAATGGTTGTTAGTTTCAAAAGATAAATAAGCGAAACTATGGCTTGTATATAATACTGAAAAAGCTTTGACTTGCAGCCCTGGTGACACCACGACATTGTTGCTGCTCCTGACTTTCAAAAAGAGAAGGGAAATCCCGAGAGAAAATGACTCTCTTTAAAGGATTTCCCTTCCCCTACAACGCTCACGTCATGCGGTAACTTCTCCACCAGTGAGAAGTGAGCAGTGTGAGCAGCGCACATCGATGTGCCTGCTGTGACTGCAGTCTGGAAAAAAACGGACGCTTGTGCCCAGGCACAAAACAGAACCCGATAGAGACCCGTTTCGAGGCCCCCTTTAAAAAACTGCCGGTGCTCAGCACCGGGGAGACCCGGCCCACTTAAAGCCCTGAACCCACTAATGCTGTCCATGCCGACCCTACTAAAATTAAAATATCACAGCTACTGCAAATAATGAGTGCAATACACTCTGAAAACCACCGGTTAAATACCAACGACAAATGTCGGGTCTTCATAGTAAAACCCCAATTAATGCAAAACACCTCGCAGCACACATACATAATGCAGAGATCTAAAAACTCGGGTCGCGATCTGTACATGTTGAGCTCAGTAATGTAAATACAATGTGCCCAAATTTCAAATTAAACACTGAAGGAACGGAAAGTACATGCATTCTGTATACATTTGTTATGCTCATTTTATAATATTGTCTCTACTTATTCGACAGACGATGTACTTCGCAAATGCAACATTGGGAGGAATTCTTTCTCCCCACCAGGTGCTGCCCTAATCGACACGAGCTCACTGCTTTTGCTTTAGCTTTACGTGAGTCACAAGTCCCTTTTGGCGATGCACGGGAGTAGCGTAAGCACTCAAACTGTCAAACGGCGCGTTGTTGATGCTACTCCGGGTTAAACTTCCGTCATTTGTCCTGCGTAACCCTGTGTTTCCCAGCGCCTATTAGTTATGGAGTGAGCTTGAAAGCTCCTAGTTTGTAACTTGTTGCACCCCATGCTTCCGAACTTAAAAGTGCCAATCAATCCACGAATGTTCCAAATGGATTTCAGTCAATGCGTGGCTTTTAAAACTCCCATTGCAGCAACTGGTCGCAACCTTTAAACAATTGTCAACATCCTTCCGTTCTTTAAAATCGTCTGCCAAAGCATAGGAAAGAATTTATGGTGGTGCCGGTAATCCTGTCTACTCCGCTAAATGCTGCTAGCCCTCCTCCCAGTTGCTCCAATTACCTCAGCAGTCGTCACCTGCAGTCTCGAGTGCCTTCCGACGCTCTGGCCACAGGCAGCCAGCCAGCCATAAACAACCATAACAGCTTGGGGGGCTCCGGGGTGTACGTCCATACAATGCTTCCAACAGTGTTAGCAATCCACGGTGCACCTGAACGGAGGGGCGTGTCAAAAACGACTCGTTAATGTATTCCAACCAGACCTGTCCATGAGTAAAACAGGTAATGACAGCACAGGATACCAGTTCCTTCAGCCACTGACTTTATTCCACAGCTTTAACCAAAATGACGCGTTTCTTCCGCGGCACCGGTCTTGTCCACATAACTTGGACGCCATATTGAGTTCACTTAAATAGTGTCACACAGATCACATGATGCATGGACATAGAAGAAAACTGCAACTGCATCTTTTCTTAAAATTATTGTTTTGTATCAACTCACTAATGCTGTCCATGCTGACCCTATTAAAATTAAAATACCACAGCTACTTCAAATAGTGAGTGCAATACTGCTTATGGCTGCACTTCTTCGATGTTTACACTCTGAAAACCACTGGTTATATATATATATATATATATATATATATATATATATATATATATATATATATATATACACACACACACATATATGTACATATATACACACATATATGTACATATATACATATATATATATATATATCTCCCAGGCTCAGGGTAAAAAATGATACCAGCACTCACGGGAACAGTTATATCCCAGATTTTATTGGGATTTTTTCGAACACGACAAGACGCGTTTCGGCTACCGCCTTTTTCAATAGTGGCCGGCGCCGACATGAAGCAAACATTAAATAATGAAATATAAACATCAACAAAGGACACCGGACTTGCTTCAGTCCCACGGTGTCGGCCATTGTTAAACATGCATTTACTTTGCTTAAACCAACATCAAACCCAGCCTCATAACAAAATAATATCGCCCTGAATGGGCATTCCTTATGTTATGTTTAGCCTCGTCAAATAGCAGTACGGATTTATGTTAATCTCGCCCTGAATGGGCCATTTTTGTGATGTTATCATTAAAATTCAGATTCCCTCAAGGATAAATGTTTACTTTTCTTCTCTCTGAAAGCACAATACACCCAACGAAAGTGCGAATCTTAGAACATCTTAGAGCCATCAATAATAGAGATGTAACCTATCCGGTGGCCAGGCACTTTGAGGCATTCCATCAGAGTAACAGAGACTTGTTGAGCTTTTTCTGTATGGACCGTGTACCCACCAACGTGAGAGGTGGGGATAGACAGTTACAACTTCGCAGATTGGAGTCAAGACATATTATCGACAACCAAACAAAGATGCCAGGAGGTTTAAATAGCGGGGAAGAGATGGCTGTCCACTTATAGATGTTCAGAGAGAAGAAAAGTAAACATCTATCCTTGAGGGAATCTGAATTTTTATGAGATAACATCATACTATGTAAACATACTGTTTATTTGCTTTGAATTTTGGTTTAAAGTTCTAAGATTTTAACGACCCATGTAGGGTGAAATCAGAATTTTGGGTAAAAATGGCCCATTCAGGGCAAGATTAACATAAATCTGTACTGGCATTTGACGAGGCTAAACATAACATAAGGAATGCCCATTCAGGGCGATATTATTTTGTTATGAGGCTGGGTTTGATGTTGGTTTAAGCAAAGTAAATGCATGTTTAACAATGGCCGACACCGTGGGACTGAAGCAAGTCCGGTGTCCTTTGTTGAAGTTTATATTTCATTATTTAATGTTTGCTTCATGTCGGCGCCGGCCACTATTGAAAAAGGCAGTAGCCGAAACGCGTCTTGTCGTGTTCGAAAAAATCCCAATAAAATCTGGGATATAACTGTTCTCGTGAGTGCTGGTATAATTTTTTACCCTGAGCCTGGAATTGTTGCGTGGTGTCCGTCACCACGCTAAAAAAGCACCCGGCCGCGAGTGAAGGGGAGATAAGACGGAAACTGGAGCGTGAATATATATATATATATATATACATACACAATGAGCAAGAGAAGAACAGTTGACTACAGTCCCGTACTCGACTGAGTTTAGTGTGAGGTCTTTTATCGCTCTGTTTGTGCCCTCCTTTTCTTCAGCTCATTACACATGCAAACATCTGGTGGAAAACTGTATAGTAATGCTGTTGACAGTCAACTTCTATTCAGATTCATGACATCATCCAAGGATTGAATACTTAAGTTGTCTATTCGTTCTCCCATCACCTTCTAAGGTCTTAATGACCAATTCGAAATCAGTACATGCACTGTAATTATGCAAGAAGAAATATTACCCGTGACAAATTCAGATGCTTGATACCCTCCCTCTCCCTTGTCCCCTAACCATCCAAGGGGCTGTATATGGTTAGCCAGATTTTTAATTACTTCAGTTAATAAAAATAATCTTTCTATTGAATGATCTTGTACACAAGGTACAGGCATCTTTGGACGTTTCCTTTCTTCACCATTCCAACATTGTCCATCTTCAGCTGCGTTACTATTTACTTGACAGACTTTAGTGTCTGCAAAAGTCAGCAACTGATCTATTTCTGTAGCTGGGATAAAGGACTCGCATCTCTTCAGCCTATCACTTGGATCTCTGCCTACAAAGAGTTACTTTCTAAGTTCCTTGTAGAACAAATCATGCTTTTTATACTTCCTGTCCTCCATTGCCAGAAATGCTATCAGTATATCCCTAGGTGGACGCTCCGAATATCATCTAATCTCTTCCCATGCTCTCAAAAGTTCTATAAGTGGAGAGTGGAAAATCTTTTTCATTACAGGCAGTGGGCTCGGGGAGCAAACTCCTGCGCTGTCCTTTGTTGCTTTAAAGGGCCATCTAGCCTAGAGCTTGTCTTTGCTCTTCCGTCATAATGTTGTGTGCTGGTCTATCAGGTGTTGACAATGCTTGGAGACGTTTTTTATTCTTTAATGCTTAGCAACACGATTAATATCATAACGATTAATATCATAGAAAACAGCCACCCTGTTGTGTTGATGGACGTTGATGTGAACATCTTCGGTGTGCCTTGGAAACATTGTGCTGTTTGCCCTGTCCATCTTTTCGTACTAGCTTTGCATTTTTCATCAGTTAACTCAATAGTCCATAAATGTCTACTCTAGTCGCACCATCTTTTACCTCTACTTGTCATCTTCAGTGCTGTCCTATGATGGAAAGGGTCCCTCTGTTCAGATTGAGGGTTGCAGCTGCCCCCTCAAGCTTGCATATGTGGGAACTGAGTTGGTGGCAGCAGATCAGTAGTCCAAGTCGGCATGCATGCATGTGGTATTTGTATAGTGTGAACCTAGCTGAAAAATAGTAGAAAGGTGCACAGAGTCAAAGGTAGAGCTATAGTCACAGAGTGATTGGATGGGTAGCTGGGTTATTAGAGTGAACGTGGATTGTTCCTTTTTTGTAATATAGGGTTTATTTTAAAGTGGTTTGTCTACAGCTCCTTCCTAAATTGGTGCAGTGTTGGCTCATTCCTAATGGATACAGGGAAGTAATTCCAGTTCTTTTTAACTTGAAACCAGAATGCAGAGTGGTTATCACAGCAACAAGGCCTTTTTTGTTCCCAACGTGCGTTTCCTTGCCTTCATTGTGTTTTTTGACATATATGGAGGTTTTATGTGTTGTTCATTGTGTTGGGCAAATTGTCAGTCCATTTGCACCCCATCTGAATGGAACGCAAATATTGACTCATCTTCAACAGGGTCTCATTCTGCTTGTTAAGTATACCTGTCTTTATGTACTCGTTCTATGTTTGCTTCAGAGAAACCTGTTCTACCTTGTGTGTGGGTAAAGGGTGTGAACTTATTCTCTTTGTCACATTAGTATTTTCTCTGCTCAAGTAAAATCCACTGATCCTGTTCGACCTTTGTGTAGCTGCTAGACTTCGAGGCGACAGGAATAGATTCAGAGCTTCGACTGGCATAAATCCACCTTCACTAGTGCAAACTTGCCTGACCTGCCGCTCTTGGCTGTAGTGCCTGGGAAGTTCTGGATGACTACAGAAAGCTGCACTCCTTTTGGATTAGAGGACTGCTTAGCCAATTATATTGACCTCTTGCTACCTTCACGCCTTGGCAGCAAGAGGCTTGAGCCAGTATTTCAGATATTCTGAGGACTTCGCAGAAGAATCAAGAGCTCCACCTTCACACCAGCAGCATAACATCCAGTTCTGTTAATCCGGAAGCGGTAATGATTCTGAAACCTGATTAACCACCTTCCCAGCCCGTATGTGCTCCTGGGGTATCAACATTTTAAGCCACAGTTCAAATTGTAAATCCTGTCCTAATGGTAATTGGTCACATCATTAGGGTAGTGGAGTCCCCTTACACCCTTCGTGTATCTTCGCAGAAAAAAACCCAAAAGACTATTGAACCCTGGCAAATTCCAAGATGCCACCATTTGAATGTTTACTTAGCCCAGTGGCAGGTGGTTAAGTTTCAAAGTGGTGAGCGCCAGATGAACCCATGCATTCACCAAAGGAGTGAGCGACCACAATAGTCCCAAAGGGGGAGGGGAGTTATACCTGCACAGTCTACTTAAGTGAAAAGCATTGTTTTATTGATTGGATTTCTCCTCATGTTTGCACTGCTAAGTACACTGAATCCAGTTGAACATTGTAAACCAAATGTTGCATGTAACATAATTATGTGAACAGAGATTGCTTGTAGTGTAAATTTTTTTTTTTAAATATATTTGTCATCAGCCACCAAAGTACACTGTGACAACAATCTGTACGTAGGGGGAAAGGCTAAAGATACATGTAGAGGCTGAAGCCTTTATAGACAGAGAGGCGTTGCCTGTAGGAACATGTACTATTTTTTGACCAGACAAGCAGCAAAGGTTAATAATGGCGCAGATTACAATCCCTAATTTTAGTAAATTGACGTGTACATTTCACCCAACTCTTAAAATTTAACACATTGCGCGGCTACACATTTGTTAGATAAATATTGCAAAACTGTACAATGTCAAAACAAAAAAAGGGACTCTAAATATGGAGGTACACTAATAGGTGCCCCCAACACAAAAGAGGCTGTCCACATTCCTTTAACCATCACAATGTCTGCAGCCAGCAGGTATGACTTATGCTGCAGACGGGCAAGTTTTGGGGAATTTTTTTTTGCCACTTTCTTTATCCTAGTCTTCATTTCGGACATCATTCACGTCTTTAAACTGTGAGTTTAATTACTATGTGTACTTTTTTAATTGCATGTTTTATGGGTGTCAGCACATCTCAGAGCGAGGAACAACATAAAAATAGGTCTTATAAGCAGCCCCCATATTAAATTCATACTAAACAGTGAACATCCTCTAGATTGTTTTACCGGTTTTATCGTTTTCCTCCCCTTGTTTCTGCAGAGTGACTTTCTGACAGACACATAAAACAGGTCAATCACACGTAGCATTTAAACATTTTCATGTGCCATCAATCATTCACTGTACAAAGAAAGGCTGGCCCCTCGACCTGCAGTTCAATCATAGCCCATGCCGTGGTGAAGTGCAATTTGTTGACTTCCATTTAAAATAAATTAATTAAACTACCTGCTCTGCCTCGTGCTCCTGAGAGTTCGATCGCTGCTGTATTTTAAGTACATCATAGAATCATACCACTGGAGCCTTCGTGCAGCATTTTATGAACACTCATGGAGCTAAACTGTTGCGCAGTCTTCGGTGAACAATGTTTGGCCTCAGTGTCTATCTGACGCTTGTGCAGCTCGTCATGGGAGATGAGTGGGGCCAGGGAGGCTTGCTAACCCCACCACAACCTGTGTCGATGCTGTGTAAGCGTGAGGTGTCATTGCGCCAGCGTTTGATTGACGCTTAGCCCCTGGTGCTACAGGGCTTCAGACTGAAGCACCCGGGGCTACGTTTACATCCTTGTCAGTAGGGGGTGGTCCTTAGCGTTGCACACAATGCCTTTGCCAAGCTGATGACCTCACAGGCCTGTGGGCTGTGAAATCATTAGCCCGGTAAATGTTGATTAAGTGCAACCTGGCTGCACATTCGAATTAGTGCATTGCAGCCTGTAGAAAGATATGGTCTGTCCTCAGCTAGGTATGACTGTACTATTTTCAGCAAATCACCTTCTTAAATTGAATAACAAAAGAACTATTTGGAGGGGAAATTAGAGGGGGCGGGCCCGACGCTCATAATAAGGAGCTGATCCTGACTTAGCCCCAGGTAACCAATAGTGGATGCTGGCCCACAAGTACATACGACCTAATTGGAGACCGGTAATGAGGATCTAGTGCCACCATCTAGTGCAAAACTGGAAGCCAGAAAGATCATGTAGGTGATGCTAGTGACTTAATTAGGATGCGGCTCTTGTTATTTACCTGTTGTTGGTTTTTTTAATCTAGGGATTTTTGGACTGTTTTTTTGTCATTAGAAAGTTGGCCCAGATGTCTAATATCAGAATCTCTTGCATAAGTTGGAACCTTCTGTGGCGAAATGTCCTTGCAGATTTAGGATTAGCAAGGTTGAATATCAGTGAACGAGCTGGAATTTCTTAAAGAGGATCATTTTCCATCACTGAATAAAGAACTCTAGGACTTCCTAAGAAAAACCGTGATGTTGCACCCGGCTGCTGAGATCCATATGAAAAGCAGTAGTATGCCATCCTCCACTTCTGTTGTGCTTCTGCTGACACACCGTCACTCCTCATTACAACGTCACAGACTACTAGCATCTAAGCAAATTGTGGTGCCTAAATCTCCTCAGGAGAAATTCAACATATATGGCATAACTGTATGATAACCCATTTCCTAGCCAGACCATTCTGAAAGGGAGGGAGGCCTGGATTTTAAAGAGGATGGCAGTTAGGATGATGTGAGGAGCAATGATGAGTTATAAAGATGTCATGATCAATGTTAAAGATAATAATGATTGAACAGACTTTCTACCAAGCAAATACTACAATCCCTGTAATAGTGCTCTCTCTGTGTTTTTTTTAAAAATACCACAGACCTCTAAAGAGAAAAGCAACCTCCTTTAGATAAGCAAGAGAACAACACCAGTAATACATTGCAGTACGAGTGAAGAACGATTGTAGGGAACACAGGGTGTACAAGTGCAGGAGCGACAGTAACTGCTGCCTGGGACATCAGTAATAGTAAATCTGCACAGAGCTCGTCCTTAATGACTCTTTTTTTCCTTCCTGAAGACAGTGGTGACCTTTTACCCTGGCAGAATAGGCATTGCCGATCTTATTATTTGGCGGCAACTAAACATTGCTGTTTTTCTACTTTGTTGTTTGTATTATGAAGAACAGCTGTTGTCCAAGCATGGATCCTCAGATGAATAGTGGCATGCTTAAAACTGGATTACTTGAAGGCCAGTAGACCTTCCTCGCAGAGACTGAGACTCCTCCAGCTGGAAGTATGGCAACAGCAATAATACTGCCATTACATTACAGTAGTACATTTGCAAGGCAGTATGTGAGTATTAAACTCCAGCCTTAATAATTAAGCAAACATAAGACGTAGATATAATGAATTTGTTTCCGTGAAGACAGACCTCACTGTCCATTTGCTGCTAGATAGTCTGTTTCATAAGCATAGCCGTTCAAAAGATCATATGGAGCAAAGTTACCTGCAAGTATCTAAATATTGGTAGCATATGCTGCTGTTGATCATATGCTCTGCTTGCACACCTGTATTGTTGGGCATGGGCATTTGCAGGCTATTTTTCAAGTACAAGTGTTGGTTTGAAGAAAGCTTTTGAGTCCTCCCAATGTACCAGGACAAAAGCCCCATCCACCTCAGATTGTTTTTTCCCCTTGTTAGGCTCAGACATACATCACTAAATCTAGGACCACTGAGCTACAATTAAAAACCTTTCAACTTACTCCAAAGGGGAAGGCCAGTCAGGATTTCCATCAGACAAATCAAAACAGAGTCCTGAAAATCCTCTCCGCCGATGTTGCGGAAGAAGAAGCCCCAGAGAAATCTGCATCTAGGACTAAGACAAAACCAAAGATACCCACAACTCAACTAACATCTGAGGTTTGACCTCAAAAGGAGTCTAACATGGAGGCCGAACCCCCGAGATTGGGACTTATAGGCTTCAACACAGTCTGCTTTGCCGACTGCCCCTGACTCAACTTGGTACGGACACATTCCTTGACTACCTCCATTTAGCCCCATCCCCCCAGTTGCCAAAGAGGCTACTTTCACCACAGAACTCAGTCCACATACACACTAACTCCAATCCTGAGAAGCATTACGTCCCACAAGACCCCTACTCTGAGACAATCCTACTAGATGGTGGGGGGTGTCCCTGGCAGAACTACAGTATCCACCAACAAGACGACACAAACCTTGAACCCTGTTCAGCCAATGCTTCGCCACCACCTGATGAAACGACCTCCTACCACACTCAGAGATTGGCTGATAACCATAAGGTGAAGCTCCATGTCATGGAGGAGGAGGAAGACTTTTTGGTGAAGATCCTATCCGAGACTGAAAGGTCCGTTCAATGCTTAGAAGTATGACGAAGTGCACGACTGAAAACATCAGGGTGGTGACACCTAGAATCAAGAAGAAATAGAAGCCGGCCTTGAATTACTCATTGACGTCCATGGACATGTACCTCTGCACACTGTTTAGTTGTGCACACAACTTTCAAGAGAGCATTTACATAGGGCATAAAAGTTGTGCGACTCCACGACAAAGGGAGCTGGAAAGCGCGTTGAGGTAGGGGCAGCAGTGTTGTGCATGTTGTGGTAAGGGTAGGTTCTCTGAATACCAGTGCTGATAGTCTCAGTCAGTGTCATCTTACCGACCACGAATGGCATATCCATTCAGAGGTGCTATATGTGGACCTCTTTGCGGCTCAAGGCAGCACCCATTCCTAAATTTCGTTGCCCTTTAATATTAGTTGCAGGGTGCCTTCGAGGATCTGTTTCAATTAGAGTGGAAGTTTCTCCTCCACTGCGCCCTCCCCCCAATACTCTTTATTCCTGGGGTTCAGAGGAAGTTCTCTATGACCGGGCCCAAGTCATTCTTATTGCCCCAGACAGGCCACAATGGATGTGGTATACAGACCTTCGGCACCTGTTGATTTTGGCTTTTCTTTCTTCTACTCAGAATGGGGCAGTTGTCCCAATCACTGGGACAGGTCCTGTACCCCAGTCTTCACAGTCTACTCCTTCATTCTGAGTGGGGAAATCTGAGTGCCTTTCAACTACCACCAGAAATGGTGAACATGGTCCTCTCGGCACATCACCCTTTCTAGAAGTCCATTTTGTCAGGGAGATCAAGTTTTTTTCATGGTGTACCTAAGAAGAGGATTGATCCTTAAAAGGGGCAAGCTTCTCTGGTGTCCCTTTCGATTGAGAAGGGGCCCTCACTCGAGCCCATGGGAATGAGTAGAGAGTTTGAACACTTGCCATAAAACGTAGACAAAAATTATTTTTTGTAGCACCTGTAATAGAAACCCCCAGTTGATTTAATCAAAGGCTTTTTCAAAGTCCAACTGGACCAATGCCAAGGATCCTTCCAGTACCCTGCTTATGTTCATGGCCAAATGTAATCATCTGATACAGTGCCATGAGCAGGCATGAAACAATTTTGGCCCTTGTGTACCAGTGAGCGGATTACTTTTATTAACATGTTGCACCCATTGCATCAGAAAATAAGAAGGCACATATTCGCCTCAGCTGTCAGAGTTATTAACACAATTGACTTGGCACACAGCTGTTTGCCGTCTGATCCAGCTCCTAGTGGGCCATCTGCTTGGTGTGGACACTAACTCTGCGGGCTTGCATCAACAAGCATTCGAATGGGAGAAAAATCCTGAAGTACTTCAAGAGTAATTTTTTTAATGTACATGGCATTTGGCATCTGAGATCTTAGAGTTTGGCCACTTACAGTTGCCAAAAGGGCAGAATTTGTCAAACTCAAATCCCTCTTCATGGTGGGCTAACAAGGAGTACCTAACAGAGGGGACATCATTTCTAGCCTTCCGAAGGAAAGTTTGGCAATTCCTATCGACAAGAGATCTCTGAAATCTGCCAAAAGGTGAAATGCTACAGCTCAGTTAAATGCCGATGCCTCCTTTTTTTTCACCAGCCAAAGCTGACGAAGATGGAGGTCAATTTGTGGGCAAAATATGCAGCCTGTGGGGCTCCTTCAAGGAACTACAACTTGATCTGATCCCAAAGTACACCTCAGAAGAGCCTCTTAAATTAGCAATTTAGCATCTCTGGTTCAACGCCTTCATAAGTGGCCTCAAATTATATGTCTTATGTTGAATTCCTCATATGTACTGAATCAGGCAACATAGAGAAAACCAATATGTGGTGGGCATCTGGGGCACACTGCTAAGCTCTGTGGGATAACAGAGGGCAATTATTGAACCTTGGCATTGAGGATAACAAATTCCCACTCAGAAAGTACCCTTTCCATCTGTTAAAGAACTGCGAGAACAGTTCTGGACACGATTACTATTCCACTTCAAATAAGAGAAGTAGAAATCCAGTCAGCAGAACATTTATCAATCTAAGAGGTCCTGAGTTTAATTCAACCAGCATGGGACCGGGACTGCAATTTTTTTTCGATCAACACATGGCAACTAGAAGGATACTAGAACACGACAGCAACAAAGAAGGTGACTGGATTTTTCACTTCCTGTTTGTAAGATCTCTTTGCTGTCTCTAACAGATGCACAAGAGCAATTTTTACATTTTCTCACTACATGGATCCATCACTAGTATTTCAGATGTGCTGAAAGGTAACATTTTCCATTCATCTACCCAACCCCCTTCAGCAGCTGTTCCTAGGTTAGGACTTTCTCAGTGAGAGCCTGAATCTGCTAGCCTTCACCTTAAAATCTTAAGCTGGAATGTAGCCAGCCTTGCTCAGACACTCAGTTTCCCAGATGGTGCAATTTTGTAGTAGCTTTCCATTTCCAGGAAACCTGGGTTACTGACTCGGGTCATTATTTTTTAATAAACATTTTTATTTAATTTTTCAACAATAACAATGCCTTATTGCCAAACATATCCCACAATCCCTCCAATCCCATCTGTATCACTTGTAAGACAGATGTTAAACTGACTATTTGGAATCCCTGAAACTCTTACAGAACGTTTTGTGTGTACGGTATCAGTGCGTCCATAGGGTCCAATTTGTTTGCCATTACGATGTGTGATGTTCCAAAATGAATTTCTGAGATGCAAGAAGTCCCTTTCATTAACTGCAATGTAAGTAAAAAGAGGGCCTAAATGTCCAGTTTTTGTGAGTAAGCCTCCCATGCTTTTCAGATCTTGTCATGTTTCTGTAGGCAGCCTCTTTCCTTTTACACCTCTTGCTCCATAATGGAATAATGATACATACCATTTCTCCATTCGTGAAAGGGCGGGGCTATCGCTTAATTTCACCTCCGTGCAATGTCTTGTCAAATGCAAAGGCCATTCCAAGTAGTGTGCGGGGAACAGAGGCAAATTTAGTATGTATGTTCAAATCAATGGAAGGCCTTCCTGATGTGGCCTCATATTTATCCTCTTATGTTGAATTCCTTACATGTGCTGAAGCAGGCAAAAAAGAGAAAACCATGATGTGCTGGCCATATGGGGCACGCTGACAAGCCCCTTCGGATAACAGAGGGCAGTAATTGAACCTTGGCCTTGAGGTTAACAAGTTCTTTCTCAGAAAAAGTACCCCTTTCTTCTGTTAAAAAACTACCAGAACAGTCCAGGACACAATTACTATTCCAGTTCCAATAGGAGAAGTGAAAGCCCAGTCAGCAGCAGATTCATCAATCTAAAAGTTCCCTAGTGTGATTCAACCAAGACTGAAAATTAGCCTTGATTAACCTGTGGCAACTAGAAGGATAAAGGAATACAAGAGCAATTAAGAAGGTGACTGGGTTGTCCACTTTCTCCTTGGAAGATCTCTATGCTGTCCCTAATGGACGCTCAGAAGCAGTTTCTACATTTTCTAACATATCTCTCTCTCTGCATGGATTCATCACTAGTATTTCAGATGTGCCAAAAGGTAACATTTTCTCTTCATCTACACTACCCTCTCCGGTAGCTGTACCTTGGATATGGTTTGCTCTGCAAGAGCATGAATCTACGGACACTTACCTAAAAATATTAAGCTGCAATGTAGCCGGCCTTGCTCAGAAACTCAGCTTCTCAGATTGGTGCACTTTTGTAGTAGCTTTCCCTATCCATATCTTCGATTTTCTTTTGTTTTGTAGTAAACGTATTGAATTGAAGGGTAAACCATATTCCACAATCCGTTCTGTATCACGTGTAAGACAGATAATTAACTGACCTCTTGTGCATCCCTGTAACCCTGGTAATACTTTGTGTAAGATATCACTGTGTCCACAGGATCTAATGTTTTCGCCATTTTCGATATGTGTGATGTTCCAAAATCGATATCTTGGATGCGAGTAGGCCCTTTAATTCAGTGCAGTGTAAGTAAGACAGTGTGTTGCAGGACTTCTGCACATATACAGAACTATGCGCAGGAAAATGGGACCTCGGTGTATAGGGGATAACCCTTCCCACCACCTTAGTGCCCACAAACCCAGGTCCAACTAGCAATAGTGTCTCACTCGCTCTCCTACACACTCATGAAGAAGCAAATGATTAGACACCCCAGAACAAAACACTCCCGGATCTCTCAGGAATCGCGGTAACAAGACACACCTTTTCGCTCACACTCTCATACCTGTCCACAATAAGAACTGACTGAAACACGAATATAGTTTAAAATGTTTACTTCAACTATCGTGTTCTAAAACGCAGTATACGAGCCACAACCAGCAGCAAAATTCATAATATCAATACAGTTAGCATTGCAGCAAGGCCATATATCATAAAGGGAGATGTCATCATATAAAGACAGTGGATAAAGGACTATAAGGCCTAACCACCCTCCCCTTGGTAAGAAGAAGTATTATTATATAATAGAAGATCTCTGGGCTTTGTCAGCAGGCCCCATACCTTAGTGCCTAGATGGTATATCTACATCATAGGAACCTCATGACTCTTCTCCCTGGAGAGCTCCAGGGATGTGGAATTCCTATAGCCCGACGCCCGGGACATATTGTTTGGGGTCAAGGGCAACAAGTATTCATGTGTATTTTGTCCTTGGTACAAGTAGGCCCAACCCCCTACAGCACAAACCATTTGGTTGCCAGTTCACACTACCACATTATGGACCAGAGAAGGGCATTGTGTGCAGTTGAGGTAATATTTGTGTCCATGTTTTAAGTTGTTGGAACTTGTATTTATGGTTCATTAATTGAAAGCCTTTATTTATTAGGGTGAGCACTAAAAGTAAATGTTGTAAGCTCGGCCTGCACTACTGACGGTGGTTCCAGTATAAATGTGTACACACGTTTTCAAAGTTTAGTAATATGAGGATATGTGTAATGCTCCCAGAATGCTCTCTGATTATATGCAAATATTTGCAGAAGCTTGAAAGCAAGAGTTATCATTCTTTGCTTTCAAAATAAAATGTTCACAAAAAAATGCACCTAGGAAAAAAACTATTTCGCTAAACTACTGTAAGATTTTAGGTACCATATCTTTGCAGCATCATTTAGTAACATGTTGATGTATGCTAGTATTTCCCAAAAATATTCATAATGGAAAATCAGTGTAAATACGATTATGGGAAACAAAAATAAACAACCATTGGCAAAGCCAGAAGGTCTGAAATTGGTGGTCAACCTTTTGGTTTTGTCAATGCGTGACTTGTTTAGGCATGGTTTTTGTAAAACCTTATTGGTGTGAAGAGCTGCTGGGCCCTCACCATTCTAACAAGCATTGGCAAAAGCAAAAATTGTTTTTGGTCTCAAAAAGCACACATTGCCACAGCAGTTTTGGGCACTGAACAAAACTACTTTGTGTGCCAATATGCTCCTTGTAAAAGAGCAGAATACTGTCACTCACAGTAAAGCCAGCTGATAGACAGAGAGAGAGAGAGAGATAGAATTTTAATAAACACAAAAGGTCATGGTTAACGCCATGCCTAATTAGAGGCCCAATCATTAAAGAATGTCTCAAAAGTGCATCCATGGTATATATCCTTGCATTAAGTGCATGTATACAGGTTCCGTGAATTCACAAGAATTTACAGAAGTAGGCCAAGAAATAGTACTCCTAGAAAATATTTGTGAACTGCATTTTTGCATGAGCAATTATTCATGTGTAGATTTGCTCATGTAAAAATCTGAATGTTTCCAAGTTCACTTTTCCTCCAACCACTTTTTCCCCCAACCCTGGAAGAAGTTTTACGTCTGCCACAGTCAGGAGTAAATTTCCAACCTTTCTCAATATGGGAAAAGATTAGAGAACAGTTGGTGAAAACCCTTAAAACATGCAAGTTAGTAGGTTTGCACAGACTCAAAAGGGCATTCCAACCCAGGAATTATTACTTACCACTACCTTCAGCCCCAGTATGTAGACCTGCAGAAACGTAGCAACATAAGGGAATTGCTAGTATTCAAACCCTACTATGGTACGGGCCCTGGCATAATTGGAGAGGTTATATCAGAACTCTTATATAATGAGATTGCTGCCGTAATTTGTCGCCGCATTACATGGCCCAAAAGGGACAAGTGGATTTTGTTACAGGACAAGTAGATTTATGAAGCAACCTGCCCCATGGACAAGTAGATATTTTATTAAATTCTACACCCCTGAAGCTCCCTCTCCAAGTGTGTGTTGCCTAAACATGCATCCCCCTAATATCAAAGCACGAGTTTCCAGCAGCAGCTGTGTTAGCATGTTTTGTCTAGGTGCTAGGAACTGACCAGAACAGAATAACAAGGGGCATTGTTTATCGACCTTGCTCACAGTGTTCAGACTAAACTCCAGGAACAGGCAGGGAACGAACCAAGCAGACGGTTCTCACGTGAAAGGCATAAACAGAGTCTTGCAAAAACAAAGCCATGTAGTAACGCACGCAAAAGCAGCATCATGGCTGCCGGGCTCATGCTAACTTAGCGATGTCGATAATGTCCCCATCGGCCATGTGACAAGTGTTAGTCAGTAATCATCCCGTGCTTTCCAGATCTATTCATGTCGTGTCAGGGTGGTCTGTGAAAACTGAGCCTTTTACATTAAACTACATTTTGGCTGCCATCAATAAACAAAAGAGGGACAACGCCCCATTTAATGGGGCCGCTATATGTTATTTTTTTCAATGCCATTTAAGTGGGATACCAATATTGCCATCTTTGCTTCGGGCTGAAACAGTACCAATGTTGAAAAAGGGCAATAGATGTGATCCTGGCAATTACCACCTAAACAGCCTTCTCAATAATTTACAAAACATCTTCTCTTCGGTCGCATTGTTCAGGCTTAAGGGATGGCCAACTCCAACTTAATCCCATCTATAAATCAGCCTTATTTCAGGAAAAAGATAGGAACCTTCGACCAGGTCTTCTGTTTGTATCTAATTATGGAAACATTTGTCAAACCTAAGAGTTCCTTTATATGTTGTGTACTTATACCTGTGATCTGCTTGCGAAAATGTCTGGAGGAGTACCTAATATGGAGCTCTCTACGGGAGATGGACATTCCCCTGGACCTATTAAACATCTTGATTCATTTAAATGACAGGAATTCGGCCACTGTACATGTGGAACCGCAGAGATAAACACACAATCCTGTTCAGTCATTAAAGGTGTTCGACAAGGTTGCTTCCCGCCCCCTTCCACATTTTAACCTTGTACATAAATTAGGTGGTTGGGTTGGTTAGTCAGTGCATCAGAAATGCTCCCTGTCTTGGTGATGTAAATATCGCAACACTTATATTTGCAGATGATACCCTTTTGGGTTCCAGATCTCCTCTATCTCTACAGTTCCTTTTAAATAAGTTTGCTGATTTCTGCAACAAAAAGGGGTTACTAATTAATGCAGACAAAACGAAATTAATGATATTCAGACAACACAAATGTGTCACAAACAACTTCCCTTTGAACAATTCCAGGCTGGAACAGGTGGACGTGTTCCCCTATTTAGAGAACCACAGTTTTGCATTTCATGGAAGACCTATGTCTCCAGAATAAGGAATGTTCTGACTCAAAAGGCGAGCACCATGGCCTGATTTGCTACAGAAAATGGAGGGCACCTCATGTCTTTTACCTTGGACGTATACAAAGCGCAGTGCCAGAGTACGCCTCTCTTAATGGAGACGCTCACATCCAGCAGATTTGTCTATTTGTGATAAAGAGCATGGTGAGACTTCCACTTGACACTGCTGCTGTATTTAGATTACAGATCTTGTTTTTCGTGCAAAACTAAACCCATCTTGTATTGTTCAAGAGGCCAGGGCACACCAGAGTGCACCCACCTTAGGGATGTTCTTGGTGGTGTATTTAGCCTCCCAAAGAGTGCAGCCCTAGGGTGATTTAGCTGTGTTAGGAATATGTTGGGGCAAATTGTTCTCTTTTTGGGACCACCCAAATATGATCATGTGTGACAGTGCCTCAGATATAATGTCAGCCTAAGAGCTCTGGTCTGAGGAAGTACCCTTGTCTAATGTCCCTCATGGCAGCCTGACTAAGGCTTTTTTACTGCACAAATTTGTGCCTGAATTCAAGCTTTTTTTGGATGATGAAACTGCAAGGTCAGCCAAAACTGTATTTTAAATTCAGGATGGGCATTCTACCGCTGAACTATTTTATCTCCAAACGGGGCATTACTTCTTCCCAATCCACTGGTGTTTTGAAGAGGAGATACATTTTTTTGTCTTTTTTTTCCCCAACAAATACTGCCCGAGACACTTTGTTGCCACAACTGTCTACATTTTATAAGTTGTCCGGAGACACTGAAAACTCCCACACATATTGATATTCTGGCTGTTGTGACCATTTATCTTTTCACTGACTGGCTCACCAAGCAGTGGTTTGTTGGCTCGCAATGACTGTTACTGTTTCATCGTTTTTAAGTTCTCTGTCCATTTTATTATTGCATCTGTATTATTTTAATGTGTTTTATAGGATGTGCCTATAATAAGCAGAATTTTGAGTGATTGATTACTGGGGAAGTATATGCATATTCTGTAGGAGGCTCACACACCTACCACACAAACTTGTTATGTAGCAAAATGGAAATGTTTTGTCCACTACTGCATACATAGATGAGCAGAACCCCTGAAAGTGTCCGCTCAGGATATAATATGCTATTTGTCACACCTTCAAAGGCAGAGTTGGCATACACATCCATTAGGTTTCTTTTGGCAGCAGTGGCTGACTACAGGCAGAACAGGCAAAATACATTCTTATTCCAAGTCATTAAAGCTTTCATGGAAGGACTTAAGCGAGTTGTTCCCCCCCACAAGCACTACTGCTCCTAGTGTGGGACCTCACTGTAGTTTTCATGGAACCCCTTTTTTAGACCATTACATTCCTGTGAAATGCAATATCTTTCCTTGAAGGTAGCATTTCCAGTGGAAGCCACTTCCTTGTGCAGGATAAATGGGTTGCAAGCTTTCACAATGGAGCCTTTCATCCAAGATCACAAAGATCGAGTGCTGAGAACAAATCCTAGCTTCCTGACAAAAGTGATCTCCCGATTTCATGTCAGTCAAAACGTTGATTTACAGATTTGTTTTCCACTTCCTGACACTGGCCAAAAGAGTGTTATGCACACTAGGGGGCTGATTACAATGGCGGGCGGATCGCCATCGCCGGCCCGGTGGTGGCGATCCGCCCGCCATCGTAACCAGAATTACCCCCCGCCATATTATTATGGCGGGGGGTATTGCGGCAGATGCAAAGTGCGTCCGCCGCTTTTCCGCCGGCCGGCAATCGTTACGATTGCTGGCCGGGCGGACTGGGGGCCTAATATGGTGGCGGTGCCTAGCAGGCACCGCCATCCATACTAGGATGTGTGGCATTCAGAGCCTTTCCATGGCGGCAATGCCGCCATGGAAAGAGTGGGAATCGCTTTGGGGGCCCGTTGCGGGCCCCCGGGGGGTGGGGGGCTGCACTTGGGGGGGTACCCATGGTACCCCCCTACATTGCCATGCACAAGGTGGCAGGCACCGCGCGGTGCCTGCCACGTTGTGCATGGCAATGCACAACATGCCATTTTGGCATTGCGGCAGGTGCTGCTTACCGGGTGCTGCTGTAAGCAGCACCCGCCGCAATGTCAAAGATGCAGGATGCGACAGGGTGGCGGTCGCATTCTAATCAGTGGTGCGGGACCGCCGCACGTCTGGCAGCCGATCCCAGCACCGCTAGGGTGGCGGGCGGACCAAAGTCCGCCCGCCATCCTAATGAGGCCCTAGATGTTCAAAGGGCTCTAATGTATACACTGATCAGGCTAAGTTATTTTGCAAAATGAAGAAACTCGATTTTGTTCCCTAAACCTGGCAAATCAGATTTCAAAGTCTGGTATTGCAAGCTAGCTAGCCAAAACAAGTCTATTGTTCAAAAACCAAATGCACTCTGTGCTCAGAGCACATTCTACTGCAAAGATGGGAACTACAATGGCTTTTCTAGGCAACATCCCAGACAGACATATGTATGGCTGATGTATGTAAAGGTGCAACATGGCCAACACCACTCGCTTTCACCAGACGTTATTGCGTGGATGTTCAGGGGTGACCGGAAGCTCAAGTTGGGCAAAAGGTACTTAGAATTTTGTTCCAATATCGGCATTATTTGCTCACCAGTAACCACTTTAGTAGAAGTATACTGCTTTATAGTTTATGCAACTACAAGCTACAAAGCGATAGCTACAGGGAAAGTAACATGCAACATCCCTGTAGCTATTTCTTGTAGTGCGGTAGTTTTACATTCTCCTTCCTGCATCCCTAGATGTGAGCTTGTGCTTCAGAAGTTTTTTTTTGTCATTACATATGTTATACGTTCATTTGTGATGTAGTGTACACTTTTTACTCTTGTTCCGCTTTACTCCACGTACCCCGATCACCATCTGGGGAAACCACAGTCTGAGGTGGTCTTTGTCCTGTTGCATTGTTTGTTTCAGGGAGGATTCATAAGTTATCTCGAAACGGAAACATCTATTTAAAAGCAAATCAATATGCAAATATCTGCACTCAGCACAAGATGGCAGGAGCGTGTAGAGCATATGCATGTCCAGTACTACAAGCTGCAAACCAATAGTTACAGGATAAATAGCATTTTCCTTTTCCAACATTTGTATTGTATATATATATATATATATATACACACACACACACACACACACACACACACACACACACACACACACACACACACACACACACACACACACACACACACACACACACACACACACACACACACACACACACACACACACACACACACACACACACACACACACACACACACACACACACACACACACACACATACACACATACACACACACACACCCTTTTTCCCAGGGAGACTATTGAATAATCTTGAGTGTATGCTTTCCATGCTACACGATTCAAATACTCTACTAGGTGATGTAAATTAGGGCACATCCCTTCATTGACTAAAAGCTAAGCATGACAATTTAGGTGGATTACCTGCCAAAGTTGTATGGTCATGCACTAATATAGTATAAACACATCGAGGTTCTAAGCCTCACAACAATGGACGTTTCAAAGGCACTTTAATCTGTTAAAGACGCCACTCCTGTATAACTTCTAGATAGATACTTTTTTCTTCTAGTTTCCATCAAGGTCACATGGCCCTCCGAGTTAGATACCCCTTCATGTAATACTCTAATATCTAGCACCCCTCCTTGTAATACCGTTGATGAGAAGTGCCACCTCTTAATTCCCTCTACCTGGATTCCTAGCTACAAGATGCTTTCAAGTGGATTTTGTGCTGCATACATATTTATTAAAATTATAAATAGATCTTAGCTACTCCTTAATGTATTAATCCTTTAAGATTTGGTAACTCTTCATATAATATTGCTTCAGTGTCTGTTAGTCCTTTTGTGTACATGTGGTACAAGATACATAGTCTTTATAGTTCAGATATCCCATCTATATTTTTCATTCAGGTGAGGTTTCCATCTATAGCCACTTTAATGTTAGTTTGTCAGCAGTAACCCCATATTTCTCCTTGATATAACTGCATGTTCAGATTTCCTTCTCCGACACCGCGCATTGTTAAAAAACCAAACACTCTTAATGTTTTTCAAAACCCTGTGTAAGCACAGGGTCGGACTATTGGCTCATCCTTTCTTTTTAGAGCTGTTTGAGGTCTGCCTGACATACTAATACCAATTCTTCATAAGATCTTTGGAGAGGCCTTTCGCTCTACCCATCGGATTATTTCTCTCACTTCATGCTTTTGGCTGCTTGGAGTATCATTCTGCCTCATATGAAGGACTTTCATTGTACTGCATATGAGACTATTCTACATCTCAAAGGTACACTACAACATCACACATTGAATTGTTTCTTATAGATTGTGTATAGACAGCAGTCGTTTTTTGTTTTGTTTTTGACTTTGTTGATTTAGTCAGGGGTCTGTTGGCTTTGCCACTGCTTGTTTGAAAGCCGTACATACATAATTTTGGGATATTTATTAAAAATATGTACTGAGAAAGTTACAATCTGAAAGAGACACGTTAGTGACAGATTCCTTACCTTAGAATATCCCCAGGTGTCCGGCTGGATCCGTTTTGCGTAGCAGTACCCTTGCGCGTCGGTAGGCGGCGTCGTGCGGCTCCGCGTCCGTCGTCGGCGTTGTGATCGCCGGGATGACGTCGCGGGCAGTACTTAGACGCCGCCCCTGCGCGCTGACGTCAGTTCTTCTTTTTCCGCGCCAGCAAGCGCAGATCCGGGAAGAGCAGTGCCCTAGTCATTTTTTGACTAACTTTTTTGGTGAATTTTTTCACTGTTTCTTCGAATCGACTCCAAGGTGTCGTAGGGATGCCCGGCTTTAAACGTTGCGACGCCTGTGCTCGGATGATGTCCATCACAGACCCGCATCTGGAGTGTCTCTTCTGCCTCGGCCGAGGCCACGACACGAAGTCGTGTTCCGACTGCCGGGCCCTCAACCCGAAAGCTTTGCGAGAGCGGTCTCGAAAGCTCCTCGAGGCCCGCCAGTCGGCTCCGCGCCATTCCAAGCCCCGGTCGCATGAGAGGTCGAGGGGTCGGTCGCGGAGTCCTCACCGGTCGTCGGGATCCAAGTCTTCGTCGTCCGGTAAGTCTAAGCACAAGAAGTCCAAAAGCATCATCGCTCTAGGACTTCGCCTCGCCGGTCTCGCGACTCGGCTGAGGCCCCTCCCGGCACCGTCCCCGCGGCCCCGGACATGCCTGTGGAGTCGCCCCCGCAATACCCGTCCTTCCCGGGTTCGGGGGCGGATCCGGCCCAAGTACAGGAATTCCTGTCGGCCATGGCCCGCCTCTTCGGGCCTTAAGGTCCCTCCGGTGCGCCTTCGGGCCCCGCGGGCCCTGATGGGGTTGCCCCGGCGTCGCCGCCGACTCCGGTCCCGGCGTCGCTCGTGCCTCCAGCCTCGATCCCGGCCCCGGCCTCGATCCCGGCTCCGGTGGTGCCGCAACCCCCATCGACGCCGGTCGACCTGACCACGCCTCCGCCGGCGCCGATGTCTCCGGTGCCGTTCCTGACGCCGCCCGGGGCTCCGGGCGGCGTCGTCCCCATGTACTCTCCGGCTCCGGACATGGAGCTGGACCGACGTCGCTCGACGCCGGTTCCGGCGCCGATGGGACCTTGGGTCCCAAATGTCCCTCCTCCTCCTTATTTTGAACCAGAGGAGGACTGGGAGGGGTCTGAGGACCCTCTGACACAGCAGTGTCAGTATGATGAGGACTGGGCAGAGGAACTAGGGGATGCCAGTGGTCTAGATACTTCCCCTGACACTGGCATGCTGTCTCCTCCCGTGGCTACGGAGGAGGGAGCCAATTTTGCAACGGTGTTGCGTAGGGCAGCTGGAGCCTTAACTCTCCGACTCCCTACGGTGACGGTCAAGACTAATCTCTTGACAGAAGTGCTTCAGCCGGCGGCCTCCTCCTTGGAGACTGTGCTGCCGTTTAACGATGCACTTACTGACGTTCTTTTGGGCGCCTGGTCCAAGCCCAACACAGGGGCTCCTGTGGATAGGAACGTGTCCCGACGCCATCGCCCAGCTCCGGGCGACCCCTGTTTCTCTCTGTCCACCCCACTCCTGAGAGCTTGGTTGTCCAAGCCTCCGCTTCCCAAACCGCCTTCCCTACCGCCCTCCGGATAGGGAATCCAAACGCCTGGATCAATTTGGGAAGAAGGATTTTCTTCCTCCAGTGCTGGCTTGCGGTCCATCAACACCGCTTGTCTTTTGGGCCGATATACCCACTCCTTGTGGGATTCGGTGGCGACTGTTTTGCCCCAGTGTTCTGAGGAGGTCCAGACACTGCTTTCCCGCGCCATTGCGGAAGGAAGGGATGCGGCCAAATACACCATACGATGTGGCCTTGATACCGCCGACTCGCTGGGCAGATCTATTGCAACGACGGTGGCGCTGCGTCGCCACGCCTGGCTGAGAACCACTGGTTTTTCAGGGGATGTCCAGAATACTCTCATGGACATGCCCTTTGATGGAGTCGGTCTTTTTGGTTCCAAAGCAGACCATGCGTTGGAGCGCTTTAAGGACTCACGGGCTACTGCCAAGTCCCTGGGCCTTTCTGCTACACGCCCTCCGCTAACTTCTGCTTTTCGCCCCTATCGTGGCCACGGAAGGGGCGCCCACTCACGTCAGCAGCCCAGCCACCGGCCCGCGCAGCAGGCGTCTTTGCGTGGCCGAGGACGTGGATACCGCCGTGGCGGTTCGGGCAACCAGCGTGCGGGTCAGGCCACCACCTCCAACCCGTCCGCGGCCTCCAAGCCCTCCTAGTCCCTCCTTTCAGGTGCACAGCACGCCAGTAGGGGGCAGGGTCCGCCATCACCTTCACCACTGGCGTCCCATCACCTTGGACAGGTGGGTCTTGGACATTGTCCGAAGGGGCTACTCCCTCCCTTCAAGACCACCCCCCAGCCATGCCACCTCAATTCCACTGCATGTCAGGGGATCACTTGGTGCTTCTACAGAAGGAAGTCACGGCCCTCTTGGCCAAGAGGGCCATCGAGCATGTTCCGACCCCAGAAGTAGGGCGTGGTTGCTACTCCCACTACTTTCTGGTGCCCAAAAAGGACAAGGAGGACATGCGTCCTATCTTGGACCTCCGGAACGTCAATCGCTTCCTCCGGAAGGAGAAGTTCAAGATGCTCACCCTAGCTCAGGTCTTGACTGCCCTAGACCCTGGAGACTGGTTGGTAGCGTTGGACTTGCAGGACGCCTATTTCCACATCCTCGTCCTGCCGGCCCACCGGCGTTACCTTCGGTTCACGGTAGGCCTCGAGCATTTTCAGTTCACCGTGCTCCCCTTTGGCCTTACCAGTGCCCCTCGGGTGTTCACGAAAGTGATGGCGGTGGTCGCAGCTCATCTGCGCCGGGCAGGGGTTTCAGTCTTCCCCTACCTCGACGACTGGCTGCTGAAGGCGGGCTCGTCCCAGGCAGTCGGCTCCCACCTCCAGACTACGGCCGAACTCCTGCACTCGCTGGGGTTCTCCATCAATGTGCCGAAGTCGCATCTGATTCCTTCTCCACAGCTCCTTTTCATCGGAGCAGTTCTGGACACGACGCAGTTTCAGGCCTATCCTCCCGAACGGCGAGTTCGGGATATTCAGGCTATGATTCCGATCTTTCAGCCTTTATCCTGGGTTTCGGTACGGATGACCCTGAGGCTGCTGGGCCTCATGGCCTCCTGCTGGTCAATCATGCCAGATGGCATATGCGGGCTCTGCAGTGGGACCTGAAGTTCCAGTGGGCGCAGCACCAGGGCAACCTGTCCGATCACGTCCAGATCTCGGAGGGGACTGCACAACAGTTGCAGTGGTGGCTCTCGAACCGGCAATGGGTCATGGGCAGATCCCTCTCCCTTCCCCAGCCAGAGCACACAGTTGTGACGGACGCGTCCCTTCTGGGATGGGGCGGTCACATGGGAGAGGCGGAGATCAGAGGCCTCTGGTCTCCGGCGGAGTCCCGGCTCCATATCAACCTTCTGGAGCTCCGGGCGATCCGACTTGCACTCAAGGCATTCCTTCCCTCTGTCAAAGGGAAGGTAGTGCAGGTGTTCACCGACAACACCACCGCCATGTGGTACTGCAACAAACAGGGCGGGGTGGGGTCGTGGACCCTCTGTCAGGAGGCTCTGCGCCTCTGGACATGGCTGGAACATCAGGGCATGTTCCTGATGGTTCAACACCTGGCAGGTTCCCTGAACGCCAGGGCGGACGAACTCAGCCGCAGGTGCATGATGGATCACGAATGGCGTCTTCACTCGGAGGTGGCGCAAGGACTCTTTCTACAGTGGGGAGAGCCTTGGTTAGATCTATTCGCCACCGAAGAGAACGCGCAATGTCATCAATTCTGCGCGTTGGAATTTCCAAGGCGGCACTCGCTCGGCGACGCTTTTCGTCACGAGTGGAGTTGCGGTCTATTGTACGCCTTTCCGCCTATACCACTTCTACCCAGAGTGTTGAAGAAGATTCGGCACGACCGGGCCCAAGTTATTCTTGTGGCTCTGGACTGGGCTCGAAGAGTTTGGTATCCCGAGCTACTCAGTATGAGCGTGGATCCCCCGATCCGTCTGCCTCTTCGGGAGGATCTTCTGTCGCAGCAGCAGGGGACGGTCCTCCACCCGAACCTGTCCAGTCTACACCTGCTTGCGTGGAGATTGAGCGGCGGCAGTTGATTCCTTTCGACTTGCCTCCCGAAGTTTGTGATGTGATTCTGGCAGCCAGGCGTCCCTCCACTAAGGTGGTATACGCCTGCAGGTGGAACAAATTTGTGGCATGGTGCACAGCAAAGGCTGTGAATCCCCTTTCTGCCCCTCTTTCTGAGGTCCTTCTGTTCCTTCTTTCTCTGGCCCAACAGGGTTCTGCCCTGGGTACCATCAAGGGTTATCTTTGTGCTATCTCGGCCTTCCTCAGGCTCCCTGATCAGCCCTCCCTTTTCAAGTCCCCTGTTGTTAACAGGTTCTTAAAAGGCATTACACACCTCTTCCCTCCTGTTCCGTTTGTAATGCCTCAGTGGGACTTGAACTTGGTTCTTACCTTTTTAATGTGCGCTCCCTTTGAGCCTCTACATAACTGTCCTCTTCGTCTTCTGACTCTGAAGACAGCCTTTCTGGTGGCCATCACCTCCGCTCGGCGGGTGTGAGCTCCAGGCTCTATCTTGCAAACCTCCCTTTCTGTCTGTTCATCCAGACAAGGTTGTTCTTCGGACGCGTCCGTCCTTCTTGCCAAAGGTGGTTACTGCCTTCCACATTGGGCAGACCATCACTTTGCCTACCTTCTTTCCGCCTCCGCATCCTTCCAGAGAGGAAGAGAGGCTCCACCGTCTGGACCCAAAACGTGCGCTCTCCTTCTATATCGACCGCACAAAACACTTCCGGGTGGATGACCAGCTCTTTGTTGGCTACGTGGGCGCCAAAAAGGGTCGGGCGGTGCACAAACGAACCATCTCCCGCTGGGTTACCTTGTGCATCAAGACCTGCTATTCTTTGGCTAAGAAGGAGCCTCCTGTTGGGCTGCGTGCCCATTCCACCAGGGCAACGGCTGCTACCACGGCCTTGGGCCGCGGTGTTCCGCTGCCGGTTATCTGTCAGGCAGCTACGTGGGCCTCGCTGCACACGTTTACAAAGCATTACTGCCTTGACAGTCCGGTCCGGAGGGACGGCTTCTTTGGCCGTTCTGTCCTCCAGGACTTCCTTGTCTGATCTTTGTTCGCAGACCCACCACCGGGGTTGGTATTGCTGGGGTATCTATTCTAAGGTAGGAATCTGTCACTAACGTGTCTCTTTCAGATGCACAAGTTACTAACTTGTGTAACGATATATCTGTAAGAGACAGTAGTTAGTGACAGATTCCCTACCGCCCCACCCATCCTCCCCGTTCTGCGAACTGATTTCTAGGGTTAAGGACATCCCTTTCAGGGCCCTAGTATTTTTCAGACACCTATGTCAGCTTCTTGCATGGCTCTGCGTTCCTGGCGCGGAAAGTCGTGTACAGAACTGACGTCAGCGCGCAGGGGCGGCGTCTAAGTACTGCCCGCGACGTCATCCTGGCGATCACGACGCCGACGACGGACGCGGAGCCGCACGACGCCGCCTACCGACGCGCAAGGGTACTGCTACGCAAAAACTTTCCGGATCCAGCCTGACGCCTGGGGATATTCTAAGGTAAGGAATCTGTCACTAACTACTGTCTCTTACAGATATATCGTTACACAAGTTAGTAACTTGTGCATTATGATTGTTTATTTGCATCCCTTTCATATGATTTAACATATTTTTATAAATAATTGTTGCACTGTTTCATGTATCTGAAAGAAACACGTAGTGATAGATTCCTTACCTTAGAATATCCCCAGGCGTCAGTCTGGATCCAGAAAGTTTTCGTCAGCAGTACCCCTGCGCGTCGGAAGGTGGCGTCGTGCGGCTCCGCGTCCGTCGTAGGCGTCGTGATCGCCGGGATGACGTCGCGGCAGCTACTTAGACGCCGCCCTCGCACGCTGATGTCAGTTATTTCTTTTTCCGCGCCAGCAAGCGCAGATCCGGAGAGAGCGGTACCCCCAGTCTTTTTTGACTGAGTTTTTTTTAGATTTTTGTCTCACCTTTTTGAGTCGATACGACTCCTGGTGCAGTTAGGGATGCCCGGGTTTAAGTCTTGCGAGGACTGTCATCGGAAGATGTCGGTGACGGACCCGCACCGCGTTTGTCTCTGCTGCCTGGGGCGCGACCACGACCCCCAAGTCGTGCCCCGACTGCAGCTCCATGGCACCGAAGTCTTTGCGGGAGCGGTCCCGAAAGCTGCTTGAAGCCCGGCAGTCGGCTCCTCGCCGTGAAAGGTCCCGGTCCAGAGGGAGGTCGAGGGACCTGTCGCGGAGCCACCACCATCGGAAGTCGTCCGAATCGATGTCTTCGCACTCGGGGTCAGGTAAGGCGAAGCGCCAAAAGAAGTAGAAGAAACGTCATCATTCCCCGACTTCCCCTCGCGCGACTTGGCTGAGGGTGCGGGTGGTGCCACCCCCGCGGCTCCGGCGGAGCCCACGCAGTCGCCGGTGACCTACCTGCCCTTCCCGGGTTCATCGGCGACTCCGGCCCAGGTGCAGGAATTCCTGTCCGCTATGGCTCGCCTATTTGGGCCGTCGGACCCCTCCGGTGCGCCTTTGGGCCCTGTGGGCTCGACTGGGAGTCCTCGCCCTTTGACGCCAGCGCCTCCGCCCCGGCACCGCAGGACTCCCGTGGATCCCGTCGTGGATCCCGGTCGACGCCGGTTGACCTCGTGACACCTCCACCGACGTCGACCCCACCGGCATCACGTTTCGCGTCGCCCGGCACGCCGGACGACGTCATCCCCGGGCCCGCCCCGAAGTGGAGACTGTGCCGGAACGGTGTCGCCCGACGCCGTTTGGGAATCTGTTTCCCTATCTCCATCCTCCTCCTTTTAGGCCTGTACAACAGCATGAGGAGGAAGGGGAGGACTGGGAGGGGTCTGAGGACCCTCTCGCTGCACAATGCGAGTATGACCCGGACTGGGTAGGGGAGTTGGGGATGCCAGTGGTCTGGACACCTCTCCAGACCTTGGCATGCTGTCTCTTCCTACCCTGGCTAAGGAGGAGGGTGCTTCTTTTTCTGTGGTGTTACGTAGGGCAGCCGGGGCTCTCAGCCTCGAGCTACCTACTGTGGCTGTCAGGACTAACCTCCTGACGGAAGTGCTTCAGCCAGCAGTTACCTCTGCGGAACCACTGCTGCCCTTTAATGACGCACTTTCGGACGTTCTTTTGGGCTCTTGGTCCAGGCCCAACACAGGGGCTCCTGTGGACAGGAACGTGGCCCGACGCCATCGCCCGGCCCGGGCGACCCCATCTTCCTCTCCCAACACCCCACCCCTGAGAGCCTGGTTGTCCAAGCCTCTGCTTCCCCAAACACATTCCCTACCGCACCCCCGGACAGGGAATCCAAGAGGCTGGAACAATTTGGGAAGAAGGTTTTTTCTTCCGCCAGTCTAGGGCTGCGGTCGGTGAACACCGCATGCCTCTTGGGCCGTTATTCTCACTCTGTGGGATACGGTGGCGCAGGTGCTGCCTCAGTGTACGGAGGAGGCTCGGACACTACTCTCCAAGGCCATTGCTGAGGGGAGAGATGCAGCCAAGTTCACAATCCGTTGTGACCTTGACACCGCCGACTCGCTGGGCAGGGCGATTTCCACGACAGTGGCGCTCCGCCGCTACGCCTGGCTGAGAACAACTGGCTTCTCGGGGATGTCCAAAACACTTTGATGGACATGCCCTTTGATGGCATTCGCCTCTTTGGCAACAAGGCAGACAGTGCTTTGGAGAGATTTAAGGACTCACGGGCTACGGCCAAGTCCTTGGGCCTTTCGGCCACACGGCCTCCTCAGCCTTCTGCTCCTTTCGTGCTCGCGGAAGGGGCAACACACCATGTTCGCAACAGAGCCACAGGCCGGCGCAACAGTCCACGCGCTGCCACGGACGTGGGAACCGCAGCGGTGGTTCAGGGGGCCAGCGGGCGGGTCAGTCCACCACCACCCCAGCCACCACTGCCTCCAAACCTTCCTAGTCCGACCTTTCAGGCCCACCAAACGCCAGTGGGTGGAAGGCTTCGCCATCACCTCCCCCACTGGCGCACCATCACGTCGGACAGGTGGGTTTAACAAATAGTCTGAAGGGGCTACTCCCTCCCCTTCGAGACTACCCCTCCAGCCATGCCACCTCAATACCACCGCATGTTGGGGGATCACTTGGCACTTCTGCAGCAGGAAGTTGTGGCCCTCTTGGCCAAGGGGGCCATAGAACGCGTTCCAACGCCAGAAGTAGGTCGTGGTTGTTATTCCCACTACTTTCTGATTCCAAAGAAGGACAAGGGCCTGCGTCCTATCTTGGATCTTCGGAACGTCAATCTCTTCCTCCGAAAGGAGAAGTTCAAGATGCTCACACTTGCTCAGGTCTTGTCTGCCCTGGACGCACAAGACTGGATGGTAGCGTTGGACTTGCAGGACGCTTACTTTCATATCCCCGTCGTGCCGGCCCACAGGCGTTACCTGCGGTTCACGGTAGGCCACGAGCATTTTCAGTTCACCGTGCTTCCTTTCGGCCTTACCAGCGCCCCTCGGGTGTTCACGAAAGTGATGGCGGTGGTTGCAGCTCATCTGCGCAGATCAGGGGTTTCAGTCTTGCCCTATCTCGACGACTGGTTGTTGAAGGCGGGCTCGCCCCAGGCAGTCGTCTCCCACCTCCAGACTACGGCCGACCTCCTGCATTTGCTGGGGTTCTCCATCAACGTGCCGAAGTCGCACCTGATTTCCTCTCAGAAGCTCCTCTTCATCGGAGCAGTTCTGGACACGGCGCAGTTTCGGGTCTATCCTCCTGAACAGCGAGTCCGGGATATTCGGGCTATGATTCCAATCTTTCAGCCCTTGTCCTGGGTTTCGGTCAGGATGACCTTGAGGCTGCTGGGCCTCATGGCCTCCTGCATCCTGCTGATCAATCATGCCAGATGGCATATGTGGGCTCTGCAGTGGGACCTGAAGTTCCAGTGGGCGCAGCATCAGGGGAATCTGTCCGATTACGTCCAGATCTCGGAGGGCACTGCAAGACAGTTGCAGTGGTGGCTCACAAACCAGCATTAGGTCAGTGGCAGATCCCTCTCCCTTCCCCAACCGGAGCACACAGTGGTGACAGACGCGTCCCTCCTGGGATGGGGCGGCCACATGGGAGAGGCAGAGATCAGAGGCCTCTGGTCTCCGGCGGAGTCCAAGCTCCATATCAACCTTCTGGAGCTCCGGGTGATCCTACTTGCACTCAAAGCATTCCTTCCCTCTGTCAAGGGTAGAGTAGTGCAGGTGTTCACAGACAACACCACCGCCATGTGGTACTGCAACAAACAGGGCGGGGTGGGGTTGTGGACCCTATGTCAGGAGGTTCTGTGCCTCTGGACATGGCTGGAACATCAGGGCATTTCCCTGGTGGTTCAACACCTGACAGGTTCCCTGGACGCCAGGGCGGACGAACTCAGCCGCAGGTGCATGATGGATCACGAATGGCGTCTTCACTCGGGCGTGGCGCAAGGTCTCTTTCAACAGTGGGGAGAGCCTTGGTTAGATCTATTCGCCACCGAAGAGAACGCGCAATGTCAGCAGTTCTGCGCGTTGGAATTTCCAAGGTGGCACTCGCTCGGCGACGCTTTTCGTCGCAAGTGGAGTTGTGGTCTATTGTACGCCTTTCTGCCTATACCACTTCTACCCAGAGTGCTGAAGAAGATCAGACGTGACCGGGCCCAAGTCATTCTTGTGGCTCCGGACTGGGCTCGCAGAGTTTGATATCCCGAGCTACTCAGTATGAGCGTGGATCCCCCGATCCGACTGCCTCTCCGGGAGGATCTTCTGTCGCAGCAGCTGGGGACGGTCCTCCACCCAAACCTGCCCAGCCTCCACCTCCTTGCGTGGAGATTGAGCGGCGACAGTTGATTCCATTTCACTTGCCTCCCGAAGTCTGTGATGTCATTCTGGCAGCCAGGCGTCCCTCCACTAAATCGGTATACGCCTGCAGGTGGAACAAATTTGTGGCATGGTGCACAGCAAAGGCTGTGGATCCCCTTTCTGCCCCTCTTTCTGAGGTCCTAGTGTTCCTTCTCTCTTTAGCCCACCAGGGCTCTGCTCTGGGCACTATCAAGGGCTACCTTTCTGCAATTTCAGCCTTTCTCAGGCTACCTGATCAGCCCTCTCTTTTCAAGTCTCCTGTTGTAAATAGATTTCTCAAAGGCATTACTCACCTTTTCCCTCCTATTCCGTTTGTGATGCCACAGTGGGACTTGAATCTAGTTCTTACTTATTTGATGTGCGCTCCCTTTGAGCTGCTTCACAACTGTCCTCTTCGTTTATTAGGTCTCGGCCTGCACCAGCGCTTGCGCTGGTCTGGCCGAGAGTTTTAGTAAGTGGGTTTTGGAAGTGCAAACACTGGCTTTCGGCTGGCGACCAGCTTGAGTTCACGATGGCGTGCACGCGCAGCTGGCATCTGGGTTTCCTATCTCTTCCTCATTTCCTCGTCATGGCTCATTAACTCTCTGGACTCTGATGTTTCAATCGCAGCAGCAGCTCACATTACTAACTGAGGGCCCTGGACTACAGTCACATGAAAAACAACAGCGATTAGCATTGAAATGCAAGCTTTTTTTTGTCTAGTTAGAAATATTGCTTCGGTGGGTTGATTTCACCTTATATTGCTATTTGTTTTATATTGGGAGTCACAGCCTAATTAGCAGTATTTTTGTTTCTCACTGTTTTTTATTTTTATATTTATTCGCGCAAAGCACAAAGCTATATTTAAGGTTACTTTTTCCGCGTCACTTCTTCACTCTATTTAAACTCCACACCCCCCACTCTTATTGTCTCTCTCCTTCTCTCTCTCTCTCCCTCTCTAATTCTCTCTCTCTACTTAATTAACTCTCCCTCTCTATCTTTTTTAGCCTTTCATTCTCTCGCACCCCTTTATCTGTTTCTGTTTCAAACTCCTTCATTCACTCTCTCTCCCCTTCTTTCTCTCTCTCTATCCCGCTCCACTCTTTATTCTATGTACACCCTTTCTCTCTCTTTCTCTCTCACCACCCTCTCTAATTGGGCATTATATCTTCACTCTATCTCTCACTCGGCAACACCACAGCATCACTCAGCGCAACCACAGCATCAATCAGAGCCAGCACAGCATCAATCAGAGCCAGCACAGCAATCACTCAGCACCAACACAACATCTCTCAACGCCATCACAGCATCACTCAACGCCATCACAGCATCACTCAGTGCAACCACAGCATCACTCAGTGCAACCACAGCATCACTCAGCGCAACCACAGCATTACTCAGCACAACCACAGCATCACTTAGCGCCACAACAGCAGCACTCAGCGCCACCACAACATCACTCCGCGCCACCACAGCATCACTCAGCACCACCATAGCTTTACTCAGCGACACCACATCATCACTCAGGGCCAACACTGCATCACTCAGCACCACCACAGGATGACTCAGCACCACCACAGGATGACTCAGCACCACCACAGGATGACTCAGCACCACCACAGGATGACTCAGCACCACCACAGCGTCGCTCAGCACCACCACAGCATCGCTCAGCGCCACCACAGCATCGCTCAGCGCCACCACAGCATCCCTCAGCGCCACCACAGCATCCCTCAGCGCCACCACAGCATCACTCAGCGCCACCACAGCATCACTCAGCGCCACCACAGCATCGCTCAGCGCCACCACAGCATCGCTCAGCGCCACCACAGCATCGCTCAGCGCCGTCACAGCATCGCTCAGCGCCGCCACAGCATCGCTCAGCACCGCCACAGCATCGCTCAGCACCGCCACAGCATCACTCAGCGCCACCACAGCATCACTCAGCGCCGCCACAGCATCACTCAGCGCCGCCACAGCATCACTCAGCGCCGCAACAGCATCACTCAGCGCCAAGACAATATCACTCAGCACCACCACAGCATCACTCAGCGCCAAGACAATATCACTCAGCACCACCACAGCATCACTCAGCACCTGAGTATCATTCAGCATCACCTCAGCATCGTCTCCGCAACAGTCACCACCACCACCACTACCACCTCAGCATCACTCAGCACCACCTCAGCCTGCTCTCGGAATCTGGCATCTGTTTATTCTCCCTTAGCGTCTGGCCGCTGCTAGTGTTATAATACAGGTACTAGTTCCCAACCTTCACCCTCCGATTGTTTATGCCCCCTCAAAAAAAAGCTTTAACAAACAACCATTGCAATAGGCAGAAACAAGTTGCCAGCATTGCAAGAACAAAAGAAAACTGAGAATTTTTTATTGTAAATACTTTTTTTAATATGGTCGTCCAGTTTTACATAATGCCTTCTTGGTCATATATAAAGTAACAAAAATGCTTCTGACACTTTTTTATTATAACTTTTCAGCATGCCGCACAGCAGCCACACTTTTCTACAGCACAGCTTGAAGACATTGGCAAAGTCAATAGCTCTGGCTAAACACTTATAAGGCCCCAAAGGCGAGACCTATTGGCTATGCCAATGCTTGTTTACCTTGAAGACTGCTTTCCTGGTTGCCATCACCTCCGCTAGGCGCGTGAGTGAGCTCCAGGCTCTTTCATGTAAACCTCCTTTTCTGTCTGTTCATCCGGACAAGGTTGTGCTACGCACACGTCCATCCTTTTTGCCAAAGGTTGTTACTGCCTTCCATATCGGGCAAACTATCACCTTGCCCACTTTCTTTCCGCCTCCGCACCCTTCCAGAGAGGAAGAGAGGCTCCACCGTCTGGACCGAAAACGTGCGATCTCATTTTACCTCAACCGCACACAACAGTTCTGGGTGGATGACCAGCTCTTTGTTGGCTACGTAGGCGCCAAGAAAGGCCGGGCTGTACACAAGAGGACTATCTCCCGCTGGGTTGTCTTGTGTATAAAAGCCTGCCATTCTACCAGGGCAACAGCAGCTACTACTGCATTGGGATGTGGTGTCCTCCTGCCAGACATCTGTCAGGCAGCCACGTGGGCCTCGCTGCACACTTTTACTAAGCATTATTGCCTTGACAGCCAAGTCCAGAGAGACGGCTTCTTTGGCCGTTCTGTTCTCCGTGACTTTCTGGTGTGATCTTGGTTTGCAGACCCACCACCGGGGTTGGTATTGCTGGGGTATCTATTCTAGGGTAAGGAATCTATCACTACGTGTTTCTTTCAGATGAACAAGTTACTTATCTTCGGTAATGATATATCTGTAAGAAACATTAGTAGTGATATATTCCTTACCGCCCCACCCATCCTCCCCATTCTGCGAACTGATTTCTAGGGTTAAGGTCATCCCTTTCAGGGCCCTAGTTTCAATGCACCAGTGGTCAGTATCTTGCATGGCTCTGCGTTCCTGGCGCGGAAAGTCGTGTACAGAACTGACGTCAGCGCGCGAGGGCGGCGTCTAAGTAGCTGCCGCGACGTCATCCCGGCGATCACGACGCCTACGACGGACGCGGAGCCGCACGATGCCACCTTCCGACGCGCAGGGGTACTGCTGACGAAAACTTTCCGGATCCAGACTGACGCCTGGGGATATTCTAAGGTAAGGAATCTATCACTACTAATGTTTCTTACAGATATATCGTTACCGAAGGTAAGTAACTTGTTCTTCAAGCAATTTTAAAGCAAGCTAGTCTTTCTTCCATTAGCATAGGAAGAAAACCTAGCCTTGTGGGCTTAGCTCGTCGGGAGTCCTTAAATCAATTTTGAAGAGAGGCTAAGACTTCATCTTTTGGTGAATAGTTATTGCGTTAATTTTCAAAATATGTTCAGAAATAAAAAAATTAACGTTCTTCATTCGTTTGTTTTGTATTTATTGAGATTTCTCTAGCAAGAAATGCTGTGACTCGCACTCAAAAGTTATGTTCTGATTCGTAGAATCTTTGTTGAAAGTCATCATTAGTAGAATAGTTTCCTGCTGTGTGTTCAGACCCCGGAACACTTCATTTTGATAACGTCTTCCAGAGGATTATAATCATAGGGTGTACAAGTCCATATGATGAGCAGCACCCTTTGCAAGCCTCTACAAGGCAAGATTTTCTGAAATATAAACTGTGAGACTCCAAAATGCGCATTTCAAACCTGCATTGCAGCATCTGATATGCAAAAAGGCTTATAACATGTCTAACATATACTTTAAATGTAGCTAGAGCTGTGCAAAAGAGTCCTTCTCTTTAAGACTCCAGACTGTTCACCTTCCCACGATGCAATGTACCGACAGTCGACTACTAGAGCCAGTTCTTTTTTCCGGTCTGTGAGGAAAGCATCTCAGAACATGTTAGGCTTGAGACCTCTGTTTCTGTCATTGGAATTTCATCAGGGATTTATTTTTCAATCTTTTACTCGACATTCTAAACACTCTACTGTTGATTAAAGCAATTTTCTTCCTGCTTCTCGCAATATTTTTTGTCAAATGTTTTCTCTCTTCTCTAAATGTCTATCCGATGTAAAGAAGAAATAAGTGTCAGCCCCACATACAGTGGGTGTAGTTTACCTCCCAGCCTCTGCAAAAGACTGTGATACATGTCAAAAAATGTTGTAAAGAGTTTTGATGGACGGGTATGAAATGAAATTGAGTGGCATGCTCCAGAGAAAGACTCCCACAGAGGGAAATTTAAAGAAGGAAGATCCATGATCCAGTGGTAAAGAGCGACACCATCATCACTACTCTCTATTTCACGTGACATCAACATCAAACGTATTGACTTCGCTGTGAAGGGTGTCAGCCCTGATGTGTTTGCAATCAAAAGCTGGATTGACGCCAGAGCCATTTAATCAATGATATAAGACGCACAAATAATCTACGACATTGAGAAATTCTAAGACGAGGGTGACCAGAACTCCATTGACGTTGACACATTCCTTGTCAATGAGATCCCGAATGATGAAGTCCCATTTGACAACTTTGTCAATGTCTATCATTACGACACCTTTGCCGTTGATCCATTCAATGCCGTCTATCCACTCTCCGAGAATTTAATCAATGCAGCAGTTATCCATTTCTCCTAAAGTGACACTGAGGTTCTCTTCATCAGTATCACCCTCACAAAGGAAAAGATTTAAAGCCATTCAGGAAGAATGTGCTTCAAAGCCAGTCTCCACTCCTGACCCAATGCCTTTTCCTGCTTGCCCTATCAGACCGATTATCCCAGCTGAAGATGCAAGCAAACGTCTTTACGACCTCTTCACTTACCTCCTCCCATAATGGTGTCCATGCCCACTTCAAGGTCACCTTTCAAGTTTTCACCAGTTTGTTCACATGGGCCCATCCAGGTTTGAGAAGATCCTCAACACCTGTGAAGCTCGCCATTGTTCCATACTGTCTCTTACAATGCTGGTTTTCGGGCGATGTGACCCGTCTCGCTGCATTGGGTTCCAAGTGGGAGGGGGAGCCATTGCATGGCAGACTAGGCGAGAAAAGAGCAGCCTGATGAGATCTTTGTGTGCACCATATTTTCTGGGGATAATTACAACATAACTCTGGTAGTTATTGCATTTGATAGAGAGTTATGTAATTTGGCTAGTCGCCGTTTTGACTCCTGATAGGTTGAAGAGTATTCTCTTTAAAGAACACTACATCACTATACACTAACCATCCACAACCCAAATAACATAATAAATAAGGTTTGATAATTAAAAAGCCAACCCTTGAGTAAAGAGAGGGGGTTAAATTTGTTTTCAGTCATGTTTTAGAAAGAGACCCTGATTTTATTTTAAGATATATAGCAGTTCCACTTTGCTCAATATATGACTTGCATAATAAACCATAACGTAATCCACATTAAAATCTTAATTTATGTTAAAAATATAAAACCGATTTCTTCAGAACAAGGCCTCACGTCATTCACAGTTCTTAGCACTTATTCAGGTGCTGGCCCATCCTCTTTGCACCTATAGTTCAGAAAACCATCTCTCTGTAACAAATCACATGCAATTAAAAAATGCAGACAGTATAGTGCTAATGTTGTCTCATCCAGTGATTCAATTTAATTACCTAATTCCTGTAGAAGGCTGCAGTGTAGCTGTCCATGCATAGAATATATAACTTGAGTGTACAAACACTTATCATTTTTTTTTTAAAAGGTGGATGTGCTCTGCGATATCCTCATCATTCATACATCCATGGCAAGATTTTATTGGGGCAGGCACGGTATTCTACCTGATTGTAAAGGTTCCAATAGGTAAAAAACTGAATTTAATATCTAAACTTGGCTAATTGCGGCTCCATATCTTGCACATAGAGCTCAGACTCTGAGTAACACTTGGTTAACAAATAAACTTGAGCCAGCACACATACACCTACCTACATGCCTCCTTTCCCTAGTCAATACAGCTTTTTCAGAGAAGTAATATGGCATTGTGAGGTTAATCTCTTAACACAAAATATTAAAAAATTACACACTTTCTAGCTGGACACTGAGCAGAACAATGTTTGATTTAAAGAAAAGTTGTGGGTTTTAAATGTAATTTACTTGGATTTAATTTTGTTAATTGATCGGTTTGGATTTTAGTTTTGTTAATATATGACCCCCTCTTATGCTAACCCCCCAACACACATTTTGGCTTTTGTCCATGTGAAAAAAATCACTCTAGCTATTATGCAGCTATGTTGTACCCCTTTACTGATCCAAAAGGCTCTTGTGCTTTTGCCTATTTTTATCTTACCCTTAAAAAATTGGTTATGATGGATAAGATATTTGTGGAACTATCTTTAGGAACTTGAAATTCAGTCCAAATGCTCCAGAGAAGCAATTAAGGAACTGTGAGTAAGCACGTTTTATTGTTAAGTTAATTAAAACTGTCCACAATGCATAACAATAAAATATACAAAATACAATATCAGTGTACTCGTCCATTGTTATATAATAGTGTGATAGAGACCACCATTCATATCGATTTATTCTACATAATCTTGATAAAATTGGATTCTGCACCTGATTTTGCTGATTCCTACGAGCATAAGATGATGACAAACGTCCCTCATACGGACTCTACAATGTGCATAGTGCTTCCTAATTATGATTCCTCTCATTAGATTGTCCATTGCTTCTAAGAATTTTATTAATCTCTTACCAGTTGCATATTTGTTCCTTCAAATAATGCTTTGATAGCTGTCTACCATCCTAATGGCCATATCGCCATTGTCTTAGCCATTATTCATGAACAGAAGTTGAGTATTTGCAAATGCATTAAATGAGGGATATGCTCCTTATAGTTTTGCACAACCTGCATCATTGGCATTGACATTTAAATTCTTTTATGACAGTCTTATTCCAGTTGATATCTATAAATGTTTGGCACATACTCCTAACGAAGGACTGTTAAAACATGGTTGTTTTTTTGGAATAGCATATGTCGATTGTTTATCTACACATTTTACATTAACTATCTAAGCATCTATTGTAAATGAGGGGGAAGAGAAGTTGAACGGTCCGTCATACACCCTCTCAAGCATCAACTCAGGAAAATAAAGTATGGCATAACGAAAAGGACATATGTTTGTTACCAACACCGTTTTATTAAAGTCCTTCTAGGCTCCTTTGGGTCCTTCTAAAGGGGAAAATAGATTCCTTTTTTGGAATGCCATTCTTTATTTTCCTGTGTTGACAACTTAATGCATCCCGAAAGAATGAACTTTCCCATATTTGATCTTGGTTTTAAATTATGTAAAAGATTGCTTTACATTGATTTGATCAAACGTTTTGCCAATACATTTTTTGGTCCATGCTCTAGCACAGACGTTTCCTCCCATATATATAACATTTTAGACTTCCTGGTTCGGCTGATTGTATCCTGTAAAAGTATTTGACAAACGAAAAGTCCAATTCCAAAGCCAAATTTAGAAGACTGACTTCCAGTCGTAAAGTGACATAGAAAATGATCATGGTACATGAAAGACTGATTTTAGGCATTGGCCTACACTTTTTTCCATCCACTCCCTTGGATTTTCTCTACAAAAAAAATAAATCAGAATCACAGATCATAGGAACTAAAAAAAATAATTAAAAAAATTAGACCATAAGAACTATGCATTCTCAAGTATACGTTTAGTGCGAAGATTAATTAAGAGGACCCCTTTTATAGGACCTCATCTGTTTCACTGATTTTCAAAATATTACATACACTGACTGGCCTACAACCTGTGGCCAGTGAGGAACCAAAACCCTCTCCCAGTGGGTGTCAATAATAAAATTCCCCCATATTCTCCTTCCACACCATCCCCTGAAGCACCAGCAAGCCTACATTCTAATTTTTAAGCTACCCAGGTGTTAGACCTCCATTTGGAGGTTAAGGCTCTGACTTGCTAACTGATGTGTTGCCTCGTCCACGCCTAGAACCTGAACCTGTTCAGCAGTGGGGAAGTGTCTGTGGCACCTTGATATAAAGGGCCAGTTAAATTCTCCAATTTCTGAGGACAGGTATGCCAGGAAGGATGTCCATATTTCTTAAAAATCCTTTTTTCTTCTTTATTCTAGCTCTAAAATGTTCTCCTTCCCCAGAAAGACCCATGACCTGTATAACCTTTCTGTAATGTCTGGCGGGTGCTCATTCCCCCCAAAGGGCTATGATGGTTTGCCCTGCCGAACATATTGCTAGTGACATCATTTTGCCTCTCCTGGAGAACAGTTGGAAGGTTTGCTCATTGGGCCGGAAGCCTAGGAACTACATCTTAAACATGTTGTCCATCGCATTGAGAATACCCCACCAATGGAATTGTAACCTAAGGCAGTGTCAGAATAAGTGTGTCAGGCTGTCCGCCCATCTACAACCCTGCCAGCAGGCATTGCTTGTGCTTGGGTCCCATGCGTGCAGTATGGCCTAAATGTAATACCAGTATGTCATTTGTTTTTTCTTCGCCTCCCTCACTGCCGTGGTCATTCATATTTGTTCCATACTGAATCCCTCCCTACTCCTTGTGTGAAAACTGTCAGGCTATCCACACTTCTCACTTCCTCTGCCCTGGTTTTTTATCTTCCTTTACTGTATGTATCAGAAGTCTATATATGTCTGAGACAAGTCTCTTATCCGCCTCCTTAGTAATTAGCCATTTCTCAAAAGGGTTAGACCTTGGCTGACATATTCCTTAATAGTCTCATGTGCTATTCACTGCTAAACCCAATAATAATAGAAACTTTCTTACTGTGGCGGGCCATAGATCTTTTAAAGGCATTCAAATGATCTTCCTCCAATTCAACAAACGTGTTTCCTGCCCTCTGGCACCCTTTTGTTTTTCCATACATCAAAGGACCCTTTTTCAATTTCTGTGGTAGATTTGGGCTAGTTCAGTATCTCGCTGTACAGAAAGAGAAACGTTGTGAAACCTGGCTGGACTGCAGTTCTGTTCCACACTGTCATTCTCGGCGAGGAGTAGAGATCCCAGGCCCTGTCTTGACTTCCAAGCCAGTGATCCTTCCAGATGCTTACACCTGCAACTGTTCAACCCATGCTTTTCGTATTCCTCTTGTCCTCTTTCCCCCAAAAAACAATTGTGGGCCTCCTGATAGCTTTCTGTGTTGGGGAGTCCCAAACCTCTAACTTTGCGGAGTTTATGCATTATACAACTGTTAAGCCTCCGTGTCTTCCCTGTCCAAAAACGTATTCACTGCCCCTTGGAACTTTTTTAAGAACTGTAATGTACCAGCAGTGAGATTGTTTGGAAAAGGTGCCAAGCTTGTAAATCCTTCCTCATTGTCTTTAAGAGGTGAGCATAGCCAATTTGCAATATCTGGTTGGTGGATAGGACAAACTGTATCCCCAGAAAGGTCACTGATTTTGTAACCCTTTGGAAGTGAAACTGTGCTTTCAGACAGCTGCCTGATCATATATGGCAGAGATATGATAGAGTTGAGATTTGGCTATGTTGTTCTAAACTCCAAGTATACATTTCTACTGTTCCTCCGTCAGGACCAGAATGTAGCGTGTTGCACCGTACAGCAATGTCAGGATGTACATTATAAGAAAGTGTATTTCTTTCCTCATCTTAACCCTCTAGATTACATTGTTCATTCTCACTCTCCCAGCAAATAGTAGATGGAGCAGCCCTGTCTGATCCTTTTCTGGGTCATAATCAGCAAGGACAGGCCTCCGTTAAGACTGGCTCAGGCGTTCAGGCATTTATAACCACTGCGGACCCATCTCCTAAACAGTTTCACAATCCTGAATGCCTTCAGTGTTTGTAAAATGAACTGCTAATTGACAACACAGTCAAGTGCCTTTCTTTACATTCAGTGACAGCAGCAGGGCTTTCCTCCGTGTACTTTTAGCATTGTCAGTAAACTGCTGAATTCTCTTGCGGGTTATATTCACAGTTTCTCCCAGGGACAAAACCAGTTTGATATAGGTGTACCAATGAAGGCAGGACTGTTCCCAGACAGGATGCCAAGATCCCCGTAAACAACTTGGCATCTATGTTATGGAGAGATATCTGCCTCATATAGGTGCACAATATTGGGTCCCTGCAAGTTTGAGGGATGACAACGATTTGAGCCTCTAACATAGAATCTGAGATGATTACAATCTCAAACTAGGTGTTCTAAAGTTGTCAGTAGGGGCGAAAAGCTATTGTCAACTTTTTTATACAGTAGTGAGATTAGCCCGTCCTGACCCAGGGAATTGCCAGATTTAAGACTGGCAATGCTCGATATAACCTCCATTAGCTTGATGGGTTGGCCAAGTATTTTGTCCGGCTCAGCTGTAACACAAGCCAGGTTAGTAGCCCCCAACTATGTTTCAATTGAAGTTGGAGTTGTCCTCTCCACCCTTTACATATTTGCATTGCACTCCACAAAAACTTACAGTACTCCAGTGTTGTCTGTCTGCAAAGTCCCTTTCTGATAGAAACTTCTAACCGCAGATTCCTCACCTTAGAATATTCCCCAGGTGTCAGACTGGATGCGGAAAATCTTGAGCAGTAACTCTGCAACTTTTTTGCCTCCATCGTATTTCTGCTTAGTTCTGAGCAAAGCTACTCAGCCTCATCTATGTGCAGCATCCAGCCTGTGGTGCGAACAGCATCCTAAACATTTGATCCGCACCTGTCTGTTTATGAACTGCCTGAAGTTTCACAAAGTATATCTTTAGTTTCTTATTCTGCTGTTTTCTGTCTCTTTTCATCTTTGCTAAGGCCTGTATGATGAGCTACTTATGATAAGCAGTTATCTCTCATGTGCCTGCATTGTTCACTGCCTTTCTACCTTTAACGTCTTTAATGTGTATCAATCCATTCCTGTTTATTTTAAAACATTCAAGTGGGCCATTTGGTCCATTAATACGACTAAGTCATCATATGAGTGCCCTTGGTCAATCACAGGACCTACTAATTTCCATTCAAATTTACAATACCTTTTACTTCCAAATACAATGGTTCAATTTATCAACATTGACTACCAAGTTGTACTCTACCAAGTTGTAGGCTTCTAACCTGACTTGGGCTATTGTAATTCAGTTTCAGCTCTGTCCTAAACATCTGCAATCTGCATATTAAAGTATATTTTAATTTGCTGATTTCCTAACTTAGGATGGAAGACATGACCCCCGTATCAGCAGTGTATAGATTGAACTGGATAGGGGAAAGCATCTCTAGCAGACTGCTACTGGGCCGCTCACTTCTTTCTATTTGTGCTCCCATTCTTTTAAACAAGTTTCCATTAAAAAAATGACCGTTGACCATCTTGGAGTGGTAAATTAAACTTTAAAAAACAAAAAAGCCAAAATGACCTCTGTTGTATAGAGATACATGTGTATGTACGGACAGCTGTCGTGGAATGCCTTTTTCTTATGAGAGTAAAGCATTCCAAAATGGCCTCCCATGCATGTGCATGCGTGGTGATGCATTGATGAAAATTATGGGATGGTTTTTCTCATAAAGTAAAAGAAAGCCTTTTCCAAGATGGCTTCCTGTGTGTGTGTATGCGCATGCACACGTCACAACACAACCGCAATCATTTTGAACAATTCTTGTTCTATTTTTGCCATGAGATGGCAAACAAGCATTGGCTAAGCAGGTAGCTTGTTATTAACATTTTAAAGGCTAGACTCATTGATTGAGCTAATGCTATTTGCTTTTCCATTGGAGACCCCAATTTTTCATTAACACTGTTGAAAAATAAAAAGGGATTTTGCAAGGCTACTCTGTTCTCTCAAAACACTTGGACTCTCATGTTGTACCTGAATTAAACCTGGCTTCTATTCATTAACAGAACAATATTCTAATGTTTCAGGACTTTGTGGACCATTTTCATGTTTTGTTGAGCCGACAAGTTCTCCCTACTAAACCCAACATCCAGGATTTCTTCTGGAAAGCAAAGCATAGTCCAGACGATTACCAAGTTGGGAGAACCATGGTATGTGTTTCACAATTCACTGTATGTGAAGATATTGGGTTTATATTATGCGCCCTAATGTTTCTCAGTGTAATGCCTGTTTATATTAGGAGGTTAAAGCCATTACATGTGAGCGAAAGCACAGGGTGGGTGTATATAAATTCAAATCGGGAAGAAACGATTAACTGTTGTGTTTCTCACTGCCTTTTGGTAAATATTTACAGGTCTTTATGAAGGAGAAGGAACGTCAACGACTACAGGATATGCTGCACCATGAAGTCTTACAACGCATCACTCTTCTCCAGCGGTGGTTCAGAGCCAAGCTATACCGCAGGCATTTCATAACTATGAGGCAGGCAGCCCTGATCATACAGGTACTAAATAGTGCAACTGTTATTTTTTGTGTGTAATTTGATGTTAAGACCTTAATGGCTAATATATTCAGTTCCCAATATTGAATAGACAAGAATTGGTTGGAGCTGAATAAACCCTATTTTAAAAAACAAAACTGTAAAAATTACCCTGTTTCATTTATTCGTTGTATTTACACACATGAAACACAACATAAATATTATGTCAGATCCCCTTTCAGAGGGCTACGGGGCAAGCAGGAGATACTGGGCCTAACCATGGGGGTTGAGGTCTTTTACTCTCGGGGCCTAACTTACTATGGTTCCCAAGCAACTGGGCCAAGTAACCCCTCAGCACTTGAGACTCGGTAGTAGCGTGGGTCGCGCAGTCCAAGGCTTCTCGAGGAAGGTAGATGCAGGGGGTGAGCGGCGGCTCAGCACTCAAAATACATTCAATAGCAGCAGTAAATGATTGTCCAGTCAAATACTTGCTTTTATGTAAAAAGGAGGATTTATATATGAACACAAAGTAAAATACAACAGACACAAACTCTACACACAATCCTCTTATGTTATGGCTCTAGTGTTCAATAGGCAGGTTCCTGAGCCCCACTTCCCTCTCACTAATGGTAGTGGTTATTCTCCATTCACTATAGGCCTCATTCAGATTAAGTAGTATGAATCTCAGGAGTCCCACTATGATTCTTCCAAAGTCTAAACTGTTCCAGCTCCTGAAGCGCTGTGTCAGAACAAGTTCCCACAGGCCTTCGCACCTGCCATCAGTCTTACCGCTTCTGAAGGGGTTGCTCTACTGGAGACTGTGAGCGTTTCACTCTCAGATATCGCAGACAACTGCAGCGGCTGCCGACAGTGAGTAGTACTTGTGACTCTGCAGGGGCAGCAGCTGGTCGTCCACTGCTCTTCCTCCTGTGAGACGGTAAGGTCCTCTGATTCGTCTCACAGGTTGAAAAGGGCGATCATTCTGGTTCCGATCCTCAGTCTGGGCTCGGCACACACAGGTTACCATGGTGTCCTCTCCTCTCGATGGCAGTGGAACCAGACAATGTTCCTTTTTCTTCATGCAGGCCCCATCTGAGATTCGAGGAAAAGTTTCTTACTCTGCATATGTGCAATAGCTCTATCGGCACAGCAGTAACTTTATCACCACATTGGCCCCCTCTGACATACGGGGTCGCTGACTTCACTCCGCTCACAATCTATGGCCCAATTGGCATAGCAGTGATGCCATCTTTACAGCGACCCCCTCTGGCATACAGAGTCAGTGACTTGACTCTCCACATGGGCGACGACCCAATCGGTGCAGCAGCCGTCTCCTCACACCTCATTACAGGCATCAACTTGCCAGGATCCCCCACTGGACCTAGTTCCCTCCAGGTGCTCTCCTCTGCCTCACAGGGCACAGTGATCTTGGCAAGCAGGCAGGCCCTGGAGCCCCAGGCTTCAGGGGCAGGTGGTCTTGAAGTCCCCTGGGTGATGTCCCTTCACCCAGCTGGGAAAATGGCAGACCTTTGCTCCCAGTCTTGGTCAGAGGCAGAAATCTTGCAGTGCTTCTCCTGCTCCACATGCAGCCTGACAAGCTTCTTGACAGTTGCCAATTTGGGGGCCTTGAGCTCCTCTTCTAATAGTCTATTTTCAAACACCAAATGTGATTTAGGGTCTGAGACTTTGAAGTTTGTGTTGAGGGTCTGCTTCCTTTTGACGTTCCCACTCATCTGTCCTCTTCTTCCAGAAAGCAGTCTTTCACCGCAGGAGCGACCCAAATCTAATAGCCCCACAACACAGGCCATTGGAGTGACTTGAGCTTCACACCTGAATGTCAGCCCCAGTGATATGTGCATCAAAATATTATCCCAGGGCCCCAGCCCTACACTTTTTTTCCAGGATTTCTTTGATTCTTTTTAAACTAACATGGAACAGGGCAAGAGATGACAGTTTGGTAGCAACACTGCATATAACATCCTGGGTAATAAAAACCTTCCCAGTGCTGTTAAAGCAAGTGGGTAACCAAGACCTGGAGGGTACGTACTACTAATGCGCAAGACTCTAGCACAACCTAGAGGTTTAGCAGAACAATGTAAATCCGCCCCACCTCTGAGGAGAAAGTATAGAGGGAATGCATTGTGGGAGGGGGGCAGGGAGAGGAAATAGGAGGATAGGGACTGCATCCACTGGGAAACGCCTAGGCTGTCAGATGGGCGAAAATACTTATGTCAGGTCTGCAGCTGAGCATAAGTTGTGTCCAAGGGGTTGATCAGCGGCTATTTGTGTCTCTTAATCTCTAGAGTGGGAATGGAGAAAAAGCAGCAACATATCTGCTCACACTGAGGGTTCAGAATCGCGAGCAAGAAAGCGGCCCCACATTGGCTCAAATGTGTGTAGCTTATTGTTTTATTTATACGTGATTTGTTCATGGCCAGCAACTCAGTGTAGATCAAGTTGGCATGCGGAGGGAGATGTAAAGAGGGTTGTTGCTGCCAGTGTTGGAGAATACACAGCTTAGAGGTGGCTAGTGAGGTGACCAGCCATCGATGTTCATTGGACCACAATTCGGGGAGATCTGAGACGTTGTGGAGAAGGGCGAGTTGGGGGTAGGGCAAGATCTGTGCACGTTCACTTCAGTAGTGCCTTTCCCACACATGATCTCAGAAGGTGGAAAGTGCTGGGCTGGACCACAATATATGTAGGGCTCAGCACTGCACCGCCAGCGGAGATCATGGGGCAGGAGTTTTGAACATTTGAGTTTCAAAGGGGACCAGTAAACTATTAGAATTTCAGGTGTGACTCCCTAAGATCATGATCAAGGAGCAAAGATGCCCAGGCATTTGGGGTGAAGGTCTTCCCTAGAATTGGCTGCCTTTGGAGTCTGGGCTGGGAGGGAATATAGGGCTTTGATAAGGACCCTGTAGAGACCTGCTACCATATTGGCCCAGAGCCTGTAAATATTGAAGAAGGGAAGGTATTGTTAATTCTACTGGTGTCACACCGCAGACCGAACAGAGACAGTGAGTCAATTGGTGGTAGTGCCAAAGATCAGTGGCTCAAAGCCCGAATTCCACTCTGAGTGTTTAAAACGATTTGAGCGTTTAAAACGATTTAAGCCTCTCTCTGTCGATAAGTTGGTCAAGCCTCTGCAGGCCACCTGCATTCCAGGACACCCAGTAAAATGGCTGTCCAGCTATATGAAGAGCCTTATCATGCCATAACCGGGACTTGTGCAGAAAGGATGAAATGCCAGTCAGTTTATGAGCGTTTCTCCTTGCTGTTGCGGCCAAAATCTGGTTGGAGGCAATGGTCAGGCTGGTAGTAGACAGGTAGGGAGGTAGTCCCTAGCTTAGGAGTCAAGTAGGTGACCCTCCGGGTGTGCCCAGAATGGGGACTCCTGGCCTAAGTGCCAGCCCTACTCCTAATGATTCTCTTATCAGTCCCATCACCTTCCTGAGATGTGGTCGGGCCCCTTTCCAGTGATCTCTCCCTGAATCAAAGAGCACTCTCTGAATTGCACTGAAGGGCCTGGTTTGCCTTCCTCTAGTGTGTGTCCCACCCAGGTCTCAGGAATGCAGCAATGCACAAATCTATCTAGGGGGATTCCTCTACCTCCTCGTGCTCCTCTGGTAAGCCCTGGGTCTCCCAGAATTGAAACCAGAGTCTTCCATATATTGCACCATTCACAGGCACACATACATACTGCTACATACTAACTTGATGTAAGCCAAGGGTAAGTTAAGCACACAACAGTGGAACTTTACATGAGTGATCCTGAAGGCCTCCCTCCAGTAACAGCTCGCTACACGGAATGATACCACCACTTGGCTCGTGATACTTAACTCCTGACAAAGGCAGTAGCCGTTCACCACTATGAGGGTAGCCCTGTGGGCACCCCTCCCAGTCCAACAAGACCGCAGTCTATGAGACAGGCCAATGTCATTGCACAGATGCATTATCCGTATTCCCATATGACAACAAAAATCAGCACCTGGGATCCAGACATAGTTGCAGCTGGGACACTCAGGGCAAGTGTGCACATCCGTCACCATGCAAGGGACTATTCCATCCCAACATATTCAAAAACTAGTTTGACTTACAGCTCCTTATATTACCAATTTTGTAACTAATTTGTTTTGTTATGCGCAGTAATCCAGGTTTGCTCTCACAATGGGTACGAATTGTGAAATGCCTCTATGTAATAGACTGGTATGCATGCACAGTGGTGGATTTTCATGACCCTCTTCCTCACAAAACAAAAGCAATCATCTGCAAGTTTAAAAATATTTTAAAAGTGCTTAATTTCCTGGAGAGCTGTGGTTCAGAAATGAGCATTTAGTTTGCCTAGATCTCAATTTGAGAGAGACTTGAACTATTTAATGTCAAACAGTATATCCTAACTTGACACATTTACTAAAATGTGTATATCTCTTAACAGTTGACTCATAAACAGGCAAAATAAGTATTTGGTTCAAGGTTGATGCTATTGACATGAATGTCAGTGTGGCTTTTGTGATGTGTACCTGTAACGTGTAATCCTGTTTTTTCCACAATATCAGTAGGCAGATGTCACAGTTACCTGTGATCAGGAGAGCATTGTATTTCATTTGTAATGTAGCTGTCTTTGTGCTGCAGTCTGATCTGCAGCTGGATTAGTAGTCATGCAGAAGGTGGTCGGTGTTGATTTGATTCTGATGTTGTATCTACTTAGGCAGTAGGTTTGGGGAGAGTGGTCAGTGAGGACTGCAAGAGACTGGTGTGGAGGATGACCATTGTGTGATGCAGCTCAAAGGAGTGGGTGTCAGACTAGAAGCAGACATGTTGTTGATGTGCTGAAAGCATTTTTGGGATTAACTGAAAAAGAGGTGATGGCATTGGGAATGGTGGATCAAGCAGGGGATGGATGCAGTGTGTGATTGTCTAATGGTGTTGGAATATTACTTGGCAGGGTTGTACTTTACTCCCATATTTTTTTCTGTCTGTGAATGGTACATTTGTTGTTAAAGTCTTTGTAGTACCAGGGTGCTGAAAGGATCAACTTGCTGTTATGTGTCTAAGATGGAGCCTGGGTGCTCACATGGCCTTTCTGAAATGTGTTGAAGTCATTTAGAAGGTGTTGATGTCTGATATTCAGGTGGTAGCACGAGAGATGAGTTTGAGCTTTAGTCTGCCATTTGGGAAGTCTTTGAAGAATCGAGGTTTTGTTGATTCTTTGGGTTGACCTTGGTGTGTTCCTTGCATGCTGAGTAGGGTAATTGGGATATTGAGGTGGTTGATCCATTACAAGAACAGGAGTGTTTTTATTTAATGGTTGGTGATATAGAGAAGACTAGGTCAAGAATGTGGCCTTTGTAGTGTTAGTTGTGTGATGATGCCGTTGTAATGAAGAGGTCCGGAAACATCTCTATGAAGTCCTTGTTAGTGGAGGCCTGTAGAGAGGTGGACGTAAGTTGACTCAGTTGTGGATAGTGGGAATTAGCACATGAGGAGCTCCATGGAGTTAAAGGTCAATTGTCTAGGATTCAGGACGGCTTATGAGTGATGTTTCCTCTCTCCTTATGTCCACAGTCTGCACACTGCATGATATAGTTGGTACAAAATAATGAAAAACAATGTGTGGGAATGTGGAGGTTAGTAATATTTCTATGGTGAACGGTGTGTGGAACGTATGGTGGTGGATGAAGAGGTCTGAGATTTCCAGAGCATTGAGTACTGCAGAGAGTGTTCTCAAGAAAATGAGTTGGGGTAGTGTTTGTTAGTTTGAATGTGGTGGTTAGTGGGATGTGTATGAGGTTGGGTCTGTGAGTGTTATGAGGTGGTGTGTGTGTTTTGTAATCCCAGTGTGGGAATGATTAAGGCGTGGATAGTGAGGGGGGCTAGACAAAGCAAATGGTGAGAACCTACCTGGCTCTAAAAAGTTACTCTTTTGTCTCTAGATGGGCACTCGCAGGCAGTGGGAAACTCTGAAGAGTCGAATGAAGTAGGGGAGGAAACAAAGGTTTCAGGTGGTGATTAGTAATATCACTTAATATAGATACTGAAAACCATAGTGATTTCACTTGAAGAGATTGATTCTGTGAACTTCAGTGATGCAACTTTGTGCAGAGATGAATGCTGTGCAGTCACCTCCTCTTCTCTGCCTTCAATGTTTAAAGATTGTTTTGGCAGAAACCCATCAAGCTCACTTCTTGTAGAGATGAATGCCGAGTACTGCTCTGATGTCACCTCCTGTAGAGATGAATACTGTAAATTGTCAGGCCACTCTCCTGCTTACATGGTTGCCCTGTTGCAGACTCAAAACCTTGTTTTCTTCTAGCACTCATTTCTTATGCTTAAACTCCTGAGATGCTGTAAGGCCTAACTGCTACCATCCGATCAATAATTCCTACTGTCTAATTCTTTCAACCTCGCTCACAAACTATTACCATTGCTAGTTCCCTAGTGTGGTAAAATGTGGTCTGTTGGTCCTTCTCCACTACCCTGCCTCTCTCTCTCTCTCGCCTCAGAACCTTGCTGTTTCCCTCTTTTTTTAGCCATAGTTCCTTATGCCTAATTCCTGAGCAGCTCTTACCTGGAATCTTTGAATCCCTATAGGTTACCTGCTTGAATCCACCTGAATCTTGCCATTTTTGATATTCTAGACTTGAAGTCATGTGGATGGCCTTAGCTGTCTAGGATAACCCCAATTAAGGAGGGAGATCTAAAATGGCTCGTGTGGATAGCTGTAGCTGTCTAGATTTACCACAAATGTGGAGATTGGTTCTTGATCAAGGTGGAATTTTACCAATTGAGTGTAGTCTATGAAAGAGTAATCAATTCAGAATGAATTGGGACAGTGTGAGATGGATCACTGCTTGTTGCTGATCAAAGAAAGCCATTGTATTGGAATTACATCAAACAACCAGATTCATATCAATCAATTGATTAAAGAACAAGCAAAGGAATGAGAGCAATTCTATACTGCCTTTTTGTAAACGTCTATGGGTAATGGGTCTATCACTCCAATTTTTAGGTCGAAGCCTATCAGACAGCATAGCTGTCTGGTCTGCTAAAAACATCTTGGGTACACTCAGAAAGCTGACCTAGGAATGCATTCTGCCCGTTGCTTATCATTTGCTGTGTGGTTTGTAACTCATATTTTCTGGCTTTCTATTTGCTGGCTTTATTTGCTTAAGGCTGTCCAGCTTTAGTTCGTCCCTCCCGTTGCCCAAACCATATTTACTGTATTCTTCCACTTACTCACTTTCTATAAAAAGGCCTTTAAATCTTATTCTTATCTTGTCACATTTGCTGTGCATTCAAAGACAGAGGTCAAATGTCAAGCTCTCTCTTGTGAGGGAGCTTGGTGTTTACTTTTCTTTCCCTGACTTCAAAGTGAGAGAATTTTTATGCTGAGTATCCATGTAGGAGGAGAGGGTGTAGGATGTTTTTTTCTAGCATACAACAAAAAAATGAACTGTACTGATGTTTCAGAATATATCCGAATTAGTACAAATGAAGCACATTTATTTGTGTAATTCTGAAGTGTGGTGAAAACAATTATTTGAATATGATCAAAACACATCGATGCGCCAGGTGATGACATTTGCACACATTGTTTGTGTGCAGTAAAACCGTATTTCAGTGCAAATGTAATGCTCATTTAAATTGAAAATGTGCTATCTGTAAATGTTAGTGCGCTACCACATTATGCATACTCTACATTATGCCACTCCACTTTGTGCCCTTCCACTGTTTGCCCTTCCACTCTGCAACACTCAACTCTACAACACGCCCCTCCACACCCCTCTGCCACGCCCCTCCACTCTGCCACGCCCCTCCACTCTGCCACGCCCCTCCACTCTGCCACGCCCCTCCACTCTGCCACGCCCCTCCACTCTGCCACGCCCCTCCACTCTGGCACGCCCCTCCACTCTGCCACGCCCCTCCACTTGACTCCACGCCCCTCCACTTGACTCCACGCCCCTCCACTTGACTCCACGCCCCTCCACTTGACTCCACGCCCCTCCACTTGACTCCACGCCTCTCCACTCAACTCCACGCCTCTCCATGACACAACACACCACTTTTTGCCCCTCCATTCCACACCAGTTACCCTACTCCAATCTATCCCACTCCAATCTATCCCACTCCAATCTATCCCACTCCAATCTATCCCACTCCAATCTATCCCACTCCAATCTATCCCACTCCAATCTATCCCACTCCAATCTATCCCACTCCAATCTATCCCACTCCAATCTATCCCACTCCAATCTATCCCACTCAAATGTACCCCAATCTACCCCACTTTAATCTACCCTACTCCACTCTATCCCAATCTATCCCACTCCACTCCAGTCTACCCCACTCTGCTCCATTCTACCCTACTCCACTCTACCCCACTCCAATTTACCGACTCCACTCTAGTCTACCCCAGTCCAATTTACCACACTCAATTCCAATTTACCCCACTCCACTGCAAACTCCACTGCAATTTATCCAAATCCTCTCCACTCTGATCTACCCCACTCCACTTCCCCCCCACTTCACCACAATCTACATAACTCCAGTCTACCGCAATCTACCACACTCCACTCCAATCTACTCCTCTCCCCTCCAATCTAACCCACTCCCCTCCAATCTAACCCACTCCCCTCCAATCTAACCCACTCCCCTCCAATCTACTCCACTCTACCACACTGTACTCTACCCAAATTAACCCACTCCACCCCACTCTACCACACACCACTCAAATCTGCCCCAATCCACTTCAGTCTAACCCACTCAACCCATTTCCACTCTACCTCACCCTACTCTAGTCCAATCTATCCCTCCCCAGTCTACGCCTGTTTACTCCACTCTAATCTACTTGAATCCACTGCACCCCACTGTACCCCACTCCAATCTACCCTACTCTAATCCACCCTGTCTACTCCACCCTAATCTACCCACTGCACCCCACTTCAATATACCCCCACACCACTCTTTCCCAATCTTTCCACTCCAATCTCCACTCCACTCCAATCTATCCAACTCCACTCCACCCCAATCTATCCCACTTCGCTCTGCCCCATTCTTGCCCACTAAAATCTCCCCACTCCAATCCACACAAGCTACCCCACTCTACCTCAATTTACCACACTCCATTCCACTCCACCCAATCTACCACACTCCAATCAAACCACGACACCCAACTCTACCTCACTCTAGTCCAATGTAACCCACTCCACCACACTCCATTCCACTCCAATCTACCCCACCCCAAACTACTCTACTCCAGTTTACCCCATCCAAACCAACCCCCCTCAAGTCTACCCCAATCTGCTCCACTCCAATAATCCCCACCCCAGCCCACACAACTCTGTCCAACTCCACTCAAATCTACTCCACTCTGCCACACTTCACTCCAATCTACCCTGCCATTATCCACCCAATCTATCCCACTCCAGTCTACCACACTCTACTCTACCATATTACAGCCTAATCTACCCCACTCCTGTCTGCCCCACTCCACTCCACCCCACCCCACTCTACACCCGGTCCGCTTTACCCCAATCTGCCCCATTCCACTCTACCCCATTCCACTCTGCCCCAATCTACCCCACCCACCGCCACTAACTTTTAACCATTCTGAGCGGCAGCCACACAGGTGAACATAATGCTTAACACACATTGCCAAAGCCAATAGCTCTCACATAGGTGATACCTATTGGTTTTGCCACTGCTTGTTACTAGATGTAGTCCATTGGAAACACACGTGTGTGTGTATGTGTATATATGTGTGTGTATATATATATATATATATATATAGAGAGAGAGAGATACATATATTGCATAGTTAGAAAATTGATATAAGACTCAATAAAACATTTGGTTTGTAATTCATGTGATGTGCATGGAGGGCTTTTGTAGAGATAAATGATACGGGTGTTCATTGGTGGATGGTAAGTTCTGACACTAATGTCTAAGGAGTCCAGCTGCCTGCAGAGTCTGTTGTTTTATGGTAAAATATATTTTAAACTATTTCTAAGGTTTACAAAACCCCTCTGAATTTCTTGCAAGGTCACTAAGTGGTGTAGCATCACCCCCTGGAAGGTATGTCTTTCCTATCCTGCTTGTTTATCACATATATTATTATACAGAAACTTGTATTGCGCGCAGCTACCCCGAGGGGTCTCCCAGCGCAGGAAAGAGGCAGCAAATGGGAGCCGCGGCGGGCAGCTAAAAAACCCATGTCTTCAGAATCTAACATGGCAGCTAAAAAAGCTGTCTCTTCAGATTCTTACATAAGGTATGCAGAGTGTGACAGTTCCTAAGAGAAACCGGGAGAGAGTTTCAGAGTTTCGGGCCAAGGTAGGCAAAACAAGCGACCCTTCATGCGAGCAATATGATACCTGGGCGTTGCAAACAGTGGAAGGTTGGATGATCTCAACTGTCGGGTAGGCACATAGGATGTCACTAGACCTTGAATGTATAAGGTGGCCAAACCATGTCGGGCCCTGAACATATAGCACAAAGCCTTAAATTCGATAACGTTTATCAACCTTAAACCAGTGCAATTCATGAAGCTGCGTAGAAACTGATGCATGTCTAGGCAGCCAGAAGAGAAGGCGAGCTGCTGCATTCTGAATGATTTGCAAACGACGGATCAAAGATTTGTCTGTGCCCAAGTACAGTACATTGCCGCAATCCAATCTGGATGTCGCCAGAGCTTAATTCACTGTTCTCTGGGCGGCCGGAGGAATTAGCCAAAGGATCTTCTTGAGCCACTTGAGAACAGAGAAGCAGGTGGCCGTGACCTCGAACACCTGTGGCTTCAGGGAGAGATTGTTGTCAATAATAAAGCTGAGATACTTGACCTTAGTCGCCAGAATTGGTAGCGGCCCAAGAGAATCCAGCCAGTGATTGGGTTCCCAAAGTTCAGGGTTGTTTTCTAGAAGCAAGACCTCAGTTTTATCACCATTAAGCGTCAGTGCATTTTTATTCATCCAGAGGGAAACATTCCTCAGACTGAGATGGAGTAAGGAGGGATCTTGATTTTGAGCAGCTGATAACGAAAAGATGATCAGTGTGTCATCAGTATATGAAAAGATGGTGAGCCCAATTATCTCAATTACATCTGCCAATGGGCGAACATAAATGTTGAAGAGCAGTGGGCTCAAAATGGATCCCTGAGGAACACCAGAGGTCAGAGCTAATGTCTTAGATCTTACGTTGGCCGAGGAGACCTGGTAGGTGCGATCTTTTAAGAGGGAGGCCACCCACCTCAAGGCCAAGCGTTCTATGTTTATGATGCTCACTAGGGACCTCTAGCCGCAGCTTGCGGTACTGCACCTAAACATCTCACATTTACATTAGACCTTCTATAAATTTCCTTTCATCAGCTCCAGATAGAGTACAATCTAATCGGAATTAATATAATAATTGTTTTGTCACATTTCAAAGCTATTAATTGTATATATGGACATAGCTATTTGAATGTACTCGTGGTACTGTCTTCATTGCAATGCATTAGAGGAGTTCCATATGTGACCAAAAGTTTGAGGCTCACTAGGGACCTTTAGCTGCAGCTTGCGGTACCTCACCTACACATCTCACATTTATATTAGACCTTCTATAAATTTCTCTTCACCAGCTCCACATAGAGTATAATCTAATCCGGAATTAATATAATAATTCTTTTGTCACATTTCAAAGCTACTAATTATATATATTGAATGTACTGTGGTACTGTCTTGCATGCAATGTATTATGGGTAGGGTGGATTTACCATATCTTCAAAGTCTGATGCTCACTAGGGACCTCTAGGCGCAAATTGCGGTACTGCACCTACACCTCACATTTATATTAGACCTTCTATAAATTTCCCTTCATCAGCTCCACATAGAGTACAACCTAATCGGAATTAATATAATAATTGTTTTGTCACATTTCAAAGCTATTAATTGTATATATGGACATAGCTATTTGAATGTACTCGTGGTACCGTCTTGCATGCAATGCATTATGGGAGTACCATATGTGACCAAAAGTTTGATGCTCACTAGGGACCTTTAGCTGCAGCTTGCGGTACTGCACCTACACATGTCACATTTACATTAGACCTTCTATAAATTTCCCTTCATCAGCTCCACATAGAGTACAACCTAATTGGAATTAATATAATTGTTTTGTCACATTTCAAAGCTATTAATTGTATATATGGACATAGCTATTTGAATGTACTTGTGGTACTGTCTTGCATGCAATGCATTAGGGGAGTTCCATATGTGACCAAACATTTGAGGCTCACTAGGGACCTCTAGGCGCAGCTTGCGGTACCTCACCTACACATCTCACATTTATATTAGACCTTCTATAAATTTCTCTTCACCAGCTCCACATAGAGTATAATCTAATCCGGAATTAATATAATAATTCTTTTGTCACATTTCAAAGCTACTAATTATATATATTGAATGTACTGTGGTACTGTCTTGCATGCAATGTATTATGGGTAGGGTGGATTTACCATATCTTCAAAGTCTGATGCTCACTAGGGACCTCTAGGCGCAGCTTGCGGTACTGCACCTACACATCTCACATTTATATTAGACCTTCTATAAATTTCCCTTCATCAGCTCCACATAGAGTACAACCTAATCGGAATTAATATAATAATTGTTTTGTCACATTTCAAAGCTATTAATTGTATATATGGACATAGCTATTTGAATGTACTCGTGGTACCGTCTTGCATGCAATGCATTATGGGAGTACCATATGTGACCAAAAGTTTGATGCTCACTAGGGACCTTTAGCTGCAGCTTGCGGTACTGCACCTACACATGTCACATTTACATTAGACCTTCTATAAATTTCCCTTCATCAGCTCCACATAGAGTACAACCTAATTGGAATTAATATAATTGTTTTGTCACATTTCAAAGCTATTAATTGTATATATGGACATAGCTATTTGAATGTACTTGTGGTACTGTCTTGCATGCAATGCATTAGGGAGTTCCATATGTGACCAAAAGTTTGATGCTCACTAGGGACCTTTAGCTGCAGCTTGCGGTACTGCACCTACACATGTCACATTTACATTAGACCTTCTATAAATTTCCCTTCATCAGCTCCACATAGAGTACAACCTAATTGGAATTAATATAATTGTTTTGTCACATTTCAAAGCTATTAATTGTATATATGGACATAGCTATTTGAATGTACTTGTGGTACTGTCTTGCATGCAATGCATTAGGGGAGTACCATATGTGACCAAAAGTTTGATGCTCACTAGGGACCTTTAGCTGCAGCTTGCGGTACTGCACCTACACATGTCACATTTACATTAGACCTTCTATAAATTTCCTTCATCAGCTCCACATAGAGTACAACCTAATTGGAATTAATATAATTGTTTTGTCACATTTCAAAGCTATTAATTGTATATATGGACATAGCTATTTGATTGTACTTGTGGTACTGTCTTGCATGCAATGCATTAGGGAGTTCCATATGTGACCAAACATTTGAGGCTCACTAGGGACCTCTAGGCGCAGCTTGCGGTACCTCACCTACACATCTCACATTTATATTAGACCTTCTATAAATTTCTCTTCACCAGCTCCACATAGAGTATAATCTAATCCGGAATTAATATAATAATTCTTTTGTCACATTTCAAAGCTACTAATTATATATATTGAATGTACTGTGGTACTGTCTTGCATGCAATGTATTATGGGTAGGGTGGATTTACCATATCTTCAAAGTCTGATGCTCACTAGGGACCTCTAGGCGCAGCTTGCATGTACTGCACCTACACATCTCACATTTATATTAGACCTTCTATAAATTTCCCTTCATCAGCTCCACATAGAGTACAACCTAATCGGAATTAATATAATAATTGTTTTGTCACATTTCAAAGCTATTAATTGTATATATGGACATAGCTATTTGAATGTACTCGTGGTACCGTCTTGCATGCAATGCATTATGGGAGTACCATATGTGACCAAAAGTTTGATGCTCACTAGGGACCTTTAGCTGCAGCTTATGGTACTGCACCTACACATGTCACATTTACATTAGACCTTCTATAAATTTCCCTTCATCAGCTCCACATAGAGTACAACCTAATTGGAATTAATATAATTGTTTTGTCACATTTCAAAGCTATTAATTGTATATATGGACATAGCTATTTGAATGTACTTGTGGTACTGTCTTGCATGCAATGCATTAGGGGAGTTCCATATGTGACCAAAAGTTTGATGCTCACTAGGGACCTTTAGCTGCAGCTTGCGGTACTGCACCTACACATGTCACATTTACATTAGACCTTCTATAAATTTCCCTTCATCAGCTCCACATAGAGTACAACCTAATTGGAATTAATATAATTGTTTTGTCACATTTCAAAGCTATTAATTGTATATATGGACATAGCTATTTGAATGTACTTGTGGTACTGTCTTGCATGCAATGCATTAGGGGAGTTCCATATGTGACCAAACGTTTGAGGCTCACTAGGGACCTCTAGGCGCAGCTTGCGGTACCTCACCTACACATCTCACATTTATATTAGACCTTCTATAAATTTCCCTTCATCAGCTCCACATAGAGTATAACCTAATCCATAATTAATATAGTAATTCTTTTGTCACATTTCAAAGCTACTAATTGTATATATTGAATGTACTGTGGTACTGTCTTGCATGTAATGCATTATGGGAGTACCATATGTGACCAAAATGTTATGATGTTCACTAGGGACATCTAGGAGCAGCTTGCGGTACTGGCAGTGCTGGTGCCTTGCTTACTAGGGACCTCTAAGAGCAGCTTGCGGTACTGGCAGTGCTGGTGCCTTGCTCACTAGGGACCTCTAGGGCAGCTTGCGGTACTGCACCGACCACATCTCACATTTATATTAGACCTTCGTAAATTTCCCTTCATCAGCTCTACATAGAGTACAACGTAACCTAATCCGGAATTAATATAATTCTTTTGTCACATTTCAAAGCTACTAATTGTATACATGGACATAGCTATTTGAATGTACTCGTGGTGCATTATGGGTAGGGTGGATTTACCATATCTTCAAAGTTTATGATGCTCACTAGGAACCTCTAGGAGCAGCTGGTGGTGCTGCACCTAGACAAGCAGTGCTGGTGCCTTGCTCACTAGGGACCTCTAGGAATAGCTTGCGGTACCGCACCTTTTATTTATGTTTTAAAACCCAAAACATAAATTAAAGGCATTGTCATTTACAATACCAATAGCTCAAACTCGCGTTAATGCGAGACCTATTGCATTGCAAATGCTTGGTTTTTTTGCAAAAGCTGCTCGGAGTCCTAATACCTTTTTACTGCTTGACTTTGTAACCATCAACAATATAGTTAATTTTAAAGGAGTGGGTGGAGTGCGTCTTAATCCTTGGGGTGACAGTTGCTTGAAGAGTTCTGTTACTTGCAGTTTGTGTTAGACCAGTACAGACGTTTCTTGCCCTGTAATGGATTACTCTATTCAGCAGGCCACACTGTGCAGCTTTTAAAAAGCACTTACTTCACTGGCTGAATTTATGTTCTCTTTAAACACGGTCTTCAGAATCTTTATTGCCTTTACTAATTTCTCTACATGCCTAAACATTAGCAGAAGGGATAAAACCAGATTTACCTTAACATGAAGTTTCCAGATGTACATCCTGCCAAAGAGTTACAAGTAAACACAAAAGGCTTAGGTGAAAATCGAGTAAATTATTTAAAAAGGGTGTTGCACGACGGATGCTTGTTAAAGAATTTTCGTTGGTTATGCATTGGTCACGTTCAGATTAAGTACTGTTTGTTCCTGTACCTCAAAAACCCCTGGTGGGCGTGCACTAAAGATAAACGCTTTGAAGAATCGAAGCCAGAGGGCTGTTCACGGGGATGACGAGAGAGACCATAAATGGCTCAGCAGGTCCGTTTTGAGCCCCATCTCCAAGGCTGACATTTCACAGGATGTTTAGCTCATTGTTGAAGAGACTTTTTCCACCCGCAGGTGCGCTTTTCAGGTCGAGCCTTGGCAGCGCATGCACTGCTCGGCATGCTGTATTGTGGTACTGACTTGAAGCTCCGCCTATTTTTTTTTCCTTGGCTTGTGTGGTTGTCCTTTGGAAACTGTGACTTTTCATATGTCAAGAGACTTAGTAGTCTCTCCTTGGCACCGCCTTGTCTCAATTTGTAACCTCTCAGGGCAACAGCCCCTGTTACATGTGTCCTTACTGGGTAGGCTTTAATTACAGCTTCCAAGCACTATTTTGCTAAATGGTTTTCAGCCGTGCTGTTGCAGGCAGGATAAGCTCTCACAACACTTTTTTTTTTTTTTTAAATGGCAGCCCGCCCCTTTCTTTAGACACAGCTGGCTCTTGTAAAGAAGGATGACCTTATTGTGAAAGCTGTCATGGGTTCGCTTTTACAAAAAGAGCATTTCTTTGTCAACTTGACAAACAAATGCTTTTTTGGTGCGCCCATTCAAAAATGGGAAACTCGCGGGGAGCTGCAGAAAGGAAATTAAAAAAAGAAAACTTTACTTGCAGCTCTTCCCTACTCAGCAGGGGAGCCAATACTATAATATTCACTGCACTATGGAAACTCTTCCCATCATGCCTTTCGGGGCCCTTTATTTAAAACACATTTATTCTCATAACTCAGCATGTGGTGGTCCTAGTACGATAGGACCACCACAAAATCATCCTGCACGGCATGTTTTTCCTTTCTAGGTTATCATCTGGGTCCTCACCTTAAATTGGGGCCCCCAAAATAATCACCTTTTCCACTGTCTGTTGAATTTTAAATCCGCGCTTCCATAGTTGGAGGCAATGCTCTACAGCTGGGAAGATGTGTTTAAGGTAATATTTTCCTTTCTTTAGATGAGCTGTGTTTAAAAGTGGTGTAGCTACTTGGCATGAGACACTTTTACAAAACAAAATCATTTGTTTGTCAACTTGACAAACAGCATTTTTTGTTTTTTTCGTTAAAGTGCCCCATACAGTGCTTTCACCTCGATGGCGGCCGTAACCCTTTCTTTAGACAAGTGGCCGCCATTAATCTGAAAGGTCGCCATAACTCAGATTTTCGTAAATGCGAGACCTATTGCATTGCAAATGCTTGTTTAATATTGCTGTCACCTCTGAGTAGCAAGTAACAAGCCTTATTAGCAGTCAAGCAGGTTCCTAGTTTTCATTTCAATGGGGTGGTTTTAAAAAAATCACTATTCATTCGTACCCAGAGCTGTCTGATTTCCACATTAACCAGACTATCAACTTACCAACTTTCTTCTCTAAACCATCTACGACAGCAGAGAGGGCTCCCACTCGTAAGATATCAAAAGGTTCAAACAAGAGTTAAAATATATTAGAAAATCGAAACATTTCTTTTCAAGTTATGGCCTCATTAGTCTAGACCTGGCCACATTCAAACAATACATACCTGGATTGATAGTGGCTTGTATTTCATTATGCTACCAATTTTCTAACAGGCCACTACCAGGAAAAGCAGAAGCACACTCCACAATTGGGAAAGGAGCTACTACAGCATGTTTAAGAAATGCCCCTATTTGCTACATTTATAAAACTGTAACGTGGAAGTCTGTATATATTTTCAGCAGATACTATTGTCTAGAATCTGATACCCAAGGAGATGCCAAGGTAGAGCAGGAAACATTAACGAATCTTTTAAAATCTTTTTAATTAAAGATACCAAGATTAGGCTGATAAATATAGATATATATTTCATTGCCCAACAGCAACTGTAGTTACTTGGCTTGCTACTCTGTTCAAGCCTTTGACTATCAATGAAAATCCTACGATGCAATAGAAAAGTTTACGTATCTGTACTCCTGGTTCTGCATTATTGAAATCTTCATTGAAGTCATAAATGACCCGCCCACCTCTCCGAGTGCTTTATTATTGTGCAGTGTATGTATAATCATTCTCTATTCTATACTGTTAAAAATAGCTGGCTCTGGGAGGCAACTGCTGGTACAATGCACTCTGGAAAGAGGTGCCTCTCAGGTTCTTAAAGAGACTGGCATTGTTTTTTCTCCACATTTTTCAATGTAAGCCTACCAGGCTGCATTTTTACCTTTATGTTCTCTGCAGAAAAAAGACTTTCTCTGCATTTGGATGCTGCAATGTAGTTGTATGATATTAATGTATAAGATTATATTGAACATTTAAGGCAAAATTAGGCCTTTGTTGGGCTTCTATTTCACACATCTGAATATGAACTAATGGATGAAGACACTCTATGAAGCGGTTTCTATGGAAGAAAACTTTGCTAAAAGGTGTTCTGGGGTCCGTGCATGCCGCAGGGTATTATTTAGGAATCAGCGGAATTTGCTGAATTACATAAAAACTCAGCGAGATTCCGCAGAGTTGCGCCAACTGGTGGAAATAGGCACATCACGCTGTGATTTAGTGCCGGTAGCACATTCTGCACTAACAAATCAGTGCGAACGGCACTTCGTAGTGTGCCAGAGGGCACAGCTACTCGAGTTGATTTTGCTGCCCCTCGAGTAGATTTTGTACTCGAGCAGCAGCCTTCTGACCACGAATGGTCACAACTGCCCGTGTTAAACAATTCTCGCCGAATTTCCTCCTTGCGACCGGAAATCGCACAAGGGGATACCAATTCTCACTCACCTACTTACTGTTCTGGAACCTTGTGTGAGAAAAAAGTCTGCCACGCGGCAATTGGCGCCATTTGGTCGGAACTTCACATTACAAGAGTAACGCGGTGTTGCCAAAATCCGCCAATTCCGGAGGCGGAACAGAATATTCCACCGACCCCCTATATTATTCAAGCTCTTATGACTATTATTAAAGATCCTACAGTGCAGAACCGGGACTACAGGTGCATAACATTTTCTGCTCCAGTTTTTCAGTAGATAGTGCTCATTTGTGTCTTAATGTAGGGATTATAAAAGATATTTGCAAATGCATGCAAATAAAAGTTGAACTTCTCAATACATGCCGTACAGCTTATATTAGTAGCATTGATATAATAAAGGCAGAAAACAGACATTATATACCAGTGGTAGTACAGAAGTGGAGTAGTGATTTGGTAGATTAGAGAACTCGCGAGCGAATATTGATAAGATGTACATTTTATAGTATTCGATTTTGCTCAAAGAGGCCTAGTTCCTTCCACCTTTAGTTGTAATGTACACTATGTTGATATTAAAAACAGTTTTCCATCTTACTTTCAATGGAAGTTCCCAGATACAATTGATAGTCAAAATTAGATTTATCAGTTTGTGTTCATTTGAGCATGATCGGGCTACTTTGTTGTATATTCACAAAGGGATCTAAATTTGTTAATGACATTCAACATGGCTCGAACTGACAAACTTGATACGGCCAGCAGCATGTCAACAAGAAGGACTATTATAGAGTAGATGTTGCTAATTTCATATTCGTTAACGTCACTAACAGAACAGAAGAGGACATAGATAGCATACCTGTCTACTGCCTCTGTAGTTGGTTAATAGATTAGATCTGACCTCATTACTGTATATTATTTATGTGAATCCATTAATTTGTACTTGTACCACTGTATAAAAGTGGTTACCCAAATTCTTTTTTTTTGCATTGCCCAGAAGAAAGACTCTCATCTAACATTTTTAAAACATTTCTGTACATCTAAGCTTAATATGAACCCTTTGGATCTTTAGCTTTCGCAAATCGAAAAGGCAATTTAGATGCCTGAGGTTATTATAGTCGGGCAGACGCTTTCACTGGCTAGCGACAAGGGAGCTGGCATCGAGGATAGTGCCCTCCATCATTGGCCTAGACGGCCCTGTCCTAAGTTGGCAGGGTATGCCCAGACATGGGTCCCTTGCTCACTTTGCCACTGGATTCAAGCTAGCCTGGCTGATGAAGGGTGTTACCCAGAAACCGGTCCCAGGATGCTTGTTTCTGGTTCAGGGAAGACCTGGCTTGGCAGTTCGGTCTGGACTGTTCCCATGAGGCACAGGGTCAAGATGATATGCATATAGCTGGGTCTGAACTGAGGTGGCGAAGTGAGCTAAAGAATGATGATGGATTCAAATTCCTCTATGCCACGACCCCCACGGAAGGCAAGTCACCCACGAGTCAGTGACATCCCGCTGCCTGCCCTGACCCCCACCGAATGTGAGGCTCTTGACCAACCCCTGACCATGCAGGAGCTTGGCAACATCCTCTTAGAGCTCCACCTGGGAAAACGCCTGGTCCTGATGGCTTGTCCATGGAATAGTAATTAAAATTGCGTCATCTGATCCTGCCTCCTGTTCTAAATATGTTCCTCGAAGCAGTTGACCGAGGCCATTTCCAACCAGAGGTAGATCATAACACCTTAGTGGTCTTGCAGAAACCCAGAATGCCTCCAGGCCAATATGCCTCGCATCAGCCCATTTCCCTTAACAATATTTAAGTCAAACTCTACAGTAAATTATAGGCGCAGTGCCTGCTTGCTTCGCGGTCCCTGCTTGCTTTATCCCCTGCCGTAGCACCAGATACTGTATCCACAGTGTCTACTTGGCCCTGGCCTGATTTAAAGAGTTATAATGCACTACTGCATTGTTACTTCTCTACTTGGAGAAGGTCTTCTATTTCCTGGGCTGGAACTTCCTGCATGAGGTATTGGCCAGATTAAGCATGGCGCCTAGGGTCTGTGCCTATGCCCAAGCATTATATGCATATAGTCATAGGTAGGGGTGAGTGGTGCAGCATCCCGCAGATGTCCCATTTGTCAGGGAACCATATGTCCCCTTTCCTTTTTGCCCTAGCCTTGGAACCACTGGCATAATGGATGCACTGTGATGCCCAGGTGTGGGGATTCGACTGGGCGATGGCACTGGGGGACAGGATAGCCCTTGATGCCGACGACGTCTGCTTTATGGCTCATTTGGCCGAGACAGGACCCCCGCCTCATCTCCATCCTCATCGTGTATGGGGAGGCGTTGGGCCTAGGGTTAAACAGGTCCAAATCGCTTTTGATCCCTCCAAGAGGGGACAGGGATAACGAAACCTGACACCCTGCCCTGCCAATTCACCACCTCCGCTTCTGGTGCCTGGGAATACATATGACCTGGAAGCTGGACCTCGCCTGCAGTCTCAGCCTCCGCCCTCTCACCCACACAATACAAGCTGATCTCAATAGATGAGCTTAACTGCCCTTCAATATGCTGGGCAGGGTGGCCTTCTATAAAATGATGATCCTCCCATGGCTCTTACATGTTCTGCAGAACTTTCCTTTCCCCCTCCCCAGTTGGTGGTTTGCCGCACTGGCTTTCCGGGTACGTAAATTCCTCTGGGCCGACAAACCCCACAGATCTCCTATGATAGATGCATCCGATCCACCTATTTTTTTGATTTTTTTTTTGGGGAGTTTTATATAGCGCTTACATGACCCGAAGGGTATCAGAGCGCTTTACAGCAGCATACATGAATAGAAACATAAACATTAGAGTACAGTGACTAGTATCTAGAGTACTGGAGGTCAACATAGATCGAGGTCATTGGCCAGATGCAAAGAGTTGACAGTTGAGGAGAAATTCTTTTAGTTGTCTCTTGAAGATCGTGAAGGAGGGATTAGTCCTGATGTGGGTAGGGAGAGAGTTCCAGATATTTGGGGCATTCCCAGAGAAAGAGCGGGAGAGGGCTTTTTGTTTGTCTTTTTGGGGGGATTAAGAAGAGCGAGTTGGAGCTTCTTAGGTTTCTTGATTGTCCTGCTTTTGTGAGTTTGGCTGCGAGGTAGTCCGGTTTGCCTGTGTGTAGGGTTTTATGTGTGAGACGGGCAGTTTTGAAAGCGCAGCGAGCTTCGATGGGAAGCCATTTTAGGTCCTGTAATGCAGGGGTGATGTGGTTGAATTTCTTGGTCCCAGTGATCATTCTTGCTGCTGCGTTTAGGGTGGTTCTCATGGGGGCTACGTGTGTTTTAGCTGTCCCAGTTAGTGTGGCATTTCCATAGTCCAGTCTGGAGAGAACTAGAGATTGGGTTGCAATTTTTAGATCATTGGGGGGTATGAAAGGTTTGATTTTGTTGAGGAGTTTTAGGTTGTAGAGGGCGCCTTTTGCTGTGGAGTTTATGTGGGAGCTCATGTTGAGACTTGAGTCTAGAGAGATCCCTAGGGATTTGGCTGAGATTGCTGGAGTAAGTTTACAGTTTAGAGAGTCAAGGTTGTTTATCCATTCTTGGATTTGAGGGGGTTGTTCGTGATTGGAGAAAACAAGGATTTCGGTTTTTTCTTGGTTGAGTTTGAGGTGGTTGAGTGTTAGCCAATTTTCTACTTTTGATAGTGTGGAGTTGAGTCGGAGGATGTCATTGAGGGAGGATATCTCGAGGTATAGCTGGGTGTCGTCAGCATAGAGGTGGTAGTCGATGTTTGCTTGTTTTAGAATGGTAGTGAGCGGTTCCATGTAAATGTTGAAGAGTGTGGGGGAGAGGACTGAGCCTTGGGGGACACCTCGAGTTGAGGGGGAGGTGTCGGACATCGAATTCTTGATTTTTATGAATTGGGAGCGGTTATGTAGAAATGAGGAAAACCATTGTAGGACATTGCCATCTGCTCCGATGCGCTTTTGTAGGGCGTCTAAGAGTAGCTTGTGGTCTACCGTGTCAAAGGCAGCTGATAGGTCGAGGAGGACAAGTAGGCAACATCTGTTTGATTCAAGGCAGTTATGAATGTCATCGGTTATGCTCAATATAGCGGTTTCTGTGCTGCATCCCTTTCTGAATCCGGATTGGTGTGAGTCAAGTAGGTTGTTGGATTCCAGGTGTTGGTTCAGTTGGGCGAGAACACATTTCTCCAGGATTTTGGCTAGGAAAGGAAGGTTGGTGATGGGCCTGAAGTTTTTGAGGTCATTCGGGTCAGCATCTGGTTTTTTTAGAAGGGGGGGTGACTTGGCCTTGTTTGAGGCAGTCGGGCATCAGTCCGTTGTTTAGGGAGCTGTTGATGATCTTTGTCCACAGTGGGGTTAGGGTGAGGTTCAGGTTCTTAGCCAGGGAGGCGGGTAGAGGGTCAGCATAGTGGTTGGAGGGTTTGGAGTCGGCAATCACATTGGAGATGTCCTCTTCGGAGAGAGGTTTGAAGTCCTTCCAACACTTGGGGGAAGATGGGGGTTTAGGGTGAAGGTTTATTTTGGTGGTTGACAGAAGAGGGGTCTCGTCTTCTGGGAGTATGTCGTAAACTGGGGTTGAATTAGGTTTGGTTGTGGGTGAGGATTTTCTGTGTTGGGATTGAGGGCGCCGGTCTAGGGAGAGCTCGATATTGGTGATTTTGTCATTGAAGAATTTGGCCAGGTTGTTACACTGAAGTTTGGAGGCAGGGGGGTTTGGTTTGGTGGGCTTGGAGGTCTGTTTCTGGATGATGTTGAAAAGTTCTTTGGGGCGGTTTTTGGCTTTGTCTAGTGCACTCCGGAAGAAGGAGGCTTTTTCCTTGATTATGTGTTTTCTTGTAATTGCTGCGTTCTTTTCTGAGCTGGAAGAGGTTGGTTGTGGATGGGTTCCCTCTCCAGAGTCTCTCAGCGGCTCTTACTTTTCTTCTTTCAGAGTTGAGGTCTTTGTTGAACCAGGCTCTGGAGGGGGTGTCTCTGACCCTTTTCAGTTTCAGGGGGGCTAGTTGGTCAAGAGCAGTTGTCATTGTCCTGTTGTACAGTGTAGTGAGCTCGACCGTGTTGAGGTTGTCTGTGGAGGGAGGGAGAAGTGAAGTTATGGTTTCTTCGAGGACAGGGAGGGGGATGGCATTGAGGTTTCTGCTCCTTTGATGGGTAATTTGAGTTTTGGCTGGAGGCCTTGCAGTTTGATTGATGTTGAATATAATGATGTGATGGTCTGACCAGTCGATTGGGAGGATGTTATTGATGGTTATTGTTTCGTTCTTGGCTATGATTGCATCAAGGGTAGAGCCCTTGTTGTGGGTTTGACCCTTGCAGTGTTGGGTGAGCTCAATTGTGAGAAGGAGTTTGTTTAGTGACTGAATGACAGTGTCCTTTTCGTTATTCCAGGGGAGGTTGAAGTCACCCAGGATGATGTTGTCGGGGTTGGCTAGGGAGCAGTGTGTAAGTAGGCCTGATATTTGTTCTCCGAATGCAGGAGAGTTTGCTGGGGGGTGGTAGATGAGATGGCATTTTGTTACTTTGTTGTTTTGACGTGTTATGATGTGTGTTTCGAGGTATTCGAAGGTAGAGAAGGAGTGGGTTTTGATTTCAACTAGATTGATGCTGTTCTTATGGATGATGGCAATGCCACCACCTCGTTGGTAAATTCTCTTTTTTAATGATGGAGAAACCAGGGGGGACTAGAAGGTCAAGGAGCGGATAGGATGTTTCATAGAGCCAGGTTTCGGTGAGGAACGCGATGTCAATGTCATGATTCAGTATGGCATCAGCCAGCTCTATTGCATGCTTGCCTGCGGATCTGCAGTTTATAAGCATGCAGTTTATCTTGCAGCTGCTGGAAAGGTTTTGGGAGGAGGGGGGAGCTTGGGGAATGGTTGTGCGTTGGGGAGGAAGTCTTGTAGATCTAGGTTGTTTGTTGGCTCTACCTACCCCTGTGATTACCTGTATGTTGGAGAGAGGGGTTTGGGTAGTTCTGGGGTCGAAGGTATTAGCGAGGGTCGCTGCCTCTTTCAGAGACATCTCAGGATTCACTCTTCTTGGTCTGAGAGATTGGGTGTTTCTGGGGTGGAGCGCCAGCTGGTCGTCTGGTGATTGGGCAGTTGAGGTGGCTCATTGATGTTTATGAGGAAGGGGAGTATTGGGTGTTGGGCGGGGAAGGGGGGGGGGGCTTTGGTGTTGAGAAGGATTGTATTTATGCCCTGCGAGATTGTGTTGATTTGGCTATGGAGAAGGGATAGGTTTTCGGTTATGGTTATGAGGTGCTTGGGGGTCATTGGTAAGAGGGTGTTGAGTTGTTTCAATACGTGTGAGGCATTCAGTTAGTTCTGCCATAGACTCTAGGTTTGGGGTAGTGGGAGGGGTTTGGGGGGCGATCAGACTGAGGGTGTAGGTTGGGACAGGAGGGTTGAATTGGGGTCTGGCCTTGGCAGGCTTCCATCTGTATTACTGGGCATAGCACATCCTAGTAATGAACAACTGGCTGAATAGGGGGTGGGCAGACCCAGCGTTTAGAATGGAGCTATCAATAATTGGCCTTGATAACCTTATGGGTATGCTATACGGCACCCTGATCCCTCGCTCACTTCGAGAACAACAAATCCGTCCTTCTGACCTGGAGGGTGGTGCTGCGCTGAACTGGGTGGGACCGACAGGTGACACTGGAGACTCCCCTATGGGTGGGTAGATGTTTAGGCCGATTGGCCTGTCTGGAGTGCTTTCGAGGATGGGACAAGGTTGGCATCTCCCGGCTGTCTGAACCCCATGAAAAGTTTCCAGACCCTCCAAACAGAACTCTCCCTCCACAACTCACAATTGTTCCGGTACATCCAGTTTTGGCACGCTGCATCTACTGGGACCCCTTGCATGAGGCTACACTGTTCGATACTGCTCTGTGCATTTTAAAAACTATTAGTATTATCAAAAAAGATTTTGAGGTCTCTATTCAATAAAGTTATAAGCCTATACTTTGCATGGTCTAGTGGCTATTTACTCTTATGTATCACAAAATGCATAGTTTTAACTTTAGAATTACATAATTTACACTGCTATGAGACCGCTCATTGGAGTAGCACTCAAATGAATTTGTAAGGCCACAGGTTCTGGTGACTTACCAACCCTAACATATTTAATGAGCCATTCTATTCCCATCTGCATTAAGTAGCTCGCATTCATCATCTGAGATTCTGGCAGTTGTAGATTTTGGAAAAAAACATTTATACCTGGATCCACCACTGAATAAGCACGGAAGAAGTCTGAAGAATGTTAAAACAAGCCTTTACTAATCTCTTCATTATGATACCCAATTTCACCCTCACCTTTTTAAAAATCCTCTACTTATTTTACTATTCTTTAGCTGGTTCTGTTTGCTTGGTGGGAGTTTTCAACCTTTCCCTCTTCCTTGCCAATATTGTTGGTGTACTAAGAAGACTAAATATTCAGACATATGGATGAGGATTGTGTTAATGCCTTATTTCATATTCTCCGCAGATCTGACTGTAGAATTGTTGAGTTATTTTGATCTCTAGGCCTTTCAGATTTTTCTCTCTAGTGATTATTTCTAGCTTGCCCTTCGTTTTCTTATGTATTATATGCGAATGAGTGATTGCCTTAACAGGTGTTTAGCACTCACTGAAAACTTTAATATCAGAAACACTCTTCAAAGGCTTTAACCCCTAATAAGAAGGGACTGAAAAATTGGTTTGGTCATCCAATGCTTTCCTTTTTACTAGTTTGTCCAAGGTTTCTTGGTGTACGATTGATATGTGATGGTATATGGTGATAAGACCCCTCTCTTATTTCATAGTCATGTTGCTAAAAATCTTTTACTAAATAAATGTCAATCATAGAGAAAGATTTGCACACAACTGACTAGTGAGTGCAGTCTGTCTGAAAAGAGTGCAAGCCTCTATATGTCAGTCCAGGGCCTCTTTTAAAAAGTGTATGGCAAATCTCTCTGTTTAGTCACTAATGTCGGTCAACTCATTTCATGGTCTGGGACAATAGGAAACTCCCCTCTCTTTCTTATTTCACTAGTTTGTTTTGTTCGCTATGTACAGCTGAGCAAGTCGAAGATGAGCTTTTTAAGTATTCAATTAGACATTTAAAAGTCATGCCTGTCAATAAGTACAACCATCTACCCTTAGCATTAGACTGCTCAACAGTGATCTTAACACTTGAAGATTTTGTCGGTTAGTATAACCAAATGAGCTAACTTTAGAGTTAGGGTGAGGCATGAGGGTTGCGGTAAGGTCAGTAATTGCATTTAATTTATGGCTTGGGTTACAGTAAAAGTTAGGATTAGGTTAGTTGAGTAACATAATTAAATATAAAATGTTAATTTTATTTTCATTTAATTGTGGTTGATGTAGATGTAGTAAGGTTGTGGTAGTTGTAACTTACATTTAAAACGTGCTTATTTGATGTAGCAGCTAACAAAGTATTGTCATTGGTGTAATGAATCTTTAAATGGTAACACACAACCACAGGTCCTAATGTTTCGTGAGATTGGTTTGATTTATTTTGTTTAACGGTTAGGTGATTTTTTTGTATTTGTCTCTTGTAAAACATGAACTACTAGTGGAAGATTTAGAAATTTGCTTTTGTAGAGAAGTTTTCTCCTTGTAAAGCTCCCATCAGGAACCCGTTCAGGTTTCTCTAATCCAGTAGTGCCAAGATCCTACGCATTTTCTCTCAGTAAAATGCTTCACTATTCCTTAGGTCTAGGTCCTCTCTACATTGGATAGTTGCGTCAGAAAATGGAAGTGTGAGTAGTTAATAAAGGATAGGTGATCAAAAGATTGGGAATTCGTTTCCTAATGTATCCGTTTTTATTAGACCTTGTTTTTGCTATTTCAGACACACTTGCGCAGTTGGAAGCAAAGAAAACATGAGTTGGAACATGAAATCGACCCACTTATTCTCCATAATGCTGCTGTTCTCATCCAGTCTCGATGGCGAGGGTTTGTGTTGAGGCAGAAATTCCTCCGCCAGAAGACAGCTGCCCCCATTATCCAGAACTGCTGGCGGAAGTATGCGGCTCGCAGACAGAGGGCAGCAACATGCCTGCAGGCTGTATGGAGAGGCTACCAGGCCAAAAATCTGTATAGAACACAAAGAAAAAGGATCATCCAGTTACAGTCAGCAGTCAGAGGGTATACAGCACGCTGCAGGTAACACGTCAATATCAAGTCAAAAGCTTACCTGTGCCATCTGTTAAGAAAAGCTAGTAAATGATCTGTCAAATTTTAAAGTTGAGCATATTTTCTGTAGTTTATTACAGACAAACTAACCTATAGGCAGAGCTCTACTGAGACGCACACTGCTATCTCTAACTGTTGTAGCAGTGGTACCACTGTGTAGATTAACACAGATTGTGAGGTATTCTACAGAATCATAAAAGGTTTTTCAAATTTGAAAAGAGTTTGTGGGACAATGATGTAGTATTTAGAATAGAATTCGCTGCTGGAACTTTCACATCTTCAAAATAACAATGCGTTTTCTCTGCACCACATTTGCTCCTCCATTTTATTTTTTTCCTCTGGTGTGATTCCCAAAACAAAATTGATATACTTAAATAGCTGCACCTATAGCCTGTGACCTGAAGTAATTACTAGTTCAGCCCTAATTACTATGAGGACTTTGGAATGGATTTTATTTACTTTGGTAGCATATGTTATTGGAGTGTCTAGAAGCAGGGTTATATCCTTTATGAATTGCTATAGAAAAGTAAGTTGTTATTCCATGTATTGTAAGTTGATAATCAGCGAATGGGGCGAGAACTTATCTTTGTCGGACCATCTTGTTTTAGTAAAAATGTAAAAGCGTGGGCCATCTAGTATTCCTGTAGATGTTGCATGTTAGATGTTATATCGATTGTTATTACCTTCGCATAATAAGCCACAAAATTGTGAAACAAGAACCAGAAACGTGTGGCATTAACGCTGCTGTAATTAATTTACAAATTACACTGAATGATTTGGTATTCCTGTGCCAACAAGGTTACAAATAGAATTTTGGAATAGTGTAATGTGGTTGCGCTGTTGGGTTATCCTCTTTTGCTGTTGCCTAAAACTGTTTGATTTTGGCTTTGCAAATCCTTAAAAACCTGAAGAGGGGCACTTTCCTTCTCTGCAATTGCTGAGAAGGAAAAAGGCGCATCTGTTGAACTTTAGGTACATATGCCACTCTTACAACCTTATTCATTGAATGGAAAGACTTATATGCCTATTCTATTTCAGGCTTCGTGCTCTGAAAGAACAACGGTTAAAAGAAAAGGAGCTGGAGGACACCAAACAAATCAAAGAAGAGGACAGAATTGGGATGGAGATGTCTGTCATGAGTAACAATCTTGACATTCTACAGTGTAAGCATAGCTTGTTGAAGGAGGGAAATGGACCTGTTTTGGATAATTTCCCTGAGTCCCACCTTGAGCATTTGGACGACAGGACTGAGGATTTAACATACCAGCAGCATGAGAGAGTTGCTGGTATGTTAGATCCTTGTATGTTGCAAGAGGTATCTGTGAGAGAGCGACGTAAGTCTCTGGAGGACCTTAATCAGAAAAGAGGGGTGCGTGCAAAGCGGGAGAGCCGTCGAATGAGAGAGCTGGAACAGGCCCAATTCAGCTTAGAACTTCTGAAGGTCCGTATAACTGGGGGTGGTCTGTCACCATCAGATGAGCGGCGGGCGTCCATTGAGCTCACAGTTGAGGATCTGCCTTCTCCACTGGAAACATTGGACAGTGAAGGCTCTCAAGGGAGTCTGGATCTGTTGCATAACATGGATAGTCAAAGTAAAACCGAGGGAATGATTACTGATGACCAGACATTCGAGCAAGGCATGGCAGAAAACTCATTTGTCAGTAGTCCGACGCAACTCAACTCCATTGCAGTTTCACACTGGAATGTCCCTCCTATTCCACAAAGAACTCCTTCAGGTTGTGAATTACCAGAGAGTCCTCTTGAAAGTTATGTGATTGCCACCTACAAGCCTCATTCCCGGGAACCTCTTGTATCTAGCAGTCTACCCACTTTTTATATTCCACCTCAGGACAGTCACAAAACAAATCGGGGGCTGTCTGAGAACCATTCACAAAGCACACAATTGGCACAGAAGGAAAGTGCAGATGTTCTACACAACAGAAGTAACCTTCAGCCAGAGGATCTGCAGACATCTAACTACAAAATTTCTGTTGTGCCTACTGTCCACACATCTGCTGAGGGCGGTGTGATAAAGGGCTCTACAGACCCAGTGCTCGTCAAACTGCAACGGTTAAATGAAGAGAAGAAGGAACGGCAGAAACAACTTCAGCAACACAATGAGCGGGAGCTAATGCAGAAGATAAGGCATGAGAAGGACATCCTAGAAAGGCAGCGAAAAGCCTTTGAACAGCAGGACCGTGATGAGTACGAGAGACTCCATGGCAAGAACTTACCCATATCCAGTACCTCCCAAGTGTCCAGAAAATCATCAGAGCGTCCATTGTCTTTGCTTGTGGACCTCAGTGCACCAACTGGGGTACCAGTTCCATCTCAGCCTGTGGCCATAAAAGGGCTCACAGTAGGACAAAGAGAAGATCTCTCCATTCACCCCACATCAAAGGACCGGCCTGTCAGTATGTTCCTTGAGAGGAGCGAGGGCATTGGTGTGGTTGGGGAGGAAAGTAACCTGACTGACAGATGGGGCCAAAAGCTGCAGGGTGGACCTAAAGATTTTACTAGCAAAGCAGAGCGCTTCCGGCAGCCATGGTTGACCAACAAGAGCATGGCTGGATCTGTTGGTGACAGGACCAGTGTTATATTTTTCACGCCCAAGGAGAACTACATCAACATCTCAAAGTAAGTGGTTGGTAACTTTATTTTATGTGTGTGAACATTGACTGGTAAATTTATCAAAATACTTTGGAATTTGACATGAAATCAGATCTACATATGTTTGTATCCAAGGGTCCTCTATAATTACATTCATGCAATGTTTTAAATACCCAGGTGTATCAGTTATACAAGATTACCCACCACCCTTTTTGTCCCCTTTCCCGTGTGCACTCATACTCTTCTTCACAGTAGGTTATTGCAACAAGAACAAGATAATTGGTTCACCTATATCACTATCCTGTTTTTATTTAAAGTGTTCTCACATAAAAATAAAAGTAAACATTCTTTTTCCACATGTGTCCTGTCCAGGAACATAATGGCAAAAGGCTATTAGATCCTATTACATTAGGTGGGACTTTCACCTTGATTGACTTTCCGGAATAAGTGGCAAGCTACCCTCCTCCTTCTTGCATACCTTTTTTTATGGGCAGGGTATGAGAAGAATCTTCCACTTATGTCTTCAGTTTGGTCTTAGCAGAAGTCCTATCTTTCCTAATGGTGGCTTCCATACAATATTTGATTTGATTTTCAAACATTTTATATCTTGTAGCATATTCAGAAAAATGGAAATGAAAGTGTGTTATCAGTCACAAAGATAGCTGTGCAAAGGTACGTCCCTACGCCTAGGAGACTATAGAAGAGAAAACTTGCTCACTGATCAAAGTACATTTAATAATCATGTCCACACTTATCGCATCACTGATATAGTGTTTGCTCATCAGATCCAAACGACGGCAAGCTGCTTTTTGTTATTGACTCTGTCTCACCTAAAGCACAAGTGTTTTCTCTGCTCATTCTTATTTTTACCCCTCATGAATAACTGCAGGAGTTCTGTCTGTTAAAAAATTAACGGTTTTCCTCTGGTGATGTACCGAGTATCGGGCAGCTTGAGTAGTATTGTTGTAAGTGTCAATGAAATGAATGCAATGATGTATTTTCTAATGATTTTTAACACAGGTCCTGAAAAAAAATTAGTCTTTGCAACAGACTTATCTATTTTTAATGACCACGTCAATGCTTTGTCTTGAGCATCAAGATGGTGAGGACTACTTTATCCGTCTGCAGTAACTTGTGGGCCTGTTCTTTGGTGATAAGGGTTGTGCATTTGTTTCCTTTCTTGTGGTTCTGAAGTATGCATCATTGTATTAGACAAAGCTTACAAAAACTTCGATGTTCCTTTCTCTAGCCCTGTTTTTCAGCCATTCCACTCTTGCCTTTTGATGATAAATAATAAGCACTGCACAGACTTGGAAATTTGAGGATCTGGATGCTTTTGACCATCTAGCAATGTTGTTCTGTACGTCCTCCCATTTCTGCACAGAATTGGCAACTCTAATGGACAGTACCTCGTCTTTGTATTTCAATTGCAGTTATCTGTATTTCAATAGTGCTAGATTTTTGATGCAAGCTTTTCAAAGAATCTATCTGCATGTTCTTCATTTTGACCAAGTCAACTACAACAGCACCTTTTTTGCTGGCGCCTTTTGCACAAAGTTTTGTTTTTGTTCATTCTTACAGCAATATAGGGTTTTAATTCAGCCCCAGGAGACTGAAAATCGTACCAAGGTTTGAGGTCATTCTCCCACCCAAACATCTGTCCTGAATTCTAAAGTATTAGATCAGTAACACTTTAGATAAGTGTCCATTAACACACCCCACATCATTGGTAGGCATTCACAGTTTTTTTAAGCTGGAAGACATCCTCCACTCCACCCACTTGTTACTTCTCCCCTGATATTCTAATGCCATTGGCCCACTGCACAAGTTTCAGCAGTTATGACGAGACCTCTCATGAGTAATGTCCCTTCCTCCTACATTCATCATGGTCATCATAATTGAAAGGGGCTGAGATGGTTGCTACCTGGAAGTTTGAACTTTGACTTTTCATGCTTGGTCACTGCTGCATCCAATGCTGCAGTTTCCAAATCAGATTTGTTGCCCTAACTGTTGCCTGAAGTAGAGCTGAAGCTTTCACAGGGCTCATTGTCTTGTGCCCTGAACTGCACCGTCTGCTTCCAGGTAACTTCAAAGATACGTGTTCCTTCCTGCGGAACACTAAGCTTGACAAAAGGTACCAGGGAGGGCAATGTTGGCCAGGCAGGAGAAGTGGGAAATGGTATTCTTAAGTGAACAAATGTCTTAAATATTTATCATGCTTTGCAGTGTTATCAGTCACTTATCTCTTTGTATTCCTTATTTTTTTATTGTGCAAACTTTAAACAATAAGTAGATTCAAGATATGTCTTGCAGTTCACCTATGCTAAAGGAACAACGAAATCAAGAGAAAGCTCCCATTCTTCAGAGATCAACACTACAGTGCATAGTTTCACACAGAATCATTTACATATTCCAGAGTGCACAGTCGATGTGACATAGAAGGTTTGAACAATACAAACAAGGAAAGAGGAAGCTTCTCCATTGTTTATCTGTAGATCGGTTTATATTTGATTTATTTGAGGTTTTATATTATGCTGGTCAGGCCCCAGAGGCTCCCGTTGTGCTAAACTGCAGGCATTGAGCAGTGGCAGTTGAGGATTGGGTGAGCCTTCAAAGACAGATTTGCACGCAGCATACAGTAATTGAAACTATTAAACGGTAGGGGTATGAAGATATGACATCACTTAAAAGGGTAAACCACACGAAAGGAGTGAGGGGTAAGAGGAAAACGTCCCAATTCGCCCTCCTACACAAGATATTTAAACACAATCAAGAAGAGGGACTAGATAAAAAATCTATAGACTAGATGTGAATGGGGGTGGGGGGGCCAGGGACACACACAATGTTGTAAAAACTGCCCTCACACACAGCAAGCTGTGTCATGCTTCATCATAGGGCTGCTAACACACCTCCGCGCAAACCAACGCTGGAGGTGGAGCAATAGGGATGGGGAAGACAATACAACGAAAAAGTGATTACAGTGTGGGATCAAAAAATGAGCTAAAAGGCAGAAGAAGTGATTAAAAATGGTTACAGGGAGTCCCAAGAGCAAATTTAATATTGGGTACCCTGTCCAGAATCAAGATGGTCTCGTCAGGACCTGTGGATGGTGGTATGGTGAGCTTATAATGAGATCCATACCCCTCCACTCTGCAAAACCGTCGACATGTTTCAGCCGGCACACTACAATACCCCGGCTTTCATCAGGACTTACACCTATTTAATCCCTAGGGTGCTAACCCTACCTCCTGTGTCACGGCGCCGGGAGAGACACATTGTTATGCCACAGCTCACCTTGACGTAAGTGTGACTATAGGGAGCTGTCCTCACTCCCCCGCCATTTCGAGTTTGAAACTTTAATGAACTCGGTTCCTCATGGAGAGCAAGGGGCTCTACCATACTCAAACCTGAGTAGTTACTGAGGAGGGTGTCTTCCCTTCAACCCCCGGATCACAAGGAGGTAGGGTTAGCACCCTAGGGATTAAATAGGTGTAAGTCCTGATGAAAGCCGGGGTATTGTAGTGTGCCGGCTGAAACATGTCGACGGTTTTGCAGAGTGGAGGGGTATGGATCTCATTATAAGCTCACCATACCACCATCCACAGGTCCTGATGAGACCATCTTGATTCTGGACAGGGTACCCAATATTAAATTTGCTCTTGGGACTCCCTGTAACCATTTTTAATCACTTCTGCCTTTTAGCTCACTTTTTGATTCCACACTGTAATCACTTTTTCGTTGTATTGTCTTCCCCATCCCTATTGCTCCACCTCCAGCGTTGGTTTGCGCGGAGGTGTGTTAGCAGCCCTATGATGAAGCATGACACAGCTTGCTGTGTGTGAGGGCAGTTTTTACAACATTGTGTGTGTCCCTGGACACCCCCTGCCCCCCCACCCCCATTCACATCTAGTCTATAGTTTTTTTTATCTAGTCCCTCTTCTTGATTGTGTTTTAAATCACTTAAAAGGGGCCAGTTTTTCAAAGCATTGACTTTTACTTTCCTCTTACCACTAGACATTTTTTAAATTGGATTGTAAAGATTTTATTTTTAGAATTATTAATTTTATCTATATTATGTAATGTATTTATATTGTATAATTCCTATTGCAATGGTTTTAAGTAATTTCGCAATTGTCTAAATAAACTTGAAACTTGACATTGAGAATACAAGAATTTGTAGGAGTCATGGCAGTTATCTGCCAGAGGATTATTTTATGATATTAAAGATAAAACAGCACTCACCTGTGGGACATACAGTAGAAGACAATGGAACCAAAAGGTACTTATGAAGGCCCAGTATTGACACTCAAGAATGGGAAATTTTCATGGGATTTATTGAATTTTCCTTCGGGATACTTGTACATTTTTAAGTTTCCTTGAGTTTTTGTTTCAGATGGGGTTACACCCATGCTGCCACTTTAGTATATTATAACTGGTAGCCCAATCTGTTAATTTGAAGACTGGCGCCTTATCCAGGAAGTGCCACCCTTTTCCTGTACTATTGCTATAATACCGGTCATATGCTGGGCTAAACGTAGACTTTAAGTCTGAAGAGGAATACCCGAGGTGACTAGCAAAGTTTAAAGTTGAGCGTTTAGCTTACTTCAGAAAACATAGCCCTTGAAAAGGAGAGCTGATGAGAGCTGTGATGTGGCCTATCAAAATAATCCTAAGTGTTTGACAATGAATAATAACCACTTTTAGTTGAGGGCTGCAGTGGTCCATATTATTGTATTACATCAAAAGGAATGTGCAGTAGATTTGTATTACCTCTCCACTTTGTTTCTTTTTGTTGACAGTTTAAACATGTCATCTACCAAGCAAGCAAGCCAACAGCTCTGTCCTGGAGATGAACCTGCCAAGAAACCAGAAAAGGGTTTATTGTCCAGCACAGGCGAGGTGAGTAACAAGAGCAGGAGCATTGCCAGTTTTTACTAACATTGTGGAAACCAGAATGTTTGCAAGATAGTCTCAAAGAGAGTGCTATAATGCATTGCAGTGGACAGTGACCTAGCTAATCGTAATTGCATAGACAGTAGTACAGGCTAGGTTGCAAATCATAAATAGAATGTTGGTTCAAATGATTTGGATCAGTGTAGAAGGGTTACATATTTGTCGATAATACATAATAATCCATTAAAACCTTTCACTTGGGGCAAACAAAAGAATGTATTCTGAGGAGTACTTCATTATAAAGCTAGGTTGCTCGCTTCGGTGTGCCCTGGTTAGATAATGATGTGGGTGAGGCACTAGAGTGATCTTGTGCCCTTGGTCACAAAATGTGACACCTTCTTATGGATGTAACCTATAATTCAAGTAATGTAGAAGCATGCTACTGGGATGGCCTTGGTTCTGCAAAAAAGGACCTCCCCTGTACTATGGTAATAATTTATATGTAAAGTAAGATGCTCAGCTCTATCGTCCATGAACAAAAAGATAGTACAGTGTCACTGTAGTTTGTAATTTGGTATTGTACTAGTTCTCTATATTACACTTTATAGTTGCTCAGTGCACCCTCTTTAATCCATATTCTGGTGGCTCTGAGACTGTAATCAGAATTCCTAATTTGTGTAAATTAAACGATAGCTCTTAGTTTGTATTGTTGCCAGAAGTGGTGGTATGACATGTTCATCTGGAAATCTTGGCTGTAAAAAAAATCTGCGTTGGTGTTGAGATATATTGTTTCTTTGGTCATAAAACAGGTAACACAAGCTGCTTAGTTGTGTCTCTAAACACTCTCAAGAATGAAATGTACTAATCAACCCATTTAGCTCATTTTACTCTTTGTTTATTCTTTTAATTATCTTTGTTTATTTTGCCTCCAATTGAATACCTGCTGCGTATTTCTGACAGGCATTTTCATTATATTTTGTTTTTATTTATTTATTTTTGTTATTATTTGGTCAATCAGGTGTCCCTTGCGGCCCATAGAAAGAAGGCCCGCATGGCGAGGACTCGTTCGGATTTCTTGACTAGAGGCACCTTTGCTGCTGGGGAGGGAGACTCAGAGGAGGACGATTCTGATGAGCATCCTGAGTCCCCGATCTCTCCCGAGCAGCCTCATCCCCTGCAGCTGGGGTCAGCAGCCTATCACAGTGACTCTGAGATGGTAATAACAAGTCACCAGCACACTATCAAGAACTACATGTGGAACCATGCAGCTGTTGCTAGAAAATGCAATGCTGCTTTTAAGAGGCAGCCTAGCCTATAAGTGTGAATTCTGCTGCATGCCAGGGGTTATGGACCTTGCCCTTCTATCTCTAAGCAGATCTGATTAACTTGGGATATGTTAGACTCTGGTGATGAGAATACAATCCCATTCTATATTTATACTCAGGGGGTGTAGGAACTCATTCTGTCCTATCTAGCACAGGCTTTGATACTTCACTTCCGTAATCCTTGTGGCAGTTTTCACATTTTCTTTACTATAATTAGAAATGTTAGAGGATACTTTAGAAAGATGGTAATGTACCACAAAAGTGTACCTAGAAAGGGCAATGGTATACCATTCTTATATACTTTTCTAAGAGGGGCTGTCAGATCTCCTTTTACTGTACTTAAATGTCTGTAGGATACCTTTTTGCTTACAAGAAATCAGTGTTCAGTTCCACTTTGCTGTAAGTAGATATAGTGAAAATATTTGATTCTTCTGTACCTTAAGGTGCTATCTGTTCTTATCCTGCTATATATAGAACGTATTAGAATGCTGCTCAACAAAAGAGATCCAACTTTGACCAGCTAATTTTGGAGGCACGTAATAATGGAATCTGTAGAATGCTTTACAAGATGTATAAAATGACTGTAAATAAAACTCATGGAATTAAATACACATAAATAAATATGCATATTGTAATTTCATCAGGCTCACAAACATAGACTGCTAATTAAAACTTTATGCTAACACCTTTGAAAAGTAGAAATGTGAGCTAGATCAGCCAAAACGTCTTTTACAGCTCCACAAAGACAAAATAGAACAATATTGAAAAACATGTGCGATTCAAAACATATAAAATAGAAAACATTTGTAGGGGGAAAAAAATCTTAATATTTTTTTTTTTACATATTTGGGATTTTTTAAAGATATGTAGATCAGATATATGATAGCTGTTTGAACAGCTGTTGATACATGGAAATAAAATAATGCAAAAAACTGGCAATTTAACCTGAATTATACAAACACATTTAGTTAACCAGCAAATAAAGAAGGGAGAACAAATTCCTACATTTACGTTGTATACAGAATTCATATAAAGAACCATGTTCACTAAATGCATAAAGGCTTTAATTGTGCATGAGGTAATAAAAGAATGGTCATGAAATGGACAACAATGAGACAAATAGAATGGTAAGATGGAGAAAACAAATGCAAAAAGGGGAGAGAAAAGAGGAAATAATTTGATACTGAAAACTAACAAATCGAAATTCAGTTGTGGCCAGAGTAATATAATATCTGAAAGAGACACGTTAGTGACAGATTCCTTACCTTAGAATATCCCCAGGCGTCAGGCTGGATCCGGAAAGTTTTTGCGTAGCAGTACCCTTGCTCGTCGGTAGGCGGCGTCGTGCGGCTCCGCGTCCGGCGTCGGGATCGCCGGGATGACATCGCGGGCAGTACTTAGACGCCGCCCCTGCGCGCTGACGTCAGTTCTTTCTTTTTCCGCGCCAGTAAGCGCAGATCCGGGAAGAGCAGTGCCCTAGTCATTTTTTGACTAAGTTTTTTGGTGATTTTTTCACTGTTTTCTCGAGTCTCTCGACTCCGAAGGTGTCGGTAGGGATGCCCTTCTTCAATCCATGCGACGCCTGTGGTCGAATGATGTCGATCACAGACCCGCATCAGGAATGTCTCTACTGCCTCGGCCGCGACCACGACACGAAGTCGTGCCCCGACTGCCGGGCTTTGCATCCGAAGGCTTTGCGAGAGCGGTCTCGAAAGCTCCTCGAGGTCCGGCAGCCGGCTCCGTGCCACGCCCCGGTCTCGCGAGAGGTCGAGGGGCCGGTCGCGGAGTCCTCATCGGTCGTCGGGGTCCAAGTCTTCGCACTCCTCCGGTAAGTCGAAGCATAAGAAGTCGAAGAAGCGTCATCGCTCGACGACTTCCCCTCGCCGGTCTCGCGACTCGGCTGAGGGTCCTGTCGGCACCGTCCCCGCGGCTCCGGGAGTGCCTGCGGAGCCGCCCCCGCATTACCCGTCCTTCCCGGGTTCGGGGGCGACTCCGGCCGAGATACAGGAGTTCCTGTCGGCCATGGCCCGCCTCTTCGGGCCTCAAGGTCCCCCCGGTGCGCCTTTGGGCCCCGCGGGCCCTGATGGGGTTTCTCCGGCGCCGCCGGCGACTCCGGTTCCGGCGCCGCCTGTCACACCAGCCTCGGTCCCGGCCCCGGCCTGGACCCCAGCTCCGGTGCTGCCACAACCCCGATCGACGCCGGTTGACCTGACGACACCTCCACCGGCGCCGATCTCTCCGGTGCCGTTCCTGACGCCGCCCGGGGCTCCGGGCGGCGTCGTTCCCCGGTTCTCTCCGGATCCGGACACGGCGCCGGACCGGCGTCGCTCGACGCCGGCTCCGACGCCGATGAGACCTTGGGTCCCGCATGTCCCTCCTCCTTATTTTGAAGCAGAATTGGAGGACGAGGAGAACTGGGAGGGGTCTGATGACCCTCTCACACAGCAGTGTGAGTTTGATCAGGACTGGGCTGAGGAGCTTGGGGATGCCAGTGGTCTGGACACCTCCCCTGACTCTGGCATGCTGTCTCCTCCTTCCGTGGCAACGGAGGAGGGAGCAAACTTTGCAACGGTGTTGCGTAGAGCATCTGGGGCCTTACACCTCCAGTTGCCTACCGTGGCTGTCAGGACTAACATCCTGACGGAAGTGCTTCAGCCGGCGGCTTCCTCCTCGGAGCCACTGCTGCCGTTTAACGAGGCGCTTTCAGACGTTCTTTTGGGCTCCTGGTCCAAGCCCACCACAGGGGCTCCTGTGGATAGGAACGTGGCCCGACGCCATCGCCCTGCTCCGGGCGACCCCCTGTTCCTCTCCCAACACCCCACCCCTGAGAGCTTGGTGGTCCAAGCCTCTGCTTCCCAAAGCGCCTTCCCTACCGCTCCCCCGGATAGGGAATCCAAACGCCTGGATCAATTTGGGAAGAAAGTCTTTTCTTCATCCAGTGCTGGCTTGCGGTCCGTCAATACCACTTGCCTCTTGGGCCGATATTCCCACTCCTTGTGGGACTCGGTGGCGCAAGTTCTGCCCCAGTGTTCTGAGGAGGTCCAGACACTGCTTACCCGCACCATTGCGGAGGGAAGAGATGCGGCAAAGTACACCATCAGATGTGGCCTTGATACCGCCGACTCGCTAGGCAGATCGCTTGCGACGACAGTGGCGCTGCGCCGTCACGCCTGGCTGAGAACCACTGGTTTCTCGGGTGATGTCCAAAACACTCTTATGGACATGCCCTTTGATGGGGTCGGTCTTTTTGGGAACAAGGCAGACCATGCGCTGGAGCGTTTTAAGGACTCGCGGGCTACGGCCAAGTCCCTGGGCCTTTCTGCTGTACGCCCTCCGCAGCCATCTGCTTTTCGCCCCTTTCGTGGCCACGGAAGGGGCGCCCAGTAACGTCCGCTGCCCAGCCACCGGCCCGCGCAGCAAGTGTCTTCGCGTGGCCGAGGACGTGGCTCCCGCCGTGGCGGGTCAGGCCACCAACCCCGCCCCGTCCGCGGCCTCCAAGCCCTCCTAGTCCTTCCTTTCAGGTGCACAGCACGCCAGTAGGGGGCAGGGTCCGCCATCACCTTCACCACTGGCGTGCCATCACCTCGGACAGGTGGGTCTTGGACATTGTCCGAAGGGGCTACTCCCTCCCCTTCGAGACCATCCCCCCAGCCATGCCACCTCAATTCCACCGCATGTCAGGGGATCACTTGGTGCTTCTTCAGAAGGAAGTCGCGGCCCTCTTGGCCAAGAGGGCCATCGAGCGCGTTCCGACCCCAGAAGTAGGACGTGGTTGCTACTCCCACTACTTTCTGGTCCCCAAAAAGGACAAGGAGAACATGCGTCCTATCTTGGACCTCCGGAACGTCAATCGCTTCCTCCGGAAGGGAAAGTTCAAGATGCTCACCCTAGCTCAGGTCTTGACTGCTCTCGACCCTGGAGACTGGATGGTAGCGTTGGACTTGCAGGACGCATATTTCCACATCCCCGTCCTGCCGGCCCACCGGCGTTACCTGGGGTTCACGGTAGGCCTCGAGCATTTACAGTTCACCGTGCTCCCTTTTGGCCTTACCAGCGCCCCTCGGGTGTTCACGAAAGTGATGGCGGTGGTCGCAGCTCATCTGCACCGGGCAGGGGTTACAGTCTTCCCCTACCTCGACGACTGGCTGCTGAAGGCGGGCTCGTCCCAGGCAGTCGTCTCCCACCTCCAGACTACGGCCGAACTCCTGCACTCGCTGGGGTTCTCCATCAACGTGCCGAAGTTGCACCTGATTCCCTCTCCACAGCTCCTTTTCATCGGAGCAGTTCTGGACACGACGCAGTTTTGGGTCTATCCTCCCGAACGGCGAGTCCGGGATATTCAGGCTATGATTCCGATCTTTCGGCCTCTATCCTGGGTTTCGGTGCGGATGACCCTGAGGCTGCTGGGCCTCATGGCCTCCTGCATCCTGCTGGTCGATCATGCCAGATGGCATATGCGGGCTCTGCAGTGGGACCTGAAGTTCCAGTGGGCGCAGCACCAGGGCAACCTGTCCGATCACGTCCATATCTCGGAGGGGACTGCAAAACAGTTGCATTGGTGGCTCTCGAACCGGCAATGGGTCATGGGCAGATCCCTCTCCTTCCCCAGCCAGAGCACACAGTTGTGACGGATGCGTCCCTTCTGGGATGGGGCGGTCACATGGGAGAGGCGGAGATCAGAGGCCTCTGGTCTCCGGCGGAGTCCCGGCTCCATATCAACCTTCTGGAGCTCCGGGCGATCCGACTTGCACTCAAGGCATTCCTTCCCTCTGTCAAAGGGAAGGTAGTGCAGGTGTTCACAGACAACACCACCGCCATGTGGTACTGCAACAAACAGGGCGGGGTGGGGTCGTGGACCCTATGTCAGGAGGCTCTGCGCCTCTGGACGTGGCTGGGAACATCAGGGCATATTCCTGATGGTTCAACACCTGGCAGGTTCCCTGAACGCCAGGGCGGACGAACTCAGCCGCAGGTGCATGATGGATCACGAATGGCGTCTTCACTCGGAGGTGGCGCAAGGTCTCTTTCAGCAGTGGGGAGAGCCTTGGTTAGATCTGTTCACCACCGAAGAGAACGCGCAATGTCAGCAGTTCTGCGCGTTGGAATTTCCAAGGCGGCACTCGCTCGGCGACGCTTTTCGTCGCGAGTGGAGTTGTGGTCTGTTGTACGCCTTTCTGCCTATACCACTTCTATAAGAGGGCACTAAAAGAAAGAAGGCTGGCATTGAAAGAGGAAGCATGGAACACTTTACGTGAGGCCTTAGAGAACCATGATTCTTCTGCCTTTTGGAAGGCGGTTAACGCGCCCTTCCTGGGGGACCATGATAAAGTATTTTTAGAGATAGCAATTGCTGAATCAGAGTGGATAGAACACTTTTCCAAACTGTATACTAATACCACAACGAATGAGTTTGATTCTAGGATAAAGGTGGGTGAACCTGAGTTTTTATCTCCTCCCTTAGATCTGCCTTTGCAATTCACTTTAAGTGAGGTTAATAAGGCAATAAATTTAAGTCTGGGGGGGGAAGGCCCCTGGGTTAGACGGAATCCCGGTGGACCTTTTTAAATCGAACTTAGCACTTTGGGGTCCAGTTTTAACACAGGTTTTTAATGCATGTGGCTCACAGGGCTTCATATCTACATGGTATGACTCAATAATTGTCCCTATTTTTAAAAAAGGGGATAGGGCCAACCCAGCCTGTTACCGTCCAATTTCGTTGTTGGACTCCACAGTCAAGATTGTGGGACGAATTATGCTGGATAGGCTGCAGGTCTGGGCGGAAGAGCGTGCATTAATAAGTGATCTACAATACGGCTTCCGCAAAGGCCTCGGAACAATTGAACAGGGTCTTAATTTACATATTGTTTTAGACAAATACACTAAAGCAAAAAGGGAAAAGTTATTTTTTAACCTTTGTTAATTTGACCGCGGCTTTTGACTGTCATTCATGATAAGCTGTGGCAAATTTTAGAGGGGTTAGGGATGGATGTTTTAATAGTTTCTTTTTTAAAACCGCTTTAGTCAAAGGCACAGGCACGTTACGGGGTGGGCGGAGAATGCACCAAGCACTTTAGAGTGATGAAAGGTGTAAGACAAGGCTGTATCCTTGCACCTTTCCTTTTCACACTTTATGTAAATGGTCTAGAAACAAAATTGATCCAGGAGTGCAAGGATTTGCCAATAGTAGCGAATCGTCCCGTTCCCGCATTGTTGTACGCGGACGACACAGTTTTAATGGCCCGTACGCCGCTAGGTCTTCAAAGGGTGGTTAACTCGTTTGCTAATTTTATGTCAAATTTGGGCCTCACTATAAATTGTTCAAAAACATTTAGTATGAATTGTGGGGCTGGAAGCAACAAGAAAATTAACACCCTTTTTATACAATCGAAGGCAATTGAGCATACAAAAACTTTTTCCTATTTAGGAATTTTATTTGATTACACGGGAACATGGGTTCAGGCGGTGAAAGCAAGAAAGCTTCTTTTTATTAAATCTTTGATGGCATTATCTAATTTTAGCAGGAAATTAGGAAGACGTCCTCCTGTCGAATTGCTTCAGAACTATAGAGCAAAGTGTGTTGCTATTGCCACATATGGTGCGGGAATATGGGGGTATGCCAATGTAGGCTCATTACAAGTGGTAGAAAATAAGTTTTTTAGGTTTCTCCTGGTAGTACCAGACAGTACCTCAACACATGTTTGTCACTTGGAATTGGGCATGCCCTATTTAGAGGATATTATTAAGATCCAGCCAATTTTGTTGTGGCATAGAGTGTGGACTACAGATGAGACCGACTTTAATCGCCACATCCTGAAGGACGCCCTGGGGATTGATTGGGTTAGGAATATAAGATGGTTAGGGTATATTAAAATGTTTCTTGGTAAAATGGGACATGCAGAATATTTTAATGATCCAGACTCTATGCGTGAAGTCCCCAGGAAAGAACTTAAAGCTAGTTGTTTGCGTTTTTTGGGCGAATGCAGAACCACCTTAGAAATGAGTAAATCAACGGTTCAAACCCATTATATCATTTTGGCAACTCCGACTATACAACCATATGTTTTGTTAGTTACTGGAGACTATGATAGATTCCTGCTATCACGTTTTAGATTGAATATTTTATTTAGATCTTTAAGCTTTCCCGAACAGAATGACTGGTCGAAAATTTTATGCAATTGCCCCTGTGATGATATCTCTGTACAGTCGACCATACATATAATGTTTTTCTGTAAATTTTATACCAGGCAGAGAAGGAAATGGATTATCCCCGTATTGAGAAAATTTGGCTTGAGACAATGCCGACCAGCTTTTTGGCACTACAAACCTTAGACGATGAATTTATGATTGCCTCTGAGACAGCTTTTAAAAAAAATATTTTTAAATATCGTAAAACTATTATGATGTGAATCAGAGATAATTGTATTTTTATATTATTTTAAGATATTGTGATTGCTGGATTGTGTAACGTACTTTTATGGTCAACATCTATGTTTTCCGAATAAAGATTTTTGACTATATCACTTCTACCCAGAGTGTTGAAGAAGATTCGGCGCGACCGGGCCCAAGTCATCCTTGTGGCTCCGGACTGGGCTCGAAGAGTTTGGTATCCCGAGCTACTCAGTATGAGCGTCGATCCCCCGATCCGTCTGCCTCTTCGGGAGGATCTTCTGTTGCAGCAGCAGGGGACGGTCCTCCACCCGAACCTGTCCAGTCTACACCTGCTTGCGTGGAGATTGAGCGGCGGCAGTTGATTCCTTTCGACTTGCCTCCCGAAGTTTGTGATGTGATTCTGGCAGCCAGGCGTCCCTCCACTAAGGTGGTATACGCCTGCAGGTGGAACAAGTTTGTGGCATGGTGCACAGCAAAGGCTGTGAACCCCCTTTCTGCCCCTCTTTCTGAGGTTCTTCTGTTCCTTCTTTCTCTGGCCCAACAGGGTTCTGCCCTGGGTACCATCAAGGGCTATCTTTGTGCAATCTCGGCCTTCCTCAGGCTTCCTGATCAGCCCTCTCTTTTAAGTCCCCTGTTGTTAATAGGTTTCTTAAAAGCATTACACACCTCTTTCCTCCTGTTCCGTTTATAATGCCTCAGTGGGACTTAAATTTGGTTCTTACTTTCTTAATGTGCGCTCCCTTTGAGCCTCTGCATAACTGTCCTCTTCGTCTTCTTACTCTGAAGACAGCCTTTCTGGTGGCCATCACCTCAGCTCGGCGGGTGAGTGAGCTCCAGGCTCTTTCATGCAAACCCCCTTTCTGTCTGTTCATCCAGACAAGGTTGTTCTTAGGACGCGTCCGTCCTTCTTGCCAAAGGTGGTTACTGCCTTCCACATTGGGCAGACCATCACTTTGCCCACCTTCTTTCCGCCTCTGCATCCTTCCAGAGAGGAAGAGAGGCTCCACCGTCTGGACCCAAAACGTGCGCTTTCCTTTTACATCAACCGCACACAACAGTTCCGGGTGGATGACCAGCTCTTTGTTTGCTACGTGGGCGCCAAAAAAGGTCGGGCGGTACACAAGAGGACCATCTCCCGCTGGGTCGTCTTGTGTATCAAGGCCTGTTATTCTTTGGCTAAGAAGGAGCCTCCTGTTGGGTTGCGTGCCCATTCCACCAGGGCAACGGCTGCTACCCCGGCTTTAGGCTGCGGTGTTCCGTTACAGGATATATGTCAGGCAGCTACGTGGGCCTCGCTGCACACGTTTACCAAACATTACTGCCTTGACAGCCAGGTCCGGAGGGACGGCTTCTTTGGCCGTTCTGTCCTCCGGGACTTCCTTGTCTGAATCTGTTCGTAGACCCACCACCTGGGTTGGTATTGCTGGGGTATCTATTCTAAGGTAAGGAATCTGTCACTAACGTGTCTCTTTCAGATGCACAAGTTACTAACTTATGTAACGATATATCTGTAAGAGACAGTAGTTAGTGACAGATTCCTTACCGCCCACCCATCCTCCCCGTTCTGCGAACTGATTTCTAGGGTTAAGGACATCCCTTTCAGGGCCCTAGTATTTTTCAGACACCTATGTCAGCTTCTTGCATGGCTCTGCGTTCCTGGCGCGGAAAGTCGTGTACAGAACTGACGTCAGCGCGCAGGGGCGGCGTCTAAGTACTGCCCGCGACGTCATCCCGGCGATCCCGACGCCGACGACGGACGCGGAGCCGCACGACGCTGCCTACCGACGCGCAAGAGTACTGCTACGCAAAAACTTTCCGGATCCAGCCTGACGCCTGGGGATATTCTAAGGTAAGGAATCTGTCACTAACTACTGTCTCTTACAGATATATTGTTACACAAGTTAGTAACTTGTGCATTATGCATCCCAGAGTATGCTACAATAACTAACTATCATAATGCCACAACTTGAACGAAGAAGCACATAAATGTGGCCAATGGCACACCTCCAGTTTAATATATTTTTTTATTTATTTATTTATTTAGCGTCCCAAAAGGGATGCCCACCGCCGTGCACCAGAATGAAGGGCGTCTGTTCATTGGCGTAGTCAGCACTTTCCGCAATCATATTCTGCTACCTCATATATACAAATCCTCTGCACACGTTCAAAAGTAAATACATCAAGTTACATAAAATATCACAATGAGGCTTGTCTTTATATTTTCAGATGTCTTTAATTCAAGATCTTTAAGCCTTCTTAGCCAACACGTGTTTCGTCGCTGTTACAGGGGATTACCCCACGACTTCTTCAGGGCTGACGTCAGTTTCAAGTAGTCTCTTCGTTCTGGTGATAATTCCAACCCGGAAGGGGTTCCTATAAGTTCTGCTCCTGGAGAGGTAGACTAATTAGTCTCGTGTCCAGAAAGCTAAATATGCTTCAAAATGTAAGGGAGTTTCTTTTAGAAGAGCTGCCCCATCCGGCAGTATTATGTAGAACCCTTCGGATCTCCAGGCCGAGGCGTGTTCGCCGTGCAAATCAGCAGTCTCCAGGAGCAGAACTTATAGGAACCCCTTCCGGGTTGGAATTATCACCGGAACTAAGAGACTACTTGAAACTGACCTCAGCCCTGAAGAAGTCGCGGGGTAATCCCCTGTAACCGCGACGAAACACGTGTTGGCTAAGAAGGCTTAAAGATCTTGAATTAAAGACATCTGAAAATATAAAGACAAGCATCATTGTGATATTTTATGTAACTTGATGTGTTTACTTTTGAACGTGTGCAGAGGATTTGTGTATATATAGAATAAGTGGTCTGCTGGCCACACACGTGGGGATCTGGTGGTTTTTCAATACCTTATGCACCGTGCCAGATTACCTGCCATAACTGATTTGTGCTTGTGATAGACCTTAGAGCGCCATTTTGCCTATTGCTGACCACCGACTGTATAACTGATATTCTGCTACCTCCTCTCACATCGTGTCAAGGAACGCCGACACCAAAAGGATGTTGCTCAGTAAAGATTATTGTAAAGTGCTCTTGTGCTACCGCTGATGCGTTTTACATACCCTGCAGCTTTACTCACAGAGGCGTCATATTGTTTACATCAATATAAAGTGCACGCAAATTACGTCATCAGGGATAAAGTAGACAGACTACTTTATGCATTGCCGATATTACATACTTTTCTGTGTTCTGAAAGTAGAAGGCTTAAAACCATGGATAATAATACAGATTAAACAAAGACAATATTGCACCATCAGATATCATTAAAATGAAATAAAAACAGAAATTAAAACATTATATTTCATATCAGAGTTATATGCTAGTGCCTATTTTACCGGATGTGCAAAAATAGTTAAATTTGCCTTTAAAATTTTATGCAGCTAATTTGGCCCAAGAGGGCAAGGCTTTTACATAGTAGTGTCACAGAAGCACAGTCAAATTGCAAAAGCAGTGTTATTTCGCTAAAGCCAGTGCAGCACATTACCACATGGTAAACCTAAACAAATTAAAACGCGTGTTCAATTACACATACTGCCACATTAAGCATTATTGTCATAATGCAAACATACTCCGCATTGCCCTACCACTTGCATGCCTGGAATTGAGTCCAAGTGGACATAACTTAATATTACTGTCTTCAAAATTACATTACTTATTAAGGCTTCTCTTATTATCTTTCTAATTCTTCCTATTGCAATGTCCCGACTAAAGTGATCAGCGCAAACTTAATTGCTGTTGTGCTTGTATAAATACAATTAAAACCTTTTAAATGCCTCTCCACAGTTAAAAGAAATCAAGAACACAAAGTGAGTCTACAGGTAGGTATGGAAATCTTCCTCGCAGTTCAGTTCCCAGGGTCTCTTAGTGTTTAGTTCTATAATATATCTGGATTCTAGGTGTCTCAAACTTTTCTCCCTGTTCCCTCCACTGTTACTTTTCGGCACAGCATCAACCACAAAATATTCTAGTCCTCTCACATCGCCATTATGTCTTTCCTCAAAATGATGAGCTGTTGGGTATGTTCTATCTTTGCTTTTAATCGCTCCTATATGTTGTAGGATTTTTGATGTACAGGCAGCTTAGTGCTTCTTACATACATAAGTTTACATGGGCAACACAGAATATATAGCACATGATCGGTTTTTCAGTAAAAAAACTTTAATTCTCTTTGTTCTCTTAAGTAGGGGTGATTCATATTCCTTTAGATTAACACCATACTGACAGGCTTTGCACTTACTGAACCTTTTTTTTTTTTTTTAAACAGATTTTATTTGTCAAGTTACGCATATATCGCAGGGCTCTGCACACCAGAGACATCTGCATAATCAAACCATACAAATATAATTGCAGTCGACTTTTCCCAATATAATCAACAAAAGCGCATACAAACAATAAAAGATGATATAGAAAACCCACAACTCCCGCCCTCCCCCACCCCTCCCCCCTTGGTCGCACAATATCCGCATAGTCCTGTCCACATCCTGTATACATACCCACAAGAATGCCCCCCCCGGCCCCCGCATAGCATCTCCGGAAGCCTACTATGTACCTACAAATTACCCCAGTGATTGAGCCTCTGCTGCAGCTGGAGGGTCTACCAAAGGCCCCGATAATCCGCCCATCGTTTCCAGATTTTGTAGTGTTTGCGCGGGCACCCCCTGGCCTTAAAAATAGGTTGTTCCAGCCCCATGCAGAAGTCTAGGCCATTCTTCCATGCGGCCACCGGTGGGGCCTGCGGCGCCTTCCACGCCTGGGCGATGTCCCTTTTCGCCAGTGTGAAACCCAGTTGCATGAGATGCCGTTTGTAGATATTTCCCCCTATCCCCTCCATAATATGAAGCAGAGCCAGCTGCGGCGTGCGGGGAGCTCCCACCCCAGGACCTCCGAGAGACACGCAAAAACCCCCCTCCAAAAACGGTCCAGGGAGGGGCATTGCCAGACGGTATGAATGAACGTGCCCTCTTCTCGACCGCAGCGAAGACATTCCGGGGAAGCGATCAGCCCCGCCCGCCACAGGCGTGCCCGAGTAAAATAGACCCTATGGAGATATTTGAACTGGACCAGGCGGAGTCGCATCGCTATGGCTGCCCCCCGTGGAGCCGCCAAGGCCTCGGTCCAGTCCTCCTCCTCCATCGTGCCCACATCTCCTTCCCAGTCCCCCCAGAGCTTCTGAAGTGTGGTGGAGCAATGGGTAATCAGGGTCTGATAGATCCGGGAAATTTTCCTGTCCTTCAGCTCCCCCATAAAGACTTTCGCTTCCAGCGGACTATATTCAGGTAGCGACCCCAGACCCTCTATGCTAGGGGACAGAGCATAACGAAATTGAAGATGGCGATAAAACTGAGACTGTGGCATAAGGAATTCCTTCTGAAGATCTTGGAAGGATTTAAGTGTTTGGCCCCTCATAACATCCCCCAGGACTGAAATGCCAATGTCGTCCCAACCCCGGAAACCCTGCAGGGCCGCCAACTGAGGTAGGCGTCCATTATCCCAGAGGGGAGTCTCCCGAGTCAGGGCATTCCACCATCCCATTCGTCGCAATGCCTGCTTCCAAATCAGGAACACCACCCGTGTGGCCGACGGCAGCCCGCCCCGCAGCGGCGCCGAATAAAGAATTGCATGCAGCGAGTGGCGTCCCATAAGCTGCCGCTCGAGCGCATATGCCGGATCTCCCCTGTCGCCGTACCACCACTCATTTAGGACCAGCAGATGTGCGGCCTGGTAGTATGATAGAATGTCCGAGGACGCGAGCCCCCCACAGTAGGTGGACCGGAAGCATGTGCGCAATGCTACACGCACTTTGCCCCCTTCCCACAAAAACTGCCCAAGCGCAGCGTTCGCCAGCCGAAACCATCGGGGCGGGATCGGGTATGGGTGATTCTGTAGCTGATAGAGGAGCCGGGGAAGCGCCACCATCTTGAATATTGCCGATCTACCATACAGGGTCAGGGGCATACGGGACCAGGTCTTGAGGTCCGCACGGATCCGCTCCCATACTGAGGCCACGTTACGTTCCCAGGAGACTGCAGGTACCTCGGAAAGAACCACCCCCAAGTATTTCAGTCCCCCACTGCCAACTGAACCGATGAAACCCATGTGCCCATCTTCATCCGATCCCCCAGAGCCCATAATGTGGATTTACGAGGGTTCATATAGAGGCCCGATGTCTCCCCAAAGATCTGCATGATGCGCAGGAGCCGTGGCCCCGTCCTGTCAACCGCTGTGAGGAAAAATAGAACATCATCCGCATATAATGCGATCCTGTCAGACAGGCCCGGAGCCCACTCGAATCCCCGGACCTGCGCATCAATGCGCACCCACGCAGCCAACGGTTCCATGGCTAGGGCGAACAGATATGGAGACAGGGGACAGCCTTGCCGCGTACCCCGCCCAATAGAGAAGGTGGATGAGGTCGCACCAGCTACCCGCACCGATGCCGTCAGATCTGTATATAAGAGTGTTAGATAGGAGAGGAAGCGCGGACCCAGGTTGAGTCTTCGCAGCAATGCAAAAAGGTACACCCAGCTCAGGGAGTCAAACGCCCTATCTATGTCAGCCAAGAGGAGCGCCGCTGGTTCCCCCAACTGCCGGACAGCCGCCACTGCCACGTGTGCTCGCCTAATGTTGTGTCTGGTCGCCCTTTGGGGCATGAACCCGGCCTGATCAGGGTGCACTAGGGCGGAGATGTGGGGCAAGAGGCGATTGGCTAGTGCTTTGGCCAATATTTTCGCCTCCACATTTAAGAGGGAAATGGGGCGATACGAGGCGTGTTGCTCCGGGGGCCGGCCGGGCTTTTGGAACACCACCACCTCCGCATGCCTCCAGTCTGGAGGAGAGAGCCCCTCTCCCGTGCCTCCTCCACTACCGCCCGATAATGAGGGGCCAGCTGCACGGAGTAGCGCCGGAAGAATTCGCTTGGGAACCCATTGGGTCCCGGCGCTTTCCCGGGATTAAGCTCCCCTAGGGCCGTACCCAATTCCTCATCTGTCAAGGGCAGCTCCAACTGAACCCTCACCGCATCCGATACTGTCTCAGGTGGTAAATCAGCTATGAATTTATCTATGGTGGCCACTGACAAGCATTCCTTTGGAGCATATAGATCCGCATAGTAAGCGGCGAAGCTCTCCGCTATGGCCGGGGGATCCGTAATCGGCTCACCTGCCGGGCCCAAGACCCCGGCAGGGCCTGGGAATGGAAGGTGCCTTGACAGAGTCGGTGCAGCATCTTGCCGGACTTGTCCCCCACTGGTAGATCCTGCTACGCGTCGCCAGCCAGGCCTGCCGAGCCTCATCCATCAGAAGGGCAGCGTAGTTCTGCTGAGTCAACAGCAGTTGCCGTCTGAGCTGGCCCTCTCCGGCCTCCCGACACCGACGTTCGAGGGCTTCAACATCCGCCTCAGCTCGAGTCAGTTCCGTTCTGCGCTTCCTACGCGCTGCCGCGCACCAGGAGATATCTACACCTCTCAGTGTGGGTTTCAGTGCCTCCCACAAGGTCGCGGCGCTAGTAACGGACCCCACATTAAACGTCAAGTAGTGGTCGATGGCGTCACTTATATGTGCCCCGTATTCATCATTCTGTAAATGCCACACTGAGAGGCGCCACCGGAACGGTTGCCTCCGCCTACCCATGTGGATCTCAAGTGACACTGGGGAATGGTCCGAGAGGCCTCGAGGCAGAATCTCCGCCGACACCACCCTACCCACCGCAGCTCGGGGGACAAAGAGGTAATCAATTCTAGAAAATGACTCATGGACCGCCGAAAGGTAGGTGAATTCTCGGCGATCACCGTGGAGGCGCCGCCATACATCAACCCAGTCAAGTCCCATCACTAAGGAATGCAGTTTCGTGGAACGGCTACCCATGGAGCTACCCCCAGCCCTCCATCTATCTCTGGCCAGATCCATAACATCATTCCAGTCCCCACCCACCACAGACGGCACATCTGGCATATCAGCCCATAGAGCGAGTAGTTTCTCCACCAGATTCCATTGTAGGGGGGAGGAGCATAGACACTACCCAACACCAGGGGATCTTCCCCGATCTTACCCCGGATAAACAAATAGCGCCCTTGCGTGTCAGTCCACTGTTGTATGTGAGTATAGGGGACACTGCGGTGCACCAGGATCGCTACCCCCCGTGAACCCCTCGTAAAGCCGCAATGAAATACCTGCTGAAACCCATACCGCTGTAGGCAAATGGCCTTCGAGCCCATGAGGTGTGTTTCTTGTAACATAAGAATATCGGCCCCAGTTCGTTTGGCCTGATGGAGTATGGCCCCACGTTTGATTTTGTCCAGGGCATCGCGCACATTCCAACTAAGAATACGGAGCGTACCAGGGGTCACCTGTCTCCCATTGGGCACACTAGCCATTGGGGGTATTACCATTACCATAACTGGCCTTAGGATGTGTCGGTGTATGTGTGAAAAATAACGGACCCTCAGCAGAAGTGCAACCTGTGACCATAAACAACCCCCACCCAACAAACCCCCACCCCATACCTCAAAAACACTGAAGCATCTGTCGCGGCGGGGCTGGTCCTCAATCCCCAACAGGGGGATGGGGGCCGCCCCGACCAATGGATCCCCAACTTACAGCCCATGTCCTCTGGGCGTGTTCCCCACCAGCCCGGGCCGGACAGAGAAACCAGCCCACACCAGGACTCTTCCGATGCTCATTCAGCAGTCTTGGCCTCTGCAGTACTTCGCAGGCCCATAGATTAAAGTTCCAAAGTCTGTCGCCCGGAGGCGGGGCCCCCCCGAGAGGAGGCACCACAGGACTGGGAGCGCCGCCGGGACCGTGACCGTCTGTCACCCTTCTGCTGCTGCCCCCTGGGGCCCCTCCGGGACACCTCGCCCGATGAGGAGTCCGACTCTCTCCCAGGCGGCGTGTGTGCCCTCACCCGCACCGTTTCATCTGTCCATTTAATACGTCTTCCGGAGTATCGAAAAAGTGGGTGCGGGAGCGATATACCACCCGCAGCCGGGCAGGAAACAGGAGGGCATAGGGGAGCTTAAGGTCTCTTAGCCGGGCCTTCGCTGCCATGAACGATTGTCGCTGTTGCTGCACCTGCCGCGTGTAATCAGGAAAAATAAGAATGCGCATATTTTCATAGAGCAAGGGTTCTTTGGCCCGGGCCTGCTTCAGGATTGTGTCCCGATCCAGATAATTCAGGAGTTTCGCTATGACTGGCTGCGGGCGAGCCCCCGGTGGGGGTTTCTGCATGAGCGCCCTATGGGCCCGCTCCACAACAAAGCAACGGGACAAGGCCTCCGGAGGAAGCCAGCTCTCCAGCCATTGCGTGAGAAAGCGTTCCATGTTGCCCTCCTCACATCCCTCTGGAAGCCCAACGAAACGAAGGTTATTGCGTCGGGCCCGTCCCTCCGCATCCTCCGCCCGTAGTGCAAGCCCTTTTTGCACTGACTCCATAGCCGCCACCTTCTGCTTAAGTGAGATAACATCGTCCTCCACACCTGAGATTCGGGTCTCCGCTTCGGTGATGCGTGACACCGCATTGCGCAAGTCTTGTCGCAACAGCATAACGTCTGACCCAACTGCCCCTATTTTGGCGTCCAACGTGTCTCTGGATTGGGTGATAGCAGCCATGAGTGCTGCATTATCCGGCATTGCCCCGGACGGAACTCCAGACGCCCCAGCCGCCGCTCCTGGACCAGTGAATTTATCTATGGGGCCTTGTTTGGCCGGGCCACTGCCACCTTTGTCCCTCGTCATGGCTGCCCTCTGTACTCCCCAGGAGGCCTGGACTGTGTCGGGGAGGGTGTGTGAGCGGAGCCCCCCCAACAAAAGGCTCCCGCGGTCCGACACGACCGCCGAACAGGAGCCCGGTATGAGCTGTCCCCGCACCAGGGCCCAACAAGCCGCCCCAGGGGCTACCCCACGCCAAACTCCGGCCGGGCCCTCCAGTAGCGCCCGCTCGGTCCGGCCGACGCAGCAGTGCTCCGGGTCAGTGCGAGGGCTCCCACTCGCCTGCGATCCCCCGGGTCCAAGATCTCCCACGCTGCACACTCCTCTGGCGCGCACTTAAAGCCACCAGTCTTCAGGAACCTCTGAGGCGCCCACGCGGTCCGACCGGCCGCCGAGTTGAGCACCCTCCTAGGCCCTGGGAGGATTGATGGGGGGGGAGAGAGAAGGTTTACAGCCACCGGGGCCCCGAGGCCTCTCAGCAATCCCTCCGGCTCCCTGCCGCTCGTTCGGTCACCCCTCCCGCGGCCCGATATTGCCGCCGATCCCCCGCTACCGTGTAGACCGTGGGGGAGGGGCACCTCAATACAGGTCCGGCCTCTCCCAAGTCACCCACTGCCAACGCTGCCGGGCACCACCGTTTCAGCAGCAATCAGTGCCGGAGCTGCATAGAGCGGGCGCACCGCTGCGGCCAGGCGGCCTGCGGACCGCACCTCCCGCTCCCAGCGCCACACCTCACCTTCGCGGCTCGATCGAGCCGCCGAGTCTCGCCGTCGGGCTCAGTCTCGGGCCTCGTCGCGGGGCGATGGTCGACCCTCCGCCAGCTGTCTCTGCCCTCCAGAGAAATCCGCTCTTGCACAGGGAAAGGGCGCCAAGGCCGCCCCTCTCGCTCCGGCCGCCTCCGATAGTGTTGGGCGAGATGTCCCGGCTCCGCCGCCGTCTGCTAGGCCGCGCCCCCGCCAGGTCCCGTACCGGCCGAGGCTCGAGGACTCCTCCACCAGTCTCCGTAGGCGCTCCAAACCTACATACGGCGACACTGCGGATATCCCACGACTGCTGCGTCGTCGTAAAGATCACTCGAGCATCGGGGAGTCAGGATAAAATGCAGGATATATGACGGGCTGGACGGAGCTCACTCAGCACACGTCCGCCATGCTGGCTTGCCAAGCCACGCCCCCACTTACTGCACCTTTTGAAGCATTTTCTGTTACCTAGCCAGCTATTCCTTTGTTGTTGCCTACACTCCGGGCTAATTTTTGTTGGAGCATCTCATAGACTTTGACCTCCTGAATGTTAGACCTGGCGTTCTAGGGGCTTCCTTACCAATTAATGGATCGTATTTTATAAAGTGCCAGTACTTTTGAACTATCTTACGGGTAGCTCCTTCCTGTTTGTTGAAAGTAGTGATTAATCTAAATTGAGTAGATTTCTGGGGTTTCTTATTCTTTCTCTCAAAGACCATTTGTTCACTTGATTTGGCCTTAGCTTTCCTTCTGGCTTCTTCAATGTTAGAATGTGGGTACCCCCTCTTCTTGTGCATCAGCGGTAGCACAAGAGCACTTTTATTGAGTTACTTCCTTTTGGTGTCAGCGTTCCTTGACACTGTGTGTGCGAGGAGGCACCAGAGTATAAATATCTATAGATATATAGAGATGTACATTTACAGAAAAACCAAAGGTTAAAGTGGTGTTATAGTTGGGTGAAATTTTCAGTTTGAACTTAATATTTTAAACTTGAAAAAAACACTGAAATTTAAGTAACTGTGACTCGCACCCCTGCCATGCACAGTAATGTTATTCCAGAAGTCATCAGCCATGTTATCAATGATGTCATAGAACATGTTGTGAGTGATGTAATATGTGAAATCATAAGCAGTGCATGGCTAAGGTGTGAGTTATAGTAACTTGAAATAAATATAACTGATGAATTTCAGTGTTTTTTAGCTTAAAATGTTATTTTTAACTGACATTTTCACTGAACTATAACATCACTCTAACCTTAAGTTTTTCAGGGAGTTTCTGAGGTTTTTTTTTAATGCAAAGTAACATATTATTACCGTACCTAACTAGAACTATATGGTTAAAAAAATATTTTATTACCACACATAGCTATGCTAACCCTCTGCCACGCACGGCCTTCGACTGTGCGTGGCAAGAGATTGGCCATGCGCCCAACTACACGTGTATGGCCACTCCTGCCGAGCACTGCCTTCTAGAGCGCGCAAACCCAAACCATCCACATATACAAACATATTAGACCTTAATTTCTCAAACACTACTTAGCAGACTTGCACCAAATCAGAAAAGGCATGCGATATGGGTCAAGTTCTAGTTTTCTGCCAAATTTTGTGTAATTCTGTTCAGTCGTTGGACTGTAGTGCAGTTCAAAAATCCTTTTCTCAGCCCACGTGGCAACTACATTAGGGAACAAGCATTTGCAATGCAATAGGTCTCGCATTAGCAAAGTTTTAAGCTATTGCCATTGTAAATGGCATTGTAAAAGGCATTGTAAATGGCAATGCCTTTTATTTATCTGTTTTCAAAACTAACACATAGATAAAAGGTTTGTTATTTACAATGCCAGTAGCTCAATACCATTGCAGGAGAGAGACACGTAGAGCTCCGCCAGTGCGCCTCGATCTTACCCTATTATTCTTGTACTGGAACGAGCACCTGAGTCCACTGTTGCAACACTCCTACAATTCCAGTAATGAAACAAGAACACCGTTGTATCATAGTGCTGAAGACCCACTGTGTGCTCTGCCAGTGCCCCTCAATCCTGAGCCTTGCTATTGTACTTGTGAGGCTAATTTACAGCTCTGCCAGTGTGACTGAATCCTGATCTGCGCCATCCCTGCCATGCCACAAAGACCCACACGCAGCTCTCCCAGTGCATCTCAATCCTGGACTGCAGCCCCCTATTTGATTCCAGCTCTGATACCACACACTGTTCTTCTAATGCACCTCCTTCCAAAACGTACACCCCTGCCGTTCCATTATATACAGCTCCCCACGTGTACCTGCAGCTGTGAACCCATACGCTGCTCTTCCAATGCACCTCACTCCTAACTTACACCACCCCCTCCATTCCACCTAGATTAAATACAGCTCCCCCAGTCTACCTGCAGCTCTGAGACCACACGCTGCTTCTCCAATGCACCTCCTTCCTAACTTACACCAGCCCCGCCATTCCATCACATACAGCTCCCCCAGTCTACCTGCAAATTGGACCCCACAAGCTGCTCCTCCAATGCACCTTCTTCCAAACTTACCCCACCCTGCCATTCAATCAGATAGAGCTCCCCCAGTGTACCTGCAGCTCTGAGACAACACGCTGTTCTTTTGAGGCACCTCCTTCCTAACTTCACCACCCCTGCCATTCCACCACATACAGCTCCCCTAGTGCACCTGCAGCTCTGAGACAACACGCTGCTTTTCCAATGCACCTCCTTCAAAACTTGCCCCACCCCGCCATTCCATTATATACAACGCCCCACTGTACCTGCAGCACCCCCATTGTATTCCAGCTCTGAGACCACATGCTGATAGTATACCGAGATCAGTTACAGAAAGTAAGTAGATATGATCCGGATGTTAATTACTTTATCAGTGCGTTTATATAGCGCCACAAAGCATGACCTCGCTGTAAGGCACATAGCTGCCTTCCTGCTAAAGGTGTTGTAGTTTAAGACACAGTAAAGTAACTGTTTTTCGGACATAAAATAAGCACAAATCCTTACTCAGGCGAGCCTTACCTGTTCTTCTTGGCGACGGCGTGCCTGTCTGTATGTTACAGGGACTTCTTGCAGAGGTGTAACGTTCGGGGTACAGGGGCTCCTTGGTGCCCAGATGCGCAGGTTTATTTCTTGGGGTGCAAGGGCTCCTAGGCAGTTAGTGCTCACAGCTCCGGGTCGGGCACTCACTCCACGGAGCCTAACAGAAGGAGAGGCGCTGCAGCCTACAGAGAAGCCCGGCCCAGCCCCTGGTTCATGCTTCTGCTGAAGGAGGAGCTGAGGTGGGAGGAGGAACCAGCCGGAGGTAGTGAGTACCTACGTCTGTGTGTTGTGAGAACCGATATAGATGAGCCTCGTCATAGAGCGCCTCTGTGCTCCACCCGAGGGTGGCAGCACAAGCAAACTTAAATCGCCAAGACACATAAGCCCACAGCCAGAGCGTGCACATCGGCTGTCCGACGCCGTGAGCGTGCGAGCGTGCACATCGGCTGTCCGACGCCGTGAGCGTGCGAGCGTGCACATCGGCTGTCCGACGCCGTGAGCGTGCGAGCATGCACATCAGCTGTCCAACGCCGTGAGCGTGCGAGTGCCCATGTTTCCTCTTGGCGGGGGCTTGGTCGGGCCGGCGGAGCTGGGCTTGGGACCGGACGAAGAGCGAGGCAGACTGTATGGCACCAGAGGCAAGACGGGGCTCCCGAGTGGTGAGGAGAGCCCCGCGGCGTGCCGAGGAGACGGCTAGGGAACCTGCAGACCGAGGAGAGACGCCCTCCTGAACCAGCGGTGAGTGAGGGCTTGGCTGAGTGCATTGCCGGCACCCATTGTTTTAGCAGACCCGCTAGACAGCGGGCCGCTCCATCATGGGGGCAATTTTGTAGACCTTCTGAGCCCCGGTGAGACATGTAAGGCGCACGCTGAAGGACACGCCATGAGCGTGCACATCGGCTGTCTGAAAGAGACGCCGTGAGCGTGCACATGGCCTGTCCGGGCGCCGTGAGATGTGCACGCGTATGGTGCGAGCAGGAGTTGTGACAACGCCGCGAGCCGTACGCGTGCACATCTCCTGTCTTGCCATACGCGTGCACATGTCCTGTCCCGCATCGCTAAAAAGTCGACAACAATAGATCTCGCCTACGCGAGCAGCGCATGGCGCTGCATCGCTAGGCGAGACCTAAAAACAAACTAAAATATGTGGATACGTTACCAGATTCTCTGTCTAACCAGTGCACCACACTGGCAATATTAACTGGATACTTAGAAAGTGACAAGACGATATAAAAAAGAGAAATGTATTGCAGCCTATAACACTAGTATGACCTTAATGCTCCTACATAAATAGCACATGTACCACTTCCAAAATTAAAATGTAACTTTTGAAGTAGACATGAAGATAGTTTATAAACTGAAACATAGTAAAGGATTATAGCTTAGCGCCTGATACACCATCAATTCCTTTTTTAAGGCCAAGGCACCACATTAGAAATTATAGCAGGTAAACTCAAACTATCTGTATCACGTGCCTGTTAAAGTAAAATAAAGCCAAGGAAACAGCCAAAAATATAAAAGAAAATATATAAGAAATATACGAGGACAACAATTGAAAAACTACAACAATGTCAGACAGGTGTATCGAACCATGTAAGTATGGTAATAAGCCCCTGTTTAGAAGGACTTGGGCTTGTTGATGTGCTTTGCTCAGAAATTATATAAACCTGATGAAAACAACATGTGAAAAATTAACCCTGTATTAGAAAAAAGAACAGAAGACCATGAATAGGAAAAAATAATTTCAGAACAAATCTCAGTAAAGCAATTTTATTAACATCTGGGCAATTATAAAATTGTCTGCAGAGTTCTGAAAAAGCTAACACCTTTCATAGTAATATTTTAATCATATAAATCTCAATTTGAAACAATTAGAATTGGAAACTGTTTGATATTGTGGTATTCTGCCATATGAATAATCAAGCTAAAACATTGATTCGTTCATGAGTACTTCACCAATCTTTTCACAATATTGTTCTATTTTGTCTTTCAGCTTTGATAAAGCGGCTTCACAAGCTGCAAAACGTGTGTGCTGATCTTACCTCACATTTGTATTTAACAAAAATGTGTTAGGCTTATTATTTTTACATTGGCTTTCTATCCTTGTGAACATGACAATTATAATGCATGTATTGATTACATATATCAAGTTATATAAGTATTTTGATTATTAATTCCAAGAGTTACATTTACATTAAATTGGTGACTCTTGTAAAGCAATCTTCAGATTCCATTATTCAGTGCCTCTAAAGTTCTGTTAATTTAGAACATTACACACTGGGAAGGTGACTGGTGTGTTGGGAGTGCAATTTGCTGTGGGCAGAGTTTTCTCATTCACCTTGTTTTGCATTTTCTTGAGCTCCCCTTGTCTTTTATTTTTTGACTATTGCTACATGGGGATTTGAGATCTCCACTTATTATTCCTGTTTAGAGACATGAGCTCATCCTCTGTAATATCTGGAAGGCGATGAAAATTTCACTCTTTTCTATCTATGAGGAGATGTGATGTCCAGCACCCCTACACGTAGGAAGCATTGTGTTTTCAGTCTGCTATACCTGGAAGTAGATACAAGTTCTCATTCTAGTGTTGATTATCATTCAACGTGTTCTACCTAGAAGTGTTGTGAAAACTCAACTGCTGTGCCTTGAAATGTCCATGGAATCTCGGCCAGCTCTGCCTGGGAATGTCTGTGGGATATCTTGCTATGCTTAATAATCTTACTCTGTTTTTCATACTGTTGATATTCACTGTGTTTCTTCAGTGGTGGTGGCTCTCTGTAAAGTTCTGTGTGAGCTCTTACTGCACTATCTAAGATAGTCTGTGTAATCATTTTCTGCTATAATGATACAAGAGCTGTATAATTGTACTCTGCTGCACCTTGGAATGCCTGGCAACTCCAACTCTTCAACTGTAAGGGGTTGTAGTGTGATTGTACTGTTTATGGATGGGTTGGAACTTTACAAAAACTGGAAAAGACATAAAATGGCATTCTGTTACATATGGGTGGAATGAAATACATTAATTACTGTGCTCTTCATAGGTGTGGTTATGTATCACACCCTCCTGGAAAGATTCCAAGGTCTATAGGTCATGCCACTGTAGTGAGGTCGCATAGTAGGGCCAGATCAATCACTTATTCAAGACTGGGCCCTTTCAGTGTCATAGGGCTCCTCAGGCAAAATGCTGCTACGCAGTGCCTCATCCTTTTTGATGCAAACATTGTAGCACATTTGTGTTGTGAAATGGAATGAATATAGGGACAAACAGACATTTAAAATTATTACAGTATCTCAAAGACCTTTTGCAGATACCCCACTGAACTTCTGCAAGCACCCAGCAGACCCCTACAGAGATCTGTGACATTTTCCCATTCTGTCTTTCTCTTCTCATGCAGATTTCTTGTATTGTACATCCCTTTATCTCTAGTTAACATAGTTTTTCTTCTCTTCTTAATTATCTGTCCTTATTTTCTATGTTAATTACTCTTTAATCCACTGTCTTTTTTCCACCATTGCCCTCAATTTCCATTTTGCACTCCCATAGCCCATCTCTCCCTCTTCATATTCGTCAGCTTCCCTTCTATCATCTCATTTGTCATTCTCCATTTCCCTTTCTCCCTTCATCTTTTTTCCCTTTCACACAGCCAAGTCATCAGTGCACACCTCTTTATTCTTTTAGTTTCCCTACTCTTTTTTGTCTGTTAATCTTCCTCCGCTTTCCCCTTCCATCTCGGGCCTTTCACTCACCATTCTCAATTTCCATACCTGCATTCTACCTTTCTCTCTATCGCCTTCACTTTACTACTGCCTTCTCATATCCAATATCCTTTTTCTGTATTTACCTACCAAAACTCCTTTATACATCCCTATACAGACTTTCACTTTTAAATGCTCAGAATTTGACTGATTGAAGTATGAGCCTGTTGTGAGTCCTATGATATGGGCACTACAGTCAGCTAGTGTTGGGTTCAAAATATTACATGTTGTTTTTCTCTTAGTTTTTTTCCTACACCACAACTTGAATGATTCATGCCCATGTCACCATGACACTGACAATGCGTTGGAACTCTGACTTCTCCAGTTGATTACTTTTTTTTATACCACTGGGATTATTTTCTACCTTGGTAATCTGTTGCTTGCAACCAAAGAAACTTTTCTGCATAAACAGCACAGAAAACAGCAGCCAACCAGCCTCAGCAAAGAATCAGGTCATTTGAGAATCGTAAGGAGTGGGGTGCAGGTGTTTTGATATTGAATGACCCTTTTACATTTTTCCCCAGTGTAACATCCGCTATCCCTGGAAAGTTGTGCGTTTGGTCTGTGGTCTTTGCTTACCTTGGGGTCATGATGAATCTTTGGTCTTCAAAACAAATTACGTATCTGTCTTCCTACGCTGAGAGAAAACCACAGGTAGAATTACCGTCTTGGGTATCTTAAAATACAAGGGAGGAGAAATCCTTTCTTTTATATACAACCCTCACTCACTCTAGTAGTGACATGCTTCATCATTGGGTTCCTCCTGGCTGCTAAAAGCCAGGACGGCCTCAACCATATTCCAGGGAGCTCCCTGGAATACTGTCGAGCCCATCCTGTTCACATTCCAGGAGAACATATCCTAGTCTTCCTTAATTGTTCAGAAGGTCTCCCCTCCCTTCCGGTTGGTTTTTTCCCCTGAAACAGTTGAAAAAGAGCTTTGCTCTTAGCCAATTATTATTATTTATCTGGGTGAAGCAACCAGTCATTCACCACAGATCTCTCTCAGAGAGGTGGTTCTTCAGTAAAATACGGTATGGAACACCAACGAAAGGCTACAAAATTTGTGCAAGAGAGCCTGCTAGGAAAGCTTGAGTACCGAAACCAAAAGACACATTAAAGCCTTTGATATTGAGACAGTTAAATAATATATACACATTGCTCTGAGGCTCAACCTCAAGGCTTCCCACACTCGACTGAAAAGGTGACCCTGAAGGGATGATGCCTCAATCTATATCCTTGCATTGAAAAGAGATGTGCACTTAAAGATTGACCTAGAAAAATAGGGTCTGCCTCAGAAAAAGGATCAACATTGATTAGAAAATTTAATAACGCAGATCAGACAAGACAACAACCTCGTACTGAAGTATGTCAAAATAAATCCTATTGATCTTGAAACTGGAAAAATTAGATATGACACTGAAGCGGTCAAGCCAGCGTGCATCGCTAAGTTTTTTCCAACCACTGGGAGACCTTCCGACTCAGTATATAGGCCACACTACCCGGGTCATCAAACAGTCCATCAAGTCCAGCAGCACTGATGCGAAACACCGCAATATCAAGGAAGAGCCTTTGGAGACAAACCGTGAAAACTGACTTGAAAACCTCAAGTATGAATTTTGTCCAAGATCAAACAGTGACTCTGTTGAACTTTGTTACACACAAAAACACAAAAGACCTGTTGGTGGGACAGAGGTTGATTGATCTGGTTTTGGTGGGTTCTAAATGACTAGTTATCGTCTGGACTATGACTGTGTCTATACTGATGTTAGTAATGGCTAGTGGAGTGAATTTTCGTTTACTGAAACGTGGATATTTTGTTCTCGCATGACTAAAGTTGAATTTATTATGATGTTTTTGTTATAACACTTCAGTTTTCATTTTATTAAATTTTTTAAAATCCCTGTCACTCTAACCCCTGTAGAATTTGCTGCGTTCCACAGCGTCAGAACCAGCCAAGCTGCTTAAGACCAAGTCTCAGGGAGAGATTGCCAAACTGCCTGCTGCTCCAAAAAATTCTCTTACTGATGTCAGGTAGGACTTTTACAGAATCTTCTTTTTTTATCTTTTGTTGTCTGCTTGCTTGGTTGAATGGCTAAACCAAATGACTGTGCATGTCCAAACACTGATGAAGATTGTCTGCTACTCAACATATGAAAGTAGGCAACTGCTTTGGATGTGAATGAGACTCAATGCCTGGTTTAAGTAACAAAAACCATGATTTATTTATGTTTCTGCCATGTGTCTGGTTTCTCAGAACATTGTAGTGTCTACTGCACACATTTTGTTCTAATATTCCTTAGACAAATTAAATCCTAATTTACACGTCACTTCTTTCCAAATATGTAACTCTATAGTGATAGCAACATTGGCCTTGGAGAAAATTTATTTGCCTGCAGGAAAGATCAGCAGTTAGGGACATTAGTGGAATGTGAACTGCTGTTTCAAAAGAGTAATTGTTCTAATCCATACTTTCTGCAAATTCTTTACCTTATGAATATCTCCAGGTGCCAGACTGGATACGAAAACCTCTCTACTAATAGCTCTCCAGTGCTGCCAGGTAGCACCATCCAACTGAATTTACATCTCCTGGTACACAGAACTGACAACACCAGCTTATATACAGTGCTGCCTGACGTGCAGCATCAACTTACTTTTTGTCAAAACCATACAGACGCAGGTCCAGAGCATTTCTGCGGTTTTCACTGAATTCTTCAAAATTGTTACTACGCTTACTCAGCGAAAAAGCTTAGGTGTCACCTCCTAAGTTAGCCAAATGCAAATTGAAGCATCAGTATTGCCTCAAACAGATTTCCCTCTTTACCTCTGTTACATCTATATGTTGTACTGGGCCTGATTCCAGTTCCTTGACATGCGACTATTGTGCTTCATAAACCTGAAGTCCATCAGGTAGCGGGAAGCTAAGTGTTCTTGCCTCTGGCCCTTAAGGAGACCCCTGAATACATTGCCATAAACGTCCAATAATTTATAACTACAAGAGCCATTACTACACAATGCCAAGAGTAGAACATACAGACTAAATAAATCCTGTTCCATCAACACTATTCCTTAGCCCACTAAGCTACTGTAATATTTTATTAGTGAGTCTCACTTCAATGTTCTTTGTCCCTGCTTGAAAAGATCCTAAACATGACCACTAGAATCTTGTGCAGTCTTCCTAAGCATACGCACACCTCATCATATCACTGTCAAGCTTGCTGGTTGTCCACACAAGTGAATTCACAAGAAATTAAAACTTGTATACAATACAACTAATGATTCTGCCCCCCCAACTACCTCTTCAACATCCTAGCCCAATAACCTGCATCCCAACACCAAAAGTCTGCTATTCTTACTCTCCTAGTTGCACCCATGCCACACTGTTCCAACCCTAGTTTTTGTTCTCATCCCCTTCCTCCAATTCAAAACAAACAAAATATAATCACTTGGTACTATAAGGACTAAAGTGAATACTCACCCCTCCCCCCTTTCCAATATCTTCTTAAATGTGAAATAACTGTGCCTGTACATCTCATTTGATACTGATGTTGTGAGGATTACCAGTAAGTAATCATAAGTAAGTAACCTCTACGTCCCTCGTCCTCGATCCAGTCATAACACATGAGGCATACCAAAGCAAACACCCAAGTGAAGACACACCCAAAAATCAAACGGTTATTCAGAGCGCAATTCAACCTGTAATGCTTCATAAAGGTAGACTCAGAAGCCCAAGTCCCTGCACGACAGATCTCATCCAAAGACACCCCATGAAAGGCAGCCCAGGAAGCCGAGACACCCCTTGTGGAGCGAGCCTGCACACCCGAAGGACAAGGTAAACCAGAGCCCTGATAAGCCAAGGAAGTAACATGCTTGATCCAACGACCCAGGGTAAGCCGAGAGGCAGCCTTCCCACAGCCAGCCCAAAAGTCACAAACAGACTGTCAGAGGAGCAAAAAGCCGCCAACCGGTCCACATACACGGTCAAAGCACCCTTAACATCAAGGGTGTGCAACAACTGATCTTCAGGAGAAGAAGGAGAAGGGTAGAAAGAAGGCAAAACCAACTCCTGAGAAGAATGAAGAACGCACCTTCGGCAGAAAACCAGGATCCAAACTTAAAATCGCAGCACCGTCCACAAACCTCAAAAAAAGGGGGGGGGGGGGAGATGAACGGCGGCGTAGCCAGCAATGAAAGGAAATGGCCGTACACTAGCAGAGCTCCTGAAGACCGAGCCCATTAACCCCCAATATCCGAGTAAAAATCCAACAGCGCTGTGCAAACAATGCGCTGCTGGTGTCCGGTCAACAGTGACCCACCTTCAGAATACGACAGTTGGTTCTCCAGTCGCCGTGGCCTGAAATCAGTGTGAGGCCTGTAGGTGTGCTTAAGCCGGGAGCCACAGTGATGGAACGACCCGGCATCAACCAAGCGTGGGCGGGGCACAGTGCTGGCTAGGAAGGTGCCCGTACGAACTGCAACGGAAAGAAGAAAATCACCACACAAGCGGGCGATGTGCTGACCCTGCCGGAAACACCAGCTTTTGAGTGGAGACCTGCAAGGGTCACACTCTCCTCGTAAAGGGAGTTGAAACAGTCAGAGAATGACCTGCGGCGGTGAGTGAGCCTCGCCTTGGAGCTCAACCACAATGCACTAGACGAATGGAAAGCGACCGGGTGCCCTGTGTGGAGTCATCACATGACGGTGCCGCAAGTCCTGCAAAATTGAACTGTAAAAGGTGATCGACGTCACGCACTACATGAGGACTGGTTCCCCTCAGGGACCAGTGTGTCGCATAGCCCTACTGACACCTGTCCCACAGGGCGGATTGCACAACAGTGACGTGTCATATCTCTAACATAGCGCCAAATAAGTACTGCATTGGAACAGTGCTAACTAAAGTAAATTTAAGAAACTTCACCTAAGGGAAAACCGACAGGCAGCGAGGTGGAAACTCCCCTGGTCAGGCGGTGGTGATTACCCAGGTGAATGAAACTAGGACGATCATCCCACAAACAGTCCACGCAGAGAAACACAACATGTCGGGCAGTAAAGGAGGGTGAGGGACACACAAGACAAACACTAGACTAGACAAATACACCCTACAAAAAGGCCTGCAGGATGGAGGCACCCCGACGGAACCAGCAGAAGGGAAAGAAGAACTAACACTGAAAGACATGGCCGCTATCAGCAAAGTGCACACCTCTCTAGAACCACGAACAGACACGGTCTCAACGGAAGTCTCCCTCATGAGAGCGGGTCTATGTAAACTGGGCGCCAGAGTCCAAAAAGTGGAAGACACTGCAAAAACTCTAAAGGTAGACACTTTGCTCCTTCAACAGCAAGTAAAGGACTTACAAACTACAACAATAGCATTTGATATACAGTTAGACGAGTATGAAGGTCAATCCAGGAGAAACCACATAAGAATCATTGGAGTACCCGAACAAGCAGACGGACCAGCGACAGATTTCTTTGTTGAGGAGCTAATCTTGAAACACCTACAACCCCGTGGATTGTCGAACTATTTCTACAATGAGAGGGCACACAGAGTTCCCGGAGGAAGACCCAGACCAGGGGCCCCACCGAGACCGATCTTGGCCCGAATTTTTAATTTCTGTTACCACGACATCATACTACAGACTGCCCGAAGTATCCTACAGGTCCAATATGATAATAGTGCAATTACATTCTTCCCAGACTTCACTATAAATGTGCAAAGGTGCAGCTTTCTCTAGGTCAAAAGAGCACTCCGAGATAAAGAACTCAAATACGTAGTGTTATTCCCCGCTAAGCTAAGAGTGGAAGTGGTTCTACTCCAACCCTGAAGACACTTGGGAGTGGTTAGATGGATGGCGAACAATGGAAAATACAAGTCCCTCCGGAAAACGGGCAAGACCCAACGAGAAGTGGCAGAAACGTGTAGAAGTTACCCAGGAAAAGAACAAACGTACAAATGAGGAACTAGACAAGGGTGAATGACACTCGAACAGACGCCCTATTACAGAACACACTTTGATTAAGGTCTATACTCCGCTCCCGCATCTGGAGGTCTTTTGAGATTGTCTAACGGCAGAAACACCAGCATTGTTGGGACAATGTATGTAACTCTACATCATAACTATAAACACAGAACTCGTACTCCACCCTCTGGACTATGAAGAAACTGAGGTAAAGATGCCAGCAGAAGCGTATATACCACTGCACCGCACTGACACATTACATAAGAGAAAGGGGATGGGGGGATGGAGGTCCCCTTAGTTTTTGCTGGGGAGGGACGACAGGGACTCTGCAATGTTGGGGAGGCGGACAGTTCCTGTACCGTCATGCAGGGAGTGGGGAAGGAACTCTTCAAATTATTACTGAAACTACAATCCGTATTGGTCACATAAGTTGGGGAAGTATTTGTGTTATTTTTTTGTTCAATTGTTAAGGCGCATAATACACAGACACAACTAAAAGACCCACAGTGGAATTGGACCACAATAGGGAAGCAGCACACACCACGTTATCATTTCTACTGCCATACTTCTCACTATATTGGGGAAAGTGTACGGAAAAATACCCACAATCACACCCCGATGATGCCTGACGCTATGGAACCTACTCTCTGACTACTCTCCTGGAACGTTAACCGGTTAGGGGATAGGCTGAAGAGGGGGATAGTCCTCTACTTCATTAAACGACGCACCAGATGTAGTTTTACTACAGGAGACCCACCTCGTAGGCAACACATGTAAAGCATTAAATAGATCAATCAATCAATCAATCACGGCATTTATAGAGCGCGCTACTCACCCGGGAGGGTCTCAAGGCACTGGGGGAGGGGGTAAGTTACTGCTCGAACAGCCAGGTCTTGAGCTGCTTCCTGAAGGAGAGATGGTCCTGGGTTCGCCGAAGGTGAGTGGGGAGGGAGTTCCAGGTCTTGGCTGCCAGGTAGGAGAAGGATCTTCCTCCGGCGGTGGTTCTGCGGATGCGTGGTACGGTGGCGAGGGCGTGGCTGGTTGATCGTAGCTGGCGTGTGGGCGTGTAGAAGGTCATGCGGTCGTTGAGGTACTTTGGGCCCAGGTCGTGGAGGGCCTTGTGTGCGTGGGTGAGGAGTCTGAACGTTATTCTCTTGCTGACGGGGAGCCAGTGCAGGTCTTTCAGGTGTCCGGTGATGTGGCTGTGTCGGGGGATGTCCAGGATGAGTCGTGCGGAGGCGTTCTGGATGCGCTGGAGTCTTTTTTGAAGTTTGGCTGTGGTTCCGGCGTAGAGGGTGTTCCCATAGTCCAGTCGGCTGGTGACGAGTGCCTGGGTGACGGTCTTCCTGGTTTCAGTGGGGATCCATCTGAAGATCTTGCGGAGCATGCGCAGGGTGTTGAAGCATGAAGATGAGACGGCGTTGACTTGTCTGGTCATCGACAGGGAGGAGTCCAGGATGAAGCCCAGGTTGCGTGCGTGGTCCGTTGGCTTGGGCGCGGTGCCCAGGGCCGGGGGCCACCAGGAGTCGTCCCAGGCGGAGGGTGATGAGCCCAGGATGAGGACTTCCGTCTTGTCTGAGTTCAGTTTAAGGCGGCTGTTCCTCATCCAGTCGGCGACGTCTCTCATCCCGTCGTGTAGGTTGGCTCTGGCGGTGGTGGGGTCGTTGGTGAGGGAGAGGATCAGCTGGGTGTCGTCGGCGTAGGAGATGATGTTGAGGTTGTGTCGGCGTGCGATGGCTGCGAGGGGGCTCATGTAGACGTTGAAGAGGGTTGGGCTGAGTGAGGATCCCTGTGGAACGCCGCAGATGACTTCGGTGGCTTCGGATCTGAACGGGGGAGGCGGACTCTCTGGGTTCTTCCGGCGAGGAACGAGATGATCCATTCCAGTGCTTTCTCTCGGATTCCGATGTTGCTGAGGCGCTTCACTAGGGTGCGGTGGCAGACGGTGTCGAACGCCGCGGAGAGGTCCAAGAGGATGAGGGCAGCTGTTTCCCCGTTGTCGGTTAGGGTTCTGATGTCGTCGGTGGCTGCGATAAGGGCGGTCTCGGTGCTGTGGTTGGCCCGAAACCCGGACTGCGAGGGGTCGAGGGATCCATTCGTCTCGAGGAAGGCGGCAAGCTGTCTGTTGACGGTCTTCTCGATGACTTTGGCCGGAAACGGAAGGAGCGAGATGGGACGGTAGTTCTTAAGGTCGGTGGGGTCCGCCGTTGGTTTCTTCAGGAGGGCGGTAAGCTCGGCGTGCTTCCAGCTCTCCGGGAAGGTGGCGGTGTGGAAGGAGGAGTTGATGATGTCCCGGAGATGGGGTGCGATGGTGGCGTCGGCTTTGTTGAAGACGTGGTGTGGGCAGGGGTCGGTTGGTGATCCGGAGTGGATGGAGTTCATCGTGCGGGTGGTGTCTTCGGTGCTGATCGGGGTCCAGTTGCAGAGGGTGGTGGTGGCGGGCGTTGGTTCGGCGGTAGGGTGCGTTGTTTGTGCGTCGAAGCTGTTATGTATGTCGGTGATCTTGCGGTGGAAGAACGCGGAGAGTGAGTTGCAGAGGTCTTGCGAGGGGGTGATGTCGTTGTTTCCGGCGCTGGGGTTGGAGAACTCTTTGACGATGCTGAAAAGTTCCTTGCTGTCATGGGCGTTGTTGTCCAGTCGTTCTTTGAGTGCCGACTTCTTGGTGGCACGGATCAGCTGGTGGTGTTTGCGGGTGGCGTGCTTGAGGGCGGTCCTGTTGTCTGTGGTCTGGTCGAGTCGCCAGGTTTTCTCGAGAGTGCGGCAGTTCTTCTTGGATTCCTTGAGTTCGTTGGTGAACCAAGGGGTTTTCTTGCTTCCGGGTCTGCTGGGAGGGTTTTTAGTGGTGCGAGGTCGTCGGCGCAGGCGGTCAGCCACTTGGCGAGGTTGCTGGCTGCTTCGTTTGGGTCCGTTGTGTTGGTGGGTGTGTTCTGGCTGAGGGAGGCGGTGAGCTGCTCGGCGGTGATCTTGCTCCAGCTCCGGCGGGGAGCCTGTTGCGGGTGGTGGTGGGTCGTAGTCTTTCTGAAGCTGAAGTGGATGCAGCTGTGGTCGGTCCAGTGGAGTCCGGTGGCGTGGCTGAAGGAGATGTGCTTGCTGGACGAGAAGACGGGGTCAAGCGTGTGGCCGGCGTAGTGGGTGGGCGTGTTCACCAGTTGCTTGAGTCCGAGGTTAGCGAGGTTGTCCAGCAGGGCGGTGGTGTTTCTGTCGTTGTTGTTCTCCAGGTGGAAGTTGAGGTCCCCTAGGAGGATGTAGTCGGCGGAGGGCATGGCGTGCGGGCTGATGAAGTCTGCGATGTCTTCGCTGAATAGTGTGCGTGGTCCCGGGGGTCTGTAGATGAGGGTGCCTCGGAGGGTGGTCTTGGGGTCAGTGTGTATCTGGAAGTGTAGGTGTTCGGCGGCGGTGAAGGTCTCGTCGGAGTTAGTCGAGATGCGGATGGTGTTCTTGTGTACGATGGCGATGCCTCCTCCCGTCTGGTTGACGCGGTCCTTCCGGGTGATCTTGTATCCGTCCGGGATGGCTATGGCGATGTCGGGCGCTGAGGAGGCGTTCATCCAGGTTTCGGTGAGGAAGGCGATGTCCGGTGCTGTTGCGTCGAGCAGGTCCCAGAGTTCCACGGCGTGCCTGTGGACGGAGCGGGTGTTCAGCAGGATGCATTTCAGGTGGTTGCTGCTGGTGCTCGACTTGGCGGAGGTGGTGCACGTCCGGGGGCAGGTGAATCGGCAGGTTTGGCAGGTGAAGGGTCCGTGGGTGCGTCTCGGTGAGGCTCGGTAGCAGGCAGGGTTCCGGCCGGCATTGAGTGCGGTGAGTGTGGCGGCGTCGTAGGTCCGTCGAGTGGTGATGCATCGGTGGGATCCAGGGGTTCTGGCGCTGGGCGCGGTCCAGTCGCGGACGGGCGCAGACGGGCTTGCCTTAGGCGCGCCTTCGGCGCGCGCCAGCGCGCGGCCGCCATTTATGGGGAGGTGGGAGGGAGGAGCAGCTGGGAGGCGGGAGGCAGGGGCAGCGAATGGGCGGTCAGGGGGCGGGGCCGCAGGGGACGCAGCGGCGGGAATGGCGAGAGGCAGCGGGGGCACAGAAAGGAAAACAGGGGAGAAAGCAGACAAAATCACGGGCACAGCGACAATGGGGCAGCGAGGGGCACAAAAAGGAAAACAGGGGAGAGAGCAGACAAAATCACGGGCACAGCGACAATGGGGCAGCGAGGGGCACAAAAAGGAAAACAGGGGAGAAAGCAGACAAAATCACGGGCACAGCGACAATGGGGCAGCGAGGGGCACAAAAAGGAAAACAGGGGAGAGAGCAGACAAAATCACGGGCACAGCGACAATGGGGCAGCGAGGGGCACAAAAAGGAAAACAGGGGAGAGAGCAGACAAAATCACGGGCACAGCGACAATGGGGCAGCGAGGGGCACAAAAAGGAAAACAGGGGAGAAAGCAGACAAAATCACGGGCACAGCGACAATGGGGCAGCGAGGGGCACAAAAAGGAAAACAGGGGAGAGAGCAGACAAAATCACGGGCACAGCGACAATGGGGCAGCGAGGGGCACAAAAAGGAAAACAGGGGAGAAAGCAGATAAAATCACGGGCACAGCGACAATGGGGCAGCGAGGGGCACAAAAAGGAAAACAGGGGAGAAAGCAGACAGAATCACGGGCACAACGACAATGGGGCAGCGAGGGGCACAGAAAGGAAAAGGGGAGAGAGCAGACAAAATCACGGGCACAGCGACAATGGGGCAGCGAGGGGCACAAAAAGTAAAACAGGGGAGAAAGCAGACAGAATCACGGGCACAACGACAATGGGGCAGCGAGGGGCACAGAAAGGAAAAGGGGAGACAGGCAGAAAAAACGGGCACCGGGGCCACAAGCGGAGGGCGATCTTACCTGCAGAAGCAGCGGGCAGACAACACAGGCGGAGCTGTGTGGTGGGGGAGCGACCTACCTGGCAAGGTCAAGGGTCGCTCTCCTCACGCGCGCAGCGGCCGCCATTTATGGGGAGGTGGGAGGGAGGAGCAGCTGGGAGGCGGGAGGCAGGGGCAGCGAATGGGCGGTCAGGGGGCGGGGACGCAGCGGCGGGAATGGCGAGAGGCAGCGGGGGCACAGAAAGGAAAACAGGGGAGAAAGCAGACAAAATCACGGGCACAGCGACAATGGGGCAGCGAGGGGCACAAAAAGGAAAACAGGGGAGAGAGCAGACAAAATCACGGGCACAGCGACAATGGGGCAGCGAGGGGCACAAAAAGGAAAACAGGGGAGAAAGCAGACAAAATCACGGGCACAGCGACAATGGGGCAGCGAGGGGCACAAAAAGGAAAACAGGGGAGAGAGCAGACAAAATCACGGGCACAGCGACAATGGGGCAGCGAGGGGCACAAAAAGGAAAACAGGGGAGAAAGCAGACAAAATCACGGGCACAGCGACAATGGGGCAGCGAGGGGCACAAAAGGAAAACAGGGGAGAGAGCAGACAAAATCACGGGCACAGCGACAATGGGGCAGCGAGGGGCACAAAAGGAAAACAGGGGAGAAAGCAGATAAAATCACGGGCACAGCGACAATGGGGCAGCGAGGGGCACAAAAAGGAAAACAGGGGAGAAAGCAGACAGAATCACGGGCACAACGACAATGGGGCAGCGAGGGCACAGAAAGGAAAAGGGGAGAGAGCAGACAAAATCACGGGCACAGCGACAATGGGGCAGCGAGGGGCACAAAAAGGAAAACAGGGGAGAAAGCAGACAGAATCACGGGCACAACGACAATGGGGCAGCGAGGGGCACAGAAAGGAAAAGGGGAGACAGGCAGAAAAAACGGGCACCGGGGCCACAAGCGGAGGGCGATCTTACCTGCAGAAGCAGCGGGCAGACAACACAGGCGGAGCTGTGTGGTGGGGAGCGACCTACCTGGCAAGGTCAGGGGTCGCTCTCCTCACCGCGCAGCGGCCGCCATTTATGGGGAGGTGGGAGGGAGGAGCAGCTGGGAGGCGGGAGGCAGGGGCAGCGAATGGGCGGTCAGGGGGCGGGGCCGCAGGGACGCAGCGGCGGGAATGGCGAGAGGCAGCGGGGGCACAGAAAGGAAAACGGGAGAAAGCAGACAAAATCACGGGCACAGCGACAATGGGGCAGCGAGGGGCACAAAAAGGAAAACAGGGGAGAGAGCAGACAAAATCACGGGCACAGCGACAATGGGGCAGCGAGGGGCACAAAAAGGAAAACGGGAGAAAGCAGACAAAATCACGGGCACAGCGACAATGGGGCAGCGAGGGGCACAAAAAGGAAAACAGGGGAGAGAGCAGACAAAATCACGGGTACAGCGACAATGGGGCAGCGAGGGGCACAAAAAGGAAAACAGGGAGAGAGCAGACAAAATCACGGGCACAGCGACAATGGGGCAGCGAGGGGCACAAAAAGGAAAACGGGAGAAAGCAGACAAAATCACGGGCACAGCGACAATGGGGCAGCGAGGGGCACAAAAAGGAAAACAGGGGAGAGAGCAGACAAAATCACGGGCACAGCGACAATGGGGCAGCGAGGGGCACAAAAAGGAAAACAGGGGAGAAAGCAGATAAAATCACGGGCACAGCGACAATGGGGCAGCGAGGGGCACAAAAAGGAAAACAGGGGAGAAAGCAGACAGAATCACGGGCACAAAGACAATGGGGCAGCGAGGGGCACAGAAAGGAAAAGGGGAGAGAGCAGACAAAATCACGGGCACAGCGACAATGGGGCAGCGAGGGGCACAAAAAGGAAAACAGGGGAGAAAGCAGACAGAATCACGGGCACAACGACAATGGGGCAGCGAGGGGCACAGAAAGGAAAAGGGGAGACAGGCAGAAAAAACGGGCACCGGGGCCACAAGCGGAGGGCGATCTTACCTGCAGAAGCAGCGGGCAGACAACACAGGCGGAGCTGTGTGGTGGGGGAGCGACCTACCTGGCAAGGTCAAGGGTCAGCGAGGGGCACAGGAGACCCACCTCGTAGGCAACACATGTAAAGCATTAAATAGATGGAGATATACATTAGTAGCGCATGCAGGCTTCACATCGGGCTCTAGAGGAACAGGAATACTCCTACGCAGCCGCTTCCCCTTTATGGTAGGAAGATCCTGGACATATCCACTGGGCAGATTTGCAGCAACCACGGGTACATGGGAAGGTAAACCGCTTAATATCCTCTCTGTCTATATACCGCCGGCACCACAGAAGGTGGCCCTACCTGAATTGAGTAAATTAATCCTCGAATTACCAGAGTGGGATTTGATACTAGGGGGGGGGGATTTAAACATGGCTCAATGCGGGCAAAAAGATCGTAAACCCCTCAGGCCTACATCAGGGAGCGGCTCAAGCCTAGCAGACTATTTGGTGGCAATGGGCCTTGCAGACGTCTGGAGAGCGTACAACCCACACACTTCACAATTCACTTTCCACCCAGGAGCGCACAACAGTCAGTCACGTATAGACTGCATCTTAACACTAGCGGACCAGGTACCCTATTTCAAGGACGTGCTACATTTCGCACGTGGAATATCTGACCATTCACCAATATGGGCCCACTACACAAGTGGCACAACACAGATAGGGAAATCGATCACCCTAAACCCTGGGTACCTAAGACTCCCCCCACATATGTGACGATCTAATCTAAACCACAGAATACTACTATAACGAAAACAAGGGTTCTGTAACATCTCTGCAGACCCTATGGGAACCATACAAAACAGTTATCAAAGGACAGGCACTCTCTTTAATGGCCAGACACAAAAAAGACAAGAAGATAGCGCTCACAGAATTAGAAAAAGAGATCCTAGAGAAAGAAGCACAAATAGCCGTCTCGGACAGTGAAGTGACTAACCAAGCCCTGGCCATGAAAGGAGGCAAAAAACAACCTGCAAGCAGTGCAATACAGAGTATATGAAACCTGTGATAAAGCCGGATAACTATTGGCAAGGCTAGACAGGCGCGAAAAAGCAAATAGATAGGTGGCATCCTTTAGGACCAATGAGGGAGCGTTAGTCATAGACCCCCATGAGATAGCTGAGATATTCGCTACATATTTCACGCACCTATACACACACCCACGGGTCTCTGCGACAACCAACGTTTCTAGAGAATTACTCGGAGAAATGCCTCTCCCCTCACTAACCACTGACGATACCACTTTACTGGACAATGACATCACTGATGATGAAATCATCAGTGCAATAAGCAGTATACAATCCGGGAAAGCAATGGGACCAAATGGCCTGCCGATAGAATCATACAAACTCATAGCCTCAAAAATTGCACCCTACCTACGACAAATGTATGAAGACAGTAGACAACAGGGATGCCTGCCCAAAGACCAAATATTGTCCACTATCGTGGTCATACACAAGCAGGGTAAACCAGCTGATCTGTGCAGCTTGTATCGCCCCATCTCGCTGCTTAATGCGGAAGTTAAAATCCTGGCTAAATTCTTGGCATACAGACTTTTGCCATTCATTATGAACCTGGTACATCCAGACCAATCTGGCTTCATGCCAGGGAGAAATACTGCACTAAACCTGCTAGGCCATCAATGAAGAGACTGTAATACTTTCGTTAGATGCCCACATGGCCTTTGACACCATCGAATGGCCGTACCTCTTTGCAGTGCTGGAGCTGCTAGGCTTTGGCCCCAAATATATTGCATGGATCTGAAAGAGACACGTTAGTGACAGATTCCTTACCTTAGAATATCCCCAGGCGTCAGGCTGGATCCGGAAATTTTTTTTGCGTAGCAGTACCCTTGCGCGTCGGTAGGCGGCGTCGTGCGGCTCCGCGTCCGTCGTCGGCGTCGTGATCGCCGGGATGACGTCGCGGGCAGTACTTAGGCGCCGCCCCTGCGTGCTGACGTCAGTTCTTCTTTTTCCGCGCCAGCAAGCGCAGATCCGGGAAGAACAGTGCCCTGGTCATTTTTTGACCAAGCTTTTTGGTGAATTTTTCACTGTTTTTCTTCAATCGACTTCAAGGTGTCGTAGGGATGCCCGGGTTTAAACGTTGCGGCGCCTGTGCTCGGATGATGTCCGTCACAGACCCGCATTGGGAGTGTCTCTTCTGCCTCGGCCGAGGCCACGACACGGAGTCTTGTTCCGACTGCCGGGCCCTCAACCCGAAAGCTTTGCGAGAGCGGTCTCGAAAGCTCCTCGAGGCCCGGCATTCGGCTCTGCGGAAGCCCCGGTCGCGTGAGAGTTCCAGGGGTCGATCGCGGAGTCCACACCGGTTGTCGGCATCGAAGTCTTCTTCGTCCGGTAAGTCAAAACACAAAAAGTCCAAAAAGCATCGTCGCTCTAGGACTTCGCCTCGCCGGTCTCGCGACTCGGCTGAGTCCCCTCCCGGCACCGTCCCCGGACATGCCTGTGGAGTCGCCCCCGCAATACCCGTCCTTCCCAGGTTCGGGGGCGGATCCGGCCCAAGTGCAGGAATTCCTGTCGGCCATGGCCCGCCTCTTCGGGCCTCAAGGTCCCTCCGGTGCGCCTTCGGGCCCCGCGGGCCCTGATGGGGTTGCTCCGGCGTCGCCGACGGCTCCGGCCCCGGCGTCGCCCGTGCCTCCAGCTTCGATCCCGGCCCCGGCCTCGATCCCGGCTCCACAACCCCCATCGACGCCGGTCGACCTAACGACACCTCCGCCGGCGCCGATGTCTCCGGTGCCGTTCTCGACGCCGCCTGGGGCTCCGGGCGGCGTCGTCCCCCAGTTCCTTCCGGCTCCGGGACATGGACCCGGACCGACGTCGCTCGACGCCGGTTCCGGCGCCGATGAGACCTTGGGTCCCAAATGTCCCTCCTCCCCTTATTTTGAACCTGAGGAGGACCAGGAGGACTGGGAGGGTCTGATGACCCTCTGGCACAACAGTGTCAGTACGATGAGGACTGGACAGAGGGTCTAGGGGATGCCAGTGGTCTAGATACTTCCCCTGACACTGGCATGCTGTCTCCTCCCGTGGCTACGGAGGAGGGAGCCAATTTTGCAACGGTGTTGCGTAGGTCGGCTGGAGCCTTACATCTCCAACTCCCTACTGTGGCGGTCAAGACTAATCTCTTGACAGAGGTGCTTCAGCCGGCAGCCTCCTCTACGGAGACTGTGCTGCCGTTTAACGACGCCCTCACTGACGTTCTTTGGGCGCCTGGTCCAAGCCCAACACAGGGGCTCCTGTGGATAGGAACGTGTCCCGACGCCATCGCCCAGCTCCGGGCGACCCCCTGTTTCTCTCTGTCCACCCCACCCCTGAGAGCTTGGTTGTCCAAGCCTCCGCTTCCCAAACCGCCTTCCCTACCGCCCCTCCGGATAGGGAATCCAAACGCCTGGATCAATTTGGGAAGAAGGGTTTTTCTTCCTCCAGTGCTGGCTTGCGGTCCATCAACACCGCTTGCCTTTTGGGCCGATATACCCACTCCTTGTGGGATTCGGTGGCGAATGTTTTGCCCCAGTGTTCTGAGGAGGTGCAGACACTGCTTTCCCGCGCCATTGCGGAAGGAAGGGATGCGGCCAAATACACAATAAGATGTGGCCTTGCTACTCGCCTCCGACTCGCTGGGCAGGTCTATTGCAACGACGGTGGCGCTACGACGCCACGCCTGGCTGAGAACCACTGGTTTTTCAGGGGATGTCCAGAATACTCTCATGGACATGCCCTTTGATGGAGTCGGTCTTTTTGGGTCCAAAGCAGACCATGCGTTGGAGCGCTTTAAGGACTCACGGGCTACTGCAAAGTCCCTGGGCCTTTCTGCTACACGCCCTCCGCTGACTTCTGCTTTTCGCCCCTATCGTGGCCACGGTAGGGGCGCCCCTCCACGTCAGCAGCCCAGCCACCGGCCCGCGCAGCAGGCGTCTTCGCGTGGCCGAGGACGTGGATTCCGCCGTGGCGGATCGGGCAACCAGCGTGCGGGTCAGGCCACCACCTCCAACCCGTCCGCGGCCTCCAAACCCTCCTAGTCCCTCCTTTCAGGTGCACAGCACGCCGGTAGAGGGCAGGGTCCGCCATCACCTTCCCCACTGGCATACCATCACCTCGGACAGGTGGGTCTTGGACATTGTCCGAAGGGGCTACTCCCTCCCCTTCGAGTCCACCCCCCCAGCCATGCCACCTCAATTCCACCGCATGTCAGGGGATCACTTGGTACTTCTGCAGAAGGAAGTCACGGCCCTCTTGGCCAAGAGGGCCATCGAGCATGTTCCGACCCCAGAAGTAGGGCGTGGTTGCTACTCCCACTACTTCCTGGTGCCCAAAAAGGACAAGGAGGACATGCGTCCTATCTTGGACCTCCGGAACGTCAATCGCTTCCTCCGGAAGGAGAAGTTCAAGATGCTCACCCTAGCTCAGGTCTTGACTGCCCTCGACCCTGGAGACTGGTTGGTAGCGTTGGACTTGCAGGACGCATATTTCCACATCCCCGTCCTGCCGGCCCACCGGCGTTACCTTCGGTTCACGGTAGGCCCCGAGCATTTTCAGTTCACCGTGCTCCCCTATGGCCTTACCAGTGCCCCTCGGGTGTTCACGAAAGTGTTGGCGGTGGTCGCAGCTCATCTGCGCCGGGCAGGGGTTTCAGTCTTCCCCTACCTCGACGACTGGCTGCTGAAGGCGGGCTCGTCCCAGGCAGTCGTCTCCCACCTCCAGACTACGGCCGAACTCCTGCACTCGCTGGGGTTCTCCATCAATGTGCCGAAGTCGCATCTGATTCCTTCTCCACCGCTCCTTTTCATCGGAGCAGTTCTGGACACGACGCAGTTTCGGGCCTATCCTCCCGAACGGCGAGTCCGGGATATTCAGGCTATGATTCCAATCTTTCAGCCTTTATCCTGGGTTTCGGTACGGATGACCCTGAGGCTGCTGGGCCTCAAGGCCTCCTGCATCCTGCTGGTCAATCATGCCAGATGGCATATGCGGGCTCTGCAGTGGGACCTGAAGTTCCAGTGGGCGCAGCACCGGGCAACCTGTCCGATCACGTCCAGATCTCGGAGGGGACTGCAAAACAGTTGCAGTGGTGGCTCTCGAACCGGCAATGGGTCATGGGCAGATCCCTCTCCCTTCCCCAGCCAGAGCACACAGTTGTGACGGACGCGTCCCTTCTTGGATGGGGCGGTCACATGGGAGAGGCGGAGATCAGAGGCCTCTGGTCTCCGGCGGAGTCCCGGCTCCATATCAACCATCTGGAGCTCCGGGCGATCCGACTTGCACTCAAGGCATTCCTTCCCTCTGTCAAAGGGAAGGTAGTGCAGGTGTTCACAGACAACACCACCGCCATGTGGTACTGCAACAAACGGGGTGGGGTCGTGGACCCTTTGTCAGGAGGCTCTGCGCCTCTGGACATGGCTGGAACATCAGGGCATGTTCCTGATGGTTCAACACCTGGCAGGTTCCCTGAACGCCAGGGCGGACGAACTCAGCCGCAGGTGCATGATGGATCACGAATGGCGTCTTCACTCGGAAGTGGCGCAAGGACTCTTTCTACAGTGGGGAGAGCCTTGGTTAGATCTATTCGCCACCGAAGAGAACGCGCAATGTCATCAGTTCTGCGCATTGGAATTTCCAAGGCGGCACTCGCTCGGCGACGCTTTTCGTCACGAGTGGAGTTCCGGTCCATTGTACGCCTTTCCGCCTATACCACTTCTACCCAGAGTGTTGAAGAAGATTCGGCACGACCGGGCCCAAGTCATTCTTGTGGCTCCGGACTGGGCTCGAAGAGTTTGGTATCCCGAGCTACTCAATATGAGCGTAGATCCCCCGATCCGTCTGCCTCTTCGGGAGGATCTTCTGTCGCAGCAGCAGGGGACGGTCCTCCACCCGAACCTGTCCAGTCTACACCTGCTTGCGTGGAGATTGAGCGGCGGCAGTTGATTCCTTTCGACTTGCCTCCCGAAGTTTGTGATGTGATTCTGGCAGCCAGGCGTCCCTCCACTGAGGTGGTATACGCCTGCAGGTGGAACAAATTTGTGGCATGGTGCACAGCAAAGGCTGTGAATCCCTTTCTGCCCCTCTTTCTGAGGTCCTTCTGTTCCTTCTTTCTCTGGCCCAACAGGGTTCTGCCCTGGGTACCATCAAGGGTTATCTTTGTGCTATCTCGGCCTTCCTCAGGCTCCCTGATCAGCCCTCCCTTTTCAAGTCCCCTGTTGTTAACAGGTTCTTAAAAGGCATTACTCACCTCTTCCCTCCTGTTCCGTTTGTGATGCCTCAGTGGGACTTGAACTTGGTTCTTACCTTTTAATGTGCGCTCCCTTTGAGCTCTCTACATAACTGTCCTCTTCGTCTTCTGACTCTGAAGACAGCCTTTCTGGTGGCCATCACCTCCGCTCGGCGGGTGAGTGAGCTCCAGGCTCTATCTTGCAAACCTCCCTTTCTGTCTGTTCATCCAGACAAGGTTGTTCTTCGGACGCGTCCGTCCTTCTTGCCAAAGGTGGTTACTGCTTTCCACATTGGGCAGACCATCACTTTGCCCACCTTCTTTCCGCCTCCGCATCCTTCCAGAGAGGAAGAGAGGCTCCACCGTCTGGACCCAAAACGTGCGCTCTCCTTCTATATCGACCGCACAAAACACTTCCGGGTGGATGACCAGCTCTTTGTTGGCTACGTGGGCGCCAAAAAAGGTTGGGCGGTGCACAAGAGGACCATCTCCCGCTGGGTTACCTTGTGCATCAAGACCTGCTATTCTTTGGCTAAGAAGGAGCCTCCTGTTGGGCTGCGTGCCCATTCCACCAGGGCAACGGCTGCTACCACGGCCTTGGGCCGCGGTGTTCCGCTGCCGGTTGTCTGTCAAGCAGCTACGTGGGCCTCGCTGCACACGTTTACAAAGCATTACTGCCTTGACAGTCAGGTCCGGAGGGACGGCTTCTTTGGCCGTTCTGTCCTCCAGGACTTCCTTGTCTGATCTTTGTTCGCAGACCCACCACCGGGGTTGGTATTGCTGGGGTATCTATTCTAAGGTAAGGAATCTGTCACTAACGTGTCTCTTTCAGATGCACAAGTTACTAACTTGTGTAACGATATATCTGTAAGAGACAGTAGTTAGTGACAGATTCTACCGCCCACCCATCCTCCCCGTTCTGCGAACTGATTTCTAGGGTTAAGGACATCCCTTTCAGGGCCCTAGTATTTTTCAGACACCTATGTCAGCTTCTTGCATGGCTCTGCGTTCCTGGCGCGGAAAGTCGTGTACAGAACTGACGTCAGCGCGCAGGGGCGGCGCCTAAGTACTGCCCGCGACGTCATCCCGGCGATCACGACGCCGACGACGGACGCGGAGCCGCACAACGCCGCCTACCGACGCGCAAGGGTACTGCTACGCAAGAAAAACTTTCCGGATCCAGCCTGACGCCTGGGGATATACTAAGGTAAGGAATCTGTCACTAACTACTGTCTCTTACAGATATATCGTTACACAAGTTAGTAACTTGTGCATTAGGCTGCAATATACTGAACCTCTAGCACAAGTAGTAGTGAACGGACATACTTCACACAACTTTCCCCTTAAACGGGGTACAGGACAGGGATGTCCTCTATCACCTTGGATTTTTGCATTAATTCTGGAACCCCTTGTAACCTGGATAAGAGGAGATCCGTTAATCCGAGGATTGCGGTGGACTGAGATATGGGAGGACAGAATCTCCTTATATGTGGACGATATTGCATATGCGGCATCGCCGCATTTTTCCATAAATGGGATCATGCAAATCTTCACTAACTTCCGGAAATACTCCGTTACACCATCAATTGGTCCAAATCTGTACTATTTATCCATCAAGGACCTAACCCAAAACTACCATCGAATTGCGCGGTGACGGTGGCCGAGGAAGGTTTCCGTTACTTAGGGATCTATGTTACAAGAGAACCTGCCCTTTTCTACACACACAGCCTACTTGCCCCCCTAAGACGACTGCAAAATGACACACAACACTAGAAAACTTTACCATTGTCCCTACTGGGCCGTGTGCCCTTTTCAAAATGATGGGAACAGTGGTCCTGCCACACAAGGACAGTTTCTATTTATGACACCCTTTAAAGGTGGGAATTCACAACATATGTTTAAGCAGCACACACTAAATACAACACCAATTTTGATTCATCAAATCTTTTTTGTATTTTTAGGAATTTGGAGGAACAAACACATTTTTTTTTTACCTATTGACAATATGAGACATACACAACAAAATACAAAAACATGTTCACACTGGTGACACAAAAGTGGTGACAGATTGTGACAATACACATCAAAAACTCAACAGAAATTTAACAGAGACAAAAAATGTGACAAAAAATGAAAGCTTATTTCTTCTTGTACTACTAGCGACTAGTTCTAGAACTAGCATGTATTCAGCCAAGCAAGATCTATATATTTGAGTGGTCTTGTTAGGGTTTCTGTGGTCGCTAGTAGTGCAAGAAGAAATAAGTAATTTTCTTCTTTTTTTTTTGTTTATTCCTCCAAATTTCTAAAAATACAAAAAAGTTGTTTCTTTACAACCTTTCCTGACGCCGAAACTCCCGGCGCTGCAGCCCGCCGGCAGCGCCAGCCTCATTTCTATCCCCGACGATCCAGAGCAGTATCGGCAACGATAGAACCCTTGGGTTCTGGGTCGTTCCTCAGCCCTATTCTGATGGGCTACTAATGATAGAAGATTGGGAGGGGTCGCTGGACCCTTTACAAGACCAACCTTATCAAGACATGAACTGGTGAGGCCAGCGGACTGGATACCTCTCCAGATTCTGGCCTGCTTTCTCCCCCTACCGTGGCTACGGAGGAGGGAGCATCATACTCTATGGTGGGGCCAGCAGCAGCTGAGGTCCTGGGCCTTGAGCTTCCTTCTGTGGCAGTCAAGACAAACATCTTGACGGAGATCCTGCAGCCTGATATCCTACTGGGTACCTGGTCCAAGCCCAGCACAGGGGCTCCTGTGAATAGGACAATTGGCCATCGCACTGCACTGTGACCCATCTTTCCTTACCAACCACCCTACCCCCGAGAGCTTGGTGGTCCAAGCCTCTACCTTCGAAGGCGAGTTCCATTCTGCACCCCCAGATAGGGAATCCAAGAGGCTGGATAGTTGTGGCAAGAAAATGTTTGCTTCCTCCAGCCTTGCGATGCGATCGGTGGACACCACATGCTTATTGGGCCGTTATTCCCACACTTTGTGGGAAACAGTTGTGCAAGTGCTGCCACGGGTCCCAGGGGAGGCCTGGGCCATCCTCTCCCAAGTGGTGTCAGACAGGAGAGATGCAGCAAAGTTCGCCATCCGTTGTGGGCTTGACATGACCGACTCACTGGGCAGAGTGATCTCAACGACAGTGGCTGTTAGACACCATGCCTGTTTGAGGACTTTTGGCTTTTTGATGGATCTCCAGGCCTCTCTCATGGACATGTCCTTTGATGGCACCCGTCTCTTCCGAAACAATGCAGAATGACGCTGGAGTGCTTTAAGGACTCCCAGGCTACAGCAAGTCCTTGGGCCTCTCAGTGGCGACTCATCCCCAGTCTGCCTTTCGCCCCTTTCGTGGCTACAGAAGAGGTTTTCAGCTGTGCCAGCCATATCCCAGCCACAAGACCACGCAAGTTCAGCAAACTCTGCGCGGCCGTGGGCACGGCTCAATCTGGCCCCATGGGTCGGGCGGCCAGAGGTCCGGTTAGTCCACCCCTCCACCCCCCTGCACCCTCAGCCTCCAAACCTTCCTAGTCCGGCCCTTCACAATCATGGGCAGCCAGTTGGTGGCAGGATCAGCCATCATCTCCACCAATGGCAGGACATCACGTCGAACAGGTGGGTTCTACAGATAGCTTGAAGGGGCTACTCCTTCCCTTTCGAGACTACCCTTCCCTCCATGCCTCCAACTTGTGACCAGTTAACGGAGGATCACCTGACTGCTTCAGGAGGAAGTCATGACTCACTTGGCCAGGGGAGCCATAGAGAGGGTTCCAGCACCAGAAGTAGGCTGTGGTTGCTATTCCCGCTACTTTCTGGTCCCGAAGAAAGAAAAGGGACTGCGCGCTACCCTAGATCTGCGAGTCATCAACTACGTCCTCAAAAAAGAAACGTTCAAGAAGCTCACTCTAGCTCAGGTCTTGCCTGCCCTGGACACAGGAGACTGGCTGGTAACCTCGGACTTGCAGGACGCCTATTTTCACATTCTTGTCCTGCCTGTCTATTGGCGCTACCTGCAGTTTACGGTAGGCCACGAGCATTTTCAGTTCACCGTGCTCTCCTTTGACCTTACCAGCGTCCCACGGGTGTTTGACAGGGTGATGGCAGTGGTCACAGCTCATCTACACAGATCAGGGGTACCGGTCTTCCCCTATCCCGACGACTGGCTGTTGAAGGCGAGTTCGCTTGAGGCTGTTGGATCCCACCTCCAGACTATGTCGAACCTTCTGCATTCGCTGGGGTTCTCTAACAACGTGCCAAAGTTACTCCTGACTCCCTCTCGGATGCTCCTTTTCATCTGAGCTGTTCTGGACACAGTGCAGTTTTGGGCCTATCCTCCCGAACGGCGAGTCCGGGGTATTCAGTCTATGATACCGATGTTTCAGCCTCTAGCCTGGATTTGGGTGAGAATTACTCTGAGGCTGCTGGGCCTCATGGCCTCCTGCATCCTGCTAGTGACATATTCTAGATGGCATATGGGGGCTCTGCAGTGGGACTTGAAGTTCCAGTGGGCGCAACATCAGGGGATCCTCTCCGACATGGTCCATATCTCGGAGAGAACTACACAGGACCTGCAGTGACACATTAACAGACCGCGATTGGGTCAGAGGCAGACCTCACTCCCTTCCCCAACCAGATCACACCGTAGTAACAGATGCGTCACTCCTGGGATGTGGCGGTCATCTGGTAGAAGTGGAGATCAGAGGACTCTGGTCTCCGGCGGAATCCGGACTTCACATCAACTTGCTGGTGCTCCAAGTGATTCGCTTGGCATTGAAAGCCTTTCTTCCTTCAATCAAGGGATAGCTGGTTCAAGTTTTCACGGACAACACCAACACCATGTGGTACTGCAAAAAACAGAAGGGGTGGGGTCGTGGACCCTATATTAAGAGGCCCTGCTTCTCTGGACGTGGCTGGAACAGCAGGGCATTCCTCTGGTGGTACACCTGCCAGGTTCTCTGAACACCAGGGTGGGAGTACTCAGATTTCAATGCCTAGCAGATCACAAATGGCGTCTCCATCCAGAGGTGGCGCAACGTTTCTTTCAGCAGTGGGGAGAGACTTGGTTGGATCTGTTCGCCTCTGCTGAGAGCGAGCAGGTTTAGCAGTTTTGCGCACTGGAGTTTCCAAGGCGGCACTCGCTCGGTGATGCTTTTCGTCTCAAGTGGAGCTTGTATGCCTTTTCGCCAATACCACTCCTGTCCAGAGTGCTCAAGAAGACCAGGAGCGGCCGGGCACAGGTCATTCTTGTAGCTCCAGACTTGGCATAGAGAGTCTGGTATCCCGAGTTTCTCCAACTGAGCATCGATCCTCCGATCAGGCTGCCCCTTTGGGAGGATCTTCTGTTACAGCAGATAGGAAGGGTCCTACACCCGAACCGGTCAACTCTACGCCTTCTTGCGTGGAGATTGAGTGGCAGCAGCTGATAGCATTCATCCTTCCTCCCAAAGTGTGTAATGTTATTTTGGCATTCAGGCGTCCCTCTACCAAGACAGTGTATGCCTGCCGCTGGCACAAATTTGTAAAATATTGTACAGAAAGATCTATTGATCCTCTTTCTGCCTCCCTCAAGTCCTTCTCTTTACTTTGACCCTTGCCCAGCTGGGCTCTGCTCTGGGCACTCTAAAAGGCTACCTTTCGGCCCTGTCTGCCTTTTTGAGGCTGCCAGACCAACCCTCTTTATTTAAATCCCCTATTGTAAATAGATTTCTTAAGGGGCTTCTACATATGTTCCCACCTGCCCCTTTCATCATGCCTCAGTGGGACCTTAATTTTGTTCTCACCTTCCTGATGTGTGCTCCGTTCGAACCTCTGCACAACCGCCCCCTCCGGGTGCTTACCATCAAAACAGCCTTTTTAGTGGCATTAACTTCTGCCAGGATGAGCGAATTGCAGGCTCTGTCATCCAAACCTCCTTACCTGACCATCTTCCCTGATAGGTTGGTGCTTTGCACTAGGGCCTCTTTCTTACCGAAAGTGGTAACACATTCCTCGTAGGGCAATCTGTCACTTTGCCCACTTTCTATGCTCCTCCTTATGCCTCTGAATAAGAGGAGCAACTCAACCATCTGGACCCAAAAAGAGCGTTGTCATTCTACCTTGACCGCACTAAACAGTTTGGGTTGGACAACCAACTCTACGTGGGGCACGTTGGTTCAAAGAAAGGTCGTGCGATGCAGAAGAGGACTATCTTACGATGGGTCGTCCTCTGCATCAAAATTTGGTGTGCTCTGCCCAAAAGGCAGCCTCCTGATTGCTACCACAGTGTTGCAATGTGGTGTTCCAGTCCTCGACATTTGTCAGGCAGCAATGTGGGCATCGCTGCACACGTTTAGCAAACACTTCTGCCCGGACTGTCAAGTCCGAAGGGATGGCCCTTTTTGCTGCTCTTTCCTGCAGGACTTTTTGATCTAACCTTGTACACAGTCCCTCCTCTGTGGATGGTATTGCTTGTGTATCTATTCAAAGGTATGGAATCTGCGGCTAGATGTCTCTTTCAGATGGACAAGTTACTTACCTTCGGTAACACTTTATCTGGTAGAGACATGATCTAGCTGCAGATTCTTTACTGAGCCACCCATCCTCCCCGCACTGCAGACAGAATTTTAGGGTCAATGCTGACACCCTTTCAGGGCCTTAGTTGTTCAGAAACACACTAATTAATGTCAGTGCACTTCATGGCTCCGTGCTTCTGGCGCCGATAGTCATAAAAAGTAACTGACGTTACTGTGCTGAGGTGGTGTCTAAATAGGTGACGCGGACGTCACAACGGCAGAGACGATGCCGACAACGTCACGCAGAGCCGAACACTCCACCTACCGGCACGCAAGGGAATTGCTCGAAGAAAAATCTTCCAGATCCAGTCTGTAGCCTTGGAAATTCAAATGTAAGGAATCTGCGGCTTGATCATGTCTCTTGCCAGATATGGCGTTAACGAAGGTAAGTAACTTGTCCTTCTAAAGGCAATCACTACATCTACATAAACCTCATTGTTGCATCTATGAAGGACTCTTCCAGGAAGGGTTGGTGGGTGCACCAGTAGAGAACTTTCTGTACGCCTCAAACAGCTGTTGCATGAAACCATCCTAGAGCGGTGAGACTAACTCTTAGATTTCCTCTTGTTTATCAGGAACACCCAAACAAGAGTTCGCACAGGCAGTGCCTATATTCACAAACACGTTTGAGCAAAAAGAAACATAGAAATGCAACTATTATGGCACTACGCAATAAGTCAAACTGAAAAAAGGCGCTACGTCGGGAGAGACACAATTTCAACTGCAACTGGTGTTTCAGTGATGGGGAATGCCACTATGGTATCTATCCACAGAACCACTAAATGGAGTTTTTTGCAAAAAGGTGGGCGTACTCAATGGAAATATTTTCGATTTCCCTGGTTTTAGAATTTTGCTTTGCTTTTCTACCAATCCCCCTGTCTTTTTTACTGGGTACGGCACAAAATGAAGATGGAAACTTGCACTAGAATCCTAATTGTTCAGGAGTGGAGAAGACCGAATTGATTTAGAGACCTCAGGAACATGTCCACAAAGATAAAAAAATTAATTAATTCCCGGATACCCATCTGCTACCAGGGATTAGTGGCAAACCCTGCATCATTCATGACCCAGCTTTGCTTCATCTCAGCTGTAAAAGACCTTGGGTATGAGAGTCCCTGAATCTACTAGATGACTTGTCAACAAGCATTATGATCAGCTAAGAATTAATTTGACAAAATGTGCACACACATTGAAATGGAAATGGTCTTTCCTTTGTTCATGTTGAAAAGGTATGGGCCCTCTCAGAGCCTACAGAGAAGACTCTGCAATGCCTGCTACATCTTAGTCAGTTGGGAGTTATCTATCATTCTATCAGAGCGAACGTAGCTAACTTACCTTGGTAAACAAGATGGCATGGCAGACCATCCATATTCTCCAGAAGAGGTGTATAGTAATTTAAAAAAGGGTTATTTCAATTCTTCCCTCCAGTGGCTAAGCACACACTTTTCTTAGAACTGATTTAGGACCTATCCAGCATCTGCCCTCAAATATTGCTTTCTTGCTGGGAGCAAGGCGATTTTGAGAGCTCAGTCAAAGAGAATCTTTTTCAGATTCTGTAAGCACAAGCTTCCTCTGAGGACTAATCCTAGATTAATTTATGTAGTGCCAGAGCGTAATTACTGTATAAGCATGGATTTGCATGCTGGATCACAGTTTGTAGCACCTTACTCCAGTCGGCAGCTAATAGCAACAAAAAGGAAACCTAGTCCTTCTGAGACAATTCGGCCCAATACCTTTGTTTGCTGCCATTTTCTTACTTGACCTCTTGTATGACAGCTATGTCGAAAGCAATGTTTGTATTTACAAAACTCTGTCTAGACGTAAAAAGAAGAAATAGCTGTAACGCATACACTGCTGCAGAACCCACTTAATTCCAAACTTGCATTGTTACTTTCCTGCTTGTTAGTCTTAATTTAAGCATGCAAAGCTATGAAAAATCATAGGAAAAGTTACTTACCTGTAACTACAGTCCTCCTTTCTCTCCTTATTATGAGGCTTATTTATATTATTACACATGTGGCTACAAAATTCTGAGCTATTTAAGCCTGACTATGGGGTGGAGCTCAAAGCATCTCCAATTCTTTGTTCTGCTTTTGAGTCACACAGATAGAGTGCACAAAGCGTAATTTTAAATAAATGTTTCGTTATGCTGCTCTTCTTTTATTCCAGAGGATTCCCAACCTTGCTTTGAGGAATAATTGATGGATGTGAATCTGTGAAAGATGCCAAGGCTGGAGAACTATAGTTACAGGTAAGTAACTTTTTCTAAGTAGTCACTAAGGCAATTTGAAACATTGTGTTCATAGTAGTTCATAAAGAGTAAAGCAGAATTACCAAAAACATTTCCGGCGTAACTGAAAATCCACCCGGGTCTGGTTCTTAGTGTAAGTCACTATACATGCGCATTCTTTGCATACTCCTGCCATTTAGTGTTGGGCCAAGACATTTGCAGCTTTTAAGGTATAGTGACCCCTCCCTTAGTCGGCAAAGCGCATGGGCATCGACTCCATTGTTAAATTGTGTTCGGCACTTAATTACGGTTTTCTCCTGGGCCCTCTCGATCGCTCGACTCCCAAACATAAGTAGATAACTCTGCAACAGATCTTCAATCCTGTTCTTCATCTCTACACAACATCCTTTGAAGACAAACCTTTTCTCGATGTTTCGCCAGCAGGGCTTTGGTGCCTTCCGGGTCACTCTGTCCCTGGTCTCCAGAACTTTGTTGAAACAATGCGTGGACAGTCATGGCAAATATTTCCTACCCCCAGTGTAATTCTAAGCTCCTCTGGACCTACCACCACCAGGTCTGCAATCTCGGACTCCTCTCTAAGCATGACGACACCACATGCGAGGCAGCCTCATCTTCTGGTCGTAGAAGGTTTATTGGTACCAATGGATGCAAAGAAGGGTCCATTATAAAATGCAGAAGCAGGAGTTCAACGACACCTCGGACATCTTGGGGGAACACAGGGTCAAAGTGGAGTAAGAAGCTGGCCCATCAGATGTGCAGCTTCGCTCCAAATCCGAGGGAAAACAGCAGCAGGAACCCCGTGCTTCGCAGCCTCAGAAGAAGACTTTGACAATGAGTATTGTCGGCACCCACACACAACCCACACCATGCCTGAGGGGGTTGTGTCCCCCAAATGGAAACTTTCTATTTTGACTGGTTGTGTGTCTGGCCCAGAGCTTAAACAACAGCCTGCAAGGCCACCACTGCCATCGGCCATGGTTGACACGGACCAAAGCCTTCGGAACAGACAACACACTCTCCTCCGGCCACAAAGATCTTGCATCAGGCCCCTATGTTGCCGGCAGGGCCATCCACATCGGTGCACCATCATCAAAGCAGAAACCAACTTCAGCGCCGAAGCCCACATTGGCACCTAAATCAGCCATCAACCCTGAAGACTCAACACAAAAAGCATACTTAGCGCCAAAACACCTTCCATGGTCCGCTCCAAGGATTCAGAGCAGCCCATCCAACAGCTGCAGGAGGAGCTAGATGTTCACTTTTCTGTTCATACACCAGCAGGCGGGCAAGATCTCCACCATGCTGCCACTAAAGCCAGTGGAAACTGCCCCCAAGGAAGAGGAAATTTACTTTGGAGGAGCAGATTGCTCTGGAACCTCCTCCATCTCCTAAGCACAGGAGACAGAAGGACAGGGTCACTAGCCCCGTCCCTGCTCAGCCTCCTCCTCCTCTACCACCGCCTCCTTCTCTATCGCTACCTACTCCCCCGCTACATCCTCCATCACTACCGCCTCCCCCACCACCACCACCACCATCACCTCATGCCCCTACTCCTCTGTATTCACCATAGGAGTCCGCACACTTATCTTACGGGCAAGGCAGCCCACTTATGTCCCTGAGCCAATGGATGATCTGTGTTGATCCCTGGGTGATACAGACCCAGAACTGTAGTACCCTGCCAAGCCCACTCTCACTCCGGATGACACTATGGCATACTATGAAATCATACACAGGGCAGCCACTTATCACAAGGTTGATATGCATGTTATCCAGGAAGATGATTTCCTGGTCAAAACATCCCACGTGTCGTTGCTACCTACGCTTCGTGGTAGGTGGTCAACATTACCAGTTCAAGGTATTGCCATTGTGCCACCTCAGCCCCCAGGGTATTCATTAGATGCCTAGCTGTGGTAGTAGCCATCTCCTAAGGCGAGGCACTCATGTGTTCCTCTACTTTGAAGATTGGCTGATGAGAACAAGTAAACAACAGAGTCTTGCTCACACACAAGCCACCATATTCCTCCTCCTCAGGTTGGGATACACAATCTGTGCTGCTAGATGTCACCTTCAGCCCTTCTTGGGGGCCATTCTCCATACAGTCACCTGCAAGGCCAACCCCAGCCAACTCAGGGTACAGGCATTCCAACAGCTACTGTCTCTCTTTCAGTCAGACGGTCCGCTCTCAGTCAGAACAGTAATGCGCCTCCTAGGGATATTGACCTCATGCATAGCCATAGTTCCACATGCCAGACTGTACATGCATCCGCTCCAGCAGTGTCACTGTGAAGATCTAGTATTGATGTGGGTCAGCACCCATCACTCTCTGCTGTGGTGGAACAGCAACAATTTGTTGCCGGGCTGGCCCTTCACATACACCGTTTCGCAGGTGACCATCACCACGGACGGCTCATTCTTAGGGTGTGGAGCGAATCTTCAACAGACAACTGTTCAGGCCTTATTGTCACTGCAACAGCAGTGTCCCCACATCAACTACCTCGCACTCCTTCCCATCCAGCTAGCTCTTGAGTCCTTCCTTCAGGATATTCAGCGCAAGGTAGTCCTCAAAAAGACGGGTAGCATGACTGCCATGTGTTGCCCACAAACGGAGCACACCAATGTTGTCAGCAATGGTGCAGAGCATTTCACATTGAGCGATGTACCATTGGATACACGTACTGGTGGAGTACCTTCTGGGAGTGGACAACTACTTCACAGACCTACTCAGCAGGATGCAATAACAAGTCAACAAGTGTGAGCTCTACCCACAAGTCCCACTTCCATACGTCAATCGTTGGCGCGTCCCCGAGGTCAACCTCTTTGCCACTGCATAAAATGCAAAATGCCACAAATTTGCCTCTAGGATTCCATACCCACAGTCTATGACAATACTCTATGGATGAATTGGTCAGGGATATTTGCCTACGCATTTCATCCTCTCCCACTCCTTCCATATGTGTTATCCTGCCAAATGGAAAAGCTTTGTTCCATACTGCATTTCCAAACATCTGGACCCTCTCAAACCTGCAGTTAAGGATATTATCTGTTACCTCTCCCACCTGCAGAAAACAGGCCTAGCTTACATTTACATACTCCTCCACAATTGCAGCTTAAATGCAGAACAGGGAACACTCTTCTTTATTTAAGATCCAGGTCATCAAGGGTTTCATTGAAGGACTCGAATGGGTTATTCCACCCACCCCAGTCTGAAACCTTGACGTTGTTCTCACCAGACTCATGGGGACTCCTTTTGAACCCCTATACTCTTGTACTTTACAATTCCTCTCCTAGAAGGTAGCCTTCCTTGTCACTATTACATCTTTAAGACGTGTTAGTGACCTACAGTTCCTCACTTTAGAGAAGGCTTTATTCCAGGTTCATGACAGGGTTGTCCCCGGACCAACCCTACGTTTCTTCCAAAGGTGGTGTCCCCTTTCCACCTTAACCAGACTATAGAGCTCCCAGTCTCTTTCCCTCATCTAGATTCAGCAGAGAGTGCCCTTAACACCCTTGATGTCAAGAGTGCCCTCATGTATTACATTGAAAGGACCAAACCCTTTCGCAAGACACAGCAACTTTGTTGCTTTTGCAAAATTTCACAAAGGCATGCATAGCCATACAAACGGTCAGATGTATCCAAACTTACCAAACACAAGGAGATGATGGACAGAGCACTGAAACATTTCAGACACTCACCCCCAGTTACAGATCTAGGTTGAATCATCACCAAACTTACTACATTAAGGCAAAAAAGAACTTTGTCTGCTCCGCAGAGACCTTATTCCACACAAAAAAAACACTATGGCCTACCTTGGAAATATCCCCAAGGCTGACATTTGTAAAGCAGCTCTGTAGTCTACCCCACACACATTTACCAAGTATTACTGTGAGGATGTCATAGCATGCCATCAAGTTAGAGCTGGTTAGACTGTCATAAGAACTCTGTTTCAATCATCTGCACCATCCACCAGCTAACCACTGCTTAAAGGAGTACTGCTTTACAGTCTTTGCAGAGTATGCTGGCTGGCGGTGGATTCGGGGGCATCCGCCATGCTGGTGCTCCTGGATCTATCGGCGGCATTCGACACTGTGGACCATATCTTGCTGTCTCAGAGACTGCGGGAGATGGGCATAGGGGGCACAGTACTGGCCTGGCTGAACTCCTACTTAAGCAATCGCTCCCAGAAGGTTTCACTACAGCCATTTGTGTCGAAGCCGAAACCACTATGGTGTGGTGTCCCTCAGGGGTCAACGTTGAGCCCTCTCTTGTTTAATCTATACCTGGCTCCGCTGTTTTTCTTTGATAGCCAGCGGGCGGGGGGGGGAAAGCGATTTCATACGCTGATGACACCCAGCTGGTCTTTTCTTTTAAAGAGCAGTCTGAGGACTCCTTTAGAAGCTTCAAAGGCTGCCTAAGAGATATTGCGTTGTGGATGAACAACAACAAACTGAAACTCAACACAGGAAAGACGGAAGTGATGTTTTTCGGGAAACAGTCACCTCCAGCACCTGATCTTTGGTGGCCTGGGGAAATGGGCCCCCCTCTGGCCCCAGCAGACAGCATAAAAAATCTGGGTGTGAAGTGGGAGTCTGATCTGTCATTCTCGACTCCGATACGGCAGGTGACTGCCACCTGCTTCAGTAAGCTCAGAAATCTGCGTACATTTTTGCATCTATTGCCAGAAGCGTGCCGGAAAATCACAGTCCATGCCATGGTGACATCTAGGCTGGATTATGCCAACAGTCTATATTTAGGCCTTCCAAAATACCCAATTAGACGCCTTCAGATGGTCCAAAATGCGGCTGCGAGACTGATTAGGTGGGTCCCTTTCCGACATCACGTCTCTCCGCATTTAAAAGAACTCCACTGGTTACCCGTGGATAAAAGGATCGAGTTTAAGGTGCTGACGCTGGCATTCCGAGCCACCCATGGCAACGGCCCCAGCTACCTGAAACTAAGACTACGTGGCTATAAGCAGACGAGATCTTTAAGGTCTAACTCACAAAGGCTGCTCTGCATACCCCGCTTCAATAAGGCCCGCCTAGGAGGTAGATCCTTTACGGTCGGGGCAGCTAAGTTGTGGAATTCCTTGCCAGGCGACCTACGCAATATAGAGGCGGAGCCTCTTTTTAGGAAAAAAAAGTCAAAACCTGGCTCTTTAGGGCAGATTAACGGGTCCATGGCTTTGCTTTTTTGGTCTTCCATCTGCACACTGCCGATCGCTTAGCGCCGGACACCTCTGTTTGAGGTAGCTGTTGCGCTTTACAAGTGTCTGTATTATTATCATTATTATGCGTATCTACTGCCAGACATGCTACGAACAAAATATGTAACTTACCCTGTAAGCATCTGTTCGTAGCGTGTAGTGCTGTTGATTCATATGCGCTCACCCACGTCCCAGTGGTTGCTATAGATGGGAACTTCTTCATTTACATATTTAACTTCTTTCATGGTTGTGAAACTGTCCTATCTACTGCACCATCTCTGTATTCACTCGCTGTGCCAAAAACAATGGATCCAATGCCCATGCGCATAGCCAACTGATGGAGAAGTCACCATACCTCGTGACTCGAAAGATGTCTTTGAAGAAAAACAAGTTGCAAATGTCCGAGCCCAATAGTAGATGGTAGGAGTATGCAGAGCATGTGATTCTACAACACTACACGCTAGGGACAGATGTGTACAATCTAAGTAACATATTCCTTACAGCCCGATGTCTTTTATCAAAACCCATATATGTATGTAATCTATGTCAGTAGCTCTGCAAATATCATTCCTGATGGACTTTACTTTAGTCATTATAGTTTGATAGATGCTTCAAGGTCTTAAAAGTCTTTGTCTTCCTGTCTCCCCTTAAGTGTCCCTGACTGGCTGCAACATCCCTGACTTTATGGGATACCATTTCTGATGGATACATCTGCCTGTGGATTCCTCAGCTTTTGAATTACCCCTTGCGCAGCATTCCACAGAAACCTTTTTTCATAGCTCTCCCACGTCGACGAGGATGTCACAATGGCACTGCTCCGCTCTCGGCTTTGTATGACGTCATCGGAGCCATAAGAAGACCTCGTCTGTGTGCTGACGTCAGTTACCTTTTTTCCGCGCCGTCGACGTAACTATTTTTCTAGGTCTCTCCATTTCTTTGTAGTCTACTTTGTTGCAGTTGTCCTTAAACTGTTTCTTTCTGATGGCTACTCAGAAGAAGCCTGGTTTTATGGTTTAAATCTTTTTATTGATTTTAAGAATGCAAGAGATTACATTAGCCGCCACCTACATCCACTGGCCGGTGGGGAGTGATAACGAAATGAACTGCAAAAAGAACTAAAGAGAGATAGAATAAGTAGTAGAAAAAGAGTAAGAGTTAAGGTGTCTGGGTGTGTTCTTTGTCACGGAGGAGCGGTGGGACCTCTGCCGTCGGTGGTTGTTCCACTTGGGGGTGGCCTACGGGGAGTGGGTCTGCATTAGGGAGCTGGAGTACCTGGAGGTACCGGGGGTGTTGATCGGCTCGCCTCTAGCTCTTAGCCGCCTCCCTGGAGCGCCACGCGGTGGTCCGGGACTGTCGTGTGTCAGCTCTCCGCAAACCTCCAGAGGGGACGGCGTAAATCAGCCCAGGTCTACTTCTCAGGTATGACTGACCACAAGTTCTCGGCTTCTGGGCTCGGTATGCGCTCTTGCTCCTGTCGGGGGGCGGTCTCACGCGAGCGCATCAAGGCACACTCGCACTCGCTCAGTTGCTGGTGTCGCGGCTAGCCTGTACGTCTCCCAATAAAGCCCCGACTCATCAGCCCGGCCTACTCGGCCGCTCTCACCTGCACCAGGTCGCTAACGGGCTGCGGCCACGCCCGCTCCGTCGAGTGTCCAACGGCGGTACCTCCGACGTCCACCGCACAGGTCTTTGCTGTCTTGCTCGGGGGGGTGCGGCTCACTGTTGCTCCAGTAGGGTGCAGTTCTGCGGACAAGCCGCCCACCTCGTGTCTTCCGCGGCCGGCTGCCGGTCGCCCGGCCGGTCCGCTCCTCTTCCCGGTCCCACTGACAGCGTGGCAAACTCTCTGTTACCAGGGGCGCCTCCGGACACCCACGATTACCTACACCGTGCTCAGCCGATTCCCCAGCAGGCCCCGGCACTTCTCAGGCAGAGGCCCGGCGACTACGTGGCCCGGCCGTCCCGATGCTCACTGGCATCCCGTCCGAGGCGCCACCCAGGGCCTCCACTGTTCCGCTGCAGACCTCGGGTCACGGAGGTAAGGGGATCCCACACAGCTGCCGCCATTTATTTCGCAGCACACAGCCCCCTTTTCATCCCGATATGAGGTCCCAGGATAGCTTTTGGATGCTTTGGATCGGCCTTGGCGAGCGGAGCTCCGGAGAAACGCTGTTGCTCCGCTGCCATCTTGGCCACGACCCCTCCCAGAAGCCTGGTTTTAAACCCTGTAGGGCATGTGGGGGCTACACGAAGACTGCTTTGGTGTTTGTCATAGGACCACGACGTCGAAGAATGTTCTTTGTGCCGTCAGATGAATCCAAAGGCACTTAAGGAAAGGCAAGTGAAGTTGTTTATGGCCCGGGTAAAGAAGGAGGAGAGGTCCGAAGGAGGAACAAGTCGAGGTCGAAGTCGCCGACTCCGCACACCTCGAGGTCGTCCAAAAAAAAAACACAAGAAAAAGAGGCGACATGGGTCCAAGCATCGCTCTTAGAAGGAAAAGTCATCGAAGTCGGTGTCCCCGGTCCGGCGTCGTTATAGGAAGGATGAAATGTCCCCTTCTCCTTCACCGCAGGTATCTCCTGTGCACCCTCCGACACAAAGGGGCTCTCCAACTCTGAGGAAATCTCCGATGCCCAGGGGGGAGTCTCCTGCGCCTCTGGACGCTCCGGATCCGGCATCTCGAACGCCGCAACCAGAGCCCGTTCTATGACCTCGATCTATCTCCGGTCAGGCGGTTCCGGATCCATACCCACCTTTCCCGACTCAAGGTGCGGAGCCGTTGCATTTTCTTAATGCGATGTATGGCGTATTTGCCATGGCGGTTAACCCATCCGGCGCGCCGGCTGGACCCGTGGGTCCGAGTTCTTATAATTTGGGCATTCCCCAGCTTTATGCCCAGGCACCATTCATATGCCGTTCATGCCAATGACTCCGTCTTGGCCTCTCCCGAAGCCGAGGTTCTCGACGCGGATTCCATCTCAGGAGGGAAGGATGGAATACTCACTGGCGCCGTCGGGCTCTGTTCCGGCGCTGTCTCAACTTAAGTCAGCGCTGCTGCCCGCTTCTGAAGGTCCTCCATCTACGCCAGCTCTGGGCCTCTGGCGCCGCTGACTCCGAGGATTCGATCGAAGAGGGAGGTTCAGAGGCTTCTGGAAGAAGAGTAATAACAGGAGCAGGCTGAGGAAGCGGAGATATTAGACCCTATGGAGGAGTTTGCAGGACTGCAAGAAGCCAGTGGGCTTGACTCGGAGTGGGAACTCTCCTCCCAAAAAGCTCTTCCCTTTCAGGATGTGGCCACATACCATTCGGTCATAAGAAAGGCTGCTGACCTTTTGGACTTACAATTGCCAACTGCAGAGGTTAAATCTAGTATTTTAACAGAGGTGCTGCACTCTCTTTCTTCTGCGGTGGAGCCTTTGCTTCCTTTCAACGAGGCTCTGACAGATCCGATTTTGGTAGTATTGCAGAAGCCAATGTCTGCCCCTGCTGTGTCAAGAACGGTGGCAAGGCGCTATAAGGTGGCGCCTGGGGATCAAGCTTTTTTCTCATCGCACCCTTCGCCTGAGAGCCTTGTGGTTCAAGTGTCTTGTTCCTCAAAACAATCTGCTGACTCCTTCCCTTCCACTCCGGGGGATAGGGACTCCAAGAAGTTGGAACAATCCGCAAAAAAGGTGTTTTCGTCAGCCAGCATGGCCTTAAAATCAACTAAATGCCACGTGCTTGCTGGGGCGTTATATCCATGCATTGGCGGATTCTGCCAAGGAGGTTATACCTAAGTTGCCAGAGGATGTCCAGGGTCACTTCGCTGAGGTGCTGTCTGACATGCAGGCTGCAGCCCGTCAGGTGATCCAGTCCGTCCTTGATACAGCTGACTCCATTGCCAGGGTAATGGGCTCTTTGGTGGCAACTAGGAGGCATTCCTGGTTGAGAGGGTCAGGATTCTCTCTGGTCGTCCGGGCCACGCTGTTGGACCTTCCCTTTGACGGATCTAGACTCTTTGGGACCAAAGCTGATTCAGCTTTACAGCGATTTAAGGATAGCAGAGCTACTGCTAGATCCTTAGGATTGCAATCCAAGCCTAGGGATTTTGGTTTCGAGAGTTTTCGGGGATTTGGGAGGCTGCTCCTTTTTTTTGCCAACATCAGCAGCAACAGAATGCTCTGTATAAGTCATACAGAGAGAAGGGAAAAGGTCGTCTGCGAGGGGCTGCTCGTCAACAGGTCTCCTCCTCCTCATCCTCCCCTGTCCCCACCACTGGCTCCACAGGGAAGCAGCTCTAGATCCCCCATCTTGGAGCATGTTGGTCCTGTTGGAGGTCGGGGTGTCCCATTTTCTACAAAATTGGAAATCTGTTGCGTCAGATCCTTGGCTTTTGAATCTTGTAGAAAATGGGTACGCCCTTCCCTTCCGGGAGTTTAACCCCCTCCTCGCCAGGGTTGGTGTTCGGAGGGCCATCTGTTGCTTCTGCAACAAGAGGTCCTGTCCCTTTTACAGAAAGGTGCGATAGAGATTGTTCCGGAGCAGGAGAGGGGTGAGGAATGCTACTCCCGGTATTTCCTGATCCCCAAAAAGGACGGTCGTTTGTGGCCGATCTTGGACGTCAGGGTCTTGAATTTTTACCTCACACAGGAGAAGTTCAAGATGTTGACCCTAGCTCAGGTTCTTCTGCGCGGCAGCAGGAAGACCGGATAGTGATGATCGATTTACAGGATGCGTATTTTCACATTCCCATCCTGAAGTCGCACCGGAAGTATCTCTGTTTTACAGTGGGAACTCAGCATTATCAGTTTGCGGTCCTTCAATTCGGACTTACATCCGCGCCTCGGGTCTTCACGAAGGTGATGGCAGTGGTGGCAGCGCATCTCAGAAGTTTTCCCCTATCTGGACAATTGGCTGCTCAAAGCAAGCATGGTGCTTCATCATCTGCAAGTAACAACTCGACTGTTTTTCGAATTGGCTTTTTTGATAAATGTACCCAAATCTCACCTGGTGCCCTGTCAGCGCAACCTGTTCATAGGGGCGATACTGAATACTACTGTGATTCGTGCCTTCCCACCTCCTCAGAGGATTCTGGACATACAGGCTATGATTCCACTGTTTCAAAATGGAGCGGTTTTCTAGTCCTGAAAATGCTATGTCTGCTCGGTCTGTTCGCTTCCTGCATGCTGTTGGTCAACCATGCACGCTGGCACATGAGGGCACTCCAGTGGTGCCTCCGCAGACAGTGGTATCAACACAATGGAGATCTCAGGGAGGTGGTCAGAATCTCCAGGGACGCTGCAGCGGAGTGTTCCGGGCAACCTGTCCCAAGGGAAGCCTTTGCAACCTCTGTCTCCGGTGGTCACAGTGATAACGGATGCCTCCACTCTAGGGTGGGGAGCTCATCTGGGGGATCTGGATATCAAGGGCCTTTGGTCTCCAGAGGAAAGATTGCTTCACATCAATCTTCTGGAGCTGTTGGCTATACGTTTGGCATTCAGTGCCTTTCTTCCCTCCCTTCGCGGTCAGTCAATTCAGGTCCTGACGGACAACACTACCGCGACAGGGAGGTGTAGGGTCGTATTGTCTCTGCAGAGAGGTTCTGCTGCTCTGGTCCTGGGCTCAGGACCACCATATTTGCATAGTTGCAAATCATCTGGCCCGGGTGCTGAATGTGCATGCAGACAGTCTCAGTCGGCATTACTCGGCCAATCACGAATGGCGTCTTCACTCGGAGGTGGTTCACCGCATTTTCAGGATGTGGGGGTTTGTTTCCTCGGGTGGACCTGATGGCCACTCACGAGAAGCACACTGCCTGTCGTTCTGCAGTCTCCAGTATCCGATGCGGGGAGCATTGGGGGACGCGTTTCAACTGGATTGGAGCTTTCGGCTTCTTTATGCGTTCCCTCCCATACCCTTGATTCCTCGGGTTCTGGGGAAGATTCGCCAAGACCGGGCCCAAGTTCTATTGATCTCCCCGGATTGGCCAAGAAAGGTGTGGTCCCCAGACCTTCTTCCCCTCTCATCGCACCCTCCTTGCCGGGCAGACCTCCTTTCGCAATCGCAAGGGCAGGTTCTACACCCCTACCTCCAGAGCTTGCACCTTCATGCCTGGAGATTGAACTGGGCAACCTGAGTTCTTTCTCTCTCCCTCCGGATGTGGCGGATGTTCTATTATCGGCCAGAAGACACTCCACCAAATCTGTCTATTCCTGTAGATGGGCCAGATTTGTTAAGTGGTGTGGAGAGAGTTCAATTGATCCTCTGAAGGCCCATTTGTCTGATATTCTTAGTTTTTCTCTTTCCTTGGCCCAGCAAGGTTGTGCTGTGGAGACTGTTAAGAGCTACTTGTCGGCTTTATCAGCCTTCCTTTGTTTGCCAGACCAACTATCGTTGTTTAAGTCTGATAATCATGAGGTTCATCAAGTGTCTCACTAATAGATTTCCTCCCACTCCTTTTATTATGCCTCAGTGGGATTTAAATGTGGTTCTTACCTTCCTGATGGGGTCTCCCTTCGAGCCTCTTCATAGTTGTCCGTTGAGGCTTCTTACATTCAAAACCATTTTTCTGATTGCTATTTCCTCTGCCAGGAGGGTAAGTGAGCTTCAGGCTCTTAGTTCTAAGCCCCCTTTTACCACTGTCCATGCAGATAAGATGGCTGTCAGGACCAGTGCTGCTTTCCTGCCTAAGGTGGTTACTCCTTTTCATCTAGGGCAGTCTATCACCTTACCTACTTTCCATCCTCCCCCTCACCCTTCCAAGGAGGAGAAGAGACTTCACCGCCTGGACCCTAAGAGGGAGGTCAGCTTTTACCTGGACAGAACCAAGGACTTAAGGCTGGACGACCAGCTCTTCATTGGTTACATGTGAAGAATAAAGGGCAAAGCTGTCCACAAGCGAACGCTTTCCAGGTGGATCATCTTGTGCCTCAAGATCTGCTACGCTTTGGCCAAGAAGGAGCCGCCTGAAGGTGTTAGAGCTCATTCCACTAGAGCTAAATCTTCCTTGGCCTTGGCTATAGAGGTATGCAATGTGTAAAAAATAAAAAAAGAGATGTGCTAGAATCAGCAGCCAGTCTTCTTTGCATGAATTCACTGGCCTGCAGAAGTGAGGTGTTGCTTTCAAACACCAGCAAGGTTCATGTAGTGAACTCATAAATTGTCACATTAAATACAGAACAGTACAGGAAAAGCTGAACAGCGCTGGGTAGCAGTTTTCATAGCAATGTGCATACAAACGTTTTTGTGTGTTTTAACGGCTTATGTAGATAGATTTTTTGACTGCCCAATTACTTAAAAACATTGCAATTTTTTACAATAAAAACAACTTTTGCCTTTTTATAAAAAGAGTTTGTGTTCGATATGGCTAAAAAATGTCATTTTGATGCAAACTGTAACTCGCATCATATTAAATAGTAATTATCGGGTATTTTTTTTTTCTTCCTTCGGTTATGAACCTTAGAAGCTGATTACGAGTCTGGTGGTCATAAGACCGGCAGACTCACGGTGGGAGTGGTCCATCTGCCGGATCGCGACTTCAAAAGCCGTTGCGGCGGAGGACCACAGGCTTCGGCAGGGAACAGTTGTTCCATAGCTGTGGCGTGGCAGCACTACAATGTAACATGCTGAGCTGGACTCGCGCAGTCCTGCTAGGCATATTACGAGTTTTGCTACCACCAGCCATTTAATGGCGGGAGCCCCGCCATGAAAAGGCTGGTAGTGGAGGAACAAAGGGGGCCTTACAGGGCCCCCATGCCCTCCTCTGCCATGCGGATACATTCAGGGGGGCACAAGATGTGCCTCCCTGTCTGTATTCCCCCAACGTTCGAGCATGGCATGGACGGCCATCATCCATGCCGTGCTGTAACTTTTTTTGCCATTCCCATTGCAGTGCCTATTTTCCAGGCACAGCCATGGGAAAGGCGAAGGACCGTCCGCCTTACATAAGTTCAATTCGTAATAAGGCGGGCGGTCCTTACGCGGCTTTGGCGCAGCTGTGTCAGCGGAGAGCGTCAAAGTCGTAATCAGGCCCTTAGACTGCTTTTGTTATGCGTTTATAGTGTGGGTGCTCTTGAGACTCATTGCAGAATGTTGGTGTTAGTTTTCTTACAAATTAATCTGCCTTTTTTCACTGTATTACAGAATGATCGCAAGTATTATGGAAGGTTTAACTACTGTGGGTTTGAATACCCTGTTTAACACATTTTAAACCATGTAATAATACACTAGAGAACTCTGTTGGACAATGGCATATTTTCCGGTTTGTATTTTTATTCCAGTCTAGTGTACTTTAACTTTACCTAGTGTGCTTGTAGCAGGAAAGGGTGTAGGTTTAAAAACCTGTTGATATTTTACGATTTACTCAAGCGTCTTTTTTTTTCTTTTTCAACGTTGTTTTTGCATAACATATTGTTTAGGACAAAGCAAGTCTTTGTATATAGAGAAAGTATGTAAATTATAACACACTAAGAGAAAATAAACATAACTATGTACGTTTTACTTTAATCTAAATCATTTGTGTTTCTTTGTTTCGTTTTAATATAGATGGTAGAATTAATGACTCTTTAACCAGACTCCAATGTTTCCTTCTTGATATCTAGGCCTCAAAGAGGAAAGATGAGATTCTGGGGGAAGGGTAAACAAGGAGAAAAGAAGCTGCCCCATGATAAGTTGACGACTCAGTCTGAACTATTAGAGTTGTACTCTGATCATGAAACACCTAAAGTAGATCTGATACCCAAACTCCAGTTTAATGAAGGTAAGCAGCTACAAGCTGAGGCTCTAACCAGCTGTCACCCCTGCAACTGCAGAACTAGTGCCTCTATACAACTTTAACCGTGCTTGTCAATCCTGATTTATAGCCCCATCCTTCTGTCATTCTGTATCAGGGATACACAAGTATACAGCTGTTGGTCCGACAGTTGAGCTGCTGCACCCTTTTGATATTTCAGTAGCATGGTCCTTCTCACAGTAGAGCCAATTCATCTCAGTTGTGATAACCAGCACCCCCATCTCTTAGAAGATTGTGATTCCATACACAGCTCAATAATTAAACTTTAATCTTCTACCTGCAGCACTCCACCCTTTTGGTAAAAGCGGCTTAGCCAGCTTGTGAATGCAGGTCGATCTTGACAAACGGTATTTGCTGCTCCTTTGCTTATGATGTGACTTATAACTCTGCTCATGCCTCTCTCACCATATTTTTTTCCGTTATTGAGAACTCAGACTAAGTGCACATCCATTCTGTACTGCGCTTTCCCCTGAATTTTCAGAACTGTAATGTCTTCTTTACTACTAATGCACCACAATTCTTCCAGCACTATACCTCTTTAACTTTATCTTCTTTGTTCTAGTAATTGAGCTAGGTCGTCATCGTACGACACCACCACGAAGTCCTGAGCTGCTCAACAATAGAGGAAAGGAGAAGGAAAATAAAGAACCATCTCCAAAGGTGAAGCGAAGACGGAGTTTGAAGATCAGTAGCTCAGCACTGGAACCTGCATCATGGCAAAATGATGCCCTGCAGATAATAAACAGTGCTAGTGATTTGAAGGGCATGGATGACTTTCTTATTAAAAAGGTATGCCTAACTTGGAGCATCTTGCTATGATCTTGAAAGGATAGCTGGAGTTCCTATACGCTTAAAAAAAACTTCTAGTATTGAAATATTTTGCTTTCTGTAGTTGATGACAGCTGCTCACTGTAGAGCTGGAAACATATGTTACAGATACTGGGTGGTTAGTCTGAGTTCAAAAGTGCCAACAGTTGAAATTAGTGCTTTCGTTCGCAAAATCAGAAGATGAAATCCAATCTTTTAATTTCCAAAGTGTGGCATTTGAACAAGTCTCTTCCAATTCCCAGTTTCAAGTCTTCTGGTGAGTCCATGCCCAATGGAATCATTGAAATTTCATTCAGTGCCAGATTCTAGATTTTGGTATCATTGAGTGTTCTAAGGATCATTTCCAAAGACCAGAAGTGATGCTTTTACGTAATGACACTTACCTCTTGTAAAACTTTGATGCTGTGGAGGGTAGATAAAGAAACACCTACTACTAGTGAAATAACAAACCCAATAACACAAATCAAGGAAAAAACAAGTGGGGCAACTAACAGTGGTTGATCCTCAAAAAGGTATCTAGGACACAGACTTATGGGACAATAACACATCAAAAAATAACATTGCTATTGTAAGAACTATAAAGGAAGAAATAGATAAGAAAAATGTATGTCTGTGAGTGTTTTATTTGTTCCCAGTAAAATCCTTCCAAGGAGGACACGCAGTAGTAAACGCTTGGAAACCATTCTAATGAAAAGATAAGAGAGTAAATATGGTCTTAAGGTGCAGCCTGACCATTGGAAACTCTCCTTAGCTCAGACTTAGGAGAGTCGGATTTAATTTGAACCCTCAAGAATCTTCTTAGTTGGGGGTAGGAAAAATAGAGATACTCTGGTAAATGCATACAAGAGTGGCATGATCGAGAGGGAGCCATTCTCTTGAGAGCCAGGCTAGGAAGATGACTTTTCCAATAGATATTTTAATGGAACCTTGAAAGCAGTCTTGAGAGGGGCATAATAAAGAAAAAGATCCACGTAGCTATGCAGCAAGTTTTTTGGGAAAGTTTTTTATTTCCAAGGCATTTTTATTAATTATCACATAACCAGTAACAAGTGCACCCTGAAAAATGTATAGATTCCGTAGACACCGGAGGACTCCAGGACAGTATTGTGTTATCCTCCACATACATCTCCCTCTCCCGAGTAATCGCAAGAGAGGTCCGCCCACCAAGGATAAAACTGAATCCCTGTTTGTAGTTCTTTATGGAGGTGGATCAAGTATAAAGAAGTTTCATTCAAGTTTTATTCATGGATGTCGAAGAATTCTTTTTGTGAGGGGGCTCCATACTAATTCTTAGTGAAACAGTAAGAGCTTTATTAAAACTTGAAACTTTTGAGAGTGGCTCGGGTAAAAATACATTTAACAAAAATCTTGCAGTAGCTCAATCACAATTTAAGTGTACAATTTCACTCTTATTGACTTGGTTGCGGGCTCACTTGAAAACTTTAAAAAAAAATATGACCCCCATCTTAGTTTTGATCTAGACTTAGCCCACTGTTCACAGTTATCCCATTTTAGGTCTTATTCTGCTTCCCTTGTGTATAAGATCTATCAGAAGTACTTGAAATTCACTCTCGTGCATAGCGTGCGACGAAGCATTATTTTGCTACGTTTAGGGATCCTGCCTTTGAATTCCTATACTAAACATTGGGAAAACTCTACTGGCGAAGCAGGAGTTTGTAATCTCTGTAATAGTGGGGAACAAAATCTAGCTCACATGATGCTTATATGTCCAAGCAGAGAGATAGTAGAGGCTCAACATAATTTTTTTTAATCCTATAAGTTTAATGAATAATGTCCTTACGGGGAAGGGAATGATGGCTCTTATAAATTCCCTGCCAAACGAATTTGTATGCAACAATGTATATACATTTTTAAAATCCTTTTTATCACTTTACTAGCAATTGAAGAACTTATGGAAATTAAGAACTATTAATGCTTGTTCTAGGAAAATGTATTTACGATGAAGGTGTTGATGGTTCATATTAATTTTCCGCTAAATGAATTTGCGTGTAACAATGTATATACATTTCTTATTTTTTTTTTTTTTACCATTATAATAGCACTAGATGAAATCATGGTAATTTACTAAAGTCTGTTTTAAAATTGTTATTGTTGACCTCAGGTGAGGTCTAAATCAATTAATAAAATATTACGAATATTAAAGTCTATACCAGAACACTTGTGGCAGCTGATGATTGTTATATCATAAAGGATGACATACTTTTTATCTTTTCCATTCTTCTAGATGCATGATCTGGATAATGAAGACAGTAAGAAGGACACCCTCGTAGATGTGGTATTTAAGAAAGCTTTGAAAGAATTTCGTCAGAATATTTTCAGTCAATATACCACAGCATTGACCGTAAGTGATTGGTGACTTGAAACTTGTGTGAGCAAGGTTGGAGGGATTGGCTCATCCATTTCTGTAAATGTGGTCTATTAGCAATGTTTAGTTAATAAAATAGAAGTACAGTCCAGAAGTAAGTTGATAAAGGTTCGAAGACATGCAGAGCTAAGACACTGCATTGTCCAAACAAAACACAAACATGTACCACACTTACTTCCTCCAAAGTAGCCTAATACGTTTCCCCTACGATAAGAAATAAAATAGCCAATACAGCACGAACACCTTCCACAGGGCTTTAAGTGGGATGAAAAAACGGGGGGGGGGGGGTATCAAAGGGGCGTGGCCAATGTAATTAAGGGCGTGGCTTAAAACACATAAGCTAAAAATCTGTGCTTAGCATAGTGTGCCACCCGACTCGTATTTTGCTGTTTCTGTAATCGCATCCAGATATATGATACAACAAGTAACATCATACCTACAACAAGTCAGGACTATTGGCTTCGTCAATGGTTGTTAGTTGCATAAGATAAATAAGCAGCAACTATGGCTTGTATATAATATTGAAAAAGCTTCCACTTAAAGCCCTGGTGACACCACGACAATGGTACTGCTCCTGAGTTTCAAAAAGAGAAGTGGCAATTTGCACTGTGCGCTATTCAATAGGGCCCCCTCACTCGCAACAGCGCTCGGAGTCTTGTGTTTTAAAAAGCAGACACATGGGAGATGTAAGAAGCAAGGATTTCCCTTCCCCTACAACGCTCACTTGGCATTACGTCAAGCCGTAACTTCTCCACTAGTGAGGTGTGAGCAGCGCACATCGATGTGCCTTCTGTCACTGTAGTCGGGGAAAAAAGAACGGACCGCTTGTGCCAGGGCACAAAACAGAGCCCGATAGAGACCCGTTTCGAGGCCCCCTTTAAAAAACTGCTGGTGCTCAGACCCGGTGAGACCCGGCCCACTTAAAGCCCTGACCTTACATATATGAATTTGTTTAACACTTCACAGCTGAGCATCAGTTTCATAAGTTTTTTTTTTTCTTCTCACAAACGCATGCTACCATCATAAAACACATACCTTTGGTACTATATACAGTGTGATGTCTGGGGACTATAGCATTATGTTTGTAACGTTGGTAGCTGTAGATCACATGCTTTGCCTACTCCTGCCATCTAGTGTTAGGTGCGGACATTGCAAGTAGTGTTTCTTCGAAGCATTCAAGTTTTTGTTTTGAGGTAACTCGTGATACCTCTCAACAAGCATTTGCAATGCAATAGGTCTCGCATTTGCGAGAGTTGAAGCTATTGGCATTGTATATGACAATACCTTTTATTTATGTTTTAAAAACCAACACGTAAATAAAAGGCATTGTCATTTACAATGCCAACATTGCATTGCAAATGCTTGTTCTTTATGTTTGGAAGACCAAGCATATTACAAAACAGTTACCCCTGGTACAACTCTAATAAAACAAGAATGCTGCCGAAGCTTCTCCTGCTGCCGCCGGGAGAAAGATGGCCCATAAAAACCGGGTCCCTTCAGCCCTCTGTTCTTTGAAAGTGCGACCGGTGAGGGGCTGCAGCTGCCTCTTCGTAAACACCAAGAGGAAAGGAAGGCGGAGGTGGGGCTGTGGGAGCCCGATCTGACACTGGACTCGAGCTGGGAGCATGTTACTCATTTCAGTGCTCCATTGTCAATGAGCACAGCCAGGAACCACTCCCAGCCTCCATCGCCAACCATTCCCAGCCTCCATCGCCAACCATTCCCAGCCTCCATCGCCACAGTGAAAACCGACACCCATGCCTCTGAAACACTGCAGTGGGTGCACACGAGCTTCCCTGCTCTTCAGCTGTTCTCTCTCGCGCACGCACACATCTTCCACAGCATCTCACACGCACACACACCTCTCTGCATAGCATCAATTACACCTCTGCATCACACACACTCACCTCTCTGAACAGCATTACACTCACAATCACACCTCTGCAGAGCCTTACTTTATTCACATATACATACACACACACACCTCTGCACAGCATTACTACACACACCTGTGTTACACACACACATCTTTGCGAAGCATTTCACAGCACATGCTGCCGCATATAGCAGCTATTATACACAAACACGTAAAGTCATACATGGCGTTCCACAGCCCCTCTGAACCCTCTCAACACGGAATTATCGAAACACACCTCTAGTCACAGATTCTCACAAACACGCACCTCGCTCTTGTAGTCATTTGCTCCCCCACCACCGTAACACAAGTAACACAACCAGAGCGGCTCTAAAATGGAAGTCACTTAGCTGCCTGAGTACTTTAGATAACTGTTTCGTTTTCTGCTGCATTCCACACCACCCAGTGATGCTGTTCCTGTAATTCCAATGTGGCTCTGGCCCAGCACACGGATCATACATGCAAGCAATAAACACCACTCTATGTTTATACATGCAAGTGACTGAGGCACCCATCAGTGCACATCACAGGCAACAATAGCGGTGCCATTCCAAAGACAGTATGGTTACAATCATTGTACCAGCCCATTCGTGTCATATAAAGATATATCTAAAAAAAATGCAGAAATACATCCTGGTATATCCGTGCTCAGCTGGTGTACATGGCTGTGTTTAAAACATGCAGAGAAAAAAAACCTATCAGGCAGCCACTTACGCCATGGCTTTTGGAAACCCCATTGACAGGAGAATGTCCATAGACGATCCGTTTTTTATAGTCCCTGCCCTGTGCTGCCGGTTTCTCCTGGGAGTCACTTTACCGTACAGATCTTCCTTCGCAGCCATGGCTCCGTGTGTTCACAGCACCATGCCTCAGTACCGAGTCATAACTGACCAGGGAAAGCCCAGCCTCGCTGCTAGAGGGAACTCGTGTTTCCACACAGCCAGCTTAGCATGTAATAATAACCATGACCCCTTGCATTTATACTGCCTGCACGGCCCGCTGAGGAGTCCGGGTGGTGAAGGAGGGACTGGGGTACGACACCTTAGCTACTGGACGGGAGCTGACCTGGCCCGGGTAGTGCCATGTCCCGCTGCCCTTACTGTCCGCGGCACGCCTGACACCCGTGGGCACCATGGAGCGGACACTTCCCCCCCCCAGCCTGACAGAGAAGAGCGGCGGCAGCAGCAGCTCCTCGCCTAGCCGGTCAGCCTCCGAGACTCTGTCCGAGGGCGGCGTGAAGCCCCAGTCTGTGTCGGACTGCAGCGCAGGCTCGTTGGACTCTGAGGGGCAGAGGACCGTCCGGGAAGAGGACCAGAGCCGGGACCGGGTCTGCGGGGAACTTCGGAGTCTGGTCACAGCACTGGAGAGCCGCCTGACCGCAAGGAAGGGCCCCTGGGACGCAGATCCGTCCGGACAAGAGAAGCAACAGGAGGTGAGGGCTCCCGCGAGCGCATTCACTACACAGGATGGGGTTGTCAAAGTTCTCACGAGAGTCCAACGCGCACCGAATAAAAACGTGGCTGCTATTAAAAAAAGCTGTATAACGCGCACAGAATAAACACGCGGCTGCCATTAAAAAAAAAAGCTGTCGTTTATATTTGCTTCGCGGCCGATGCCGCTTGTTTAGATCTGCATCGCGCTTTCACTTTACAATAGCTGCCGCACCACACTGCACTCGCGGGGTGGGGCGGCAGCTATTGTTAAAGTGAAGGTGTGATGAAAAAATAATACACGCAGCCGCCATTACAAAAGCCGAATGGAAAAAAAAAAAAGAGCGCTTACGGACTAATAAAGGAGACCGTGTAACGCCGCAAGTAAACGATCGAGTCCGGATGAGCGGCCCCAAAAGGAGACAGGGCGGTAACAAAGAAACCTCATTTTCAACCACAAGCCAAAGTTTAACATAAACGATGACGCCAGCCAATAAGAATGATGGGCGGGGCTTAAACTCCACTTCTGAAATCTCCTTGATTACAAGATGCCTCGCAGAGCGAGCAGCGCATGCGCGCTGCAACGCTAGGCGAGACCTAAAAACCCACAATGCACCAAGACAAAGATTCCGCCACAGTCATTGGCTTCAGGCGTGCTTTTGGAGCTCTGGGACTGTCAAGCTGCAATCAACAATCATTCAACTGCAGTCACCAGAGTCACCTTAGAAATACCACTTCTCATAACGACTGGAATTCAAACAGGGCTGAAGGGCTTCTCTCTGTGCTGGGTTGTATGAGAATGACTCTTGGGAAGGTTATGGAGAACACGCCCTTTAGGTTCTGGTTTAAGTGTAACACCAAGACCAGTGTTCAGACTATCACCAAGGTTGCAACTTTAGCTTGTCCAGAGACCACAAAGAATTGAGCTCTTCGGCCTACCAGACCTTCAAAAGCAAAAAGACTGTGTAACAATTTGAGCATTGGTGTGCCCTCTACGGGCCATTGTGTGTCTGGGGACTTAAAAGAAGCCTACTCATATGAAAAAGGCCAGTCGGGTATCCCAGTGGATCAACTGGACCAAAGTTCCAAAATCCACTCCTTGTAGTCCTCTGACTGCAAGGAAGAACAGTGCTCAAAGGTCCAATTCACGCATGCACCTAGGACACAGACTGCATCAAGTGCCATCAGAGGTTCAACCCTCTGGAGTTTGACCTCGATAAGCCTTGTGTCTTAGGGCAAGGACCACTGTCGAAGCAGTTGGGCATTTAACCAAGAGACTATTCTAAAGATGTTTCAACATTTGACTCAGTTGACTGTCCCTGAGCCCACTCTCTTCGGGAGCCTGCTTTAGCTCTGGTGAAGCCTCAAAATTGATCTACTGCTCTTTAGCCCGAGTCTATGAGCTGAAACCTTTGGTGCCAAAGTCAGTTCTAAAGTTGGTGCCAAACTTCATTGGCTGCTGACACTACACTAACCATCGAGCTCTCAGAACAGCTTCATGTGAGGCAGAGGAACATTTACATTCATCCTCAGTCTGGCACGATCTTAGCTCGCCCTCCACCACATGACTCAGACCCACTGCCTCTGAAGAAGAAGAAACTGACTTTTTAAGAGGCAATCTCTGATGAATTGCACATGTTCCCCATACTTAAGAGGCATAAGTTAAAGGATACTGGCTCTGTTCCTCAGACTCCACCCAGCTCCACTCCACCACCACCACTATAATCACCACAACTTTTACCTTCCCTGCCACAAACCATACACATTGACTGATAATCAGGATTTTCAGCTTGACTCCCAGGAGCCCTGCTATGAAGTATAATATGGACCCCCAGGATTACACAAACCTTAAACCCTATCCAGTGAAGGCTTCATCTATATACAGCACAAATGCATATTACACTGTAATCCACAGAAAGCAGACCACTACATGGTTAAAGTGCGTGTCATAGAGGACGACAACTTCCTAGTAGGGATCTTCTCTAAGATCAGAACTTCTGTACAATTAGAGCCCATGCTGAAGAGCATGACTAACTGCACAGCGGAAAACTTTAAGGAGCCAGTCAAAGCCAGGGTGGTTACATCTATGATCAAATATAAGTTCAAGCCCTGCCCCTGATGACCAATTTTACCACCAGGCTCATTGGTAGTACATAGGTCTCAAAAGAAGGCATGTGCATAAGGAACATGGAGGCAACCCACCTCTGCATAGTGAAAGCCATAAGATTGATGCAGCTGAAAAGTGTGTGGCAGTGGGAGCAGCAACACAGCGGCCTCTTCTCAAGGTATGACCAATAGTATTGGGAGGAGATGGAACAACTAGTGAAGTTTTTTTCCCTGAGCCCTACAGTAAAGGCAGCAGATAGTTAATGGGGAAATAGTATCTCAAATGCTACCTTTTGCTCTGCATTGGATGTGGTGGATACAGCATCCAGGGAGGTGAACACAAGTGTAATTCCCAAAAGAAATTCCTGGTTGTGTGTCCGGTTTCCTTCTGGAGGTTCAGCAGCACACAATCAATGTTCTTTTTGATGGTGGGCACCATGATGGAAAAATCAAAAACGACACGGACAAAGCCATGGATGCAAACCAGATGAAAACTGGTAAGACTGGTTTCTGATTTCAATACAGCTTTCATCAACAGCAGACATTTCAGGACAAGGCCAGAGGACCTTCATGAGAGGAAGTTTCAAGGAGAATAACAGCGGGAAAGGTATAAGTGCCCAAAGGAAGGATGCCTCCACTTTTAAGCAGTGACTTGCCCACGATCCTCCTGAATCAGTCTATTTCTTCCATAATGGTAGGAAGTACCTCAGACAAGTGAGTCCTGTCCATCGGTCAGGAAGAATACTGCTTGAAATTTCACACCACGCTACCAAACATCCTTCCTTGTCGTCATGACTCTAGTCGGGAACATCATAGATTGTTGCAAGAGGGCGGAGCTAATGCTTATTAGAAAAGGCACCATGTACCTGTTACTCCCCATCAAATCAGTCAAGGGGTAAACTCCTTATAATTCTTTATCCTAAATAAGGACTGCACCCCAAGGCCTATCACAGACCTCAAGCCACTAAACCATTACATACTTTCCGTGCCCTTCAAGATGACCACTCTACACGACTTCATTCTGCTGCGATGCATAGGAGATAATATAGTAACCCACATTCTGAAAGACACCTACTTTCACATGCCCCTTCATCCAGCACACCAGCGGTGCCTCCGATTTTTGGTAAGTGGGCAATACTGATCAGTTCAAAGTTCTATCCTTTAAGGTTACAACAGCTCCATGTTTTTTTTTTACCAAGGGTCCAGCTGTGGTTGCGGCTGACCTATCTTGCTGTGCCATTCATGTCTTTCCATATCTGGACGATTGGCTGATCAAGAGCAGCAGTTACTAGCAGTACCTACTAGCAATACTCAAAAGCTTTGTCACTGTTACACAGTTCTGATAGATACTTCTAATCACAGATTCTTCATGGTTCGAATTTTAAGCAGGCGTCATACTTGGTCCGGAAACCTTTTTTAACCAGTGCCTATGCATGCCAGTAGGTGCCGTTGTGTGACTACACGCTTAAATTGTTTCAGTCTGGAAGTGATGTGCGGAATTGCCTATGGGTGCCACTCATGTACACTTACGTCTGTTCCTTTCTTTCAGGGCCACCAGATGCAGTTTCCGAGATATCCCATGTCTTTTCACAAGACCTTTATCTCAAAATAGTGTTAAAAATCTAGTCTGAAAGGGAAAACGTGAACTTTCAACACTATAGGTTTTAAATCTTGTAGGGACTATCATAAGCAAATGTCTGTCTACGACGAGCAGGACTCGGTCCTATCCTTTTAGCGTATACACAACTTCTATATACCAAACTCACCTCACGTATTCGCATAGGGCGATATATATCGCCAGAATTCGTGGTCCACAGAGGCACGAGGCAGGGCTGCCCTCTCTCGCCTCTCCTCTTTGCCCTCGCGGTAGAACCCCTAGCTATACGGCTGCGACGAGAAGGAGAACACTGGGGCATCCCCATAGCGGATACCGTGCACAGCGTCTCCATGTACGCCGACGATCTTCTCCTCTATGTTCGAGACATTACCAAGGACCTCACACCTATTTGGGCAACACTGACGGAATTTGCAGAAGCCTCCGGGCTAAAAGTAAACTGGAACAAATCCACAGTTTACCCGCTACACCAGAATCTCCCCCCTTGTGATATCTGGTTGGGCGACCAGAAAGTGACTTGGAGTGCGGAGGCCCCTCGATACCTCGGGATCCGTCTCTACCACTCTCCGTCCGACATATTTGAAGGCAATCACCGCAAAGCACTGGCCGGCATCAGATCAGCAGTGGGATTCTGGAAGAACCTCCCATTGGCCCCGATCGGCCGAGTGGCTATAGCCAAGATGATAATAGTCCCACGGTTGCTGTACTACTTCACGATAATACCGCCTAAAGCATTCTTCCGAGACCTAGACTCTCTCCTTGGTTTGTTAATATGGGGATCCGGCAGACGTAGGATAGCACTAACGAAGTTACAACTGCCCACCACGCAAGGGGGACTGGGCGCTCCGTCATTCGAATCCTATTTCCTAGCAGCACAATTACAGTGGCTGTCCTACTGGACGGCAGGCAGACATATAGAAGAAACATACACCACAACCGGCCGAGTGCCCACCCCAGAATTATGCCGCCTATTACTACCAGGCACCAAGCCGAGGCGCACATATCCCATACATGTCGCAGTGGCACGCAAATGCATGCAAAAGATACACCGTATGTCGCCAGGGAAACCTTCGTACTCTCCTCTGCTGCCGCTGGTCGGCTGGCCCAAACATGAACACTATTACACCCCTAACATGCTCCACATATGGACGGCCAGCGGCCTCACTGAAATGGAGTCCCTATTTGAGGACGGACAGCTCAAACCGTTCCAACGACTTATGGACGACTACGATCTCCCCCCTGGCCAGTTCCTACTTCACCGTCAACTCCTCGAAAGCTATCGATCGCACCACGACCTATCAACGGGAGAGCCTGCCACCCACCCAGTCACCCACACAATCTTACATATGGGAGCGGGGCGACACTTGACCACGTGGCTTTATAAAGCCATACGAGAGCTTGCAAACAGACCCCTGGAGGCCCTACGAGCCACCTGGGAGGAAGAATTAGGACTCCCACTGCATGAGAGAGAATGGGAGATGGCCCTTGAATACCCCAAGAAGGTGTCTAGAAATGCACGGTTTAAAAATATACAATTCTATATCCTACACAGGGCATACTTAACACCAGCACGTCTCCAAAGATTTTACCCCGACACCCAGTTCCTCTGTCCTAGATGTAACTCACAGGTAGCAGATTTTCATCACATGTTTTGGAGCTGCCCCACACTGCAACCATATTGGCACAATGTCCATAAATCACTCGAAGATCTTACAGGGCTTACACAACTGAACACGTGGGAGGCCTGTGCGCTAGGTATTTTCCGGAAACGAAAGCAACACAAAGTACCAACCCGATTTGTCTCCCTAGCAATTTTGTTAGCCAATAGGAGTATAGCCATGCACTGGCGATCCCCCACAGGCCCACCGACTGCGGCATGGACGGGAGCAGTACACAAATGGGCAGTGGCAGAGGAAGACACACCAAGAGAGGAGGAGGTGAAGGGGACACGCAAACACCCCATTTCCATGGAGTGGGCCATGCTGCTGCACCAATTCAAACAGCTGCCTACACAAGACGACCCAGATGACCACCCGCACAACCCGACAGACACACACCCATAAGCCTAAACCGCAAGCACGCGCATTAGATCTCCTCCTGCAGCACACGCGTAGCGTCGCACGCGATTCATAGCACACACCACATGACACTCGAGGACCAGACGCTGGAGCAAGGCCGACCAGATCTCCCCCCCACCCCCAGAGACACACAGATGCACTACCTAGCGAGACACATATCGCCCCGATACCCCATGTAACATTAGTTCCCAGGATCCCATGAATACTCCCCCCAGTTCCGCATCCCAGTTCTCCGTAGGAATAGTTTGATGCTAGACCCTAATAATGGCAGGATACAAGTCCATTTATTGTGCAATTAACAATGTATAATGATATAAAAAGCAAAGGATGCAAATACTTCAAATGAATCTTAATGCACCATGTTTTTGTATATTACAAATGCCAATAAAAATAAGTTTAAAAAAAAAATAAAAAATTAGCAAATGTCTGTCACAGACCCCCATCAGAGTTGGCTGTGGTGCCTGAGGTAGAAACTCAACTCCAAGATCGGAAGTCAGTGCACCTTGATGAATCCCAAGACCATCCAGGACTATGAGGCAAAGCTCTATGATAGCAAGCACTGGAGGACTCCACACTGTGACCAGTCAAAGGGAAAGTCTAAATCCCACTCCTGAAGCCGTTCCTGTGGCGGATCATCATTTAGGTCAAAATCTTCAGGTAAGTTGAAGAAAAGGCATAAAAAGTCCAGGCGGAACTCTACACCTTACCACCACTCTCAAACTCCAGAGAAGGTGCAAGAGCTTCAACATGCCTCCCGGTCTTGCGCACGGAGTCATTCTCCTTTTGAGCCGATCATCTTGATGCAACCAGAATTAACGGCCCATCGGCGACACCGCAGCAATTCAAAATATTCAATGAAGCAATGCTGCAGCTTTTTGGCACATTCCCTCTGGCTTGCCCCTGGCAACTGCAAGGACTCACTTAGGACTCCGCCGGCAGGTCCACCCTCGGTGCCAACTGGGCCCTCTGGACAGTTACTTGCCGCACATTGACTTCACTACTGACTCCAGTCCAGGTGTCATGCCCCATTTCAGACCCTGGTGCATCAACACCAACACCATTGACGCCGGATGACTGTTATGCTTTCCCACTCCGACTGTTGTGCTTTCCCACTCCCAGTCAGCACCACTTCGATGTCTGCTGAGTGTATGCCCTGATCCGCGTGGGCTGCAGCTATTGGGCAACCCATTGGATTTTGATACTTTTCCCCTGCTTCAAGGAAGGGCCAAAACCCTCTATACTTTATTTGACATGGATTCTGACAGCGATGCATATGATGCGAAGAATGAATTTTGCCAACCATACACTGATGACGATTGGTATGAGGACCTTCCTGATGCCAGTGGCATTGACACCTTGCCAAACACTAGGCTAGTTTCCCTTCTGCTCCCTGCCACAGAATATAGTGCCCTTTTCACCAATGTAATGCGAAGGGCAGTTGAGGTTCACAACCCCCAGTTATCCACTATGGAGGTGAAGATTAATGTCCTAAATGAAGTGTATCACCCTGGCAAACAAATACTGTGCCCTTGCTTCAGGTCAATGAAGAAGACCTCATAGACACCTTTCTCGGGGTTTGGGCAAACCCCTGTTCCGAACCTTCAAAAAATAGACAGGTAGCATAATGCCATTGTCCAGCCCAGAGTAAACCAGACTTCTTGACTCTGCACCCCACAATTGAGAGCGTAGTTGTGCAGGACTCAACTAGTAAGGTCAGCCCTATCACATTCCGTACAACACCACCAGACAGGGAATCAGAATGCGTCAAACCCTTTAGGTACTCAACCAGTTTGGCACTATGTTCTGTCAATGCCAACTGCCTTCTGGCACCAATGCACTTTGAGACTCAGTTGAACAAGTTCTGCCTGGTTTTCCCTGATGACTTGTGTGCCATGCTTTCACTGGCTGTTTAGGATGATCCTGGTGCAACAACATTTACCATTCCCTGTGGCTTTAACACCACAGATCATCTAGGCAAAGCAGTTGGCACCAGTTTGGCTCTCAGGAGGCATGCCCTGATGAGGTTCATGAGCTTCTCTGGTGCATCCGGTCCACGTTAATGGGCATACCTTTTGATAGGAAGACATACTCTGCCCTTGAACACATTAAGGATAATAGGGCCACAGCACGCTCCATTGGGCCTGTCTGTTCTAGGACGTCAACCATCCCAATAGTTTTGCCCACACCATATCTATGGTAGGGGATTCCAATATCGCCAGCAACATCAACCTGCCCAGCAAAACGTTCAGCCTTTTTGTGGCTGAGGCGGCGGTATCCCATGGACGACTGGGGGCAGCGTAAAGAATAGTCTTTCACTTTTCCCGCTTCCGCAGCCTCCAAACCTCTTTACTGTGCCTTCGAGGCACACAGCCACACTGTCAGACAGGATCCGACATTTTCTGCCAGGGTGCAGGCAATAACTACGGACAAGTTGGGTCCTACGGATTGTGCAGTAAAGTTATGCCCTCCATTTCTTGCCACTCCGCTACACCTTCCACTATCCTCAGAATGGCTTATGGAGGACTATCTATCCATCTTGCTGTAGGAAGTGCAGGCCCATCTGGCCAAAGGAGCCATAGAAAGTGTGCCGGAGTGAGAAGTAGGCTTTGGTTGTTCCTACTGCTTGCGTCTTGGTGCTGAAGCAGGATGGAGGCCTTCATCCTATATTAGACCTTCGCCTTCTCAGTCCCTTCCTGTGGAAGGACAAATTCAGGGTGCTTACTGTGGTCTAGGTCCTGTCTGCCCTCCACCGTAGAGACTGAAGGATAGCACGATAGCACTAAAGCTGCAGCATGCTAATTTTCACATCCCTGTCCTGCAGGCCACAGGTGCTATCTGCATTACCCCTCAGGTGTTCACAAATGTAATGATGGTTGCTGCACATTATCGGAGGTCAGGGGTTCCAATCTTCCCCTACCTTGATCACTAGCTATGAAGATGTACTCACCGCAGGCAGTTGTCACCCACCTCCAGGCCACAGCCTAACTCCTCATTTCATCAGGGATTCATTATAAATGTGTCTAAGGCTCACCTGACTCCTTCACAGATGTGCCCCTTCAGCTGAACCATTCTGAACATGGTACAGTTTCGTGCCTTCCCCCCTCAGAATGGAGAGTCCAGGACATTTGGATTTGATCCCGATGTTTCAGCCTCTGTCTTGGATCTTACTGAGGATATCTCAGAAGTGGCTGGAGCTCACGGACAACACCACTGCCATGTGGTATTGTAACAAACAGATTGTGGACCCTGTGCCAGGAGGTTCACACCTGGAAATAACTTGAACCTTCAGAGAATGTGCAATTTCAGCACTTTTGCGTGTTGGAGTTTCCCGTGAGTGAGTCAGTCTCTCGCTCTCTCTCTCTTCCCCCTTTCTCCCTCCCCCCTTGTGGCACTGGATTGGGCACATACAGGGTGGTATCTAGAACTCCTAAGCATGAGCATCTGTCCTGCCGCTTCATTAGGATCTTCTATCACAATACCAAGGCAGGATCCTGCAATCAGGTCTGGTCTGCACAACCAGCATCTCCATGGAGATTGAATGGCAGGAGTTGATTCCATTTGATCTCCCTCCCGAGGTCGTTGATTTCATCCTGGTTGCTAGGTGACCTTCCGCAAAGTCGGTGTATGCCAGCCACAGGGACAATTTGTGGCTTGCTGTGGCAACCGCCAGATGGATCCATTACAGTCCAAACTGTCAGACATTTTGTTATTTGTTTTATTTGTGACCCAGCAAGGCCTTGTATTCGGCACTGTTAAGTTATTTGTCTGTTCTTTAGTTTTCTTTGTTTGGTTTTTGCTTAAATGTTTACAGCATATGTTCCGCTTAAAGCCCTTTGTGATGCCACATTGGAACTTAATGTGTTTATTTCTTTTACAATGTGTGCCATTTGAACCAATGGACACTTGACCATTACACCTCATGGCCCTGGAAGTGTTTTTTCTGATTACGTCAGTGAGCTTCAGGCACTCTCGATCTTTGCCACCTTACACCACATTTTTTCCAGACAAACTCCTGCTGAGAACTCGAGTTTCATATCTGCCAAAGGTAGTAACACCATTCCATGGTGGGCAGGCTATCAAGCTTCTGACTTTCTTTGCCTCCTCACCCCTCGAAAGAGATGGGGACACTTCACACTTGGAATACTAAGAGTGCCCTCTGTTTCTATTTTAATAGTACCAGGGACCATCGGGTGGACTATCAACAATCTGCATGCTTCTCTGGAGCAGAGAATGACAAGACAGTGAAGAAAACAACCATCTCAGCGAGGATAGTCCTCTGAATTGAAATCTGTTAACTAGGAAGCTACATCCTGAACGATTAATGGCTCACTCCACTCGTTCCATGGCTGCTACTACTGCTCTGGCACGCGGAGTGCCTGTCCTGAATATCAGTCAGTGCATCCTTTCAAGAATCACTATTGCCTTGACTGTTTGATCCGTTGGGATGGGCATTTTCCTATTATGTCCTATGGGACTTTTTAGTCTGAGCCATTCCACTGACCCACCACCTAGGGAGGTACTGCTCTGATATCTGTTCATAAGATGAGGTATCTGTGGTTAGAAGTATCCATCAGAAGGGCATTTTACTTAGTCAACGAGAATTTTAATGGCTTAAGTATGGGTAGAAAATCATCTAATGCATTTGCTAAAGAAACTCAATACTATTCTAAATGCTATGGCATGAGAGATATTTGGTGGGAACACAGTGAACCTGAAAGATCTTTCTTTTTTTCTCTCATGCATCTAAATCTTTCTGATAACTCTAATTTACTTGGTTAGTAAAGGCCATTCTCCCCACCTCATAAAGAGCTCACACAAGTGATGGATGCATCGTCGCTGAGCTGGGGAGGTCGCCTAGGATAGATGGAGATCAGGGCTCCTTAGTACCCGGTGAAGTTGAAGTAGAGGCACTGCATCAACCCTCTGGAGCTTTTTGCCATTTGGTTGGCTCTGAATACATTCCTTTGCCCATCAGGGGGAAGCTGATTCAGATCTTGACAGACAACACAACCGCCACATGGTACGGACAGATCGAGAGCACCAGGATCAACCACCCTCTCCCGCTGGGGCGTGCTGAATTTAGTCGGGGCTCCTACTGATGTACTGAAAGCTTCCTCATTACTGAAGCGAGTAAGACTTGTTACAGGCCTACAAGTATTTGACTAGACATTGATTTATTGATATTGCTGTGCACTCTGAGTTATGAGTCGTATTCACTAACCTGTATCTACACTTCCCCCTGAGGAAGTCTATGGCTGCTTGTCCACAGCAACTACTGAGAGTCCAGTGCAGAAGCGGTATGAGACCTAGCTGCTCAGGAACCATGGAAGGCTGGCCCCTTGGTCATCAAGAGTAAAAGGCCTCAACCACCACAGTCCCTTCATGTGTCTTGGCACTCTGAAAGGGGTTGTGACAATTGGTGGCAGAGGTGGGATGTTTAATGTTTAGGTGCATGGATACAGAGGTGGCATTAGCCATTTCCAGTTTGCACCAGTAGTGCAGTTAGTCCAGTTTTTTATTCTTCTACTCTCAAACGCGACATGCATAGACAATGGAAAACACAGGGTTGAGAATTGGTCTCCACACCATGTCTATAAATCTGATGAAGGATTATTGTCGGGACAGAAGGTGGAGAATTCCCAGGAATATGGAGAGAGTTGTACTTGCTAATTTCATTAGGGACCAGTTTCAGATACTGGGTGAAATGAATGAGGCTGTATTTGACTCTGGGGAGGGAACCATGGTAGAAACCTAGAAAGAGAGCGCTTGTGATTCAGGCTCTAGGATCCCCTTAACACCGATATAGCCCAGACACACGCCGCATGAAAATGAAATGAAAAAGAGATTTATAAAGCGCAATACAATTACCCGAAGGTGTCAAGGCGCTAGCTCATCTAGTAAAAAGATGCTGTAGTGTGTCCCCTAATGCATTTTCAAACTTTTCACCATGACCCTCGCCACCTTTAGTTTCTAGAATATCTCAGGTGTGTACAACACATCGAATTTCTAGGGTACTACTGTCCCCAATTCCAGGAGTAAATTCCTTGGGTGAATTGAGTCTATCAGAGCTTGCAATTGGCACTTCAGAGAGTTAAGGCTGAGGAAGATGAGAAAGCCAGAGAGTTCGAGAGGGAAAAGCTAAGACTAGCTCACAGGCACCCCGAATAGCAGCATGGCACTTGAAAAATAGAAAATTAAAAGATCAACTAGTGGAAAGTACAGAGAGATACTTCCAACACAACAAAGGGTCGGTAGACTCTCAGTACACCATCTGGGCGGCATACAAGGTGGTGATACGGGGACGGGTTCAGGCCTTAATTGGGGTTAAGAAAAAGGAAGAAAGTATACAATACCAAACCCTGGAACGACAGATTAAAGAACTTGAGGCCGAGATAGTAAAGGGAGGCGCTCAGAGGGCGGACGTGATAGGTCGACTGCGTCTAAGACAACAAGTATTAAAAGATATATCTGAAAATGCAGCAAAGGCCCACGCCCTAGCGGTGCAAAGGCGACTATGATGTGGGGGACAAGGCCACCAAACTCATTGCATGGCTGGACAGGCGAGATAGGGGTAGAAACTGGGTGACTGAGATCCACAACCCTACAGGGGGTATACATACCAGAGGAGGGGAAATTGCAGAGACATTTGCAGCTTACTATGAAGACACGTACAGCTCCAAAACCTTTAGGTCCCAAACAGACTGTGAAGAGCTCCTTGAAATAATGGCACTGGGCACCCTCTCCGAAGAAGACCGAGACATGCTGGAGGGCGACTTGACGGTAGTGGAAATAGAGGGGGCACTTGAGGAGCTGCAGTCGGACAAGGTACCGGGGCCTAATGGCCTCCCCTAGAGCTGTTTAAGCGTGTGGCCCACAGGCGCACCTCATCTCCTCAACATGTTCCTGGCTAGCAGAGAGTCAGGGACGCTCCCAGAGGATCAGAGGGTGGCCACAATAGTCGTAGTCCCAAAGAAGGGCAAGCCGGCAACGGACTGCGGCTCCTACCGCCCAATATCGCTGCAGAACATGGAGCCAAAGGTGGTAGCTAAGGTCCTGGTGAGCCGTTTGAAAGGAATCATAGAGTTATTAATACACCCTGACCAATCCGGCTTTATGCCGAAACGAAGTACCCGTCTCCGTCTGAGACGTCTGTACGGGATGATGTACCTGACGGAGAAATCGGGAGTGGAGAATGCAGCCGTTCTCTCATTGGATGCGAAAATGGTATTCAACAGCGTAGAATGGGACTTTATCTTCACAGTCCTGCCCAGAATGGGAATCGGCCCCAAGTTTTGCTCCTAGGTCCGCCTACTCTATAATGAGCCGCTTGCCATGGTAAAGGTAACCGGCAACAATTCCCGGGTGTTCAGGCTCAGAAGGGGCACGTGCCAGGGATGCCCCCTGTCGCCTGTGATATTCGCCCTGGCCCTGGAGCTCCTGGCAACCTGGATACGAAGGGACCCCTTGATCAGGGGAATTTTGGGAGGAGGAGAATGGGAGGCAAATATTTCTCTATAAGCGGATATCCTGCTCTGTGACTAGACCCCGCTCCTCAATACTGAAAATTCTCCACATCTTTGACCTCTTTGGGACCTACTCGGGCTAACCAAATCAGCTGGGGCAAGTCACTAATTTATCCGCTCTCGATGGGCGATTTGGACCTGCCTATCCGCTGTCCGGTCCAGGTGGTGAGGGAGGGATTCCGTTACCTAGGGGTCCACATATGTTGAAGTGAAAAGGAATTCTTACATCACATTTTGCTCCCCCAAAGAGAATGCTTCCAAACAGATGTGGCCCACTGGCGCACGTTACCCATTTCCCTAATAGGAAGAGCGATTCTTTTCAGAATGATGACCTTCCCACGCATGCTCTACGTGCTCCAAAACACCCCTTACACGGCCCCTGATGTCTGCTTTAATAAAGTCAACAATACATTGAGGGCACTGCTGTGGGACGGGGGAGCGGCGCGCATATCACTAGTAAAACTACAGCGGGGAGTCTTTGACGGAGATCTAGCGATACCAGACCTCCGAGCTTACTACTGGGGTTGCCCTATTAGTATTGGTGAATAACTGGGTGTTTGGTGGGAGTGACAACCTGGCCTACAGGGTGGATCACTGGGCCATGGGTAGGTGGGGGGGAGGAGGGGAAACCCGTCACTTCTCTATGGAGGCGCAAAGAAAGGTACACTTCCGTTTTACATGCAAGCAGTACTACAGGAATGGAAAGCAGCCAATTGTCACCTGGGATGGAATAACAAGCTTACAGCAGAAACCCCGGTATGGGATAATGACAGTCTGGGAGAAGGGAAGAAGCTGCGCGGCCACGTGCAGTGGCACTTAATCGGCATAGATAAGCTGGGGGACATCTGGAGAGGGGGCTCACTAGTAACCTTTGGAGAATTACAATCAGAGTATGACCTAGCCCACAGGGAGGTATTCCGATATCTGCAGCTAAATCGTGCACTGCACTGACACCCGAAGGCAAACAACTACCGGACTATTACCCTATGGAAGACCGATTGCTTCTTGACCCTATGCCCACTAAGGCAGTCTCTTTAATTTACAAAAAAATTATAAACAATTCACCAGACCCCCTCACCCAATTGAGAAAGGCATGGTCCGAAAACTTGGGCCCACTAGACGAGGAGGAATGGGAGGAGGCTATTCAGAGTCCTAGGGAAATAGCCATTTGAGCTTGGTTTCGCCTGGTGCAGCTCCGAGTGCTACATAGATCATATCTCTCCAGGTCCAGGATACACAGAATGTGCCACTCTGAATCGGCCGAGTGTGCTAGGAGATGTGGCGAGTTAGGCACCTTCTACCACATGCTCTGGGAGTGTTCCTCAATTCATTGCTTTTAGAGCAGGGTTATAGAGATAATGAAGGAAGTTACAAGGCTAGCAATCCCACTGGAAGGAAATTGCTTCTTCTAGGCATTACAGGGGACAAGAAATGGCCCAAACACCCCAGCAAATGGCTGTCCACTGCGGCAGTGGTGGCGAAACGTAACTCGGCCAGATTATGGGGGGCAACTAGATTCCCGACGGTTAAAGAGTGGAAAGACGACCTGGACTGGTGTTAGTTAGCAGAGCGAGAAACATACCGGGCCCGAGGTTGCCCCTGTAAATTAAAAAGATTTGGGGACCATGGATGCGGCACAGGGGATCCAATGTGATAGGATGAACAGGGAAGGGAAAGATAACTCAACCCAGCAGGGAAGTAGACGTCCACCCCCTCCTCCCCCCAAAAGAGGATAGCAGGCATCTCACGAGACAGGTGGGGTTCAGGGGGGGCAAAGGCCGATGTATAGCCCCCTGCGTGTGGCCAATACTGCCTTTACCGTATGCTGTACATGATTTGTTGAATATGAACAACTGCTTGATAAATAGAATTCTTTTTTTTTTTTAAACTAGCTCACTGGGAACAAGAGGAGAGGAGGTAAGAGGGACAGGAAAAATGGGCCTGGGAGAAGAAATTGTGAGAGAGAGAGGAGAAACAAAGTGTGGGAGGATAAGCAGAAGGAAAGAGAAAAGATAGCCCGAGAGAGAAAATTAGGATGGCAGCAATAACAGCTCTATCTGGTGACTCTGCATCCGTCCGTTGCCCTCTGAAAGGGGTTCTGACAGTGGCCATAACATCAGCCCATAGGGTGAGTGATTTTCAAGCTCTATCTGTTGCCATTCGTAACATTACCTTCTACACAGGCTAGCTGGTTCTCTGGGCTCATGCATCCTTCTTGACAAAGGTGGTTATACTGCTTCACATTGGTCAATCCATAACCCTGCTGATGTTCTTTGGTCCACCTCACACCTCTACGGAGGAGGAGCATCTCCATCATCAGAGCCTGAAGAGGACGCTGAGCTTCTATATTGATTGTACCAGACATCACCATGTGGACGATCAGCTCTTTATTGGGTTTGTGGGGGGCGAATATGAGCAGAGTGGCGCAAAAGCAGACCATCTTCCCCTGGATCATGCTCTGCATCAAGATCTGCTACGCTTTAGCTTAGAAGCAGCCTCCCAAGGGCTCATTTGACCAGTGCCAAGGCTGCTGCTTCTGTGTTGGCACTCAGAGTGCCTGTCCTGGACATTTGCCAGGCTGCAGCGTGGGCGTCCCTTTGTATGTTCTCAAAGCACCACTCTCTGGACAGCCAGGTCTGGCGATTCTGGCTTTTTGCCCGTTTGGTCCTGCAGGACTTTTTTGTTCAAGCCAGGTCACAGACACACCTCCTGGGTGGTACTGCTGTGGTATCTATTGTAAGATGAGGTATCTATAGTTGGAAGTCTCCATCAGAAGAACAAATTACTTACCTTCTGTAATGCCTTTTCCGGTAGAGACTGTCTAACCGCAGATACCTTACCGATCCTCCCCATTCTTTGAACTGGACTCTCTCACCTAAAAAAAGATCCCAATCTAGGAATCTGCACACTGGTCATGGCCAGTTTGACTTTTGGGTCTGTGGGCACAGTAGAGTCACGAAAGAAACTGTTGTCAGTGCACCTGGTTGTCACCTATATATTGTCCTGCACACATCACATTCGGTGTGTACAACATCAGTGTGGAGCCGCAGGCACCACCCTCTGGCATGCATGCTTTTCGGATCCAGTCTGATGCCTGGGGAATATTCATAAGTGAGCAATCTGTGGTTAGATGGAATTTCTACCAAAAAAGTTGTTACCGGAGGCAAGACGTAGTGTCAGCGTGTGACAGCTATACAAATACGTAGTGGGCAAAAGAACGATGGATTTAACCCAGATCTTTTGACTGGGGGAGAATGTTTGCATTGTCAGCACTCCGTCCATCATTTGTTTGCTGTAACACTTTTCGCCCTAAGTGGGATGGGTATGCCCAGACGTGGGTCCTTTGCTCACTGCGCCACTGGATTCAAGCTAGCCTGGCTGAAGAAGGGTGACATACCCTGAAACCGGTCCCAGGATGCTTGTTTCCGGTCCAGGGAGGACCTGGCCTGGCAGTTCGGTCTGGACTGTTCCCATGGGGCACAGGGTCAAGACTGATTTGCATATGGCTGGGTCCAAACTGGGGTGGCGTAGTGGGCAAAAGAACGATGGATTTAACCCAGATCATTTGACTGGGGGAGAATGTTTGCATTGTCAGCATTCCGTCCATCATTTGTTTGCTGTAACAGCTATACAAATACCTGCCTCAATAATCATGCACTACTTAAATTAATTTTTAACTCTGGTTCTAGGTTCTAGAATGTATAGAAAAAAATAAAGATGCAGGGCTGGGGTATGGCCAACAGCAGTCTTTGTCTCAGAAAACCCCTGCAATAAATTTATAAAGCTTTTCTTAAGGTAGAGGTTTCAGGATTACCTGTTGCCAGAGCCTTCTGTGTCTGTTTTTTTTGTCTGGAAATCTGAGCCTGTGACCACCCATGTACAATTCTTGTACGCTTTTAGAACGTCAGAAATAGTACTGCAGAGGAGGCAGGATGGCATCTGTGTGAGCGGTTGCTTTGGCTGCTCTGCTGCCGCTTGGAGCCTTGCATTTACGGAATAAGGAGAATTGGTCCGGTGCGAATTGAGAAAATATTGTGGGGGATACACATGACCTACCTGCCCTTCTGGTCCTGGTCCGGGACTGTGACACAAGTGTCAGTAGCGGTATCAACAGCAAGAGCCCTGGTGGTTTGCTGTGCAAGGCGATTCCTCTCGACGACTGCCTCAGCTCTAGGTGGAGAGGCGGTTAGGTCCAGGTGGCTCACGATCAGGGATTGCACCAGCAACAGGATGCCTCCCAAAGCGGCTTGCGTTGTGTGAGGAAAGACATCTGATGCAACTACGGTACCTGCAAATCGGAGCCTAATCCATCCCCAGCGTGCCCCAAGTCAGGAAAAGCAGGTGCAATAATCGCCAGCAGCAACAAGTCAACCCTAAAAAGTAGAAAAGGCTCGGAAGCTGCCATCAAAGTGGATGGGAAAAAGGATGGCAACATATTACTGGGGGAGAAGCAAGACTCTCAGGGTAACCAACAGCAGCAGCAACAGATTATCACTGAATTTTACCCAGCCGTAATGGTGACTGCAGGAGACCCATGGGTGGCAACACCTGAAGAAACCGGGAGAGATGGCCCACTGGTTAAGTGCAGCAATCTCGTGAGTGCAAAGCACGGAGCAGAGGTTCTTCCAAGCACCTTTGCTATACTGGCAGAGGGTCAGTGGGGACCCCCGAGGCCACTGGAAAATTTGCTTGGTGAATCTGTCCAAGGGGCAGGATCTGGGGATATCGATAAGCAGGCACATGCCATTACCCCCTTGGGACATAAGTTAACAGAGGCTATTGGTCAGCTGGTAGGCAACGCAGAAAGTAATCAAGCAGCTCAGCTGCCACAACTCTGCTTGGAGCAATACTGAGATTAGCGTACGGGTAGAAGGGGCAGTGGGCTTTAGAGGGCTGGTAGACTCCCAGGATTTAGGAGATAAGTTATTTTCTCTAACTGATGGCTCGGACATCAGTTCTGCAGATTCAGAGACCAGGAGCATTCTCAAGACCTCTAGCTCTAGCCTCGGCAGCCAGCATTACGGGCTCGGAACTGTGGTAAGAAGGAAAAAGCAATCTAGAAGGAGCAAAGATGCTCCACAGCAAGGACGTGCCTCAGACTGATAAAAAAAAAAACAAGGACCAAGCGCTACCCTAAAGTGGCATTACACGGACACACAGAAAATGTATCCGGACTCGCAGGGGCAGGAATGTTCTAATAGTGAGGCTAAGACGGCACAAGCCAAGGAGCCCTCTTTAAAACTGATTTATAAGTCCATAAAACAACATCAAGATGAGACTCAAGTGGATGGGGGGGGGGGGAGGGAGAGACAGGCTGGCCACAAAAAAACTGCTAGGGGTTGTTAGGAAAGTGGCTAAAGCTTGTGTAGAAATAAGTGTGAGATTAACGGCTACAGAAGAACGGACAGCCACTTTAGGAAAACGGTGTTGCCAGGGCCCAAAACCAGCCCGAAGCACAAGGCGCACAAATCATTGATGTTCAATGGAAACTAGAAGATTTTGAAAACAGGCAGCGCTGTAATAATTTGAGAATTTTAGGTATTGAAGAAGGAGCTGAAAGAAATGATATCCGGGCCTACATGTTGAACCTGATAACGGGGACTTCCCTGAGCTCTAACAAGGGAACTGGAAATTCAATGAGTGCATCGTTATCCATTCATGATGAAGAAATCCGTCCAGCCACATCCCGGAGAATCACGGAAGCCAAGAGCTATAATCATTTACTGCGGGAACTATTTGCTCCGCAAAGCAGTGTTTGCAAAAGCCCATCCAGATGCTAAACGGACTTATGAAGGACAGTCCTTTTTTTCAAGGCCGGACTTTTGTCATGCAACAGTTGAGAGACGCTGGAGGCTAAGACAGTTGATTCAACCATGTCAGGCACTTGGGGCTGAAGCTTACCTAATGAATCCTGCCCGCCTGAAAATAATTTCCAATAATAAAACAAGAGTTTTTACTTCGGAGATAAAAGCAAAAGAATATATGGATGAAATGGTGTAGCTTAGATTATGTAAATTCATGTTTAGTATCTTGAGGGAAAAAAATGTTTGGGTGTGTAACATGATGTGGCAGGATAGAGGTTGGTTTTCTTTGATGGTGGGGATTATTTTTAATCATAGGTATAACAGTAGTCTTATGGCCCTGAGTGGCGGGGGAGGTCTCGAGCACAGATTTAATCACCCAGACCACCATTGGTCTGTTTGCCTCGAGGTTTAGGTTTGGAGGGGTGCGAGGGTGTTCAGGGGGTAGGTAATAGTGGGTCGGGGGAGCTGGGGGTAGGTTGGGTCATGGGGGGCTGGGTCACCAGGGGTGGTATAACATGGAAAAAAACAATGGTACGTGAGGAGATTTAAGAGATTACGGGAAAAGCTGGAGGAATTGTTGGTTGTAGACTGATTTAGCGGTTATGTTAGTGGTGCCCGCATCATGAAAAAATTATACCGGCCAAGATGATGAAAATCCGAATTGCAACATTGAATGTATGTGGCCTAAACGATCATGTTAAACAGCAAATAGTTACGGAAAATCTAAAAGCCTTACGTGCCTATATTTTATGTCTAGGAGACCCATGTTGAGGGTGCAAGGAAAAATCTACTGGAAGAGCTAGGGTATCACCTCATTGCTTATACTACACAAGGAACCAGAACAAGAGGGATGGCCATTCTTACTCGGAGAGGAGATATGACTTTTAAAAGGCGAATGACAGATAAATACGGGCGTTGAGTGATTGTGGAATGTTATTATCTTAAATATACATTTACTATCTGCTCCGTATATGAGTCTGAAGGGGATGACCCTGATATCTTGGAATTACTCAATACAGAGCTTGCAGTATGGCCTACACCGATTATATTTTGTGGTGACTAGAATATTAATGGTATGGGCCAGGTCTAGAGTGGCAAAATTGGTAATTATTTTGGCCACAAAAACCAGGTTTTCAGAGCTCATACACATTTGATACATGATAATGTGCTTATAGATGTTTGGCCACATTTAAAGCCTCTTGACTCTGGTAGCACGTTTTTTTCAGCCCCTCATAAATCAGTAGTGCGTCTGGATTATTTTTTTGTCACACAGCAATTAATAGCAAGGTGTAGTATTGAAAAATACCCCCATGTCATGTGGGTCTCCAACCTTTTCTGTACTGAGAGCTACTTATGTTCAATGAAACGCATTGACCGCTACTAATATTATTAGTGCTGTATAATCTAATTTTTTTTATATGTATAGTAATTCAACCAAACAAAAACATTCTAATTTATTAAGCTGGGCTGCACACAGGTGAGCTACTCAGAGGTAGATGGAGAGCCACAGTAGCTCATGAGCTAATGTTTGGAGACCCCTGTGACTGTCAGATCATAATCCCCTGGTCTTGGAAGTTACCTGCACAGGGGGGAAAGGAACTGAGCATATTTGACATTTGAAAGGGGTTTGCTGCAGGACCTGGGCTATATTACTCACATGAACAAATGTATCGAAGAATTTATGCAGTGTAACAGAGGTAGTACCGAGAGTGGTATGGTATGTGATGCGTTTAAGGCAGGAGCTAGGGGGGCGACACTTAGTTTTTGCTTGACCCGTAAAAAGAAGCAAACCCAACATTTAAATAAATTATATAAAACACCTGGTGGACATTGAGGAGAACCTTGTCAGGCTATAGCCTCCGGGGCGTGTATAGAGAATATATTGTATAAACTAGCTTTGGCAAGAGCTGCTCTACGCAAAGTTTCAGCAGCAAGAGCGGCTGAAAAATATATTGCACAGCGGCAAGACTGTCATGAGTGTAAAGAACAGATCGGACATATGTTGGCAGTTCAGACAAGACGGAAAGCAGTTAGTGGGGAGATCCTTGCGATTAAAAATGAGAAAGGAAATTTAGTTACCAGTTCCACTGGCATACAGGAGGAATTCCGTAAGCTTTATGAGAAATTATATGGGGAGATGGGGTGTTCCGAGGCGAGTTTCATAAGTGATTACTTAGGCTCTATTCAAACTGAGCAGTTTTCTCAAGAAGATGTGGAATCCTTAGATGCTCTGTTCTCAAAGGAAGAAATATATAGAGCACTTAGTGATCTTCCTTCTGGAGAGGCTATGGGACCAGACCAGATCCCGCTAGAATTTTATAACACTTCTCTTACATTTCTAGGGCCCGATCTGGTTAATACGGTATGTCAGGCTCAAAAGGGAGCACCCCCCCCCCCCCAACCTCCGAGTCATGGGCTTGAGCCAGTATTATTATTTTTTATTAAAAAGGGGGAAATCTTCAACTGAGGCCAGGTCCTACAAACCCATAACACTCATGAACCACTATGCCAAGATATTTTCACAGGTGCTAGCCAGTCGGTTAAGTCTTATTATAGGTAAGGTGATCTCCCCCAGGCAGCATGGTTTTATCCCAGGCAGAGGACTACCGATCACATTTGCAGGGTGGTTACACTATTTTATGTTGCTTCGATCACTAGAAACCCTAAGGCGCTGATTCTGCTTGATGCCGAAAAAGCGTTTGATAGGGTCTCCTGGGATTACTTGTGGGCTGCCCTTGAGTGGTTCGGCATAGGTAAGGGTTTTATCAATGCTATATGGGTAATGTATAGGGCCCCTGTAGCCCGGCTTCGTTAGATGGGGGGGGAAGGGGCACACAGATCCACTTTTAATCACAAGGGAGCCAAGACAAGTAATCTTTGCTCCCCACTCTTATTTGCATGCTACATAGATCCTTTGATTAGGAAAATTGAGGCTAGTCCGAGAATTAAACCTAATTGTTTTCAAGGGGCGTGACACCAAAATTCTGGGTTATGCCGATGATCTGGCGGTAGTAACATCTGACCCTAATGTAGCATTAGTGGAATTTGAGAAAGAAACCTGGGCGTTTGGGAGAATATCTGGGTACTCACTTAACCAGCATAAAACGCAAATAGTAATAAATAGCTTGGTCCACCTAGACAATCCTCGGGTGATGCAATCCGCGCTGTAATTAGGGGTGAATATTACATCAGAGCTGGAGCAAATTGTGGAGTTAAATCTAGCTCCAGTTATACAGAAAGGGAAGAAGGATTTAGATCGGATGAATAATTTGGTTTAAGGGGATGGAAGATATGATAGGTTTATATGGGAAGACAAGGAGGGCCCTGAGATTTATGGCACTCCCTAGGGAGAGAGGGGGATGGGCTGACCCCGCTCTAAGAATGTACCATTGGGCCGCGGTGCTCCAAGTATGTGTGTGGTTTAGTGGGGGGGGAAGTCGATGGATCAATAGAGTAGGAGTGGGTCACCTGATATTTATGAACTACTACTAGGAGATGAGGCTCAAAACTGATTCTTGAAATACAACAACTCTAGCTAATACATGAAAGTTGGATTTAAAACTCAGCTGCATTTAGTGATGAGTATGGGTGGCTGTGAAGAAAAAGATAGGGCTTGGAAGGATTAATTTTTACACTTCCCTTTTCAGGAACCCAACGCTTTCTGAAATCTTCCATGATGCGGTTATGTCACGCTGGGAGGGGCTAGGAGCTCAGAGGATGGGGGACCTTATTGATGCAGATGGAGTAATGTCATTTGAGGAAGTTCAAATAAATTACGGGGTTGATCGGAAAGATCTTTTTAAAATATTTACAGATGCAGAGCTTTTTAGCTAAGAAGAAAGGGGGGGTCAAGAGGATTTTATAACGACCCTATAATGAAGGCAGTAAGGGACAACGAGGGCTGCACTGTTAGTCAAATATACAGAGGGCTGAACCAACTGATGCAGGACGACCTCGAGAAGCAAGGTGAGAAATGGAAACAAAAGCTAGGTACAAATTGCGTCACTTTTTTAGACTCGCTAAACCTAGGCTATTCTATTCTGTGTTTGGCCGGATTACAGGCGCAACATTATAAAACAGTTTTTTCTCTTTATTACACACTGGCCAAGATAGCCCAATGGGTGGGATGGGGGGCTAGTTGGGATTCGCTGCCCCCGCTGTCGTACTACAGACGCAGATCTAATGCATATGTTTTCTACTTATTTTTAGCTCAATCCCTGAAAATAAAAGTAACGTTAACGGCTGAATCTGAAAGAGACACGTTAGTGACAGATTCCTTACCTCAGAATATCCCCAGGCGTCAGACTGGATCCGGAAAGTTTTGCGTAGCAGTACCCTTGCACGTCGGTAGGCGGCGTCGTGCGGCTCCGCGTCCGTCGTCGGGATCGCCGGGATGACGTCGCGGCCAGTACTTAGACGCCGCCCCTGCGCGCTGACGTGTTCTTTCTTTTTCCGCGCCAGTAAGCGCAGATCCGGAGAGAGCAGTGCCCCAGTCAATTTTTGACTGATTTTTTGTGACTTTTTGTCACTGTTTTCTCGAGTCTTACGACTCCTACGGTGTCGGTAGGGATGCCCGGCTTCAAGTCATGCGACGCCTGTGGTCGAATGATGTCGATCACGGACCCGCATCAGGATTGTCTCTACTGCCTCGGGCGCGACCACGACTCCAAGTCGTGCCCTGACTGTCGGGCCTTGCATCCGAAGGCTTTGCGAGAGCGGTCTCGAAAGCTCCTCGAGGTCCGGCAGTCGGCTCCGTGCCAAGCCCCGAGAGAGAGGTCGAGGGGCCGGTCACGGAGTCCTCATCGTTCTTCGGGGTCAAAGTCTTCGCATTCCTCCGGTAAGTCGAAGTATAAGAAGTCAAAAAAGCGTCATCGCTCGACGACTTCCCCTCGCCGGTCGCGCAACTCGGCTGAGGGTCCCGTCGGCACCGTCCCCGCGGCGCCGGGAGTGCCTGTGGAGTTGCCGCCGCATTACCCGCCCTATCCGGGTTCGGCGGCGACTCCGGCCGAAATACAGGAGTTCCTGTCGGCCATGGCCCGCCTCTTCGGGGCTAAAGGTCCCCGCGGTGCGTCTTCGGGCCCCGCGGGCCCTAGTGGGGTTCCTACGGCACCGGCGCCGCCAGCGACACCAGCCCCGGCCTCGGTGCTGCCGCAACCCCGATCGACGCCCGTTGACCTAACGACACCTCAGCCGGCGTCGATCTCACCGGTGCCGTTCACGACGACGCCCGGGGCTCCGGGCGACGTCGTCCCCAGGTTCTCTCCGGACCGACGTCGATCGACGCCGGCTCCGGCGCCGCTGAGAACTTGGGTCCCACATGTCCCTCCTCCTTACATGGACCCTGATTTGGAGGACGAAGAGACCTGGGAGGGGTCTGAGGACCCTCTCACTGCCCAATGTGAGTACGATCAGGACTGGGCTGAGGAACTTGGGGAGGCCAGTGGTCTGGACACCTCTCCAGACATAGGCATGCTGTCTCCTCCTTCCGTGGCAACGGAGGAGGGAGTAACTTTGCTACGGTGCTGCGTAGGGCAGCTGAGGTCCTGCACCTCCAGTTACCTCACGGTGGCTGTCAGGACTAACCTCCTGACGGAAGTGCTTCAGCCGGCGGCTACCTCTGCGGAGCCACTGCTGCCGTTCAACGAGGCACTTTCGGACGTTCTTTTTGGGCACCTGGTCCAAGCCCACCACAGGGGCTTCTGTGGATAGGAACGTAGCCCGGCGCCATCGCCCTGCTCCGGGCGACCCCCTGTTCCTTTCCCAGCACCCCACCCCTGAGAGCTTGGTTGTCCAAGCCTCCGCCTCCCAAAGCGCCTTCCCTACCGCTCCCCGGATAGGGAATCCAAAAACTGGACCAATTTGGGAAGAAGGTTTTTCTTCCACCAGTGCTGGCTTGCGGTCCGTCAACACCGCTTGCCTTTGGGCCGATATACCCACTCCTTGTGGGATTCGGTGGCGCAGGTCCTGCCCCAGTGTCCTGAGGAGGCCCAGGCACTGCTTTCCCGCGCCATTGCGGAAGGAAGAGATGCGGCGAAGTATACTATCCGGTGTGGCCTAGATACCGCAGACTCGCTAGGCAGATCGCTTGCAACAAGGCAGACCATGCGCTGGAGCGCTTTAAGGACTCGCGGGCTACAGCCAAGTCCCTGGGCCTTTCTGCTGTGCGCCCTCCGCAACAGTCTGCTTTTTGCCCCTTTTGTGGCCACAGAAGGGGCGCCCAGTCACGTCTGCTGCCCAGCCACCGGCCCGCGCAGCAAGCGTCTTCGCGTGGACGTGGCTCCCGCCGAGGCGGGTCGGGTAACCAGTGTGCGGGTCAGGCCACCACCTCCGCCCCGTCCGCGGCCTCCAAGCCCTCCTAGTCCATCCTTTCAGGTCCACAGCACGCCAGTAGGGGGCAGGGTCCGCCATCACCTTCACCACTGGCGTGCCATTACATCGGACAGGTGGGTCTTGGACATTGTCCGAAGGGGCTACTCCCTCCCCTTCGAGACTACCCCCCCAGCCATGCCACCTCAATGCCACCGCATGTCGGGGGATCATTTGGTGCTTCTTCAAAAGGAAGTTGCGGCCCTCTTGGCCAAGGGGGCCATCGAGCGCGTTCCGACCCCAGAAGTAGGACGTGGTTGTTACTCCCACTACTTTCTGGTGCCCAAAAAGGACAAGGAGGACATGCGTCCTATCTTGGACCTCCGGAACGTCAATCGCTTCCTCCGGTAGGAGAAGTTCAAGATGCTCACCCTAGCTCAGGTCTTGACTGCACTCGACCCTGGAGACTGGATGGTAGCGTTGGACTTGCAGGACGCATATTTTCACATCCCCGTCCTGCCGGCCCACCGGTGTTACCTGCGGTTCACGGTAGGCCTCGAGCATTTTCAGTTCACCGTGCTCCCCTTTGGCCTTACCAGCGCCCCTCGGGTGTTCACGAAAGGGATGGCAGTGGTCGCAGCTCATCTACGCCGGGCAGGGGTTTTAGTCTTCCCCTACCTCGACGACTGGTTGCTGAAGGCGGGCTCGTCCCAGGCAGTAGTCTCCCACCTCCAGACTACGGCCGAACTCCTGCACTCGCTGAGGTTCTCCATCAACGTGCCGAAGTCGCACCCGATTCCTTCTCCACAGCTCCTTTTCATCGGAGCAGTTCTGGACACAACGCAGTTTCGGGCCTATCCTCCCGAACGGCGAGTCCGGGATATTCAGGCTATGATTCCGATCTTTCAGCCTTTATCCTGGGTTTCGGTATCGGATGACCCTGAGGCTGCTGGGCCTCATGGCCTCCTGCATCCTGCTGGTCGATCATGCCAGATGGCATATGCGGGCTCTGCAGTGGGACCTGAAGTTCCAGTGGGCGCAGCATCAGGGGAACTCCGTCCGATTACGTCCAGATCTCGGAGGGGACTGCACAGCAGTTGCAGTGGTGGCTCTCGAACCGGCAATGAGTCATGGGCAGATCCCTCTCCCTTCCCCAGCCAGAACACACAGTTGTGACGGGCGCGTCCCTTCTGGGATGGGGCGGTCACATGGGAGAGGCGGAGATCAGAGGCCTCTGGTCTCCGGCGGAGTCCTGGCTCCATATCAACCTTCTGGAGCTCCGGCGATCCGACTTGCACTCAAGGCATTTCTTCCTCTGTGAAAGGGACGGTAGTGCAGGTGTTCACAGACAACACCACCGCCATGTGGTACTGCAACAAACAAGGCGGGTGGGGTCGTGGACCCTATGTCAGGAGGCTCAGCCGCCTCTGGACATGGCTGGAACATCAGGGCATATTCCTGATGGTTCAACACCTGGCAGGTTCCCCTGAACGCCAGGGCAGGACGAACTCCAGCCGCAGGTGCATGATGGATCACGAATGGCGTCTTCACTCGGAGGTGGCGCAAGGACTCTTTCTACATTGGGGAGAGCCTTGGTTAGATCTATTCGCCACCGAAGAGAACGCGCAATGTCATCAGTTCTGCGCGTTGGAATTTCCAAGGCGGCACTCGCCGGCGACGCTTGTCCGCGAGTGGAGTTGCGGGCTGTTGTACGCCTTTCCGCATATACCACTTCTACCCAGAGTGTTGAAGAAGATTCGGCGCGACCGGCCCCAAGTCATTCTTGTGGCTCCGGACTGGGCTCGAAGAGTTTGGTATCCCGAGCTCCTCAGTATGAGCGTCGATCCCCCGATCCATCTGCCTCTTCGGGAGGATCTTCTGTCGCAGCAGCCGGGGACGGTCCTCCACCCGAACCTGTCCAGTCTCCACCTCCTCGTGTGAGACTGAGCGGCGGCAGCTTGATTCCTTTCGACTTGCCTCCCGAAGTTTGTGATGTGATTCTGGCAGCCAGGCGTCCCTCCACTAAGGTGGTATACGCCTGCAGGTGGACCAAGTTTGTGGCATGGTGCACAGCAAAGGCTGTGAATCCCCTTTCTGCCCTCTTTCTGAGGTTCTTCTGTTCCTTCTTTCTCTGGCCCAACAGGGTTCTGCCTCTGGGTACCATCAAGGGCTATCTTTGTGCAATCTCGGCCTTCCTCAGGCTTCCCGATCAGCCCTCCTTTTCAAGTCCCCTGTTGTTAACAGGTTTCTAAAGGCATTGCACACCTCTTCCCTCCTGTTCCGCTTGTGATGCCTCAGTGGGACTTTGAACTTGGTTCTTACCTTTTTAATGTGTGCTCCTTTGAGCCTCTACATAACTGTCCTCTTCGTCTTCTCACTCTGAAGACAGCCTTTCTGGTGGCCATCACCTCCGCTCGGTGGGTGAGTGAGCTCCAGGCTCTTTCGTGCAAGCCCCCCTTTCGGTCTGTCCATCCAGACACGGTTGTTCTTAGGACGCGTCCGTCCTTCTTGCCAAAGGTAGTTACTGCCTTCCACATTGGGCAGACCATCACTTTGCCCACCTTCTTTCCGCCTCCGCGTCCTTCCAGAGAGGAAGAGAGGCTCCACCGTCTGGACCCAAAACGTGCGCTTTCCTTTTACCTCAACCGCACACAACAGTTCCGGGTGGATGACCAGCTCTTTGTTGGCTACGTGGCGCCAAAAAGGTTGGGCGGTACACAAGAGGTCCATCTCCGCTGGGTAATATTGTGTATCAAAGCCTGCTATTCTTTGGCTAAGAAGGAGCCCCCTGTTGGGCTACGTGCCCATTCTACCAGGGCGTACAGCTGCTACCACGGCTTTAGGCCGCGGTGTTCCGCTACAGGATATATGTCAGGCAGCTACGTGGGCCTCGCTGCACACGCTTACCAAGCATTACTGCCTTGACAGCCAAGTCCTCCGGGACGGCTTCTGGCCGCTCTGTCCTCCGGGACTTCCTTGTCTGAATCTGTTCGCAGACCCACCACCGGGGTTGGTATTGCTGGGGTATCTATTCTAAGGTAAGGAATCTGTCACTAACGTGTCTCTTTCAGATGCACAAGTTACTAACTTGTGTAACGATATACTGTAAGAGACAGTAGCTAGTGACAGATTCCTACCGCCCCACCCATCCTCCCCGTTCTGCAAACTGATTTCTAGGGTTAAGGACATCCCTTTCAGGGCCCTAGTATTTTTCAGACACCAATGTCCGCTTCTTGCATGGCTCTGCGTTCCTGGCGCGGAAAGTCGTGTACAGAACTGACGCCAGCGCGCAGGGGCGGCATCTAAGTACTGGCCGCGACGTCATCCCGGCGATCCCGACGACGGACGCGGAGCCGCACGACGCCGCCTACCGACGCCAAAGGGTACTGCTCACGCAAAACTTTTCCGGATCCAGTCTGACGCCTGGGGATATTCTAAGGTAAGGAATCTGTCACTAACTACTGTCTCTTACAGATATATCGTTACACAAGTTAGTAACTTGTGCATTAATGCTGTTGGGGGTCGTTAGTGAAGGAACAACACGGACACCAATATTTTTTGTTTTTGGCCAATGCAGAGGTTAGAATCTGGGTTCTCTGCTACCACACTGCTCTAAAACTAAAGCTAACACATGTTTTGCCTTCGCTCTGGAGGTTGGAGTCCCAGGCAAAGATGGACCAAACAGCAAAATTGTGTGCTGAGCGTGGCATCTATTCTGGATAATGTCGAGGAGGTGAAGTAGGTAGTCATATCAAACGGTGGTTCATAGGAAATTGCCTTTGGGGGAATCATGCTGGTGAATAAAAGTTATTTAGTAAGGATGTCAAGATCAGGCCTAGTTGAGTTTGTGTTAGGGATGTGAGGGGGTTGCGGTTTTTCATGTATAAAAAAAAATCCTGTGGCCTTTTGCGCATCACTGCTCTCGCCTGGCAGCAGTCCGTCAACTCGATGCCTGAGAACTTGATCTCTCCAATGTATGCGCTATTGTCATTCATTTATAATTGGCACAGAGTAGGAAGTCATCCAAGCTTGGGGTAGGTGATCATCTTCAGTTTCTTCATGGAGCTGGCTGTTGAGGACTTGGAGAGTGGGGAAGAGTGGAGTTTTGGAGGAGTGCAGGCTGAAAAAAAAACAAGGAAATTTGTATAGTCTGCAATTTATGTGATTTATTAATGAATTACGTTAAAATCAAGATTCTGTAATTGAACGCAAATAGTTTATGCTTGCCCCTCTCAAATGGAACTGTGCTCTCCTGTTTCACTGATTTAAAAGCTAAAGCTTAACATTCCTAGTTCAAGCTCTAACAGCATCATTCATAGCTGTAGCATGCAGGCACAAATTAACATCTTGTTCACTGTCTAATATAGTCTTTATCCACATCATAGGGCAATAACATGATTCATCAGACGTTGACAGCTAGCTATTGCACAAAAGCCTATGTGAAGATGTGACCGTTGTCACAAAACTTATGAATAAATTATTGTGTTGCCATAGTTAAGGTGTCAATGTGTTGCTTTCTTCTAATAAATGTTTTTTATTTAGTAATTAGTAAGCATCTTATTCTGGCTAGATTAATGCTTCTACTATCCAATAAAAACATGGGGGATGGGGCGGGTAAAAAGAATAAAGCCTCCATGAGCCATAGGAAGAAATAGTAGAACAATTTCAACAGTGCTTGGGAACCTACTAACATGATTCTGACATGACCCTCAGTTATTCAGATTGTGCATACTTCATATGGGAGTACTATAAAGCAATATTTCCCACTATGACTTATTATATCTCAACCTCCCAGTCTGTGCAAACAACCCCCTTTTAGGACTATTCTACTTCAAGAAATGTGGCCTACACATCCATCGATCCCACAGCCCTCACAGACATTAGACATCTTACTCACATGCGGAGCTGGTAGGCGCACTATATCACTGCTGTATAGGGCCATCAGGGCAGATGCTATTGCTCCCCCCCTAAGGGAATTTGCCGCCTGGAACGCGGACCTGGAGGTGCCTCTGGAAGACAAAGACTGAAGGATGGTGGGCACACTCACGCACACTATTTCCAGAAATGCCCGCTTCCGGTTAGTCCACTACAACTCTACACATTGCACATACATGACCCCGGAGAGATTACATCGCATGCCCCCGATAGGTTAAACTCCTGCCTCAGGTGCCATAAAGAAGGGGCCAATTTCTTGCAATGGCTTGGGAATGCCCCAAGGTCAGTAGCTTCTGGTCGAAGATAGTGGAGCGGATCAGAGGCAACGTTTATAGACGAGTGCAGTTGACACCCACTCAATGTCTGCTGGGGTTAATACGAAAACCCGCAAAGTAAAATGGCGTATAGGCTCCAGCAACTACTATTGGTGCTAGCAAGGCGTAGAATCGCAATTGTTTGGATGGTGGTGCGGGTGCCTGAGATCCCGGCATGTATAAGAGATGTGCGGAAATGGACGCTGGCTGAGGGAATGCACATGAAAAGGTGCTGCAGAGATGAGAAATTAGAGGATGATTTAAGGGTCTAGAGGGAGCTTTGTCATGAAGTATGGCCAACGACCTCCAAGCAGGCTCCCAAAACACAACCACAGGGAGTAACCATGCAAGTGCTGAAGGGGAGGGGGATTAAATGCCTTTGCACCTGGATACAGTACTTGGAGGGGATTGTGGATGAACCAATGCATGGGACTGTAACCACTAAGAGGTATGTTTTCACAATTCTAACAGCGGACTTCGGAATGCACACCTGTATTATGTTATTATGTATAACTTTAAATAAAGTTTATAAAATAAAATATATTCTACTTCAAGGCTGCAGCAACATTGTTCATAGCAGTGATGTCCCCAAACATAAATCTCTTCACAGGCTTAATATAGTTTTTATGTGACACTAACATGACCTTTTCAGACTCTGACAGCTTCACATTTCACAACAATAAACCTTTAAGACATCCATCAGGTCTTTGAGACCTTACAAAATGCTTGTCAATTTGATTTATGGTATGACTGTCTTAATTTATAAATACATTGAACTGAAGTAATTTGGGAATGCCTGATGTATGTTTTGGCAGAAAATACAAATTTGGATAGTTCCATATTTTCATAAGTAAACTTTTAACAAGACACAAAATTAAGTCTCTTTTTTTCCCACAGATGGATGATTCAAAGAGCATTCGCTATAAGGATCTGAATGCTCTGTTTGAGCAAATCTTGGAGAAGACCATGAGGTTGGAACAGAGGGACTGGAACGAATCACCTGTTCGAGTCTGGGTCAACACCTTTAAAGTCTTTTTGGATGAGTTTATGACTGAATATAAACCCTTTGAAAACTCATCTGGAAAGGTGCTGATGCATGCAATGTTAATCTAATACACCCAGTGGCAATTAATGTATGGTGGAATTATTTCTCTGCCAGAAATCTTGGTGGAAGGAACTCTTGTCAACAAATCCCAAAATAACACTGCACTTCTATTTCTTGAAGGACGCACATCCTTCAATTTACTAGTGATAAATCCATGCAAGAAACCACCTCCTGCCGGGTAAACCTACTACAGCATTGTCCTGTGATCAAATCCCTTGTCACTTTCTCCCATAACACTGTGGCAGAGTCCACTGACTTTTAATGCTTTAAACATAAAATCCTTTCGGAGAACATAAGACATAAGCTCACTTTTAGTTATTCCACATTAGTAACAGCTACTTTCTAGAAGACATTTTCCACGTTTGAACAATCCTCCATACAACTGCTATAAACATTTAAAAAAAATCTTAGTTCTCTATTTGGTAGGTTATTCATTCTATTTGGAATCTCACCAATTTGATGCTGATGACTTAGTATTGCTGATAATTCCATAGTGTGCTATGTTTCACTTCATCCATTTAACGCCTTAGCTTAGGTCTCACTATGTTATTATCTTTAAACAGCACTATTAGTGACATGAAAGGGTAGTAATTTTTGTTCCTTAACCTTTGCCATCTTTTGACCAATTTCATTTGTCCACATGTTGTGGAAGGACAATAATGATCATTTGGAGACTGCCTGTATTCTTGTTGACAATATTTAGGTAATAAATATATATTGGAAGCTCTTTTAACAACATAATGAAAGACAGCCTTGCCCTGTGCTTAACTAATGCTTGTTTAGTAATTATGCATTATTTATATAATCTTCTTTTCTCTTCTTATTAGGTACCAAAAACAGAAAGGAAAAAGCGAAGGAAAAAAGAATCTGATATTGTAAGTCTGAGTATGTTGTAGTACATAATATTGGGCAAATAGTGAAATCCCGTAACCCCATACATAAACGAACACCGCAGATTTCTGTTGGTTCCTTCTCAAGGAACCTCGAACAATCAATTTAATGAAATGTTTGAAGTTGGTTGCCTTCTTTAGGAGCAAGTAATGTCACTAATCATGCTAGGTGTGACAGCTTAAACTGCATTGAATAACCAAATTTATTAGGAAGTGTGTTGTATAATGTGGCTAATTTAAGGAGCATCCTAGTGTGTTGTAGAATGTAGCTAAAATAAGGAGTGTCCAGTCTCATCAGATTTTGTCGAGGGAGCTTCATGAATGCACAGTTTTGTATGTACAAGAGACATGGGCAGCCTGATCAGTGTTAATTAACGAATTTCAAACATTTGGCTTAGTTTTGTGGTAAAGGTCACCCTACATAATACTTGGTTCTACTTGATCAGGATACTGATCAGTAAAGATACCTTCCACAGGTGTTCTATTTAGCTGGAAGTGACAAATAAATAGGTTTCAGTCAATGTCAATTTGAGGCATCTATGTGCTTCCAAATAGGTGTTGTAGAAAATTGCTAATCCATGAACTTTTAGAGAAGTTAAAATCTACTATAAAGAAGTAGAGGAGTGCAATGATTTTGATTACGGATTATTTTAATTGCTGTATTTTCTGTCAGACCTATTTAGGAGCTGATGAGCCAAGTGTGATTGGCAGGTTTTAGGGTATTGAGCAAGCTGTTCAGCACAGCAAATGTTGCTAGTTGGAGCTGTTTTTGTGAGCAGTTTGCATGTTGAGTAATATAAATGGCAGACTCCCAAGCGATAGGCTCTACTCTGCTACTTTTGACCCTGTAAACTGAGAACGCTAGCGGGCCGTTGTTAAATTAAGTATAGATGCAGACCTATTAGAATAAGTTCACTCTTTCCACACTAGCACATGGGTCACAGTCTGTGTAGATAGGAGGGGAAACACTGATTGGACATAAATTATAAACATCCTAAAGCAAGGCCAATATGCTTGCACTTAACCTTTTTAATCTATATTTGTCTGGTTTATTGTTTACTCAAGTGTCTGATCGGGTCTTTACTGCTAATTTGATGGCTAGGGTTTCTCTGCACTGATTACTGGAGTGATGTAGTTCTCATTGCCCAGACACTTCTAGGTATGCAGCATCTGCTTGACACACTGGAGAGTTACACTGTTGATAACTATTTGACTGTTAAGTTTTGGCAAAGTATTCATAGCTGGTATCTAAATAGCAATGCTGTATGAGGAAAGTCATATTACATCCTAGATGTCTTATTTAAGTCCTCTTTCCTCGGGGGACCCCAGATTGGCTCAGTAGAAGCAAACGGTTGCATTTGCAGTAACAGAATTACAACTATTTAATAACAGTTGACATGGTTGTATGTCACTCTATCCTGTATTATACGTTTCCAACTGTAAAATCAAGGGCTTTTTCTAGTAACAGTTGTTAGGAGGCTAAACTTAGTTGAGTGAATGGCCTGGGAAAGACCCTAACCTAACCCCTTTTTAGGATTGAACTCTGATGTTAAGGTGTATAGAGCATGTTCATTATCCTGGGTCAGACTAAAGCTAAAAGTCTTATTAATAAAGAATTAACGTAGAAGATGGGTTCTTCGCTCTGTTGGCACTTTAAAGTGCACCATTTAGCTTAAATTTGCTCAGAACTGTGCCTCTCCCCTCACTGGCTGTACTAAACTCACTTAAATTCATCTAAGTGAATGTTAAGTTTTCACTGTAGGGTTAACCAGTTTAGCACATTAAAGATATTTTCCACTGTGGCAAACAGATATACTGAGCTGAAGACAGAGCAATATTGGATTGACATGTTACTGATATGAAAAGGCAATTTTTAATGAGGTTTTGTTTAACACCGCATCTGATTTTTTTTAACTATCACTATCGTTAAATTGATACAATTCAAATTTCAGTTGTAAGTTATGTAATATTGAAGTAGAAACAGTAACACTTGCTTTGGCTATGCTCAGGATTATTAGATTGGTGTAAGGGCTAAGAAGTGATTTAATCCGCATTGTATATGCCTAGGGTCACCAATGGGAGACTTGGAAGCTACTGTTGGCTCGCCAGCAAACCTTGGAAGTAGTTCACTGAAGTGCAGCCAAGCACGTATGTAATTCAGAGGATTTAGCCATATTGAAGAATTCAGCACTACCATCTTCGTATCCCTGGAGTGACCTCCAGCCAAATCAATGGCAGTGCAACATGATTACACATAAACGCACACTGACAGTCTGCAGAACCTACAACATTACCATGTCTCCACTTTCAATTTAGCAAAGTCAAATGGAGAATGATCACTGTTCAAGCCCTTCTCTATCAGACATAAAATGCATGTGAAAGGTTGACCAGAAAGAAGTGCCAGCAATTACCAGACTGGAGTAGCTAAATTGTGGGACAGCCAGAAACATAGTGGAAGCATGTCAGGAGCATATGTTAGCAATCCTGTAGCAAGGAGAGGCAAAGGCTGGATAGAGAATGGACCCAGGTAATGGCCTTGTTTGTTTCAGATGTTAGGAATGAGGTGTGCCTGTATGTATATTTATTGGTTTAAACGTTTCTATGTGCATGTGTACACATGTGCATTTAGGTATGTGTTGAGTATGTGTCTGGCGTTGTTTCTCTCCTTGAAAGACATTGTCTGTCCCTGGAAGCCTTCCTGATTTCAGGGAAGACCAAATGGATTTGGTGCCCGAATATAAGGTGTTTATGCATGCCAGAATTATATCTATATCTGACATAATGTTGACACCAGCATAATAATGGTAAATCTTGGCACATGTTTAGTGTCCTTGGATTGAGCATGGCATAATGGCAGCTATTTTTGCCATCTTGTAAGCATGGTTTGCCTGTGGTTCTTAGCATTACTGTGGGCAGCAGTTGCATAGTTGTAGCCCTAACAAAATGGTGAGCATAACGTAGGCATTTTGGTGGGCTGCCTAAACATGTGATAGCAAAACCTGGTAGGTGTGACTGAATCTGTCTGTGCTGAAGTTGTACTTGGGACAATGCATGAAATATGATTTTTGAGGGGAAAAGCAGTTTTTTTTACAGAAAAATACAAGATCTGATAGAGACTACTAGCCGCAGATTCCTTAACGTAGAATTATCCCCAGGCATGAGACTGGATCCGGATTTTTTTTTGCCACAGCATCCCAGCGCGCCGGGGGGGGGCACCACACGACTCCTCCCTGACGCTGTCCGCGGACGTGACGTCAGCGAGGTCACAAGTCCCACCCCGGCGCGCTGACGTCAGTTTCCTCCTTTTCCGCGTGCAAAGCGGATCCGGAGTGTGTTCCCTTGACCTGTTTTCAGGCCTCTTTTAACGCCTTTGCGTTGGGAACAGTGTGCTATGCCTTCGGGTTTCAAGACGTGTGCTTCTTGTACACGTCAGATGTTGGCGACAGACCCTCACCCTATTTGTATGTGGTGTTTGGGCGAGCACCATGATTCTATGTACTGCGACGCTTGTCAGCATCTCAGGCCGAAGTCCCGGCGGGAGCGCCGGATGAAGTTGCTTTCGGCCCGCTTGTCCAGATCGGTCTCGTCACCGTGTCCGTCCCCTCCCTCGGAAGGGTCCAGAAGCCGCCGATTCCGGTTGCGGCATCATCCTTCACCGAGGCCCCACGGGCGTCGCTCGCCCGCCGGTAAGTCTTGCAGCTTGTCACCGAGGCCCTGTCCTCGTTCTGCTGAGGGCGCGGGTTCCTCTCGGGACGTGCGCCCTCGCCCCCCTATCCGCCGTTTCCTGGTGTTGGGGCGACAAGGGCCCAAATGAAGGCCTACGCTACGGCTCTGCAGGCTTCTTTGGGCCCCCCTCCTCTTCCTGAGACGTCCGCGGATCCCCCGCCATGCGCAGCGCCTTCCGCGGACTCGCCGGCGGCTTCGCCGCCGACGCGTTCGGCTTCAGGTTTTGGAGGTGTGGTGTCGTCGAGGTGCGGCCCTACGGGGTTCCCCTCTTCGGCCCACGGCGTCCCTGCCTCGCCGCAAAACCCCGCGGGGTTCCCTGTGGTGTCGCAGGAGATAGCCGGGACTCTAGGCTCGTCCCCGAGTCCTCCTCGGTCCTCTGGGCAGGCAGCTGTCTTACCGGAGGCCGAGCCGTTGCCGACGCCTTTCCTCCCCGGCCCTGGCAGCGCCACGGGTGGAGGCCGGGACCCGGGGCGCCTCCCCGAGTCCCTCTCGGACCTCTGCGCAGGCGGCTGCCTCGTCGGAGGTCGAGCCGCGCCTTTTCGGCGCCGATCTTTGGCCGCTTCGGCTCCGACCCCGCCCCTTTTCTCCTAGGATGCATGTGGTGGTGGAGGTAGACTCGGCACCCAGTGGCGGCTGGTGAAATTTGAGAGTGGTGGGGCTGGGCGTTGTGCGTGGAAGGGCGGGTAAAGCATCAGGGTTCACTTTAACGGGACACAGCATTTTTGGGAGGCCAGTCACCATTTCCCATGCAAATCTTTAGGAAACAATGGAATACAATTATGCATTTTCCAGCAAACTTTAGGATAAAAGGAACAAAAACCAAAAGCTTTCATAGGCTTTTTTACAAGAACTTTTAAAGCACCTTGGAAATTTCCTAGCTTTGTAGGTAAGCCAGACTTTCTTAACGAATGTGTGCAAATGGTGAGAAGTTTTGTGATTGGTTTCTCAGTGGGAGTGACAACAAACTTGGATGCCAGTTACCACACCTATTTCAAGGATCTGACTGACCAATGGCAAGGAGACAATGATTCATAGTGAGGGATGAACATATTGTTGAACTAAACAGCAAAACGTGGTCCCAGAGTCACCCCCTCCAGAGAATTGCATTCTTGTGTTGATGCTACATACAATACCAGCATCCCTATGTGCCCGTCTTCTGGATCCAGCCTTACCCACAAAGAGCTGAAAATAAATACTTCATGCAGCAAACCAAGTAACTCACTGCTGGAGCAGAGTCTGGGCTCTGGCTTATGTGCATAGCAACATGCTTTCTGTGACACCAAAACCCTCCACACAAAGGCCACACTGCACTTGGTGTGCACTTTTGTCTGTTTAATCACTAACATGATTAACAGTGTCCAAACATAAATACACACTCCTCACAGTCATTCATTGGATTGGATGATTTCACCAAAAAAGCTGCTGTTTAGCAAGTTAAAAAAAAAAAAAAGACTTTTATTTTCAATGACAATACTGAATAAGGTCTCAAGGCATGTCGAATCACAAATTTAAAACATCTCTCAAAGGTGTGCAATCCATTGATGGACAAGGGTTTTAAAACAAAGAAAAGCAGTCTTCAGTGCATGGTTTAGGAGATCTTTTTAAAACATCATGCAGGCCACAACTGAACTTGAAGAAGTTCAAAAAAAGTACAACACTAAGTAAAATCTAATCGACTACTGCTGAGGCATGGCCTCAGACTGGCACACGTAATCACTGCTGCTGATTTATGGCCAGTGATTTCTTCCCACCTGGCACCACCCCACCCCCACCAAGCAGAGGGGTTTCACCTCACACCACAAGCCCATTTTCTTCTACAGAGCTAAAAAGAAATCATGCAGCAAGTTACATAACTCACGGCTGAGGCAGAGTCCAGTCTCTGGGTTATGTGCAGAGCAGCAACATGCTTCCAGTTACACCCAAAGCCCTCCAGAGTCCACACACAAGCCTCACTGCACTCGTGCACTCCTGTCTGTTTATGTCACTAACATGATCAACCGTGACAATGTCCAAACACATAAATAGAGGAAAATCGATGTTGCCTAGATTTTCCAAACGTCACACACTCCTCATAATGTAGTCATTCATTGGACTGGATGCTTTCACCAGAAAAGCTGCTACTACTTAGCTAGTTTTCCAAAACGAACTGAGACTTCAATTATTTTCAAAGACTGATAAATCATGCTTTACTCATTAATGGAGACATTTTGAACTCAACAAAAACATATTTTGTATTATAAAAGAAAGGCGGCGCAGCCACATGAATATTAAATCTCTGGAGAAGGCTGACAATTTGCTTTATTTAATCTAATGGGCTAGTACTGCTGTGGGTGAGACGGCAGACTGGCACCGCGACCACTGCTGCTGATTTATGGCCAGTGATAAACTTTATTATCTTCCCTCTGAAACCCCCGGCCTCTCATTCTCCTCTGAGGTAATGAATTAGGAATTCTGAGTTCCGGTTTATTTCCTCCATCAGAGCTGAAAACTTTGAAAACAAAAACTTCGTGCTCGTCCAGAAAGCACACTTTAGCCATTAATTACCTATTAATTAAACTCTGTGATGCTGGCAGTGCTGAGACAGAGTCCAGACTTCGGTTTAACAATTCAGATTCACTGTCAGATCAACATGCTTTGTCACTGACGGTGAATCTGCATTGCTTTGCAGATGCATGGACCACTTCGCTTACTCACCTACCTGCACTTGGTCCACTCGGGGATCGTCGGGATCAGGCTGCTTCTAGCACACCGGCAGTGCCCAAATCCTTGCATGATGCAGCTGCTCCTGACTGCCATTGCTAATGAAACACAGACACTGGAGCTGTAAGTGGCGTCCACCGGCCTGCAATTAACAGAAACGCGGGAAGCAGACACCTCGAGTCTGCGCAGTGTGTCTTCAGAAATCCTGATAACCAACTGCGCAGACTCGATTTTTCTGCTTCCATCCCACCTGCCTGCAGCCTCTACCCCCCACCCTTTCCCAACTCGTCACTGGGAGGAGTTGGGAAAGGGTGGGGTGACCATCCTCTCCATTCTCTGACTGACGTGAAGACCCTGGTGCTACAGGGCTTCAGCCTGGAGCGCCCGGGGCAAACTTCACTTCCACGTCATCAGGGGGTGGAGACTGGTCCTCGAGGCTATGTCTTTGCCGAGCTGATGACCTCACAGGCCTCAGGGCAGTGAGCTCGTCAGCCCGGCAAAAGACTCAGCAGGGCCCGCCCACGAGCAGCTTGCAGTGACACGAGACTCATCAGAAATCACCACCCACAGCAACAAAAGCAAGAGGTGTCTCCTGTGAGTACATTTAAAAAAAATTAAAAACACATAAAGACATTATATTTTTTACACTCTCCCAATGGCCAACCTAGGGGGTGAAACTAAAGTAACGGGGGCGGAGCCCCGACGCCCTTACGCAAAAACCGCCACTGTCGGCACCCCTGGTGGACACTTCGACGCCGATCGAGGACCCACCGGTGCCCATGGCAGACTCTCCGGCGTTGGAGCGTCGACTCTTCTCCGGATGTCCCTTCCTCTCCGGAGGATTGTCATCTCCTTGTCTCCTCTTCACCGGAGACTGGACACCGCATCGTTGTTTTTTCCTCGGCGGCTTCCGGGGCGGGTCCTATGCCGTCTCCGCGTCCACAGCCCCCGGACCAGCTCTTCCGCACCTTGCAGTTGGTTGCCCCGCAGGCTTCTCTGCCTTCTCCGGAGGCCCCTCAGGCACCTCACTCGTCCGTGGGTCCTCCATCCTTCAGGGGCTGGCCGTTTCTTCCTCCGGCAGGACACGGGGACGGACGGCTTAGTTTGCAGCCTTCGCCCACGGAAGAGTTGCTCTCTCCCCCACGTCGCCCTACAGAGGCGAGTGTAGCCTTTGTCCGGGCCATCTCCACGGCCACCGGCGTCTTGCAAATGGGCACCCCGGTCGCTCCACTCCCCACGGATCACTTGTTAGAGGTTCTCCACCAGGGCTCTGGTGGAGGGGAACCGCGTCTTCCCTTTGAAGCTTCGCTTCGCAACTCTCTTATGGGGGCCTGGGGGCGTCCTGCTACGGGGGATCCGGTGCCTCAGCCGCTCCTCCACCGCCACCGTCCTGCCCCGCACGATCCAGTCTGCCTTTTTTCCCCACCCATTTGCCCAGGGCCCTGTCCTGCAGACTGCTTTCCCTTCCTTGCCTTCAGTGTTGCTCCCTCCGTCACGGGAGGCCCGGTGGTTGGACTCCTGGGGCGTAACATTTTCGCTTCCACTAGTGCTGCTCTGCGCGCGCTCAACACACTTTGTGTGTTGGCCAGGGCTACCTCTGACCTATGGGATTCCGCGGAGTCCCTTCTGTCTCGCACCTCACACGAAGGTGTCCTCGCTGATCTGCGGCACCGTGTGCTGGATGGTCGGGAGTTAGCTGCCTTTATTCTCCGTTCGGCCTTGGATGTCTCTGATTCTCTCGCCCGCGCTATGGCGAGTTCTGTGGCCCTCCGCCGCCATGCTTGGTTGCGGGATAGCGTCTTTCCCGAGAATATTCGGGAGCGGCTTGTTGACCTGCCCTTTAATCGGATTCTTTTATTTAACACACACGCGGACTCCGCTATTCAGCGACTCCTTGCGGGGCTCCGTCCTCCTCCACCTCCGTAAGCTTCGGCTTGTCGGTCCTCAGGTGTCTTATGGGAGGCGTTTATCCCACCTTTCTCTTTGGGCCTAGTGTTTCGGTTGGCCCCTCTATGTGCTGTGTGTGGCTGGGAATGCCTTCAGGGTCCTTAAGTGGGCCCCTCTGTACTTTTGGCTGCGGGTACAGCCCTTTAGCTTTGTGGTGTGTGTTTTTTGGCTGTTAGTGAAGCCGTATGGGTCCTCAGGTTGGACCATCTGTGTATTCTTTTTTGGCTGATTGGTAAGCCGTCTGTGGTGATACCCACAGGTCTTTTCTGTTCTTGACCTCTGCTGCGGGTTTTTCCCTAAGAGGTGTTCCCCTGTTTTGTTTGGGGCCGTGTCATACCCTAGGTGGGGTACTTGTTGGCTATGGTATAGCTCTGTCCTATGCTGGGCAGGTGTGGATCCCTTCTCGGGTTCCTCGCGTTTCCTGGCGTCACTGTATTCCGCTTGCTGCGGTCTTTTTTCTTCAGCCTTAGCGCAGCTTCCACTGCTCTAGGTTCTGTCCTTCTCAGTATCCGATGGTGTTTCGATCCTTCTTCTACAGGGCTTGCCTGTCGTACGTTTTGCCCTTTGTTCCTGCGGGATATCTGCCTCTGTGCGTTTTACCTTCCCTCTTCAGACCGACTTTTGTCATGCCGTCTACGGCGTCGTGTCTTGGTGTTTCCACTTTTATTATCAGACGTTCGGCCTGGTCCTCTACCTTGTGTTCCAGGGGGGCCAGGATATTCCTGGTGTTCTCCTGTGTTCTGGTTGACGGCTTTAGGTCTGTGCTACATATTTCTCCTCTTTTTCTTTTGGCCGGTCCAACTTCTCTTCGTGGGCCGGGTTGTGCCACTGAGACGGTCCTTCTCTGGGGCTTGTTCTGGGGTTCCCTTGCCTCTGTCTTAGTCTTGCGCTCGGCTTGTTCTGGGCACACTACTTCATAGTCTGTACCAGCTGCCTGCTGCGCACACATGGACGTTATAGTCCGCCCCTGTGGGCCTCGGCGTGTACCCGTGTGCTCCTGTCGGTTGCTCTGCTGGAGCTTTGCGCGACTGTGTCTTCCTTCTCACGTATGCGCTTCTCGGCTGTGGGGCCGTTCCTGCCTTGTCCCCGGCCTCGGGGCTGATGCTCATTCAGCTATTTCCTTCGCTGTATGTGTTCTCCTGAGGCGGGCTCTGCCTCCGTTTCCACCTCTTCTCCTTGGATTTTGCGGGTGGTTCTTTTCTTCCCTTGGTGCCGTCTGTCCCTCCGGGTTCTCTAGCGGACGCCCTTTGCCCCTCGGGTAGGCTTGTGGTATCCTGGCCTTCCCTTCTCCTTGTTCTTCTTTACTTCTGCTTGGTGGGGGCGGGGCCGTCCTTCCTGTCCCCATGACACATCCCCTGTTGGGGCCCTGTGTTCTTCCAAGCTGGTGAAATTCTCTCGCAGACCCTCCTCCCCTCTGGGTATGGCTAGGGTATCTATTCTACGTTAAGGAATCTGCGGCTAGTAGTCTCTATCAGATGTACAAGTTACTTACCTTCGGTAACGATGTATCTGGTAGAGACGATTCTAGCCGCAGATCCCTTCACGACCCGCCCTTCCTCCCCGTTCTGCGAGGACCTTCAGTTTGGTCTTCTGCACTCGCCTCCCTCCGGGTGGCTTGTCTTTTGCGAGTGTCCTCTTTCACTTCCTCCCTGGCGGGATGCTTCGTTCTGTTTCTTTGTTCCTCCCCTTCCTTTCTGGTACTTGGACGGTGGGTTCACGTGTACTTCTGCATCCCTCAACCCTGGTTATTCCAGTGTGGGGCCTACTCATAATCTTCTCCTTTTCTCATTGCTTGGGGTTTCTGACTCCTCTGCAGTCCTCTGGGTTGGGGTCTCTTGGCTGTGCCTCAGCCCTTAGCTCTTACAGGGGATGCGACACTCCTTGATGGTGTTGTCTTGGGGTGATTTATCGTTACTCCTCTGTTCCGGCTTGTTGCCCTTCACTGTTATAGATTGTGGGTGCAGACTTTCTGTCGTCTGTTATGGCATTTTTTCACATGTTTTTCTGCCTCCAGGGTGGATATCGCCTTCGCTTTGCAGGGTTGCTTTTCAGCAGCGGTACTCTGCTCTTTCCCTTCCATGACTTTCAGTGACAGTGCCTGGCACTGTTCCTCATGGTGCTGTTCTTCACCATTCGCTTCTTCCCTTTGTTTCACTGATTTTTTTCGCACACTATTCCCATGCTCTCCCAGTTTTGTTTGTGATGGCTCTGCGTTGTGGCGCGGAAAAGTTCTCCGAGGAAAACTGACGTCAGCGCGCTGGGGTGGGACTTATGTGACCTCGCTGACGTCCCGTCCGCGGACAGCGTCAGGGAGGAGTCGTGTGGTGCCGCACCCCCCCGCCATCAGCGCGCAGGGATGCTGTGGCAAAAGAAATTCCGGATCCAGTCTCACGCCTGGGGATAATTCTACGTTAAGGAATCTGCGGCTAGAATCGTCTCTACCAGATACATCGTTACCAAAGGTAAGTAACTTGTACATTTGTATTATTCCAAAATGCAAAGTGTATATTTGATGGAAAACGTGTATTTTGAGAAACGGATATGTTGAAATTTGAAAGCAAAATTATTGGAAATCCAAAACGCATTTAAGGTGCTTTTTAAATGATGATTCATACCCATTGTGATGATTTAAGGCATTTAATAATTCCATTGTGTTAGTGGGCATGTAGTCATGTGGAGGCATTTTATTATAATAAACCTTTCTAATAGAGACTTCTATCCACTGATTCCTGAACTTTTGAATATTCCCCAGGCACCTGAATGGATTCAACTTTTCAGCACTTTCTTTGCGTGCCTATAGGTGGCATTATGCAGCTCCACACAGACACTGTTCCACTCCAGAAATGACATGCAGAGCCTATGTATGCACCACTCCATAGTTCTCACGTCAGTTCCTTTCTTTCACCCCTCCTAACACGGATCCGAAGCTTCCTCTTGTCTCTTAGAGACCGTTACCTCAATTATTTTTTCCAGCCACAGAGGAATCCACAACCTATGCCATGGCAATGTATACGGCGGCTGAAGTACTTGATCTCCAGCTCCCCACTATGGAGGTAAACACTAATATGTTAACTGAAATTCTCTTGCCAGGACGAACATCTTTTGAGCACTTCTTGCCATTTAACGAGGCCTTAACAAAGCCTCCTTAGGCTTATCTGCCCCACCTCACCAGCGTCACAGCCCTACCAGTCCTTTCATGGTTTCGACAGAGGTACCCCGTACCACCAGCCAATGCAACCCCAACATGGTGCCCAGCAGTTTTGTGGCCTTGGTGCCCACTGCCCCTGTGACCAAGGTCTACTGGCTGCGCATTCTTCTACCACAACCCCCAGAGCCCCACCTGCAAAACACCTTTAGCGTGAACTTAGTGGAGCACGGCCACCTAGTAGGAAGCAGGATCCAACGATTCTTGCTGGGTTGGCAGGCCATAAAATCAGATAGGTGGGTCCTCCTCTTCCTTTCTGCATTGCTGCTCCTTCCTCCGTGTCCCCAATTTCTCGCTGTTTTGTGGCAGGAAGTGAAAGACCTTTCAGCCAAAGCGGCTATAGAGAAGGGTGCCTGTGCCAGAAGTGGGCTGTGGTTGTTACTCCCGCCACTTCCTTGTGCCCAGAAAAGACAGAGGGCTCCGGCCTATTTTAGACCTGCAACCTCTCAGCGGCTTCCTCTAGAAGGAAACATCCAAAATGCTAAGATTGGATGGTAGCGTTGGACCTGCAGGACTCTTATTTCCATATACGTGCCCTGCTGGCCCACCAGTGTTACCTGCGGTTTTTGATGGCACAGAAGTATTGTCAGTTTGCTGAGCTGCCTTCTGGCCTCACCAGTGCCCTTCGGGTGCTCACGAAGGTTTTGTTGGTGTTGGCAGCACACCTCTGGAGTGCCAGTCTTCCCCTCCCTCGATGGCTGTTAAAGGCATGCTCGCCCCAGCCAGTTGTCTACCACCTCCAGACGACAGCGAACCTCTTGTCATCTTTGAGGTTCACTATCAACATGCCGAATTCACACCTGACTTGGTTCGTGCCTTTCTCCCGGGAAAGAGAGTTCAGGACATTCATTCTATGATACTGATCTTTCAGCTTCAGTCCTGAATTTCAGTGAGGTCAACTCCGAGGGTGCTGAGACTGATGGCCTCTTGCATCCTGCTGGTCGAGCACGCATGGTGGCATATGGGGGCTTTGCAGGGGCATCTGAAGTTTTAGTGGGCCCAATATCAAGGGGACCACATTCAGATTTCAGAGGAAACTGCAAAGGGTCTTCAGTGGCAGTTGCTGGTCCTCAATTGGCTCGGTGGCAGACACCTCTCCCTTCCCCGTCCAGAGAGGATATTGGTGACAGATTAATCTCTTTTGGGTTTGGGTGGCTATCTGCGAGAGGTGGAGATCAGAGGCCTCTGGTCTTTGGTGGAGTGCTAGCTCCATATCAACCTTCTGAAACATAGGGCTATCCATTTGGCATTGAAAGACTTCCTTCCAATCATCAAAGGTAGGCTGGTACAGGTGTTCACGGACAACACCACCTCCATGTGGTACTGCAACAAACATGGCGTGGTGAGGTCATGGACCTTGTGCCAGGCGGCATTGCACCTCTGGAATTGACTGGACCACCAAGTAATTTTCCTGATGGTGAACCACCTGCGAGGATCAATGAATGCCAGGGCGAACGAGCTCAGCCATTGGCGCTGAGCCCATCACGAATGGCAGTTACACCAGAAGGTGAGCAGGGGTTCTTCCACAATTGGGGAGTAACTTGGCTCAATCTGTACGCCACTGCCGAGAACGCACAATGTCAGCACTTCTTCATGTTTGGAGTTTCAAAGACGTCACTCTCTCAGAGATGTGTTCCGCCTCGAGTGGGACTCGGGACTCCTGTATACCTTCCCACTGATAACACTCCTCCCCCGAGTACTGAAGATCATCAGGAATAAACTGGCCCAAGTCATCGTAATGGCCTTGGATAGGGCACGGAGAGTTTGGTATCCAGAACTCCTGGACTTGAGGATTTGTCTTCCAATCTGCTGTCACAGTGGCAGAGCAGGGTTCTGCACCCAGCCTTCGCAATCTCCACCTTCATGCATGGAGATTGAGCAGCGACCCCCGAACAACTTTAACCTTGCTCCAAAGGTGTTTTTTTTTTTGTTTTTTTTTTTTTAAATTTAATTTTTGCATTTTTCAGAGACAACATACAAACACAACACAGAAGACACAGTGTGTCCATACAAAACTTTGCATTGGTTTGATCGTATGTGTCCAGTATAATACCGTTGATAAGGTAATATAATACATGACGTGACAGTACAGAGTTATAAGATCATGACTTTAGGCTGAACCATATTACATAGCATTAGCAGTGAGGAAACACATCCCTTTAGTGCCGGGCTTCATACATCAGGCGCCTTTACCAAATAAGCGTTGAGTGGACCCCAGATATCGCGGGGTTTCGAGGCTACAGGCAGCTCTTCTGCATAGCATGTTAGTTGGTCCCTACAGTACACCAGGTCCTGCAGCCACAGCGCCGTGGTAGGTACTATTCTGCCCCCCCACCCCATGGATACTCTGCGCTTAGCAATCAACAGCGCTATTGCTACGAACCTCCTGTGAGAGACCTTAATACTAGAAACCCTGCCCAATAGGCACAGCAGCGGGGAACAATCTATGGGCATCTCTACCATTAGTTGTAGAATATGTGTGACTGCCACCCAGTACTCCTGTATCTTTGTGCATGTCCATGCTAAATGATAGAAGTCAGCGCCCAGAGAGCCGCAGCGTATACAAGCATCAGTATCGCGCAACCCATATCGACAAAGCTGCGCCGGAGTATAGTACAGTTGGTGCAGATATTTAAAATGCACCAGTCGTAAATTACCATTGGCAGTCAACTGACCAGTAAGGCGACAGCACCTACCCCAGTCATCCTCCGACATAGGTTCGGGCAGCACAGCATTCCATTTAATCAGCGCCAGTGAGTCAGCAATGGCAGCATCCCTCTGTGATGCCCGATAAAGTCTAGTGACTAGCTTGCTCTTATTGTTGGCGGTGTATATGAGTTGCAGTGCCTCGAGCGTCGGTGGTTCTGCAGGGAATTGTGCATAGAGCGCTCGCATAGCAGATCTCAATCTGGTATAGACAAATAGCTGCATGGTGGTGGCATTTTCACCGGCAGTTATATTTGTGGGCGTTATGAATTGACCATCTGGAAAGACATCTTCTGCATAGACATCTCCTTAAGAGTCTTTAAGGCACCGGTTTCCCCAGTAACAGACAGTTCAGAGTGATGCAATAATGGCATATTGGGCGCATACAGGGGCAATTTCTGTGCTCTTCTACCCAACTCCTGCAGGCCCTGGCCGTGGTTTGTACAGTGTCGAATTCACCTTTTTCGAATATAGAATGCTTATTCACTATCATAGCGCTAAGGGGTAGTGGGTGCACTGCGCCCGCCTCCACAGCTACATGAGGAATAAATGCTGGGTCCTGCTGCCAATAGTATGCATAGTGCGCTTGTGCGCAAAGATAATAGAGATGCAAATCAGGAGCTGTGAACCCCCCCTGTTCGTAAGGTAGCGTGAGTGTATCCCATTTGAGCCGGGGCTTCTTACCACCCCACGCCAATGTGATCAAGTGTGAGCGGAGTGTGTCAAAAAAATGTCTCGGCAAAGATACAGGGATGTTTAGAAATAAGTACAAAAAGCGTGGGAGAATCACCATTTTCATCAAAGCTACGCGATCCGCGAAGGACAAGGGCAATTTTATCCAGCGGTTGACTTGACCCTCAAGGCGCGCAACGGCTGTGCCATAATTAGATCGTATAACAACCTGAGGATCCCTGTGAAGCCATATGCCTAAATATTTTACAGTGTCAGTGCACCACGCCAGTGGATAATCAAGGTCAAAGGGGCGGGTGCTGTCAGTGAGAGGTAGTATAATCGACTTGGACCAGTTGATACCTAGGCCCGAGAACCTTTCAAACCGGATATATTCCCGTATGAGTTGTGCAAGGTGTGTCACTGGGTCTCGGACGTATAGCACTATGTCGTCCGCATACATGGATACTGCCAATGGACGTTGGAAGAAACGGAGTGAGGCCTGCGCATGGCGCTGGCGCAGGATACAAGCCAATGGTTCAAGTATGAGTGCGAATAGCAATGGTGACAACAGGCATCCCTGTCTGGTGCCACGCCTTACTCTAAATGTCCCTGACACCTACCCATTAACTCTGACGCGCGCGACCGGATTAGTGTAGAGCAAGTTGATCCAGTTAGTAAACATAACCGGTACCCCCATACAATGTAGAATTGTATACATATAGGACCATGAGATCGAATCAAACGCTTTTGCAGCGTCCAAAAGCACAGCAACTGCCGGCATAGTGGGCTCTAACACATGCATTGTAGCAAAGAGGGTCCGCAAATTATGAGACGTGGAGCGTGTCGGAATAAACCCAGATTGATCCGGGAGGACCATATCTGAAAGAGACACGTTAGTGACAGATTCCTTACCTTAGAATATCCCCAGGCGTCAGGCTGGATCCGGAAAGTTTTTGCGTAGCAGTACCCTTGCGCGTCGGTAGGCGGCGTCGTGCGGCTCCGCGTCTGTCGTCGGCGTTGAGATCGCCGGGATGACGTCGCGGGCAGTACTTAGACGCCGCCCCTGCGCGCTGACGTCAGTTCTTCTTTTTCCGCGCCAGCAAGCGCAGATCCGGGAAGAGCAGTGCCTAGTCATTTTTTGACTAACTTTTTTGGTGAATTTTTTCACTGTTTCTTTCGAATCGACTCCAAGGTGTCGTAGGGATGCCCGGCTTTAAACGTTGCGACGCCTGTGCTCGGATGATGTCCATCACAGACCCGCATCTGGAGTGTCTCTTCTGCCTCGGCCGAGGCCACGACACGAAGTCGTGTTCCGACTGCCGGGCCCTCAACCCGAAAGCTTTGCGAGAGCGGTCTCGAAAGCTCCTCGAGGCCCGGCAGTCGGCTCCGCGCCACACCAAGCCCCGGTCGCGTGAGAGGTCGAGGGTCGGTCGCGGAGTCCTCACCGGTCGTCGGGATCCAAGTCTTCGTCGTCCGGTAAGTCTAAGCACAAGAAGTCCAAAAGCATCATCGCTCTAGGACTTCACCTCGCCGGTCACGCGACTCGGCTGAGGCCCCTCCCGGCACCGTCCCCGCGGCCCCGGACATGCCTGTGGAGTCGCCCCCGCAATACCCGTCCTTCCCGGGTTCGGGGGCGGATCCGGCCCAACTACAGGAATTCCTGTCGGCCATGGCCGCCTCTTCGGGCCTCAAGGTCCCTCCGGTGCGCCTTCGGGCCCTGATGGGGTTGCCCCGGCGTCGCCGACGACTCCGGTCCCGGCGTCGCTCGTGCCTCCAGCCTCGGTCCCGGCTCCGGCTTCGGCCCCGGCCTCGATCCCGGCTCCGGTGGTACCGCAACCCCCATCGACGCCGGTCGACCTGACCACGTCTCCGCCGGCGTCAATGTCTCCGGTGCCGTTCCTGACGCCGCCCGGGGCTCCGGGCGGCTTCGTCCCCATGTACTCTCCGGCTCCGGACATGGAGCCGGACCGACGTCGCTCGACGCCGGTTCCGGCGCCGATGGGACCTTGGGTCCCAAATGTCCCTCCTCCTCCTTATTTTGAACCGGAGGAGGACCAGGAGGACTGGGAGGGGTCTGAGGACCCTCTGGCACAGCAGTGTCAGTATGATGAGGACTGGGCAGAGGAACTAGGGGATGCCAGTGGTCTAGATACTTCCCCTGACACTGGCATGCTGTCTCCTCCCGTGGCTACGGAGGAGGGAGCCAATTTTGCAACGGTGTTGCGTAGGGCAGCTGGAGCCTTACATCTCCAACTCCCTACGGTGACGGTCAAGACTAATCTCTTGACAGAAGTGCTTCAGCCGGCAGCCTCCTCCTTGGAGACTGTGCTGCCGTTCAACGATGCACTAACTGACGTTCTTTTGGGCGCCTGGTCCAAGCCCAAACACAGGGGCTCCTGTGGATAGGAACGTGTCCCGACGCCATCGCCCAGCTCCGGGCGACCCCTTGTTTCTCTCTGTCCACCCCACTCCTGAGAGCTTGGTTGTCCAAGCCTCGGCTTCCCAAACCGCCTTCCCTACCGCCCCTCTGGATAGGAATCCAAACGCCTGGATCAATTTGGGAAGAAGGGTTTTTCTTCCTCCAGTGCTGGCTTGCGGTCCATCAACACCACTTGTCTTTTGGGCCGATATACCCACTCCTTGTGGGATTCGGTGGCGACTGTTTTGCCCCAGTGTTCTGAGGAGGTCCAGACACTGCTTACCCGCGCCATTGCGGAAGGAAGGGATGCGGCCAAATACACCATACGTTGTGGCCTTGATACCGCCGACTCGCTGGGCAGATCTATTGCAACGACGGTGGCGCTGCGTCGCCACGCCTGGCTGAGAACCACTGGTTTTTCAGGGGATGTCCAGAATACTCTCATGGACATGCCCTTTGATGGAGTCGGTCTTTTTGGTTCCAAAGCAGACCATGCGTTGGAGCGTTTTAAGGACTCACGGGCTACTGCCAAGTCCCTGGGCCTTTCTGCTACACGCCCTCCGCTACCTTCTGCTTTTCGCCCCTATCGTGGCCACGGAAGGGGCGCCCAATCACGTCAGCAGCCCAGCCACCGGCCCGCGCAGCAGGCGTCTTCTCATGGCCGAGGACGTGGATACCGCCGTGGCGGTTCGGGCAACCAGCGTGCGGGTCAGGCCACCACCTCCAACCCGTCCGCGGCCTCCAAGCCCTCCTAGTCCCTCCTTTCAGGTGCACAGCACGCCAGTAGGGGGCAGGGTCCGCCATCACCTTCACCACTGGCGTCCCATCACCTCGGACAGGTGGGTCTTGGACATTGTCCGAAGGGGCTACTCCCTCCCCTTCGAGACCACCCCCCAGCCATGCCACCTCAATTCCACCGCATGTCAGGGGATCACTTGGTACTTCTACAGAAGGAAGTCACGGCCCTCTTGGCCAAGAGGGCCATCGAGCATGTTCCGACCCCAGAAGTAGGACGTGGTTGCTACTCCCACTACTTCCTGGTGCCCAAAAAGGACAAGGAGGACATGCGTCCTATCTTGGACCTCCGGAACGTCAATCGCTTCCTCCGGAAGGAGAAGTTCAAGATGCTCACCCTAGCTCAGGTCTTGACTGCCCTCGACCCTGGAGACTGGTTGGTAGCGTTGGACTTGCAGGACGCCTATTTCCACATCCCCGTCCTGCCGGCCCACCGGCGTTACCTTCGGTTCACGGTAGGCCTCGAGCATTTTCAGTTCACCGTGCTCCCCTTTGGCCTTACCAGTGCCCCTCGGGTGTTCACGAAAGTGATGGCGGTGGTCGCAGCTCATCTGCGCCGGGCAGGGGTTTCAGTCTTCCCCTACCTCGACGACTGGCTGCTGAAGGCGGGCTCGTCCCAGGCAGTCGTCTCCCACCTCCAGACTACGGCCGAACTCCTGCACTCGCTGGGGTTCTCCATCAATGTGCCGAAGTCGCATCTGATTCCTTCTCCACAGCTCCTTTTCATCGGAGCAGTTCTGGACACGACGCAGTTTCGGGCCTATCCTCCCGAACGGCGAGTCCGGGATATTCAGGCTATGATTCCGATCTTTCAGCCTTTATCCTGGGTTTCGGTACGGATGACCCTGAGGCTGCTGGGCCTCATGGCCTCCTGCATCCTGCTGGTCAATCATGCCAGATGGCATATGCGGGCTCTACAGTGGGACCTGAAGTTCCAGTGGGCGCAGCACCAGGGCAACCTGTCCGATCACGTCCAGATCTCGGAGGGGACTGCAAAACAGTTGCAGTGGTGGCTCTCGAACCGGCAATGGGTCATGGGCAGATCCCTCTCCCTTCCCCAGCCAGAGCACACAGTTGTGACGGACACGTCCCTTCTGGGATGGGGCGGTCACATGGGAGAGGCGGAGATCAGAGGCCTCTGGTCTCCGGCGGAGTCCCGGCTCCATATCAACCTTCTGGAGCTCCGGGCGATCCGACTTGCACTCAAGGCATTCCTTCCCTCTGTCAAAGGGAAGGTAGTGCAGGTGTTCACAGACAACACCACCGCCATGTGGTACTGCAACAAACAGGGCGTGGTGGGGTCGTGGACCCTCTGTCAGGAGGCTCTGCGCCTCTGGACATGGCTGGAACATCAGGGCATGTTCCTGATGGTTCAACACCTGGCAGGTTCCCTGAACGCCAGGGCGGACGAACTCCAGCCGCAGGTGCATGATGGATCACGAATGGCGTCTTCACTCGGAAGTGGCGCAAGGACTCTTTCTACAATGGGGAGAGCCTTGGTTAGATCTATTCGCCACCGAAGAGAACGCGCAATGTCATCAGTTCTGCGCGTTGGAATTTCCAAGGCGGCACTCGCTCGGCGACGCTTTTCGTCGCGAGTGGAGTTGCGGTCTGTTGTACGCCTTTCCGCCTATACCACTTCTACCCAGAGTGTTGAAGAAGATTCGGCACGACCGGGCCCAAGTCATTCTTGTGGCTCCGGACTGGGCTCGAAGAGTTTGGTATCCCGAGCTACTCAGTATGAGCGTAGATCCCCGATCCGTCTGCCTCTTCGGGAGGATCTTCTGTCGCAGCAGCAGGGGACGGTCCTCCACCCGAACCTGTCCAGTCTACACCTGCTTGCGTGGAGATTGAGCGGCGGCAGTTGATTCCTTTCGACTTGCATCCCGAAGTTTGTGATGTGATTCTGGCAGCCAGGCGTCCCTCCACTAAGGTGGTATACGCCTGCAGGTGGAACAGATTTGTGGCATGGTGCACAGCAAAGGCTGTGAATCCCCTTTCTGCCCCTCTTTCTGAGGTCCTTCTGTTCCTTCTTTCTCTGGCCCAACAGGGTTCTGCCCTGGGTACCATCAAGGGTTATCTTTGTGCTATCTCGGCCTTCCTCAGGCTCCCTGATCAGCCTTCCCTTTTCAAGTCCCCTGTTGTTAACAGGTTCTTAAAAGGCATTACACACCTCTTCCCTCCTGTTCCGTTTGTGATGCCTCAGTGGGACTTGAACTTGGTTCTTACCTTTTAATGTGCGCTCCCTTTGAGCCTCTACATAACTGTCCTCTTCGTCTTCTCACTCTGAAGACAGCCTTTCTGGTGGCCATCACCTCCGCTCGGCGGGTGAGTGAGCTCCAGGCTCTATCTTGCAAACCTCCCTTTCTGTTCATCCAGACAAGGTTGTTCTTCGGACGCGTCCGTCCTTCTTGCCAAAGGTGGTTACTGCCTTCCACATTGGGCAGACCATCACTTTGCCTACCTTCTTTCCGCCTCCGCATCCTTCCAGAGAGGAAGAGAGGCTCCACCGTCTGGACCCAAAACGTGCGCTCTCCTTCTATATCGACCGCACAAAACACTTCCGGGTGGATGACCAGCTCTTTGTTGGCTACGTGGGCGCCAAAAGGTCGGGCGGTGCACAAACGAACCATCTCCCCGCTGGGTTACCTTGTGCATCAAGACCTGCTATTCTTTGGCTAAGAAGGAGCCTCCTGTTGGGCTGCGTCCCCATTCCACCAGGGCAACGGCTGCTACCACGGCCTTGGGCCGCGGTGTTCCGCTGCCGGTTATCTGTCAGGCAGCTACGTGGGGCTCGCTGCACACGTTTACGAAACATTACTGCCTTGACAGTCAGGTCCGGAGGGACGGCTTCTTTGGCCGTTCTGTCCTCCAGGACTTCCTTGTCTGATCTTTGTTCGCAGACCCACCACCGGGGTTGGTATTGCTGGGGTATCTATTCTAAGGTAAGGAATCTGTCACTAACGTGTCTCTTTCAGATGCACAAGTTACTAACTTGTGTAACGATATATCTGTAAGAGACAGTAGTTAGTGACAGATTCCTACCGCCCCACCCATCCTCCCCGTTCTGCGAACTGATTTCTAGGGTTAAGGACATCCCTTTCAGGGCCCTAGTATTTTTCAGACACCTATGTCAGCTTCTTGCATGGCTCTGCGTTCCTGGCGCGGAAAGTCGTGTACAGAACTGACGTCAGCGCGCAGGGGCGGCGTCTAAGTACTGCCCGCGACGTCATCCCGGCGATCTCGACGGCGACGACGGACGCGGAGCCGCACGACGCCGCCTACCGACGCGCAAGGGTACTGCTACGCAAAAACTTTCCGGATCCAGCCTGACGCCTGGGGATATTCTAAGGTAAGGAATCTGTCACTAACTACTGTCTCTTACAGATATATCGTTACACAAGTTAGTAACTTGTGCAACAGGAAGAAGTAGCTTCAGACTGGCAGCCAAGATTTTCGCAAGAATTTTCACGTCAGTGTTTATTAACGATAATGGGCGATATGAATCACACTTGTCGGGTGGCTTTTCTGGTTTTAGTAGTGTGATCACAAGTGCTTCGCGTAATGTCGGCGGCAAACACTGAGCTTCATACGCCTCTTCAAATACCTGGAGGAGACAGGGGGCCAACAATTCTATATATTGTTTATAAAATTCCGCCGGCAATCCATCAGTACCAGCCGATTTACCATTGGGCAATGTAGTAATGGCTTCCCGTATCTCGTCCAGGGTAATGGGATGCACTAGGAATTCCCGCTGGCCAGCCGACAACCACCCCAGCGCAATATCATCAAGGTACTGCGCAGTTTCAGCTGCATCTGCAGTTTGCCGATGAGAATACATCGCAGCATAATAATCGGTAAAAGTCCTCAAAATGTTAGGCGTGTCGTGATGCGTGACCCAGTCTGCAGTGATCGCATCAATCAGAGGAGCCTTACTGCGGGGATCCATTATACGTGAGGCCAGAGCTCTGCCCGGTCTGCCACTCTCACCGTAATACCTGGCCCTACTCTGACGCAACAAATGTCTAATCTCCTGATCAGCTATTACATTGTATTCTATGATTTTAGCTTTTATTTGCGCTAGTGTAGTGGGATCTGCCGACAGGTTATACCGACGCTCTAGGTCGCCCAACTCGCGCTCAAGCAACGCCATAGAGCCACGCAGTGACTTTAGGACCCCGGCTTGCAGCCCTATACAAACACCCCGAATCGTCACTTTGAACGCTTCCCATAGTGTTTCCACAGCAGAGACGGACCCAGTGTTTTGTGCGAAAAACTCAGATATAGCCTCACGGAGACCCTCATTAAAAACCTGATCCAGTAAAGAAGAAGGCTGCAAGCGCCATTGGAAGTGAGGAGGGATGTGGGATGGCAGCGATAGACTGAGTAGCACCGGGGAATGGTCTGACAATGTTCGAGGCAAGTGCTTGACCTGTGTGGTCCATGTGCCAACGTCCTGCGTTACAAGCCAGTAATCTATGCAGGACCAGGCCCGCCGCGCATATGAATGACATGTACCCTCCGGAGAGCTAGGATGCCTCAACCGCCAAATATCTATAAGGCCTAATGTTAGCATACCATCTTGCACTGACAGGGCGGCCTTCTTTGGAGGGGGGTTTACCATAGATACCCTATCTAATGCAGGATCGAGAACCACATTGAAATCCCCCCCGCAAATGAGAGTCGTGGGGGGCAATTTGTAGAGCTTGCCCCATAGCGTGTCATAAAAGGCAGGGTCGTCAACGTTGGGCCCATATATGTTCACGATAACCAGCTTGGTGCCATGTAGTGTGCCCTGAACTATAATATATCGACCTCCCTCGTCTTCATCTACATGGGTCGGTATAAAAGGAACCCCTTTCTTTATAAGGATCATAACCCCCGTGCATAGGAAGAGTATGATGCTGCCAGGCGAACTGCTGCCCACCTAGTGGCTATAGTTGAAACCGCCCGTTTGGTGAGGTGAGTTTCCTGCAATAAGGCGATCTGGATATGATGCCGATCAAGGTACGCAAGCACCTGTCGTACTTTTTTGGGATGATTCAGCCCTCTCACATTCCAGCTGACCCAGGAGAGCGTAGGTGTTTTGGATTCAGCCATGTCTATCGATGTCGTCAATGAACCCTGTGTCATCGCGCGGAAATCGCATGCCATGTAAAGCAAGTCCTATCAGGACAGTGAAACCAATGCAATTACAGTAGTATATAGCTCCCCAACAGATTCCCCCCCACCCACTCCAGCCTGCAAGGCATGCTGTGAGACCCCCCCTCAAAACAGAACAGCAAATAGACCATTGCGTTCCTAACGTATTGACTGCATATGTAACGAGAAACACAAAAAACCACTGAAAAAGCACCAACGCGTGCCAGAACTGAAGGGTAAACAGTTCGGGGAATACCCATACTGTGGGTCGCTAGTAGCCATCAGCCCCCTGTTGAACAGGGTGGGTCGAGACAAGCAGTAGTGGGCCATCCAGCCTATGATGCAACGATACTGGACAAATACTGGCACCTCGAGGTGCAAACACTTCTACAGTAGGGAGTGAGACATCTGGCTGTATGCAGAGTATGAATATTGCATTGTTACCATTTACAACAAATAGTGCCTAGGAAGAAAAATGATTAGAGGTCGATAGGCAATAAAGAAAAACGAAAGACACATTCGGCAAGGCATATGTAGCAAATGAACCACGTGTGGCCGCTCTACAAACGTATCTAGCATAATAACAATGTCTAAGAGACAGTAGGTCCCATAGGTTTTCAGCCATCAGATTCAGAATCCGTGCCCTTTCCTCGAGTTGACTCCCGTCGTTCAATCCTCCGGATATACTGCAGAGCCTCTTTAGGTGTTGTGAAGATGCGCGCCTGCCCTGCGTGCTGAATCCGTAAGCGAGCAGGATATAGCATAGCGTACTGTACGTGTAGAGATTGCAATTTCTTTTTAACAGCTTGAAATTCTCGCCGTGCCTGCTGTACAGCTACTGTGAAATCAGGGAACAGTTCCACCTTCATTCCTTGATACTGCAGACTCCCCTTTTCACGGGCTAGACGAAGCGCCGTGTCCCGATCCCGATAGTTCAAAAGTCGAGCTATAATGGGACGAGGTGGGGCCCCAGGCACGGGACGCGCGGCCAGCGATCGATGAGCCCTCTCCACAATGAGCACCTTGGAGAAGTGATCCGCTCCCAGTAGGGTAGTCAGCATTGTTTCAACGTATGTCTCCATAGGCCCAGTGTTGGTGGATTCTGCAATACCAGTTATACGCAGGTTGTTCCTTCGGGAACGAGCTTCAATGTCCTAATTTTTGGCTCTTATTACCTCCAGTAATTTCTCCATACTGGCACAGGATGTCGCCATCTTCTCCACACGATCTTCCTTGTGTGAGATACGTTGCTCCGCCTCAGCAATCTGTGTGCCGTGGTTATCTATTTTAGTAGCCATGGTGTCCATGCGCAAGTTAAGGGTGTCAATCTTGGCATCGATGGTCTGCAAGCTCTGCTGCATAGATAACATCAGTCGCTCCAATTTTGTAGTGGTTCCCGCCTCGGGGTCCTGCTCTGCGTCTGATGCGTGCGGGGTCTGGGATTTAGAGTGTCCTTTGGCCTCAAAGTGCAGTTTGCTCTGCTGTTTGTCGGTGCGGCCCATGTTGACCCCGCGCTGCAGCAATGTTCCCAATTTAGCAAAGGAGGGGAGACCTGCACCACCAGGGGTCCCTGCCCGGGGTCCACGCGCACCCCGGCAGCCGGATATACAGATACGGGTGCCCAACTGTAGCGCTAGTGTGCTCTGCCGTCCCAGCAAATGTGAGCCGCGCGCCTCCAGCAGATAGGGATGGTCTGGCTCTATGGCGCGGTGATATAGGCTAGCAGCCCTCACAGTTGCAGCATTCAGGACACAGCGCCAAATCCCCAGACAGTCACATTACAGCGGCAGGTCTCAGGAAAGACGATGTGGGCGAGGCGCCGATGCAGGACCAAGCCAAAATCCCTGCACAGCAACAGAGGTAGGCAGCGCGGGGGTCGCGTCAGCTATACAGAGGTCACTCGAACCAGGGCCCCCACGGCAGATTCATGCAGCCGTGTGCATGGAGGAACCCCCGCAATCACCAGTCAGCTCAGTCAGGGTCCGCCAGCACACAAGGGTATCAGCAGGCAAGGGGAGCACAGATTCCAGCGCAGCCCAGTCGTTGCCCAATGAAGCGGCGCAGCCAGTCGTAGCAATCGCGGCCCGGGGGGGGGTAGGGGGGTTAGAAGAGCGCAGCGCGACCAGGGAGAGGCCCTGCGCCCAATGTCAGTGCACAGACCTACCACCGCCCGCTTTCAACATGCACATTCAGGGCGCCCCCGGGCACACGCAACGCCGCCACCGGGACCCGCCACCAACCTGCAGGCAGATGAAGTCCGTAACAGCCACCACAGCAGGCAGGCAGAACCGGCAGCTCCCAGTCACCGCACCAGTACATCGGAAGATGGCGGCCACCAGATTTCCAGCGGCCGCGGACGGGCTCCCGACAGAGCCCCTGCGCCACGCACCCAGAGTAGAGTATTTCCTCGGGCGAGCCCGGTGCGGCAGGTATGTGTGCAGAAGGCAGCTCACGGCACGGGGACCAGGGAACCCCTGCAGCCGCGCGAACTAACGGCCGCCTCCCATCGCGGTTGCCATCTTCCCGCGAATCCGGGACTGGTGCAAAACTGGTACTTAGCGGCAGCTAATCTCCCAAACACCGGCAGCAAAGTGCGCTCCAGCTGCCCCGGAATCAGGAAAGGCACAGCATTGACGTGGATGGCGCCAGGTAAGCAGGATATTGGACGGATAGTGGCCTCGACCAGCAGAGCAGCACTAAGGTGCGGCCATTTTGCTCCGGGCACACTAGCGCCCCCCCTTGCTCCAAAGGTGGTTAATGTTAGTTTGGCAGCCAGGCGTCCCTCTACAAAAACTGCAAACGCCTGTCGTTGGGACAAATTTGTGTCTCTCCGCGTTATTCGGCAGATTGCCCACCTGCCGGCCAGGTTATTTGACGTTTTCTTGTTTGTTTTGTCCCTAGCCTGGTAAGGACTTGCCCTGGACCCAGTTAAAGGGTACCTTTCAGCACTCTCTGCTTTTTGTTTGCTATTGCCGGATCATCCCTCTTTATTCAAGTCTCCCATTATGAGATATTTGAAAGGTTTACAATATGTTTTCTCCCTTTGCCTCCGTCATGCAATAGTGGGACCTTAACTTCGTCCTCATTTTTAGGTCGAGCCTCGAGTAGCGCGCAAGCGCTGATCTGGCGAGACTTTAAGTAAGGGGTTTTCAGAAGCTGACCACACGCTCGTGCGTCGTGGCCTTTTTCGGGCGGTTACGCGCGAGCAAAAGGCCACGGTGCACGAGCGTGTGGTCACGCCTGCTGCTCGCAAGCGCACAAGCGCGCGCGACGTGCACTACAGCGCGTGAATACCCTTCCCCCTCCTCCCACTCCCTCCTCGTCAGCTTCATTTTCCTTTCACTTTCGGGCCGCGCGGCCGTGTCACTTTCACGGCCGCGCGGCTATCAGCTTCATTTAAAAAAAAAAAATTTTATTTAACTTTCAGCGCGAGGCGCGCGCACCACTCGCGTCGCCCCCCCTCCTCCCCTCGCGTGCCTTCAAATGCTCGTTTTCTCATGCAAGCTGAACTACAGAGGAGACAAAATCACAGTGCGCACTCCCTGTCGCTCCCCTTTGTAGTCTGTGTGGTTACAGTGGAGTCGTGCCTCAGGCAAGCTGGACGCCTCTAAAAGTACACCGGTTCTGGCATGTTTTGTTTTATTTTCTACATTGTGTTTTTTTCTCAGATGACGTGCTTTCGTTTTGCTCAAGGCTGTGCCACCGCTCTTAGTTCAGGCCGGGTTTGGATCTGTTTGGGACACTCTTAGCATTTGTCCAGCTCCTTGCAGAGCTCCTGCCATCCCCAGTGTGTCTCGCTTCTCCTCAGAGCAAGGGGGCAAAACTCCACGCCAAGGCAAGCCTTTGTTTATGGTTTTCAGTGCATGTTTCAGAAGAAGTGAAATCACATGCAGGATCTGCGAGGGATGCCCAGATCCTACCTCCAGATCTCCTGTAATCCTTGTCTGTAACCCCTCACGAAAGGCTTAGAAACGGTCTTCAGGCAGTCTCAGTGCTGCATGAATACATTAACTATATTCAGGTTTCCCCCACTTAACAAACGGATGCATTTATATGCAAATCTCTAGGATTCTGTGACTTAGTTTAATTTTCCGATCAGCCTTTCTTCCTCACTTTCTCTTCTCACCCGTCAAGCCTCTCCCAGTCCCTCCTACGAGGTCCTCTCCCTGTCTCAGTTGGTACTGCCTGCTGTCTTTCCTGTCTCTCTCACACCCTTCCCCACCCGTTCCTCAACTGCCTCCTCAATCTGTCTGTAGTCGCCACTCCCCCCAAACACCAGGGATCAGCTTGCTGTAGGACTGTATATCACTGAGCGATATCTCACTACAGCTCCTTGCATGCCTTTGCTGTCTCCCTATCCTCTTCCTGCTCTCTCTTCCCCAGCCCTCTCTCTCACTATCTCTTCTGCTGTCTCACCTAACCCTGCAGGCGCCAGGACGTGGATTGTGGCGGCACTTTCACAGTTTTGCTGTCTCTCTTCATCTTTATTTCAGTCTCTCCCTTTCTCGCGTCTCCCTCTATTACCCCACCCCCCTCCACTCCTAGGGATCATCTTGGGTGTCACTGCCACAGATGTCTTACTGCAGCCTCCGACGTGCAGTGTGTTTCCTACACTCTCTTCCTCCTGGCTCTGTCTCTCCCTGGTTTTCTGTTGCCTCTTTCTCTCTCTGCTCCCCCCCCCCATTACATTACACAAGGTCAGATCGTGGGTATGTTTTGTATGTATTTATTTATTTACTTACACTAGAAAGTGCATCGCTAAACACTTATAAAGTCCTAAAGGCCACTGCACTGCAAGCCAAAACACATAGGTAAAAACACATTTTCATTTACAATGCCAATAGCTCTAACTCGCAAACGCGAGAACTATTGCATTGCAAATGCTTGTCTTTCTATATTCCTTCCAGTCTTTTTTCCTCTTTCTTCCTTACATGGAGACTATGGACATATAGGGATTAGAATGCTATTTTTTAATCAGTTGGGTCTGCATTTACATCTTGCTATTGGCCCTCTGCTCCACGGCAGAAGCGGGCTAATAGTTCTTAAAGCACCTTAACGCCATGAATTTCGAATTTCTAGTTATAACTGCTGGTGCTGAGCACCGACAGGACCCGGCCCACTTAAAGCCCTGGCTATCCGCTCTGTATGCCCAGCCCTGATGGGCCCTGGTCCCATTTATCTGTGACATTTGATATCACCAGATTGCCCTGCCAGAAAGCTTCGTTCTCTCCATCACCACCTGGCCCAGGTTCTGAGGTTCATCGAAGTATGTATAACGTGCAGGCAGTGAAACGAATTTGGCCTTTTTGGATTTTCCTCAGATCATGTAGTCCAGCTGTTTTAATGCATTTTCTGTAGAGATTTAGGTTTACTTACTACTCATTCTATTCAGATTGTGTTAACTCAGCTGTTTATCTTTACCTGGTGGATCAAATAATTACTCTTTAGTTTGATGGTAACATTCACTGCTGCTCTAGAACATAGCTTAAAGACACTGGCAAAGCCAATAGCTCTGGCTAAACACTTATAAAGTCCCAAAAGCGAGACCTATTGGCTATGCCAATGCTTGTTCTAAAGTACACTCCATTTGAGCCGCTTCACAGTTGTCCTTTATGGCTCCTCACCCTTTAGACAGTGTTCTTTGGCACCATAACATCGGTGCAGCGTGGATGACTTTCAAGCTGTGGCAGCCCGCTGTACACCACCTTCTTTCCAGAGAAACTGGTGCTGTGGACTCGGGCATCCTTTCTGCCAAAAATTGTGACACTGTTACACATCAGTCAAACTGTCGCCCTGCTAGTGTCCTATGCACTTCCTCACACCTCCTAAGGAGGAGGAGAGACTCCATCACAGACCAGAAAGAGCGCTGAGCTTATACATAGATTGTACCAAAGACCACCGGGTGGACGTTCCTCTCTTTATTCACTTGAGTAAAAAAGGCAAGGCTAGACAGATGAGAACCATCTCCCACTGGATCATGCACTGCATTAAGATCAGCTATGCATCAGCTAAAAACATAATCTAAAAAGACAGCATTCTCATTCTACCAGGGCCATGGGTTGCTTACACTGCATTAGCACACAGAGTACCTGTCCTACACATTTGCTAGGCAGCTGCATGACTGTACCTCCAAACGTTCACAAAGCACTTTTGTCTGGACAATCACGCCCACCGAGAAGGGATTTTGCCCTTTCAGTTCTACAGGACTTTTTGGTTTGAATCCATTCACAGCCCATTTCCAAATAGGTACTGCTTTAGTATCTATTCAAAAGGTGAGGTATCTGCAGCTAGAAATCTTTCTCAATAGAAAAGGTTACTTATTTTCAGTAACACTCTTTCTGGTAGAGACTCTATCTAGCAGCAGATTCCTCGCCGACCCATCCATCCTGCCTGTTTGAAGATTAGATTGTCCAGTCATATGATCCCAAGTCCAGGAATCTGCACACTGGTCACACCAGTTTGCTTTTGCAGCTCTGTGTCTGGGGGGCATGGGCAGTCTCAAAAGCAACTGCTGTCAGCGTGTGGGAATGGCACCTATATAGGCTCTGCACATCACTTCCAGGGCGGGATTGTGTCAGTGCGGAGCTGCATCACACCACCTACCGGTGCACAGAGGTACTGCTGAAAGTTTTCTGGATCCAGTGTGATGCCTGGGAAATATTCAAAAGGTGAGGAATCTTCTGCAAGGTAAAGTCTCTATCAGAAGAGCGTTACTGGAAGTAAATAACTTATTCCTTCCTGGTATTCCTCTTAATAACTCCTCCTTTGTGTTGTGGTGGTTGGTGCTCTACTGTACCAAATTTAAATATCACTCAGCCAAAATATTGTATCCAGAATATACACTACCACGAAATCTTGAGTATAAGTTTAGATTTATTTACATTCTTAACTCCACATCTGTTTGTCTTGAAGATATATATATATATATATATATATATATATATCATGTGTGCTGAGGATACACATGCTTTGCATACTCCTGCCATCTAGTGTTGGGTCCGGATGTTTGCAAGTTGTTTTTCTTCGAAGAAGTCTTTCCAGTCACGAGGTACCGTGACTCCTCCTTTCGATGATAGTGCGCATGGGCATCAACTCCATTGTTAGATTGTTTTTTTCCGCCATCGGGTTCAGACGTGTATTGCTGCGCTCCGATTCGAAACCGTTCTTGGGGTTCCCCTCGGTACGCAATCCACTCTACCCTAGACGGCATTGTTCTCGAACGCCTTTCCCTGTTCTCCGGTTATCAAATCGATCAGGAAACACTCTATCTTCCTTCGGACACATCGGGGCGGCCCTCTGGCCTAGCCGCCTCGATCTACTCTACCGCCAATGGAACGAACTCCATCCCAATTCTGTCCTCGGTGCTGCGCCAAGTACCCTCGCACCGATCTACATCAAGTTTGTAACTTGTGCCTCTCACCGGAGCACAAGGAAGGAGACTGCGACGCCTGTAAGTCGTTTCGGTCGAAGAAAACTCTACGCGATCGTCGGACTCGGCGACGAGAAATGCAGTACACTCCGGATATCTTCGGCGAAGAATCCGAGCATGAAGGCGTTGAAGCGTCGGCAGAAGAAGAAGAGGCCATCTCTGTTCCAGAGTCGGATTCCGAACTTGAGATCGACTTGGAGTCCGAAGCCGTGCCTCTCGGACAGGGTGCAGTGAGTACCGAAGACCTCTTGTCCCCCAAAACTTTTCCCAAAAAACATAAGGCTACGGCACCACCTCTGCCTTTGGGCCAAGGTCGGCACCGAGACAATGTTTCAGACGCCCTGCCTCCTGGCTCGGCACCAAAACAAACCGTCAAGCTTTCCAGCTTGGGATCGAGTCGGCCGAAATCCTCTTCGGATCCGAAACCCTCCGGTTCCAAGGACAGATCTGGTTCAGAGCCGAAACCCTCTGGTTCCAAGTACAGATCTGGTTCAGAGCCGAAACACTCCGGCGCCAAGGACAAATCTGGTGCAGAGCCGAAACGCTCCGCTACGAAACAAAAACATGCTTTGGACTCAAAACCTTCTGCTCACAAAAGCAAAACTATTTCGGTGCCGAAATCGGGGCCGGACTGGGAACAGAAACCGGCCCTGGCAAACTGCTCAGCCAGCCCCCTGGGAGGGGAGGGGGGGTGCGGCCGAGCTGTTTGCTAGGGCCTGTTTCGGACGATTTTGTTACAGGGACGATATTGACGACCCCCGTAACAAAAACGGCCCCCCAGGGGCCAAAAACTGGCCCCCACCCTGGCGGCCCACCGGGGAAACGCCCGGTGTCCGCTACGGCCAGTCCGGCCCTGGCCGAAATCAAAAGACAGCCTCTCTGAGCCTCCCGAACCAATTTTAGACGTTCTCAAGGCTAAATTGAATCCTAAACAGAAGAAGCTTTATATCCATCCTGATACAGGAAATATATCTGCCATGACACCAGTCAAACACAAACTTCCTTCAGAGAACCCTGCAGATAAAATTCCTCTGAAAAGAAAAAAGGACATGGCTACAAGCCCTGCTTATCCTGCCCCTCAATCCCCTCCACCTCCTCCAGAGTTACCAGATCCCTTACACATAACACCTCTGGTATCTCCACATACACAGCCTCAAGGAGATGATCCTGATGAAGAAGACACTCATTTGCCTGTAGACCCATGGCAAGATTACACCATTGACCCTCCAGGGGATACTGACCCAGACCTTTACCCGGCAAAACGATCACCACCAGATGATAACATGGCTTATCAAAAACTTATTGCTAGAGCAGCAGAGTATCATGGGGTGGCCTTACATAAAGAGTCCTTAGAAGAAGACTTTTTATTTGAAACCCTTGGGTCCACACACTGGTCAAGTCAAACACTCCCTATGTTAAAGGGCATGACGAGGCATGCAGATGTTATCTTTAAAGACCGTGTGCAAGCACATATTTTAACTCCCAGAGTTGATAAAAAATATAAACCTTCTGCATCTGACCCTGTGTTCATCAAAGGACAATTACTTCTCGATTCCCTAGTAGTGTCCAATGCTTGCAAAAGGGCTAATTCACAAACATCTGGTGATGCAACTCCCCCAGACATGGAATCTAAGCTTATAGATGCCTCGGGGAAGTGAGTGGCTGCTCAAGCCGCTAACCAGTGGCGCATCGCAAACGCACAGGCCCTACTAGCTAGGTACGACAAGTCACACTGGGATGAGATGGAGCAACTGCTCCAACATCTCCCAGACGAACACAAAAGCAAAGCACAAGAGTTAGTTCAAGAAGGCAAACTCATTTCTAACTTGTCTATTAGATGTGCTCTAGATGCCGCTGACTCCGCGAATAGAGAGATAATTACCAGCATTCTCCTCAGAAGGCATGCATGGCTTAGGATTTCGGGGTTTTAAACCTGAGGTTCAGCAGTCTTTTTTAAACACACCTTTTGACAAAAAACACCTGTTTGGTCCTGAAGTCAATCAGGCTATAGAAAAAAATAAAAAAGGACACAGACGTAGCAAAATCCATGGGAGCGCTCCAGTCTCCATCGAATAGAGGCTCCTTTTGCCACTCCTTTTACAGAGCAGGGTCCAAAACCACATCTTCAGACCCAAATGCTTCCTCATATAAAGGCAACACTCAATCCTCTCCCTCTAGAGGTTTTTACAGAGGGGGATATAGAGGAAACGATTCCAAAGGTAGGGGTAGAGGTGCCACAGCAAATAACTCCCGTTCTCCTAACAAACAGTGACTTGCCAACATTTCCCACCGATTATTTAACACCTGTCGGGGGAAGACTTCAACAATTTCTCCCCATTTGGCAATCCATAACATCCGACTAATGGGTAATCGATCTTATCCAACATGGTTATTGCCTGGAGCTTACCACCAATCCTCCAAACATCCCACCTCGCACTCACAAACTGTTGTCACACCGCTTACAGTTACTCAAACAGGAAGTGCATTCTCTCTCTGAGAAAAAGGAGCCATAGAACCAGTTCCAATACAGTACCAAGGTTCGGGAGTGTACTCTCTACTTTCTAATCCCCAAAAAGGACGGCTCCTTGAGACCCATTGTGGATCTCAGAGTGTTAAACCTATACATACTGTCTGGACACTTCCATATGGTAACGCTCCAACAGGTGCTCCCACGTCTACAACAAGGCGATTTTATGTCCACACTAGACTTAAAAGACGCATACTTTCACATTCCTGCTCATCCCAAATATCTCAGATTTCAGATAGCAGGCAAACACTATCAGTTCAAGGTACTCCCATTCGGAGTAACTACTGCTCCCAGAGTGTTTACCAAATGTCTAGCTGTAGTGCCAGCTCATCTCAGAAGACAACAAATTCACGTCTTCCCCTACTTAGACGACTGGCTCATCGAAGCTAGCACACGCCAAAAGTGTCTAAAACACACTCAGACCACGCTAAACTTACTCCACCGATTGGGCTTCACGGTGAACGTGCAAAAAGTCTCATCTACAGCCTTTACAAATACAATCTTATCTGTGAGCGAGACTCAATACTCACACGGCTCTAGCCTCTCCCAGTACAGCCATAATTTGCAATATTCAAACTGTTATTACAGTTTCAAGCCAATCAAACCTTAACAGCCAAAACGTTTATGCAACTGTTCGGTATGATTGCATCATGCATCGCAATAGTGCCTCACGTAAGGCTACATACGCGTCCTCTACAGGAATGCTTAGCACGACAGTGGAATCAGTCACAGGGTCAATTAACAGATCTTGTGTTGGTAAATAGCCGCACCCAGCGCTCTCAAAAGGACGGCCTTTCATCGACCCTGTTCCACAGGACGTGCTAACAGCAGACGCATCTCTCACAGGTTGGGGTGCCCATCTCCACAATTACCCAATTCAGGGTCTCTGGGACAACAAACACAAATGTCTCCACATCAACTATCTAGAGCTTCTAGCAGTATTTCTAGCACTCAAAGCTTTTCAGTCTCATCACTTAATAGACAAGTTTGTCCTAGTCCGCACAGACAACATGGCAGCCATGTATTATATACAAAAATAGGGGGAAGGGGGACACTCTCTCCAGCTGTCACACCTCTCTCAGACCATCTGGAGGTGGGCAATTCATCACAAAATTCATCTTCTCGCAGAACACCTTCCAGGAGTCAACAGTCAAATTGCTGATCTTCTTAGCAGAAGGAGACAGCAAATACACGAGTGGGTATTTCATCCCCAAGTTCTCCTTCCATACTTTCCAAAATGGGGATTTCCACAAATAGATCTGTTTGCCACAGTGGACAACGCAAAATGCCGAAACTTCGCCTCCAGGTTCCCACACCCTTGATCCAAAGGCAATGCCCTATGGATCAATTGGTCAAAGATATTTGCCTACGCTTTTCCACCTCTCCCACTCCTTCTGGTTAGAAAGCTCAGACAAACATCACTCACAATGATTTTAGTAGCTCCCACATGGGCCCATCAACCATGGTACACCACACTTCTGGAACTCTCAGTAGTTCCACATCAAAAGCTACACCTCAATTCCAACCTTCTCACTCAGAACCGTGGAGAAATTAGACACCCAAACCCCTAGGAGCTCAACTTAGCGATTTGGCTCCTGAAGTTTGGAAACTTAAATTTGTCACTAAACTGTATGACTACTCTAAAAGAAGCAAGAAAGCCCACTACCAGAGCTTGCTATGCAGCAAAATGGAAACGATTTGTTATTTATTGTAATAACAACAAGATTAATGCTTTAGATGCTTCTGTTCAAAACATTGTTTGTTATCTTTTGCACCTACAGCAATCAAATTTAGCTTACACATCTATTCGATTGCACCTTGCAGCAGTGGCTGCGTATCTGCAAAACAGACAGCATTTATCCTTGTTCAAAGTCCCTGTGATTAAAGCCTTTATGGAAGGCTTAAAAAGAGTAATACCACCCAGAATACCTCCAGCACCGGTATGGAATCTCGTCATTGTACTTACTAGACTCATGGGTCCACCCTTTGAGCCATTATACAATTGTCCCTTACAGTTCCTTTCATGGAAAGTTGCCTTCCTTATTGCAATCACGTCATTAAGGAGAGTTGGCGAGCTACAGGCATTAACCTTAGAAGAACCCTTCTTTCAGCTTCATAAAGATAGGATAGTTCTTCGCAATAACCCAAAATTCATCCCTAAGGTGGTTTCTACTTTTTATCTTAACCAATCAGATGAGTTATCTGTGTTCTTCCCTCAACCTGATTCTGTAGCAGAACGAGCGTTTCACACACTTGATGTCAGGAGAGCGTTACTGTATTATATCGAAAGAACAAAAGATTTTCGTAAAACAAAGCAACTGTTTGTTGCATTTGCACCACCTCACAAGGGCAATCCTATCTCTAAATCTGGCATTTCAAGATAGATTGTTAAATGCATTCAAACTTGCTTTGCAAAAGCAAAATAAACTTTATACCCCCTAGAGCGCATTCCACTCGCAAAATAGGGGCATCTATGGCCCTTTTAGGTAACATTCCTATAGCTGCCATATGTAAAGCAGCAACATGGTCTACACCACACACATTTACCAAACACTATTGTGTGGATGTGTTAGCCCGACAACAAGCCAATGTAGGGCAAGCAGTGCTAAAAACACTTTCTCAGACAACTGCAACATCTGGTTGGCCACTGCTTTGGGAGAATGCTGCTATATAGTCATGCAAAGCATGTGTATCTACAGCGCACATGTCTCGAACGGATTATGTTACTTACCCAGTAAGCATCTGTTCTTGGCATGTAGAGCTGTAGATTCACATGCGCCCTCCCACCTCCCCGGTCACCTGTAGTTGTTGCAGTTCTCCTTATTTACATTATATACGCATGGACATCTCTTTTCTACACTCACTCACTCCATTCTCACCCTCTTACGGTAAAACAATCTAATAATGGAGTCAATGCCCATGCGCATTATCACCGAAAGGGGGAGTCACCTTACCTCGTGACTGAAAAGACTTCTTCGAAGAAAAACAACTTGCAAACATCTGGACCCAACACTAGATGGCAGGAGTATGCTAAGCATGTGAATCTACAGCTCTACATGCTAAGAACAGATGCTTACTGGGTAAGTAACATAATCCTTCTTTATGTCTGCAAGGTATTTAGATGTAGAGTTTAGAATAGTAAATCTGTACTTACCTAAATATATGTACCTCCATGATATTGTATTCGTCAATATTCTGGATATGATATTTTGGAATCACTATTGTGAAGTTTTAACTGTATACTTAGACTACAATATTGAATCTGTGATTCAAAAGCAATAAAGTTTTGACTTGATTTGGTTTCTTTCCAGTAGCATAGAGGATATAGCCAAAATTCTTGTCAAAAGTCCAAGTGAAAGGTAACGTCATCTGCTAACCGAGGTTGCGACTATTGTTCAGAGAGACTTAAGACAACTTAACACATTGACTTAACCCTAAATCTCTACACAGATTTAAGTGACCCCAAACTCAAGTCTCACTGTTGAAAATATCCCTGAATATTCATAAACACAGTGGACGGTAACCCTACACAGACTAAAACGCAACAGAGTCTTAACCTTGTTTTGTAATTCCCAACAGCCAGCTTAGACTTAAGCCTACCTCTGTCTTCACCTACTATGGAATCCGACTGCTAGGTTCAACATGAAAGGTGTAATTATATCACAAAAGCACCAGCTTCTAATATAGACTGAAATCCAAATTCTCTGAAAAGACTGAAACTACCTTCAACATAGATGTGGAAATTGACTGCAAGTTGAAACACAAAAATAGATCAATACTTAAAACCTCTTGAAATTTAATCTCCCAACCTTTGTGAGACTGAGATGCACGTAGCAAACCAGAAGATGTATCCATGTCTGTTAGAGAGATCCTAAACAACAAAGGCGGTGGGTGTCCTGACAAAACCAGATTCTCTTCTTTTTCAGGGTCCATGAGAAAGTACTATACTACTATATTTATCTCTAGTTTGTTAAGAAGCTATCAGAAACAGCTAATCCACTGCCCTTGAAAGAGGTTGTTGAAGAGGGGAATGTAGAGGGAGGCACACTGCTCATTTTCCAGTTGGGCCTGAATCCAGATTAGTGTGGCAAATTATTTATTGTGAACTTGCATCCTCCTCTCATATCTCCTCCTGTCACCTGCCTCTCTTAATTCTTTCTTGCCACTTCTCATCTATTTATGTTTTATAGCTTGAAGAACACATGGGACACATCTTTAAAGCTACACAGTACAGCATCCCAACCTACTGTGAGTTCTGCTCCTCTCTCATCTGGATCATGGACAGGGCTGCTGTGTGTAAACGTGAGTATACGTGCCATGATAGGTATTTTAGCAGGGGGGGGAGGGGGGGGGAAAGGGTGTTCATCAGGTCTCTGCATTTTTAGGAAATGGCACACTTGGAACGTCGCTTTCTGAATCTGGGATTAAGACTATTTTTCTTTTTCAGTGTGCAAATATGCCTGCCATAAGAAGTGCTGCCTAAGGACACCTGTGAAGTGCTCTAAAAAGGTAAGGGTCTACAGTAGATGCAAGAAGATGGAAGGTCGCAGAGGAGTTAACAAAAAACATGTTTTTATGTGCTTTTTTTCAATATCTGTCTTGGTTTGTCCAGCTGTTAACGAATGACAGCTTGCTTGTTTTTTTTTTTTTTATTCTTTTTTCGTCCTCATCTCACCAATAGACATCAGCAGATTAAACAAGCCGTCATATCTTACATTTAGGCTCCCCACGGCTAACTGCATTCGCCTAGGTCAACCTGACCTACCCCGGGTAGTAGGGGCTTGGTGTAATCATAGGACCCGGAGGTGAGGGGGGAGACCATCACTCTTCTGCTTTCAGATGTCAAGAAACAACCCATCGCAAGTCCCGACCCCATCTTAACAAAGGTTGCCAAATGTCAGTCAATAACTCCTTATTCTCGTCTTGCTCTAATCGTGCCATTGCGAATGAGGCTTGAAGCCAGTCTTCTCTATTCGGGGGGATAGAGTCTTTCCACTTTATACAAATCTCCCTCCGGGCGAGCAATATGAGGTATAGCAACAGTCCCCTATAGATCTGAGATAGAGTCAAGTTGATCACATCATTACCCCCAAAAAACACCAACTGGCAGTTGATCTCAATATTAACTTCAAAGATATTAGATAAAGAATCTCCCACATCCTTCCAGTACGATCTTAACTCTGGACATTCAAAAAAGATGTGAATATCGTCCGCAATTGCTAATTTACATCTAGGACATTTAGGCGGGGGGAGCGGAGCAAACTTGGCTATCTTGGCAGGGGTATGATAAAGTCTGTTGAGAACAAAAAAGTGATTCTTTTTTAAGCTGGCTGGTTTAATATATTTGTAAAGTAGTTTAAAAGATGGCTCAAAAAGATCTTCAATATTTAGCTCAAGTGGAGATTGGTTCCAAACCGATGATTGAGACGGAAGGTCTGTATCGTCTGCTTCAAGAAGTCTCATATACCACATGGATATCTTTTTTTTTTCTGCTGAACATTTTGCAATGGCCACTCAAGCTCCCAATTGCCCCTTATTTCAGCCCCTTCTGCCTCATACCATGATTTAAGTTGAAAAAACTTAAACTTGGACAGTGCTGGGCCTATCTTAGCTCTTAAAACCTCCCATGGCAAAATTCCGTCTACATCCATCAAATCAGACCACTTAGCCACACCTGCTCTCTTGATTGGTAACGCCAGGCTATCTCTAAGGCAGAGTGGGGTCCCAGGAGAATCCCATATGGGAGCAAAGTCAGAGAAATATCCAATACCCCATTGGCGTCTCACTTTATACCATATCTCCAAAGCGGCCTTAAGAACCTTGAGACGCACACGTTTAAAAAATCTTGGAGCCCCAAACTTATATAGAAAACCTTCTCCTCCACTTCCCCCCTCGACCATTGCCATTTCACCAAGGAGCCTACCCCATGTTGTATCATCTGGGATTGAAAGCAGCATCCTAATACCTTTAAATTGAAAAGCAATTAAGTACCATCTAATATCGGGGAGGGCTAAACCCCCTTTCGAGAGCCTCCTCCTCAGCTTTTTCCAGGACATCCTAGCGCTTTTATCGCCCCAGATAAAACTCCCAATTTTCCCCTGGATCTTACTAATACTTTTACTAGGGAAAGCCAAAGGGATTGCATTGAACAAATAAGTCAACTTAGGGAGAATACTCATCTTCACCAGATTGACCCTCCCATAGATCGTCAAGGGGAGATTCCTCCATCTGGCGAAGAGGTAATCGATTTCCTTAATAACTTTCTCCAAGTTGATCATTGGAATTTTATTAAGATCTTTAACAATTTTGATACCCAGGTACTTAAATTCGTTGCTGGTGAGACCTCCCCTGTAGTCAATGTTCCAACACATCACTTCCGTTTTAGAGGAATTGGCAAGATAGCCAGAAATCGAGCCAAATTCCTCCAACAGGTTTTCAAGCCGTGGAATAGTTGTCTCCGGATCACTAGTGTATATAATAATATCATCAGCATACAATGCTATTTTACAATAATAGTTTAGTGATTTAAAAGGACGAATTAAATCGTCTGACCTAACAGCTTGTGCCAAGGGCTCAATATAAATGTCAAATAAAAGGGGGGATAAGGGGCACCCCTGCCTAGTCCCTCTCTGGATGTTGAAGCTGGAAGTCAAGGTACCATTCAACAGGATCCTTGCGGAGGCTCCCTGGTAACAATACCTCAAGGTCTGGACAAAGACAGGGCCCATGCCCATACCCTCAAGAACCCCCAGAGATACCTCCAACAGACCCTGTCGAAGGCCTTGGCGGCGTCCAAAGCCACCACTGCCAAAGGATCAGATCTCACCACAGCCAAATCAATATTCCCCATCAACAGTTGGGTCTGTTCCTGAATGTACCTCCCTGCAATAAAGCCCTTCTGGTCAATATTAATCAGACTAGGAACCAATTTAGCCAACCTCCCTGCCAAAATGCCCATAAAGATCTTATAATCGGCATTTAGCAGGGAGATCAGACGGTAGGAATCAGCCTTTAATGGATCTTTCCCTGGCTTCAATATTAAAACAATGGTAGCCTCCTTCCAGGATCTAGGGACCACACCTGTTGTACTATAAACTGAGTTAAAAAGAGTATACAGTACCGGGATCAACTCATCCGAAAGAAGTTTATAAACCTCATTCGGAAGAGCATCTAGACCGGAGGCTTTGCTGTTTTTAGACCTCTTTATTTGGTCCCTAATCTCCTCTATAGTAATAGGGGCATCGAGAGAGACCCGACTAGCTTCAGTTAGAGTAGGCAGGGATTTACTTTTTATCCAGGAATGTATAATGTCCTGGGAAGGAGCCAAATTTTCCTTCTACAGATCTGAAAAGAGAAAAAGAAAACACTTTTGCAAGTCTTCCGCCTTGCTAGATTTATCTTGAACAAGCGGACCTGGCTTTCCATGCTAAGAGAGCACCTGCTTTTTCACCATATTCAAAATTTTCCATATTTTTCACAAGCCATTGGGCCCTACATTTCTGATCTAACAAACTCCTAAGCTCCTGCCTAGCCGCCTCCAGATCATCCTGAACCTGTGCTCGTCTATCTGAGCTTACCTGATTGAGAGAAATCCTCTCAACCTCTAATTTTTTTATCTTCCCCTCAATAGAATGTAACTCCAAGGTCCTAGCTCGATTTGTGGAGCTTATTAGACCATGCAGCATGCCTCTCAGACTAGCTTTATAAGCATCCCATACATAGTCTATAGTCGTGGAACCCAAGTTTAATGAAAAATATTCCAAGGAGGATGTTCTGATGGACTGAACAATACCTGGATCTAACAGCATTGATATATTCAACGTCCAACTAGTTTGTAGAGTGTTACCCTCCTTGGAATACGAAAAAAAAATAGGAGCATGATCCGAGAGGTGGCTGGATAGAACAGATATCTCACGTAGATTATCTAACACTTCCCTGTTAGCTAAGATATAATCTATTCTAGACGCATGATGATATTTTTTACTATAAAATGTAAACCCCTGGAGATCTCCCTTCTTGGCCCTCCAAACATCTACCAGGCCCATGTCATGCAACAGATTTTTCATGGCCCGGCGAGATCGCGGGGCCCCTATTGCACGGCTCAAATTGGACCTGTTTTTAATTGGATCAAGGAGGACATTAAAATCGCCTCCTATTATTAAGGGGGGGTCACCTGCATCAATTTATCTTGCAATTTACTACGGTAAGAAGGATCGTCAACATTGGGACCATAATAGGAAGAACAAGCTAACTCAAGGCCCCCAAACGCCATCTGAGCCAATATCCATCTTCCTGTTTGATCAGTCTGTACAGATTTAACTACACAAGGGGTCCCTCTTTTCACCAGAATTGCAACACCTCTACTGTTAATTGATTGCTGCGAAGAGCAAAAACAATTTATCCAGGAGATTTTTGAAAAAATCGATTCTACAAATGTCAAATGTGTCTCTTGTAGAAGAAAGACCTGTGCCGAGGAGAGTTCTAGGTACTTAAATATCAACCTCTGCCTACATGGGCATCTTAAACCATTCACATTCCATGAAATAAAACAGATTTTATTGTCCCTTTTAGTAATACCTGCCATCAGCTAGTGCGTCCCTTCCTTGAATTTAAACAGCATTTCTTAAAATACAGATGAGATGAGAAATATTTTTTTTGTTTTTCTCCCACTGCTCCCCACCCAGTGAACCCCACCAAACTCCCCCCTCCCCCCCCATGACCCCCAACAACCTGAGGAACCCTCCCTTCCAATAGGCAAGCCTATTCGGTCGCCTCTCCCTCGGGTAACATTTTTAACTAATTCTTAACTCTAGAAACTTGGGACCTTACAGCTGAGCCCTCCTTATACTCTGATCCCTCCTTCCTATCCCTCCCTCTTTTTCTTTTTGAATTTTAACAATAAGGGCATCCATCTCATCAGTTGTTCAGATTATTTGCATATGATTATTCCACATCACACGTAGTGTGGCAGGAAACCTCAGTTGAGCCTTTGCCCCCAAACTATTTAACTCTGCTAACCTCTTCCCCAGCTCCCACTGTCGCGTAGCAGTTATGTGGGAGATATCAGATCTAATGGAGAAGGAAAAAGAGGACATATCTGAAAGTGGAGAAGAAATCACTCCTTCCTTGAGTGCGGCAGTCAAAATCATCTCCTTGACTGAGTAGGACAAGAAATTCACCAGAATTTTTCTAGGTTTCTGTCTTCCCGGATTTCTCTTGAAGGGATCCCGATGCACTCTTTGAATTTCATGTACTAAATCGATATTTGGAGAATTTTTCAAAACTGAGCCTTTTAGTAAGGAAATCACAAACCTCTTAATGTCTTCCCCCTCAAGAGCTTCCGGGATATTTAAAAACTTCAGGTTGTTTTTCCTAGAGTGATTTTCCAGTCTTTCAAGATCGGCCCTCAGTTCCTTATTCTGGATTGATAACTTTGCCAAGTCAGCAGAGGTCATTTGATTTGATTCTTTTAATTTGGGAATCTCAGACTCAATTGCGTCGGTCCTCAGGGTGACTTCCTCCAATTTCTGAGCCAGTACCTCGCAGGATGAACGAATCGCAGCTTGATTTGCTTCAGATACAGAGAACGTGCTGGCTAGCTCTGCTTGATTCATCTCCGAGACTATGAACCTGCTGGTCATCTCTTCTTTCATAGCCAGAAGTAAATCAGCTAATGAATGCGCGCTAGAAGCTGGAACTGTATGTTCCTCGGAGACAGGAGTATCAAGACTTCTGTTAATGCTCTTGTAGGCCAGTTCCATCCCCTGTACCTGCTCCTGCTCGTCTTGTGAACCCAAGACTGAATATCTGTTAGAAAGGTTCACCATGGGGTGGACCGCGGCATCCAGTTTCGGGCACTCCACCAGCGGCTACAGCAGCAGGAGGGTCCTGAAATTCCACTCCCACTAAGCTAGGCTGCGTAATACTGCTCGTGGTTAAAATTTCACTACTGATTAAAATTGGTGCCTTCATAGTTGGACACCCCGGGACCCTGGGCGTGAGTGTGGACGTAGATGTAGATGTGGACTGAGACATAACTTGATAATAGGTTTTTAGAGATGGAGTAATTTTTGGATTCACAGTAGGAGTTCTCTTAACTTTGCCTCTTCCTCTGCCTTTGTTAGCCACTTTCCCTTTAACTGGGGTCCCACTATCAGAAGTATTTCCACCCTGCTTACATTGTTTAATTAAAATTCTGACCTCAGAAATGGGGGGGGAAACCCGAGAAGGCAAAGTCGACTGAGTAATGGCAGTTTATGCAGAAAGATGGGCTGCTCTAGCTCGTAAGGTGTACCTGCTTATTTTGGGCGGAGAAATACCCACTTTATTCCCATCACTTTTCTCCATGCAATAGAAAGATATCTTCCCCTTCTGAGTCAACAAAGCATGGAGCGCAGGGAAACCACCAGTGCCGGTAAGGCTCTCTTTCCCAAAAACACCTTCAAATTCTGGCTTACCGTTAAGTGGGTAGATTAAGCCAAACCTACTGTCCTTAGCGCTATCCTGGAGAGCCGGTCGCTGTGTCCCCTCGACCCGACTGCTGTCCACCTCGAGATAATTCCCAAGCCGGAGACCCGGGTACACACCAAGACTAGTGCTGACCCTGCCTCCAACAAACCGGAACAGCAGACGGGCGATGTCTCGGCGTCTCCGCTCATGCGCGGCTTCTCCCCATCTGGCGCGAGGAACATGGCGACCGCTAGCTAATGGCCGCGGTCACGCTCCCTCGGGTCTCTTGTCGGGACCGACGCTGAAGCCCTGATTTCTTTAATTTAACACCCCCCCCCCGGAGTGTCTCTTACCAGCTGGGTGGTATGCGGGGGATCCCAATCCTCCCCCTCCAAGACGGTGAAGCGGCCTCGGGCGTTAGCGGTGTTGAGGCGGGGGGTCGACGCTGGAGATGGTGACAGCTTGCTTGTATTTAAAGATCATAAAACCACTCTCCCAAAATAGTAAATAGTATCTGTGCCATCTTTAAAGTGCAGGTCTTCACAGCCAGGATCGTAACAAAAGTGGTGGCACTTTCATATTGGAGCAAGTTACCACTGGGACTGTCTTGCGCTGCTACACAGCACACCTATCTTATCATAGAGCTCGAAACTACAGTTAGATGTTTATTTCAATGGCATACTAGTGACTTCTAAGCTAAGAGAAAATATTTAAGGGTTGTGGAAAGTTCTACAATCTGAAACCACTCTGCCTCTCAGGCAAGTCTTATTTCTGACCTGTGCTGACTGGATCTCAAAACACTTTAGGCTTACAAACCCATCTTTTGTTTGAGGTTTTCACTTCAGAAAGATATTTTTCACACTTCATCGGACGTCTCTTTAAGTCTTTAACATCTTTCCTGAATTCAAACATCATCCGGAGTATTTTTTTTTTTTAAAGGTATACCTTCACTATTTGTAAAGTGTCCCTCCTTTAAGAAGAAGGCAGCTTCTCACCAACATGCCCAATGTGTGGTCTGTCTTCCATAGCCATATTCTGTCAAAGTATGTCCTTTTTTCAGAAAATTATGAGTCCTCAAAGACAGGGCGAGAATTCACCTGAGAGGAAAGCTGGAGGAGCTCGGCTACAGAAGAAAGCAAAAAACAGAGAAGAAAAGGGTTCCTTCTATTGCACCATGAAAAAGACCCCCCACAGAGGGAGAGCTAGGGACAAGAAACATAAAAGGCATCTCGATCATCATTCTATGCATGCCTGCCTGTCATTTACAAGAGGATCAATCGACGTCAGACCCATTGGCACAAACATGCTCGCCTCAAAAATCTTGCCAGCAACTCCAATCCCTCAAGTACTGGTACCATTGCTGTAGACGTGAACTACATCAGCGTCAAGACAGGCACCATCTCTGTCAACGCCGGCAGCTGAATAAGTCTTGACTATGCCTTTGATAAGACAGGCATTGAAAGACTTGACACCATTCGTCATTGAAGCACTCTATGGCACAACCTTCGACTCCATAACAAATCTATGTCTCAGCTCCAAGAATGTCTTTGTTACCAAGACATTTGACGTTGAGATATTCATCTGTATCAATCCACACCTTGCCTTCAAGCAATGGAGTTGGTTCTTTGGAAGAGTCAGTTATTCCTTAGAGGCCAGGGGCAACCTACCTGCAGAAGATACTTTACAGGTTGTTCTTCAGCCTCTAAATCTGCCTCCACTTTCAATACCGACAGATTCTTTTACACCTCCGATGCCTGTAACGCCACAGGATCCCGCTCTCACATGGATTCCGAAGCCAACAGAGCTGTTACTCCTCTTCCAGGAACTCCAGACAGACGTAACTGAAGAACTCCATCAACATCTCCAAGTACAGCTGTGTATGATACGATGCGTCATGGACACTGACTTCTCCATCAGCTTCTCCACAAGCTTATATAGTAGATAACATCTTAACCCTCCAGGATGTTCTCATCCGAGGAGAAGCTCAATTGAACTTAGATAGAAGTCCCTCGTACTACAATCTCGATCATCATGGAGACTTTACACCCAAGAAGCTTCTCCAAGACCTATCCTACCTCTAGCACCAGTATTTACAGAGCTGGCAGGGGAAAAAATCCTGACTCCAGCCACTTTGAAATCGGCAACACCAAGACTTCTTAATAAAAAGTGGTAGAACAGGATCCAGTTTTCCTAAGATAAGGATCTGAAAGAGACACGTTAGTGATAGATTCCTTACCTTAGAATATCCCCAGGCGTCAGGCTGGATCCGGAAAGTTTTGCGTAGCAGTACCCTTGCGCGTCGGTAGGCGGCGTCGTGCGGCTCCGCGTCCGTCGTCGGCGTCGTGATCGCCGGGATGACGTCGCGGGCAGTACTTAGGCGCCGCCCCTGCGCGCTGACGTCAGTTCTTCTTTTTCCGCGCCAGTAAGCGCAGATCCGGGAAGAGCAGTGCCCTGGTCAATTTTTGACCATACTTTTTGGTGATTTTTCACTGTGTTTTTCCAGCCTTCAGGTGTCGTAGGGATGCCCGGCTTCAAGCGATGCGGCGCCTGTGCGCGGATGATGTCCGTCACCGACCCGCATTGGGAGTGTCTCTTCTGCCTCGGCCGAGGCCACGACACCGAGTCTTGTCCCGAATGCCAGGCCCTCAACCCGAAGGCTTTGCGAGAGCGGTCTCGAAAGCTCCTCGAGGCCCGGCATTCGGCTCCGCGGAAGCCCCGGTCGCGTGAGAGGTCCAGGGGTCGCTCGCGGAGTGCACACCGGTCGTCGGCGTCGAAGTCTTCTTCGTCCGGTAAGTCTCGACACAAGAAGTCCAAGAAGCATCGTCGCTCTCGGACTTCGCCTCGCCGGTCTCGCGACTCGGCTGAGGCCCCTCCCGGCACCGTCCCCGCCCCCGCGGCCCCGGACTTGCCTGTGGAGTCGCCCCGTCATACCCGCCCTTCCCGGGTTCGGGGGCGGATCCGGCCAAGGTACAGGAGTTCCTGTCGGCCATGGCCCGCCTCTTCGGGCCTTCAGGCCCCTCCGGTGCGCCTTCGGGCCCCGCGGGCCCTGATGGGGTTGATCCGGCGTCGCCGGCGGCTCCGGCCCCGGCGTCGCCCGAGCCTCCAGCCTCGATCCCGGCTCCGGCTCCGGCCCCGGCCTCGATCCCGGCTCCACAACCCCCATCGACGCCGGTCGACCTCACGACACCTCCGCCGGCGCCGATGTCTCCGGTGCCGTTCTCGACGCCGCCCTGGGCTCCGGGCGGCGTCGTCCCCAGTTCCTTCCGGCTCCGGACTTGGACCCGGAGCGACGTCGCTCGACGCCGGCTCCGGCGCCGATGGGACCTTGGGTCCCAAATGTCCCTCCTCCTCCTTATTTTGAACCAGAGGAGGACCAGGAGGACTGGGAGGGGTCTGATGACCCTCTGACACGCAACTGTCAGTATGATGAGGACTGGACAGAGAGTCTAGGGGAGGCCAGTGGTCTGGATACTTCTCCTGACACTGGCATGCTGTCTCCTCCCGTGGCTACGGAGGAGGGGGCCAATTTTAGTACGGTGTTGCGTAGGGCTGCTGGGGCCTTACGTCTCCAGCTCCCTACTTTGACGGTCAAGCCTAACATCTTGACAGAGGTGCTTCAGCCGGCAGCCTCCTCTGCGGAGACTGTGCTGCCGTTTAACGACGCCCTCACGGACGTTCTTTTGGGCGCCTGGTCCAAGCCCAACACAGGGGCTCCTGTGGATCGGAACGTGTCACGACGCCATCGCCCCGCTCCGGGCGACCCCTGTTTCTTTCTGTCCACCCCACTCCTGAGAGCTTGGTTGTCCAAGCCTCCGCTTCCCAAACCGCCTTCCCTACCGCTCCTCCGGATAGGGAATCCAAACGCCTGGATCAGTTTGGGAAGAAAGGTTTTTCTTCCTCCAGTGCTGGCTTGCGGTCCGTTAACACCGCTTGTCTTTTGGGCCGATATACCCACTCTCTGTGGGATTCGGTGGCGGATGTTTTGCCCCAGTGCCCTGAGGAGGTCCAGGCACTGCTTTCCCGCGCCATTGCGGAAGGAAGGGATGCGGCCAAATACACTATCCGTTGTGGCCTTGACACCGCCGACTCGCTGGGCAGGTCGATTGCAACGACGGTGGCGCTCCGACGCCACGCCTGGCTAAGAACCACTGGTTTTTCAGGGGATGTCCAGAATACTCTCATGGACATGCCCTTTGATGGAGTCGGTCTTTTTGGGTCCAAAGCAGACCATGCGTTGGAGCGCTTTAAGGACTCACGGGCTACTGCCAAGTCCCTGGGCCTTTCTGCTACACGCCCTCCGCTGCCTTCTGCTTTTCGCCCCTATCGTGGCCACGGTAGGGGCGCCCTTCACGTCAGCAGCCCAGCCACCGGCCCGCGCAGCAGGCGTCTTCGCGTGGCCGAGGACGTGGATTCCGCCGTGGCGGATCGGGCAACCAGCGTGCGGGTCAGGCCACCACCTCCAACCCGTCCGCGGCCTCCAAGCCCTCCTAGTCCCTCCTTTCAGGTGCACGGCACGCCAGTAGGGGGCAGGGTCCGCCATCACCTTCCCCACTGGCGCACCATCACCTCGGACAGGTGGGTCTTGGACATTGTCCGAAGGGGCTACTCCCTCCCCTTCGAGACCACCCCCAGCCATGCCACCTCAATTCCACCGCATGTCAGGGGATCACTTGGTGCTTCTACAGAAGGAAGTCACGGCCCTCTTGACCAAGAGGGCCATCGAGCATGTTCCGACCCCAGAAGTAGGGCGTGGTTGCTACTCCCACTACTTTCTGGTGCCCAAAAGGACAAGGAGGACATGCGTCCTATCTTGGACCTCCGGAACGTCAATCGCTTCCTCCGGAAGGAGAAGTTCAAGATGCTCACCCTAGCTCAGGTCTTGACTGCCCTCGACCCTGGAGACTGGTTGGTAGCGTTGGACTTGCAGGACGCGTATTTCCACATCCCCGTCCTGCCGGCCCACCGGCGTTACCTTCGGTTCACGGTAGGCCCCGAGCATTTTCAGTTCACCGTGCTCCCCTTTGGCCTTACCAGTGCCCCTCGGGTGTTCACGAAAGTGATGGCGGTGGTCGCAGCTCATCTGCGCCGGGCAGGGGTTTCAGTCTTCCCCTACCTCGACGACTGGCTGCTGAAGGCGGGCTCGTCCCAGGCAGTCGTCTCCCACCTCCAGACTACGGCCGAACTCCTGCACTCGCTGGGGTTCTCCATCAATGTGCCGAAGTCGCATCTAATTCCTTCTCCACAGCTCCTTTTCATCGGAGCAGTTCTGGACACGACGCAGTTTCGGGCCTATCCTCCCGAACGGCGAGTCCGGGATATTCAGGCTATGATTCCGATCTTTCGGCCTTTATCCTGGGTTTCGGTACGGATGACCCTGAGGCTGCTGGGCCTCATGGCCTCCTGCATCCTGCTGGTCAATCATGCCAGATGGCATATGCGGGCTCTGCAGTGGGACCTGAAGTTCCAGTGGGCGCAGCACCAGGGCAACCTGTCCGATCACGTCCAGATCTCGGAGGGGACTGCAAAACAGTTGCAGTGGTGGCTCTCGAACCGGCAATGGGTCATGGGCAGATCCTCTCCCTTCCCCAGCCAGAGCATACAGTTGTGACGGACGCGTCCCTTCTGGGATGGGGCGGTCACATGGGAGAGCGGAGATCAGAGGCCTCTGGTCTCCGGCGGAGTCCCGGCTCCATATCAACCTTCTGGAGCTCCGGGCGATCCGGCTTGCACTCAAGGCATTCCTTCCCTCTGTCAAAGGGAAGGTAGTGCAGGTGTTCACAGACAACACCACCGCCATGTGGTACTGCAACAAACAGGGCGGGGTGGGGTCTTGGACCCTTTGTCAGGAGGCTCTGCGCCTCTGGACATGGCTGGAACATCAGGGCATGTTCCTGATGGTTCAACACCTGGCAGGTTCTCTGAACGCCAGGGCGGACGAACTCAGCCGCAGGTGCATGATGGATCACGAATGGCGTCTTCACTCGGAAGTGGCGCAAGGACTCTTTCTACAGTGGGGAGAGCCTTGGTTAGATCTATTCGCCACCGAACAGAACGCGCAATGTCATCAGTTCTGCGCGTTGGAATTTCCAAGGCGGCACTCGCTCGGCGACGCTTTTCGTCGCGAGTGGAGTTGCGGTCTGTTGTACGCCTTTCCGCCTATACCACTTCTACCCAGAGTGTTGAAGAAGATTCGGCACGACCGGGCCCAAGTCATTCTTGTGGCTCCGGACTGGGCTCGAAGAGTTTGGTATCCCGAGCTACTCAATATGAGCATAGATCCCCCGATCCGTCTGCCTCTTCGGGAGGATCTTCTGTCGCAGCAGCAGGGGACGGTCCTCCACCCGAACCTGTCCAGTCTACACCTGCTTGCGTGGAGATTGAGCGGCGGCAGTTGATTCCTTTCGACTTGCCTCCCGAAGTTTGTGATGTGATTCTGGCAGCCAGGCGTCCCTCCACTAAGGTGGTATACGCCTGCAGGTGGAACAAATTTGTGGCATGGTGCACAGCAAAGGCTGTGGATCCCCTTTCTGCCCCTCTTTCTGAGGTCCTTCTGTTCCTTCTCTCTCTGGCCCAACAGGGTTCTGCCCTGGGTACCATCAAGGGTTATCTTTGTGCTATCTCGGCCTTCCTCAGGCTCCCTGATCAGCCCTCCCTTTTCAAGTCCCCTGTTGTTAACAGGTTCTTAAAAGGCATTACTCACCTCTTCCCTCCTGTTCCGTTTGTAATGCCTCAGTGGGACTTGAACTTGGTTCTTACCTTTTAATGTGCGCTCCCTTTGAGCCTCTGCATAACTGTCCTCTTCGTCTTCTGACTCTAAAGGCAGCCTTTCTGGTGGCCATCACCTCCGCTCGGCGGGTGAGTGAGCTCCAGGCTCTTTCTTGCAAACCTCCCTTTCTGTCTGTTCATCCAGACAAGGTTGTTCTTCGGACGCGTCCGTCCTTCTTGCCAAAGGTGGTTACTGCTTTCCACATTGGGCAGACCATCACTTTGCCCACCTTCTTTCCGCCTCCGCATCCTTCCAGAGAGGAAGAGAGGCTCCACCGTCTGGACCCAAAACGTGCGCTCTCCTTCTATATCGACCGCACGAAACACTTCCGGGTGGATGACCAGCTCTTTGTTGGCTACGTGGGCGCCAAAAGGTCGGGCGGTGCACAAGAGGACCATCTCCCGCTGGGTTACCTTGTGCATCAAGACCTGCTATTCTTTGGCTAAGAAGGAGCCTCCTGTTGGGCTGCGTGCCCATTCCACCAGGGCAACGGCTGCTACCACGGCCTTGGGCCGCGGTGTTCCGCTGCCGGTTATCTGTCAGGCAGCTACGTGGGCCTCGCTGCACACGTTTACTAAGCATTACTGCCTTGACAGTCAGGTCCGGAGGGACGGCTTCTTTGGCCGTTCTGTCCTCCAGGACTTCCTTGTCTGATCTTTGTTCGCAGACCCACCACCGGGGTTGGTATTGCTGGGGTATCTATTCTAAGGTAAGGAATCTATCACTAACGTGTCTCTTTCAGATGCACAAGTTACTAACTTGTGTAACGATATATCTGTAAGAGACAGTAGTTAGTGATAGATTCCTACCGCCCACCCATCCTCCCCGTTCTGCGAACTGATTTCTAGGGTTAAGGACATCCCTTTCAGGGCCCTAGTATTTTTCAGACACCTGTGTCAGCTTCTTGCATGGCTCTGCGTTCCTGGCGCGGAAAGTCGTGTACAGAACTGACGTCAGCGCGCAGGGGCGGCGCCTAAGTACTGCCCGCGACGTCATCCCGGCGATCACGACGCCGACGACGGACGCGGAGCCGCACGACGCCGCCTACCGACCGCGCAAGGGTACTGCTACGCAAAACTTTCCGGATCCAGCCTGACGCCTGGGGATATTCTAAGGTAAGGAATCTATCACTAACTACTGTCTCTTACAGATATATCGTTACACAAGTTAGTAACTTGTGCACCAAAGCCAGATTCTGTAATTGTTTCTGCTGTCAGGACGAAACACCCTTCAGCTTCAGAAATGTCAGTTCCTCCAGAGAGAGAAAGCAAGAAGATAAACACAGTGGGAAGAAAAGTCTGTGGGTCTTCTGCTACAGCTCTCAAAACAGCTAGTAATTCTGTACTTCTAGGTAGGTATATCTGACCTCTTTGGGAATCTTTGTAAAAGTTTGCAAACAACTTACCAAAAGAAAGGATACAAGACTTCCTGGAAATCCTAAATGAAGGGCAACTTGTAAATTCAGGTATTAAGTGCTGCTGTTGATGCTATAGATCTGGCAGCAGAAAATTACACTTGGATGGGCCAAGTCATGAAAGTGACCTGGGCAGGGTGAGCACACCCTGCCCAGGTCACTTTCGTGACTTGGCCCATCTAAGTGACTATTCAGAATTAACACGGGTAATAATTCTTGCAGCATGCACACTGATCGAGCTAGTTTGCCAAACATTTTGTTGAATATTGTTTTGACCTTTAGGAGTGCGTAATCAGAATCTCTCCAGCAGAATTACAACCATGGTATTTCTCCTAGACTCACTTCTTTGCTTCGTCTTACTACCTTGAAGCTAAACGCTCAACAAAAAATAGTGAACCTCCCTTTTTCAGGCTTTGTCCTTTTAATTCTCATGGAGATGGAGAAATGGGGATGATCGATTCAGGGACTCTTGAAGTGTTAGGTTGTGGAGGAGAAGCAGCATTTTTATCTCTATCAATTGCACCATAGGTCTACCAGACAATGCCACAGTCAGAGCGTTCTACCTGTTCAGTGGCCTTATTATCCACAACAAACAGCAAGACCATCAATCTCAACAGCAGCTGTCTCTATATTAAAGAAGATCACTTTGAGGCAGATGTCAACAGGCTCAACAACCCTACAGAGACCCCACTCTGGAAAAACCTCACTGTTCAATTAACAAACAATGAGCCCAACAATCAGTCTGCTCTGTTTACCACTTCAGGAGAAGGGAGTATAACAAAACACCTGAAAGAGTGGAGAAAAATCACAACAGACAAGTGGATCTTACAAATTGTACAGAATGGTTATACCATTGAGTTCAAATCTCCACCTTCTTTAATTCCACCAAAAAGGCCTTCACAACATCAGCTAACCCAGTACAAAGTGGAGGTTTCATCACTTCTCCAAAAACAAGCAACATAACTGGTTTCTCCATCACAACAAGGGCAAGGTATCTTTTCAAGATATTTTTTGGTAACTAAGAAAGGTCCCAAATAATAATTCCACGCAGCATCGTATCTCAGGCAAGCCAACAAGTATATCAATAGTTAAAAATTCAAAATGTTGGCACTGCATCAAATTTAGCCTCAGCACATGAAAGGAGGCTGGATGTGCTCTGTGGAGCTAAAGGAGGCTTACTTCCACAATCCATTGCAAAGAAACACAGTGTTTCTTAGATTTCTAGTCAGCAAAGTCCACTACCAGTATAAAGTTATGACTTTTGGCAAAAAATCTGCCCCAAGAACTTTTTCAGAATGTAAAATAGTAGTTGCAGCGTTTCTTCACAGAAAAAAAATATCTTTGTCTATCCATGCTTAAACGACTGGTTAATAAAAGCTTGTGCGACATTCCAAACAGAAAAAGGACTTCAGCTTCACTGCAGAGATATTAGGCCATTTAGGACTGCATGTTCTCTGGAAAAGTCGACTGGTTCAATTATAAACTTGTCTAGGAGCATCTCTCAGTACCATCATAGAAGAAGTGTCTCCTTTGAAGGAAAGAGGGTCTTCCATTTTTTTCTAGCTGCCACAAGTCACAAATCCCTTAGTGAGGAAAATTGATTCTCTCCTTGGATCCATGACCTCTTGCATTACTCTGCTACCTAACGCTCGTCTCTACATGAGACCTCTACAAAAATGCTTGGAAGACCAATGGTCACAATCGCAAGGATATTGGGAAGAAAAAATCTCATTGAATCAACAAGTTTTATATTCCATTCATTGATGAGTAAACAAGTCAGACCTGCTCAAATGTGTTCCTTTTCATCGGGATCATCCAGCTCAGTCCATAGTGACCGATGCTTCTCTCACCGGTTGGGTTGCTCATTTATGAGAACTTACAATTCAAGGTCAGTGGTCTCAACAAAGCACCTTTACTACATCGGTGTTCTGGAACTAAAAGTAGTCCACCTCGCCCTCAGAACTTTTCAACCATATCGGTTTGCAAATGCCCAAAATGCAAAATGCCAAAACTACAGGTCCAGAGTGTGGGATCCATAGTCAATGGCCTTTTGATGAACTGGTTGAAGAGATTTTGTTACACTTTTCCTTCAATACCCTTCATACAAACACTGATCATTAACTTCAGGCAGTCTCTTTCAACCATTATTCTTATAGGTCCGGAGTGGCTGCCGGGTTTCCAAAGGTTCTTCACATATTGCTCAAACTTCACAGGAAATTACCCTACAACCCCCAGCCTTTTGTCCAGAGTGGGAGGCAAAATCTTGCATCCTAATGTACAATTTTTGAACTTGGTAACATGGCTTCTGAGGTCATGCATATGGACATTTACATTTATCACCGAATTTTATGAACATTTTCAAGGAAACTAAAGGACCGTCTACCAGGAGTTTATGTGCCTTCAATAGAAGCGATTTTTAATTTGTTGTCTCAACAAAAATCATGATCCTGTCTTGCCAGAAAAATGACTCTTCCTTATTTAGTACACTTGGCAAACTCAAGGCTACAATTTTCTTTTATAAAAGTGCACTTGGCTGTTATAACAGCGTACTGCAAAGGCACAAGTCAAAGGACTTTCTACACAGTTCCACTCATCAAAAGCTTCTTGGAAGGACTTAAATTCTATCCTCCAATCAGACGGTCTGCTCACCCATGGGAGGTGAATTTGGTTCTCTCCAAACTCATGGGTTCTCCTTTTGTTACAATCCATAAAGCCACATTGCAAGCATATTGTGTGGAAAGTTGCCTCCTTAGTTACAATTACATCCGCTAGGAGAGTTAGTGAATTACAGGCCTTATCATCCAGTCTGCCTTTTTACAATTTTTCCATCATAACAAAATAGTTTTAAGTACACAACCTTCTTTTCTTCCCAAGGTTGTGTCAGATTTCCATGTAATTTAAACTATTTCTCTTCCTGTATTTTTCCCCAATTCTTCCTCTTTAGCAGAGAGATCTCTCCATCTTCTAGACTTTAAAAGTCCTGAAATTGTTTTTAGACAAAACTAAATCCATTAAAAAGAAAACGAGACCTTTTTTTTTAAATTATGGGCCTCTCCAAACAGGGTAGGCATCCTCTAAACAGACTATAGCTCTTTGGATTGTTTCAAACCAGTTGGCAAATAAACCTTTACCTGGTAAACCAAAAGCATGCTCCACTAGAGGAAAAACAGCATCACCACTTGGGTAAAGGATGTTGCTCTTTCAGAAATATGTACAGCAACAACTTGGAAATCATTTCATACTTTCACTTAACGTCATTTTCAAGATGAGGATTCCAGAGCTGATACTTAGGTGGGTCCGGTGACTCTTTAAAATGTATTTAATTGTCACACCCAAGTGTTCTTTGTCTACATGTCTTACTGGTATATAGTTTGTACTTCTTACATTGGCAGCTGCAAAGTGAGCATATGCTTGCTTTTCTGTTCTGTGTTCATGACTATCATTGAGAATCCTACGATGCAGAAACAAATGTTACTTAAGTGTTATCTTAGTTTTTCATCATAGGTATTCCCACTCAAGTCATGACCAACCCTTCCTCCTCAACGGCTTTCACTGCAATCCAATTGCATACAAATCTTATCTTTGGGATGTCATATTCTCCTGTTCAAAATGATCTGCACATGTGAGGCAAAAACTGCCTGTACAGTTCTGCTGGGTAATTTAATCTGCTGTCTCTCTTAAAGTTAGTGTATACTGAGTGCAGCTGATGCACTTTTGACCTGACAGGCTTCTTTCCCTTCATATTGTTCTCTGCAGATACAGCAGGGATTTTACACTAATTCTGAACTATAAAGCACCTTATCTACACTAAATGCTGCAATTTGGTTTTGAAATATAATTGGCCTTCTGCAGGGAAAAATGCAGTTAAAGCTCTCATGTGTCAGACTTATGGAGGTGTCAGGAGAATGTTCAATACTGAGGTCGCTACCTCCATTGTCAGAAAAATATTCATAAAAGAAGTGTTCCGGGGTCCCACCTCACGCAGACCGGACTATTCTATGTTCACGACTGTCAGTGACACGAATGGCATCACTGATGCAGAACTAGGATTACATGCAAGTAACATTTCCTTGCCCTGTCTGGAGTGGTGGTGTTGAAATGAACTAAAAAATAGGATCAAACATGTTTATGGGGATTGGTGAAGGTGGGCTCTAATTGGCTAAGTTTAATTTAATATCCCGCTTAAGAATAAGGAGACTACTAATCAAACATGGAGGACAGGGCAAGAATATGTGTGTATGTATGTATGTGTGTATATATATATATATATATATATATATATATATATATATATATATATATATATATATATATATTCCAAAAGAAGAGCAACGCTGCAGGATGCCTCAGCCTATCGGACCGGGGCTTGTTGGGGCGCGTTGTTCCCCTTCATATTCCAAACGAACTTGCCATCCACTTCAGGACCATGCAAATCAAGCCACACCACCGTCCTTCGTAACCACCTTTATTCAGGCAATAGCAGGTAATATGCATAACGCGTTTCAACTCTAGCGAGTCTTTCTCAAATGCATCAAACAAAGTGGCAGCCTCTAAGTTCCTTTATACAAGCTGAGGAAAAGCAGTGATGAGGGTCACATGACATTAACTCGGTTTTTGAATTTTTAAAGAAACAATGTTCACGGTAGTAGTCACTTACTGACAAATGTCTCTTAATGTTTTTGAATACAGTGCGTAATTCAGTTTTTAAAGTTCTTGAATAAATCTTCAAACAGTTTGTTGAATTTCCTTCATGATCAATTGCACTGATGGTCGTTCCATTTTATTAAGGGACCACATTACCCATAATGCATCTGTGTGCCTTCACTTTAAATTGCAGTTCTTAGTTAAATAAATTTGACCTTACTTGCTGTTTCTCATTCTGCCTTTCACAGGATTAAATTCCGTACGTGGCTGAGTCAAACTGCAAGTAAGCTTCGGTCTTGCCACTTAATGTGAAGTTGTCTTCTTGATTTTAAAATGAATCCCTTTGCCTTTCACTCCTTTCTCGAAGGCACAGTGTGCAAGGGTCAAGTACCCCTGCAAATCCTAGCTGTCATTTCACAGGTTTACAATTCCATCATGCGGGCCTGCATTCCATGCTGGCCCAGCTTCAAAGGTTTTGTCCACGTTGTTCATTTTCAGCCGGCGGGCATCCTGTTACATTAATTCCAAAAGAAGAGCAACGATGCAGGACGCCTCAGCCTATCGGACCGGGACTTGTTGGGGCGCGTCATGTGATCAAGGCATTTGGAAGGCCGAAACGCGTAATGGCGGCTGGTGCAGGGCACAAAGCAAAATAAAATATCAGCACCAGCAATTTGGGTCCGCATCGTCTTTATCCTGACCTATGGGAGTGCATACGAGACGAGTAATACGAATATATATATATATATATATATATATATATATATATATATATATATATTTGTAGAGGGAAAAGAAGAGACCGTGTTAAGTGGAGTTCTGTAGTGTGATCTGGAACCCCATCAAATTCATAACCACAGGTTTGTGAATTGCGAATACAAAACCACCTACAGGAAATCACCATGATATATCACAGTAAGTGATCTCTATGCTGTTCTAAACGTAAGTCAGAGTGACTGCCTGCCAATAACATGTAGTAGGCAAGAAGAGACTTCAGAGTTCCACTTGTGTCTCACTAACATCGGCATTCATCAGTACCTTCAAGACCCCGGTAGACCCAGAAAAGAAACTGCTGTGCTATGTGTGGTGGCAAAGAAGCAGAGACTGGCCCAGCACCAACTAAACTGGAGGCCACCATTTTGTATTTGCTGTCCGGGCGCTGCGCAAAGGAGCGAGCACCCAGTTGGGTCTGAGCTGAGGTACTCGCACTAGATGCTGCTGATATGCAGGCTGAGGTTTGAGGTGGTTGGAGAACAGGAACCCATTCTGAAGCTAGCAAGAGAGTAGGTAAGGTTATTGTATGGGAGACTGCTACAAGGGGGTTGGTGGTCCAGCAGCCGTGGGGGCTGATCAGATTCTGGACCTGGAATCACAAGCGACTAGCAATGAACCCACTGCGGACATGGGCAGTAGGTGGCAGAGCCCTAAAATGAAGATGGGCACATAAATATCAGCAATATTGAGTCCATCCGCATCAATAAAAGACTTGTGCCAACTCCCATGTTGGACCACAGACCAACGTCAGCCTGAGCTCAACTGATATGAATCTATGGAATCATGAAAGTACATCCGGTTGTTATACAGCCTGACTCTAACTGAAGCATCTTCCTCAATGCATCTATCAGCAGAGCCTCCATTCTCTTTTTGGCTCTGATCCTATTCAAGAAACAGGGTCCCTCGGAAATCTGGTGATGATGAGGAGGAGGATAAGGGTGATAGGTTACTATATTGTATTGTAATTGTATTTCTGTGATGTTATTCCCCCCTCACTGTACTGATGATGTACTATATTTATATTTACATAATGCTAGTGTGCTGGACACCTCCCCTGAAACAGAGCTTTACTCACCACATGAGTCAACAAAAGAAAAAAGTGCCTTCTTTACTGGTGGTCCTAAGAGCAGCTGAGGTGCAAGAGCTGCAGTTACCATTAATTGAGATGAAAACAAATATTCTAACAGAGATTCTCCAAACTCCAACGGTAGCCCTTGCTACCATTTAATAACACCCTCATTGATGCTTTCATGGCTACAGTTCCATGCCTTGTTCTTGCCCGCCAATCAGCCGGCCAGTAGCCCAGTGATGCGCATGGTGATCCGGACTTCCTAACCAAACACCCTATACCTGAGAACCTCATTGTGCTGTCCTCGACCAGAATGGTCAGTTCTAATTCCTACCCGACAACTGTTCCAGATAGGTAATCCAAAATGATTGATGCTTTTAGTTAAATGTTTTATTCTGCCAGCCTGCGGTTTGTTTAATGGGTAAGGTACGCTTGCTCTATAAAACGTGACCAACAAAATCTTGCCGGCCGTCCTGCCACGGACCTCGGGGCTTCTCTGTTGCAGACAATACTGGATGCAGCGAAGTATGTTATCCTTGCAGGCCTGAATATTTCAGACTGCATTGGCTAGGCTATTAAAGGTGCTTAGACTGATACCAATGGAAAAATCACAACTTCTCCAAATAGAAGTCAAAATCATGCGTGATATGTCCAGTGACCCTAAAAATATTCCCAAGGTAGCATTCAGTATGGGGAACTAACAATCCTGGAATCGAGAGAAGGTTGGGTTGGGGAACTGCTGGGTTAATTTTATACTATTTGTTGGCTCTTCACCTTAGGTTCTCGGAATCCTCTACAGGAGGTAGGTTGTAGGCAACTTTGTGTTGAAGCAATTAAACTTGAATGAAAATATTTCTTTCAAAACTTACATGCATGTTCTTGAGCTTCATTACAATTCTAATACCTTAGAAGCTCAACACCCACTTGTCCAGGGAGTGGTGTAGAAGGAGTGAGCATACCTTTTGGTCTCCATCATTAATTGGTCCTTGAATGAATGAATGAATGAATGAGAGTTTTTCTAAAGTGCAACGTTCACTCCAAGGAGCATCTTGGCGCTAGCGGCAACAAACATCTAAAGATCTGTAGTGGGGAGGAGCTTAGTTAAGACAACAGAAGCAAGTATTAGATGAGAGATAACACAGTGTGATCTGGGGTGGCGAAAATCCATGTTTTTAGAAAAAAAATTTAACACGAGTTCCGTTTGTGTATGTCTCAGCTGGGTGGGCAGGGAATTCCAGGCTTTGGTTCAAATGGAAAAAGGGTGCTGCTAAAAAGTTCTCCGAAGATGACCGCAGGATGCGTTGGGTGGTATATGGTCTAATTCTAGATCTTGGGTATCCTGGTCCTGTTGCCCTTGTGGCCTTGTAGATGATGGTTAGGATTTTGAAAAGAATCCTTTTATGGATAGGCAGCCAGTGAAGAGTTCTGAGTGCTGCTGCTGCTGCTGAGGAAGAGTCTTTAGGCCATTTGAGTACCAACCTCGCTGCCGCATTCTGAACAACCTGTAGTCGCTCCAGTCTACAAGACATGAGGACAAACTTTAGCCATGTTTGTTTCCCTTTCTCATATGTTAGGTCTTTAGTTCTCATCTTACAGCGCTTGGCTAGTCAGATGGTGATTTAATCGCAACCAGAGTTTGAAATTGTGGCGTATGGTAATACTGTCTCATTGACTTCTTAGGGGATAAAGACACATTTAATGTCATTGAGACAATGCACACCACTGTGATTTTCTTTGTATTGGTTTGCTTCTTTAGGACACTCTTGTAGTGCATAGTTGGAGACAGCAGCATGCCTCTGGTGCTTGTCTCCTTCTTACTCTTTTCAGGTCCTTGTTTAATGGATGGTATGAAAATATGTTTTTGTATTTAAAGTCCCTACTCGTTCATAGATTCTCCAGTCTTAACCGCTTCGCCGCGATCGGAATTCCGCCCAGGTGCTGGACATTCCGATCGCGGGTGTGGTCGTAACGAGCTCAGCTCGTCATGCGCACAGCGCGACCGCGCAGCATGACGAGCTGAGCTAGTCATGAGCATCGAAGGGGTTAATAAAAGTTCTAGTGACTGGTTGAACAATGTATGTGCAACTGTGACTGCTTTAGGTTTTACAAGGCTGTCTCCTTCTCCCACAGTATGACCCAGAGCTTTCCTCACGGCAGTTTGCAGTGGAGCTCTCACGGCTCACAAGTGAGGATCGTGCAGTGCCACTGCTAGCAGAAAAGCTAATCAACTACATTGAAATGCACGGACTTTACACCGAGGGGATCTACCGCAAGTCAGGTTCCACTAACAAGATCAAGGAACTGAGGCAAGGGCTAGACACAGGTAAGAGCCAAGAGATAATTTGCAAAATAAGAGGATATGTATGAGTAAATCGTACCATCATGGACAGATGAGAGGAATGCTAGAAACCCATGTGTGCGACTTACTTCTCAGCTAACCCTCATTTGCAGGATGTTGCCTTCCTTGAACTCCTCTTCGTGTTTCGAACTAGTGAAATGTCTTCGATTGAAATCACAAACCATAAAAACCTTCCATACCCCCTAAAAATGCGGATCTCCATTGATTTCAGTGATATTGCCCACCAGAATCATTCCATCTCGCCCTCACTCCTTGGAGACCCAAAATGTTGAAAGGTGAGATAGATAGAAACCTGGTCAGGAAGGGACAGAAGAGTGTAAATGCACAAAGATTCACCAGGATTTGTAAAGTGTGCTATTTAGGTATCTAATTCATTCTTCGAAGTGTAAATTGTCAGGGATTGAAAAGGTAGTGATAGTGAAAGAGAAACAGTGACAGTCAAATTATGCAAATCTCTCCTGGTCCGATATCATTCTGTATAAGTTAATACCCTTTTGCAGGCTCAGGATGAGACCCATACAATACGAACTGGATAGTCAATGGAAGCAGATAGATGGTTGGTGGGACGATATAGTCTAGGTAACGAGAAAAATCAAGCAGACATTGCTGTGGTGAAGGTTTCTCTCAAACCGTAGCGCGGGCCTCCCATATTAGCCTTCATCAGGTAGAATAGTACAGACCATGGATGCACCAGTGGAAGGCTGAGGTGGCCACATGCAGGAGCTAACAACCAGAGGCTTCTGGCCAGGAACAGAGAAAAGGTTCCACATCAGCATCCTAAAGTTCCAGGTCATAAGACTAGGCATACAATTGTTCCTCCCGAGATTAGCTGGACAAGCAGTTCTCATCAAGACAGACAATAAGACTTCTGTTTTTTACATCGTGAACCGTTGAAAAACAAGAACCCATTCTATCGCAAGAGGCACATATGATGTGGGACTGTGCCATCACAACCCTGGTGGACATTGCAGTGCAACATCTCCCATAAAGCCAAAACTTTCAAGTAGACATACTCATTTGAGCTATATCAGAATACCACTAATTGGACTCCACCAAGACTAAGTGGATTACTCACTCTAGACATGTTTCCCATCATAGAAAAAAAACCCTGTGCTATACCAGCAGGTTCTGGCAACTAATTACCAAGGACAATTCCTTTTAAATCAAATGGTTAAACTTCTTCATATATGGCTTTCCTCCATTTCCACTGATCCCCAGATCACTGTAACTGGTGTAGGACCACTCCACTACTTGTACAAAAAAGTCCTGTAACATATATAACTTAGTGATTGTTGACAACACACCAATAAATACATTTTTGAAGGGCGATAGCCCTGAAAGCACCAGTTTTATTGATTGAAATATTTTTTCTCAGGTAATCCTTAAATCAGAATAAGACAATTTTTGTACAGGTCATAGGACCATTTATAGTTTTCATTTGGATATTTGTAACCACAAGAAAGAATAGGCCACAACATGTGTTTTGTGAATTCACAATTTTGAATCTTTCTTCATCAGTGCCAAATCTTACTGTAAAAACAAAGGGCACAAAAAAGTATTTTCAATTATACAAGCAAGGTGTCCCAACAAAAATGAATAACCAGCCAACCATACAAAAAAGCAAACCAGAGAAAATCAAAGATAAACAGTAAATAACCAATCATTAAATATGTTGCAAGGTCCAAGTTACTCATCAAAACTAAACATTGTGATCTGAAGGTGTGGGGCATACAAGAGTAAAAAATGATAGTCATATTATTGATTCAAAGAAATGAAAGATTGCGATGCCTGAAAATAAGCAAACATGCATTAGTACGCAAGAAAATAGTACAAAATCACCCGTGTTAAGTACCACAAAGACCCAAGAAGAGGGATTCACTAGAAAAGCTTCACTAGGTTGTCCCACCAGAATCGTCAAAGAAACACCTTTTGAGATTTGTCTTTTACAGAGACGCCAATTTTCAGTATACATGCGCAGTCTTTGCAACTGGCTCCTTTATAGCCCTACAAACAGTGATTTATAATTTTTTTTTAAAAAGAACGTTTCCAAGTGTTCATAGACTATATTTAGCTTTAAAACCAATAAAATTAGTCATCATTTACAGTGTATTCTAATTTGATCAAGTTGGAAATATACATTTTTCTTACAAGTATTCTGAAAAGAATTAACATGATTCAAGATCAACTGATAAGTACAAAAAATTATTGTTATATTTATGCAAGACATCATAATTTCTGTTATAATCCTCATACCTGCCATGTATCGTTAAGAGTGTATTTTATACTTCAGTGTTTCTTTGAAACCAGCGGTGAGGGCTAGTGTGCGCATGCTTGAGCCTTGGAGCAGTGAGGTGCAAGTAGCAGAGCGGTGAGGATCTGGTAGCGTCTGGGACCGTGAAAACTCCAGGAGCTGCGGTCCACTGAGCTGACAGTCCTCCCTCGCTCAATGTGGCTAGGTGATAGCGGTGGCGTCGGAGGGTGAGGCGGCAGCTGAGGAAAGTCGCGCCGTACCAAGCGTGTGTTAGGTTGGGCATCTCCCCACCACGGCCGATTTATAAAAAAAAATCTGGTAAAAACGCAGAGGAAGCACTCCTTTGTCCCGCACTCCCTCTTCTTCTCTCTCGACTATTGCCCACTAACGCCCCACCCTGGGCCCAGAGAAACAGGGCGGCAAATCCCAGAAAGTCCACAAGGGGAGATAAAGACGTACAGGCAGATAAAGAGGCAAGTCACAAAGAGACAGAAGAAAACAAGGACCACATGATCAAGTGCACTCTAGGTAAGACCGTGAGAGGTGCGGCGGAGCAGCCGTGGTAGTGAGGGTTGTGTAATGCACTAGGCTCCAGTGCCTTGGTATCGTTGCAGTAGCAGCCAGGCTAGGAGCGGGTGCGCTTGCTTCCCGGTTGAGCTCCCCTCTCCTCCCCCCATCCCCCTACCGGCAGCACAACCCTCCGCCAGGTGGAAGGTGCATGGTACGACTGCGCTCAGACCATACTCCTCAGCCAGCATGCCAGTTGCCCTCGAAACATCAGGACACACTGAGGCTACCTGGGGAAATCATCAGGAGGCAGCACTCTACACTAACCACGTGCCCCCCGTTCCCTGTAATTCCCCTTGTAACTCATAGGATACTATCGATTGGGGGGGGGGGGTCTGAGGATGCACTGAGGAGGGCTATATTAATTATTTGATTCATTTGAACTGAGCTGGTTAAGGGGGTGTGGTATAACATATTTTGGAACGGGGCAACCAAACCAATTCAACTAACCAACAGCTAAGGATCAGGAGCTACTGCCCCCTTAGCGTACCCTGAGGCTAACGAGGACCATGGGCCGAGGTAATATGGGCCAAAGAAAATTATGATCCCGGAAAAATCCCAATGCTCTTCTAGACACCCCCCTCACATCTACTATAAAAGTGGTACATCCAGTGTCATAATACCTAACCTATATGCGTCTTAAGGGTTGACCAGCGAATGCTTTTACAAAATCCCTCCCCAAGGGCCTTGCTCACCTGCTACATAGGGTCCATGGGGGTCCAGCAACCTTTCCACGACCGTACATAGTGAAGGCCTAGCAGCATCACCGGCCGCTGGGCTAATGTTGCGCAGGTCTAACTCTTGCCTAGGGCTAAGCTGGGAGGATCGGTGTATTGAAGAGTTACCCCAACCTCGCTCTCCATCAGGTCACAAGGAAATGGCTTAATTGCTCCTGAGAAAACAGTAAAGGGGGGTGACAATCCCCGCACTAGAGGACTTTCAAAGGTGTCTGGGAAGACGAAGACCTGCATAGTATATAGCACACGCAGACGTGGACCACGCAAGCAGACACAAGGGCGACCACCTCTCCGACTTGGGTACTACCTCTGGAACAGGAGTCTGCAAAAAGGACAGCAGTGGGTCAACTTCCTTTATCCCACCCAAAGAAGACCAGGAGGGAATGTATTTCAGCTGGTCAACCTATTAGACCATTTTCTCACTACAATGGAAGCCCACATCAAAGAATCACTGGCACAAACACCCATATTTATGAGAGAACACTTGTGCAAGCGCATCAGCCCCATTCAGATACTGACACACAGGTCCTCCCTTGTTGGGCCCTCTAGCCCATTTTTGGCCACCATCTGCATCACGCAGGATGTGATCGCCAAGGCACTTTCATTGCAGTCCCAAAAGATGGAACTGCAGGTAGACCTAATCCAATCCATCGCCTCAAGTTTAGTGAACCTGGGGCTTAGAATAAGTTCATTGGAAAACTTTTTTCGGGATGCAGGGGTGGAAAAACCTTGTTTATGCTACCCCAAAATTGAAATTAAGCACTTTGCCTGAAATGCTACGGGCCCTCATGGAAAATGCCAAGATCAAAGCTTGTTGACCTGGAATAAAAATCAAGTAATTGGCTTTAAATAGAACAGCCCCAGCCAAAGCAACTGATGATCACTGCTGCTCTCCATCAGCCATGGCAATAATAAATCCCCACAATACTGAAAGGGTATCCTATTCTCTCAATGCACCGCCTACCCACTCCTCTTGCATCGGAGCAGACAAGTCCCCTCTGATCCTGACCAAAGAGGATGAAGCAACCCAACCACCGGGAACACTAATACCATCATCCTCCTCAATAAATACCACTCTTTCGAGAAGGCCGAAAAAGAAGCTGAACAAACAGTCAAAAAAACAGCATCTTGCAAAAAGGAGATCTCTCACCTTAGGAGCAGCCAACATATTTCTCAGGCGCTCCAAGGGAGAGGGCTACAAAGTTTTTTCCCATATTCGAGTCACTACCTAAGTCAAACATGAAGATCCGGGAAGGCACATATACAATGGGCTGTCTGCAAGAAACAAAAGGAAATCACTCCTTTAGAAAGCTGACTTTTTATGTAGTGGGCCAGTGTAAGGGCACACCATGCAGAAAGTCCAGATGACCCTTATTGGTTTACAGGGCTTACTTTAATAATGCCAAGTGGTCTATTTGTGATAGTGTGGTCGAGCAGCTTAGGCTTATCAGATGGGAGTGTTTAGCATTTGTTGTACACACTGAGTCAATAAATGAGGCACACATTAAAGAAGAAATTTGACACAATTTTATAAAAATAATACAGATTTTTATATTAATTTACACACCAAGATCTTCAGTATCAGGTAAGTACTTTCGAAGCTATCAATTTTTACAAGAAAACAGTAAAAATGCTCAAATAAAGTTTTTTGAGATATGAGCCTCGAATGCGGTAATGTTATCCTATGGGAGGAAAAACATACACAGCAAACATATACTTGCAGTCGGTGTTAGGTGGTGCCCTTTGGGACTTTAAAAAAAAAAAAAAGTTTTGAAAACCTTTATTGGTAGCTGAAGAGGTTTACACAGTAAAATGCCTACATCCCCGAACGGGCCGGCACAACGAGGCAGTGTGCATTGATGCACCATTGATGTTTGAAGAGTAACACAGCATGTCGCCTACAACCGCATCGGGCCGGCCGCGTCAGAGGAAATGGGAAGCTACCAGAGATCAAAGACTTCCCTGTGCGTGTCTGATTCAAATCAACAACTTTATGAAACAAAAGAAGAACAAGGAGAAAGTTTTGTTCCGCTCACGTGTTACATGTGTAGAAACCAAGGTGTAGTGAGTATGCTGTACCTTGTACTGGGGGGCATGGAGGTTGTGCGCCTGGGTGGCCCAGTGTCTGTCATGGATAGTGTGTGTCATCCTACACGGAGGATCGCCTCTCCCCCATTTCTCTCATGTCGAAGGGGTGGGATCAGTGGTGTCTGCGTCGTCGGTGTGTTCTAACAAGTATATCTGCAGAGGTGCCCAGATCTCCCGTGGCCGGGAGGAGGGTGGTAGAAGTTCCACATAGAGGTGTAGTTGTTCTTGGCAGTAGATGAGGTCTTGCAGCCAGACCTTAAATTTCGGCGCCCTCCCTCTACCCCATCTGCAGGCCACTCGTCTCTTAGCAAGGAGGAGCGCAAGGGATGTGTATTTTCGTATTTTAGCAGCTAGGGGTGCAGTGTAACCCAGGAGTGCAGTCAGGGGGTCGTCTGGAATATGTAGTCCCGTCATTTGGTCTAGTGCTATGAAGACCTCTTTCCAGAACTGACGAACAGGGGGGCAATCCCAGGCCAGGTGTTGGAAATCAGCTGCCGCACCGCCACATCTATCACATCTGTCGTTATCTCTGAGGCCTAGGCGGTGTAGGCGCGCTGGTGTATAATAGAGGCGGTGGACAAATTTATAATGGAGGATACGAAATTTGCTGTTAGCCGAGATTTCTCCCGTTTGTTTGCAACAGAAGGTCCATTGCTCCTCAGTTAATGGACGTCCCAGTTCCGTTTCCCATTTGGCCTTGGCCAGAGGGGGATCGTAGACTCTATCTTTCTGCACAGTGCGGTATAATAGTGATATGACATGTGATGGGGCAGCTTGCTGCAATAGGGCGTGTAGGGGAGACAGAGTGGGAGGCTCCAGTGGAAAATCGGGTGTGAGGGCCCTCACATCTTGACGTAATCTGACATAATAAAATCTCTCCAGAAGGGAGGGGGGTGTGGAGCCAAAAAATTCCTCGCTTGTGCGGAATTTGGTCTTTTCGTATAGCTGTCCCCAGGTTCGTATGGATAGCCTACGAAGGAGTTTGCGGCATCCTCCCTCTTGCGTGACTGGAATGTCATATCTGCTGGCAAGGGGCAGAAGGGGGGAATAGAGCAGCGTGGTGCGTGTAATGTTTGCTATGTCGCGCCATGCGCTGGTGGTGCATTGAACGGTGGTGGAGGCAAGACGCCGTGGGACCGCGGGGGTGCTTAGGTACGCAGCGCAGGGGATGGGGTTCATGTACCCATCTTCAATTGCCAGATGCGGCATATAGGGGGGTGGGTGTATCCAGTATGTGGCAAAGTGGGCTTGGGCGCAGGTGAAGTACAGCTCCAGATCTGGTATTTCAAACCCACCGTCGCTGAAGGGCCGCGTGAGAGCATCCCAGCGTAGCCGGGCCTGCCTACCTCCCCAGGTGAGCCTAATGAGTTGGCTCTTGATGGTCGAAAAAAATTGGCGGCCAGGGGCATATGGAATATTCACGAATAGGTATAATAGCTTGGGCAGTATTACCATTTTAATAAGGGCAGCTCTGCCCGCCATAGACAGTGGCATCGCAATCCACTGTGTGATTTTGTCCGTCAGTGAACTTAGTGCGCGACCATAGTTGGCCTTCATGAGTTCTTCCCGGTTGCGGGATATTACTATGCCAAGGTAAGTGAGTGTGTCGTCGCACCATTTAAGGGGGTAGTCTGGTATAAACCTGGGGGTGGAGTCGGTGAGGGGGTAAATTTGGGACTTTCCCCAGTTGATATTTATTCCGGATAGCCGTCCAAAGAAGATGAACAGTCTGAAGATGGGATTTAGACTTTCTGCTGGGTTCCGTAAATAGAGGGTAATATCATCTGCGTATAGAGAGATTAAAATTTGACGCTGCGGGTATACAATAGCATAGTCCCGGAAATGTTGACGTATTTTAGCGGCCAGTGGTTCGACCGCTAAGGCGAATAAGAGCGGAGATAGAGGGCATCCCTGTCTGGTGCCTCTGGCTATAGTAAAAGCAGTTGTGCGTTTGCCATTAAGCAAAACTGTGGCGTGTAGATCTGTATATAATAGGTTTATCCAGGCAAGAAATGGGAGAGGGAAGCCCATGCGCTGTAAAACAAAGGCGAGATAATCCCACTCCAAGGAATCAAACGCCTTAGTAGCGTCTAGGAAAATAGCAGCAGCGTTAATATCTGAAAGAGACACGTTAGTGACAGATTCCTTACCTTAGAATATCCCCAGGCGTCAGGCTGGATCCGGAAAGTTTTTTGCGTAGCAGTACCCTTGCGCGTCGGTAGGCGGCGTCGTGCGGCTCCGCGTCCGTCGTCGGCGTCGTGATCGCCGGGATGACGTTGCGGGCAGTACTTAGGCGCCGCCCCTGCGCGCTGACGTCAGTTCTTCTTTTTCCGCGCCAGCAAGCGCAGATCCGGGAAGAGCAGTGCCCTGGTCATTTTTTGACCAATCTTTTTTGGTGAATTTTTCACTGTTTTTCTTCCATCGACTTCAAGGTGTCGTAGGGATGCCCGGGTTTAAACGTTGCGGCGCCTGTGCTCGGATGATGTCCATCACAGACCCGCATCGGGAGTGTCTCTTCTGCCTCGGCCGAGGCCACGACACGGAGTCTTGTTCCGACTGCCGGGCCCTCAACCCGAAAGCTTTGCGAGAGCGGTCTCGAAAGCTCCTAGAGGCCCGGCATTCGGCTCCGCGCAAGCCCCGGTCGCGTGAGAGGTCCAGGGGTCGATCGCGGAGTCCACACCGGTCGTCGGCATCAAAGTCTTCTTCGTCCGGTAAGTCCAAACACAAAAAGTCCAAAAAGCATCGTCGCTCTAGGACTTCGCCTCGCCGGTCTCGCGACTCGGCTGAGGCCCCTCCCGGCACCGTCCCCGCGGCCCCGGACATGCCTGTGGAGTCGCCCCCGCAATACCCGTCCTTCCCGGGTTCGGGGGCGGATCCGGCCCAAGTACAGGAATTCCTGTCGGCCATGGCCCGCCTCTTCGGGCCTCCAGGTCCCTCCGGTGCGCCTTCGGGCCCCGCGGGCCTGATAGGGTTGCTCCGGCGTCGCCGACGGCTCCGGCCCCGGCGTCGCCCGTGCCTCCAGCCTCGATTCCGGCTCCGGCCCCGGCCTCGATCCCGGCTCCGCAACCCCCATCGACGCCGGTCGACCTAACGACACCTCCGCCGGCGCCGATGTCTCCGGTGCCGTTCTCGACGCCGCCTGGGGCTCCGGGCGGTGTCGTCCCCCAGTTCCTTCCGGCTCCGGACATGGACCCGGACCGACGTCGCTCGACGCCGGTTCCGGCGCCGATGAGACCTTGGGTCCCAAATGTCCCTCCTCCCCCTTATTTTGAACCAGAGGAGGACCAGGAGGACTGGGAGGGGTCTGATGACCCTCTGGCACTACAGTGTCAGTACGATGAGGACTGGACAGAGGGTCTAGGGGATGCCAGTGGTCTAGATACTTCCCCTGACACTGGCATGCTGTCTCCTCCCGTGGCTACGGAGGAGGGGGCCAATTTTGGTACGGTGTTGCGTAGGGCTGCTGGGGCCTTACGTCTCCAACTCCCTACTGTGGCGGTCAAGACTAATCTCTTGACAGAGGTGCTTCAGCCGGCAGCCTCCTCTACGGAGACTGTGCTGCCGTTTAACGACGCCCTCACTGACGTTCTTTTGGGCGCCTGGTCCAAGCCCAACACAGGGGCTCCTGTGGATAGGAACGTGTCCCGACGCCATCGCCCAGCTCCGGGCGACCCCCTGTTTCTCTCTGTCCACCCCACTCCTGAGAGCTTGGTTGTCCAAGCCTCCGCTTCCCAAACCGCTGATGCAGCGCGTACAATAAAAACTATCCTCCTCCCAGGTTACTTATAGGTCATCCAGGGGCAAACTATATTTCTCATATTCACATGACGATGGGGCCCATAAACATCGCCTAAACACACACACACACACCTGGATTTCCTTTTACACCTTTATGAAATTCTGTACTCCTAGGAGAAGCATGGGAACTAAATGGAGAACACCATTTGTGTACCGCTGGAAGAGCAAGGATATCTATTTACCTTAATTTGTCACTTTCTTTTAATTATTTCTTAAGATATTCCTGCTCATTGTTTTGTCGATGAATCATTCATTTAAGAAATTAGTTCATAGTGATTAAGACCAGCTGAATCACAATCAACCAATTACTCATGTCACAATCATTTAGGAAAATAACCACTGAGTCATTTTGGTTTTTAAAGAATCTTAAATTTTATATAATTTTAAAAGCATGAAAAGATTTAAGACTTTATTCAATTATTCATTTTAAATTCACAATTTTATTAAGCATAATCAATTTATTGCAGAAAGGAAATTTTGTCATGAAGCCAAAAACCTTAGTTACCTGCCTAGCTTCCTAATTTAGCCTAATGGTTTCTAACCTAACTTTGGGATTAGAAATAGCCTGATTCTCATACTCAACTGTAAAGTTAAGACCGCAACAGCAACTTCAGCTCGTCAGCATCAGCTACCTGCAACCCGTCTCCTCTACTGCAACCACGACTCTCGAACTGCAACTCTCTGGAACTTCCCTGGAACTCCTGCAACTGACCCCCTCCCACTAAGAGTAGGCCCTCTTATACCCTAATTCTAACTTTGCTAACTAACTGTTGCAACATTAATATCACGCTTTTCTTTCATTGGTCCATGCATGTCAGCTTATTCATTCTTTAATCAAGTTCTCTTGGATTCAAGGGTCCTTGGATCATTTCCTTTCCCATACGCTTAAACATTTCCATCCGATTCGATCAGTTCATTTGTATCTTCTTTTGACACATTCAAGAACTCCGCAGTCATTGTCCTTTCTCTTGGGCTCCTTTCCCACGGACTCTCTCCTGATCATCACGGCACACTATCAGTTCAATTAGGTCACACCAGCCTTGACCATTTCTTGCATCCTAGCCTCTCAGAGACATCACGCGGCTCCAGATTTCTTCAATCTCATCCCGTACCACGTGTCCCCTTGCGCCTGCGCACATCTTCCCACTGGCGGCCATTTTATCTCGCCACTCGGTTCTACTTTAGAAGCACTAATTTGAGGCAAATAAAACGTAATTAAAATAGAGAAAAATATCCCTTTCGTTTCCCTCCCGTCTACGTACCCCAATTAGTTGCTACCTAGCAAAAAAGCGACATTTAAGCTGCTCCTTACTTACCATCACTATTGTTTTTGCAACGACACATTTTATTTCTATGAAGCACAAACATGCATTTATTTTATTTAGTACGCTTTTTATTCTTACGTTATGATTAGACACACGGACATTCATTAATAGATTATTTAGCACATACATTGGCATATTACCATTCCCACATATACAATGTTGATTAATACATTTAAACGAACATTTTTAATTAATTAATTATATAATTTGTTAGGGGTTAAATTTTTTTATTTTTACTGCTCCATCAATCCCCCTTTGGTGATTTTTAAATCACCACATAAAACCCAAGTCATACTTCTTTTCAGGCAGCATGTCTTTCATCCTTTACTTTCTGTTATTCATATCTCTGTCTCTTCTTCATCTTGCCTTTTAGTCTCTTTATACATGCTTTCTTTCATTTTCTCCAACTCAATTTCACCCATTTCTCTCTCTCTTTCTCTCATTATTCTGTTATTTCTTCTTATCTTATTCTGTCTTACTTTTCTCTTTATACATGTTATTACTATTTTCAATGTCATGGCTAACAATATCACTATAGTTGCTACTATTATAACTTTCCCTATTACTAGTTTACTCATCCTAGTTAACCAATTTGCTACTGAGGAAAACCCTCTACCAAGTTTTCCCAAAACACTTTCAACCTCCAGTGGGACTAATTCTTTGTGCAGACTTGTAATATTTGTAATATACTTCTGTATATTTTCACTGTTATCCGGAATGTAAGTACAACAATGTTGGACTTTCAACATTCCACAGACTCCACCCTCTTTTGCCAAAAGAATATCAAGGGCAAGCCGATTTTGCATCACCATAGCTCTCATGGCAACCATTTCGGTATTTACCATTAAGAACCCTCCCGCAGTATCTGTAGACAAACGATCTACTACTGTGGATAACTTCCGAATTTTAAATGCATTCAAAGATATTCCCACTGCTGGTATCAATGCTCCAAAAATATCTCCTACAACTTCTGAAAAACTTTCCCTCTTTCTACGTTTAAATCCATTAATCATTTTGTATGTTCCCTTTTCCTCTCTGTCCATGTGAAAGATTTTTGGAAAGACCAGGCCTACATAGCAAGTTCCATACCAATGGTCCGGTAACCTGTAATAAGCTCTATTCCCACAAATATAATAGATACCTGGAAATATTGGATCTTTTCCACCTTTGAATCCCCAACCTCCCAGAATTTGATAATTGTCATGGCAGACACTGGAACCTACAAAGTAATTGTCATAGACTGTCTTATTTCTCCTAATGCACAACTTTCCTGTTTGCGGCCAGTCTAATGTCATTGCTGCATTTATCTTTTTCCCTTCATGATTTCCTTCCTCAAACGTCCATAAACGTTTTCCTTCCTCTTTCATTGCTTCTTTTTGAAATTTCATTCTTCTTTCCTCAACCATGTCTAGAAATACTTTTTCTTCTTTCCTTAACTCACAGGTAAGGTTGTTACTAACTATTTCTTCTAACGTTAATTTTCTATGTTCTAAAAAGAATTCTCCTAAAACCTTTGCTGGTTTTACTTTGTTAAGTTCTGGCACTACAGGAATGTTTGCAAATATCTTATCTATATCAGTATAATAAGATTCTAATCTACCTGTTTTATAAAATAAACTTGCTATTACACTACATGTTATTCCATAAGTCAAAGGTAAGTGATGATAAGTCACACCTTCAGATACTGATGCAGGCAATTGCATACAAACATAACAATCTCTCACTTCCATTGTTTTTACGTACTCATACAACAACTTTGTAAAAACATTCTTTGAAAAATCTGTTACTGACCTATCCTTATGCAACTCTGCACTACTTCTTAAAACAACTTGTTCTTTAATATTAGTTTCTTTTTCTTGTTTAGTATCATTCTTTGCTTCTATCACAGCTACACTAATAGGAATTGTGATTGCTAAAACTATCCATATGGTCAATAATAACCCTGTACAAAAGCAGCACATTTTGCACCATCTCTTTATAAAATCACATTTATCTCTTCTATTCTCATTATTTTCCATTTTTCTTTTTCTATTTGTTAAATTTTCCGAAAATTGTGTCACTACACCTCAAAATGACTTAGACGCCACTCTGCTTTCAAAAAGTCTTTGCTTGGTACTTTCTTTAATTCTCTCCAGAATTCTTTCGTTGTCACATCCGGTGATTTGTCACATCCAGTAAAATTGTCACGTCCGGCAGAAGCACTTTAAGTCTTCACTTCAGTCCTTTTGTTGCATCTCACCTTTTCCCATCCGACTTCTCAGTCTCTGGTTTTCGTGAGTGTTTTCTTCTTCTCCTTTGTAATCTGTTAGTGCAATATACAGCCACTCAGGTGACTTAAATTTTGAATTTATTTTCCTTGTCCTTTTGGACTTTTGTAATCTTTTTCCACTGGGTTTTTTCTTGTCCCTTTTGACTTGTTACTTCATTTACTTGTTCAGCATCTTCATCTTCTGCTCTTATTATTCTATATCTCAATTTTCTTACATAGCTGTTGGGCCAATTATCTCCTTTTCTTGGCCTTTTTACCTCACCCTCTCTTTCTTCTCTTTCCGACCTCCAATTTCTTTTTCTTGATTCAGTCTTTGCTTTTTCCTCTCCTCCACTTTCTTCTGTTTCTGTTTCAACTGTCTCACTATTGTCTCTTATTTTGAAACTTATAATCTCGTCATCTCCTACTGGTGGATCTATCTTTTCTTTTTCGTTTTCCCTTATCACTGTCCCTCCTCGGGGTTCTTCCGATTTGGTGTTTTCCTCCTTACCTGCTTCTGAATTTCCCTGTTCTCCTGTTTTTCTATCTATCCCTATTGCTCCTCGGGGTTCTTCTCGATTTTCTAACTTTTTGTGTACTTCTTTCCCTACTTCATCTATTAATATTGTTTCTGAATGATTTCCACCATAACTTGTACTTGGTTGTTCATCTAACTCAATTTCTTGCTCAGTTTCTTCTCTAATTGGTTTATAACCCCAAGTTCCCTTTCGGAATTCTTCCCAATTTGCAGCTGAATCATCAGATCCTGAAGTTGTGTCAGATATTTCCAGATGTCGACTTACAGGTCGATCTTCAAGTTCTGGAACTTCTGAATTTCTTTCTTCTTCTTCTTCTTGTTCCTCTTCTTCTCTAGAGGTGTTTTCCGTTGGGGTCTCCAGATGTCGACTTTCAGGTCGATCTTCAAGTTCTGGCACCCTTTCTTTTATCTTGGTTGTTCCCGCCGTTAAACTTTTATCCCACACTTCCAGACGCCGATTCACATGTCGATCTGTAGGTTCTGGAATTCTGATTGTGTGGCTGGCATGAACCCAGTTCTTTACTCCTGCACACTTGACAGCAGTCGTTGTTACTAGGATTACCTGTCTTGGCTCATCCCAACGCGGAACTAGACAGTTTCTTCTCCTGTGGACTTTAATACGGACCCAGTCTCCTGGATTCAAGTCGTGGGCTGGTTTTCTTTCAAGAGTGGTCGCATCCGGTCCAACCTGATGAAACACAGAACGCACCACATCAGCCAGTCCTTTGCAATAATCCAGTATTAGATCATCAGTTATTGTCAATAACTTGTTGACTGGTACGTGGGCTTGTCTCATTGCTCGTCCCATGATCATTTCATGAGGACTGAGTCCCGTTTTCTTTTCAGGGATGCTTCTGATGGTCATCAGAACAAGAGGCAGTGCATCTGGCCATTTGAGTCCTGTAGCTTGACACATTTTTCCTAATCTGTTTTTAATTGTTCCATTTATCTGCTCTACTACCCCAGAAGCTTCGGGTCTGTAAGCACAATGTAGTTTTTGTTTAATACTCAATGCTTCACAAATCAATTGGATCAACTCATTTTGAAAATGTGTTCCTCTATCTGTCTCAACTGTGACTGGAAAACCATACCTCGGAATGAACTCTCGTAGCATAAGTTTTGCCACTGTTGTTCCATCATTCCTTCTTGTGGGGTATGCCTCCACCCAACGAGAGAACAAACAGACGACCACCAGAACATATCTTAATCTGTTACTAGGGGGCATCTCAATAAAATCCATCTGTATCCTTGTGAATGGACCTCCTTCTCGTCCTATTGTTCCTAGACTCACTACTGTTTTTCTTCCTGGGTTAAATTGTTGACAAATAAGACATCTTTGACAAAGACTTTCAGCAATGGCTCTGAATTTTGGATTGTACCAAGTTTGTCTAAAAAGTCTGATCATTGCATCTCTCCCAATATGAGCTTGCCCATGGTACATCCGTGCCATGTCTGCAATCATGCTATCAGGCATAACTGGTCTTTCATCTCTGTATACCCACACTCCATTATCTTCCTGTCTTCTACATCCTGCTTTAATCCAGTAATCCTTTTCCTCATCTCTTGCTGTTTCTTGTAACTGCCTTACTTCATCCCATGTTTCGACTGCATTAGTGAAAAGCAAAGGACAAGAGACATGCTCCCTTTCTCTATTTCTGTTCAGGGACGCCATGTTTTCCGCACAATATCTAGCGATCTCGTCAGCATAATTATTGCCAACCGCTATGTAATCTTCGTTTTTCTTATGCGCCTTGCACTTCACTACAGCTATTTGTTTAGGCAGCTGTATCGCCTCAAGCAGTTTTTTAACATAATCTCCATTTCTGATAGGTGTTCCTGCAGATGTCAAAAATCCTCTTTGTGACCAAATCTGGCCAAAATCATGTACGATGCCGAAACCATATTGGCTATCGGTCACAATCGTGATTCGTACATTTTTCCCCAATTTACATGCTTGAATCAAAGCAATTAGTTCCGCAACTTGGGCAGACCTAACTCCTTTCAGACAAGACGCTTCCATTACAGTTGCCACTGTGCATACTGCATAAGCTGCGCTTAACACTCCTTCCTTTGTGCGTAAACATGAACCATCTACAAACATGACATAATCGGATTCCTTTAACGGTTCATCTTTTATGTCAGCTCTTGGTTTTGTGCAATATTCCAGCACATTCAGACAATCATGATCTACTTCATCTTGTTCAATTATACTCTCTTCATCTGGCAATGATGTCGAAGGATTTACATTTATGCATCTATCTATGGTCACATTTTCTGCACTCAAGATGACTTTTTCGTACTTAGTCAGCCGACTATGTGTCATGTACTGTGTTTTTGTTCTTGTCAAAAGAATTTCTACTGAATGGGGAACATATACTCTCAGTGGATACCCCATCACTATACCTTCACTTTGTTCCAGACTTACACAAGTAGCAGCAACTGCTTTCAAACATCCAGGCAATGCTTTTGCTATAGGATCTAAAACAGCTGAAAAGTAAGCTATAGGCCTCTTCATGGTGCCATGTTTTTGTACCAGTACTGAAAATGCACATCCATCTCTTTCACTGCAGTATAACTCAAAGTCCTTCTCATAATCAGGCATGCCTAATGCAGGGGCCTCACACAGTTTCTTTTTCAATTCTTTGAAAGATTTCATTTCTTCTTTGTTTAACTCAAAAGGGTCTTTTACATCTTTCTTTGTCAATTTTTGTAATGGTTTTGCAATCAAAGAAAATCCACTTATCCATTGTCGACAATATCCAACCATTCCCAAAAACATTCTTACCTCTCTTTGAGTCATTGGTGCTCTCATTCCTTGAATCATTCTTACTCTTTCTGTCGCTATTTTCCGCACTCCTTTCTCAATTTTATGTCCTAAATACTGGACTTCTTTCTGACAAAACTGTAATTTTGAAGGGGACACCTTATGTCCTCTTTTCTCCAAATGGTTCAGTAAAGCAATTGTGTCACTTACACATGCCTCTTTGGTTTTCGATGCCACCAATAGGTCATCGATATACTGCACCATCACTGATTTTTCTGGCATTTTTAAATCTTCCAGAGATTTCTTTAGAATCTGATTAAAAATTGAGGGGCTCTCTGTATACCCCTGAGGAATTCGGCACCATGCCAAAATACGCTCTCCAAAACGGAATGCAAATAATGGCTGGCTATCTGGATGCAAAGGAATAGAAAAAAATGCATGACACAAATCTATCACAGTGTACCACTCAGCTTCATGCGGAATTTGATATAGAATCACTGCAGGGTTTGGCACTATTGGACAGCATGGTACAACTATTTTGTTGATCTTTCTCAAATCCTGTACTATTCTGTATGTTCCATTTGGCTTTTTCAGTCCCATAATAGGTGAATTACATGGACTGCTCATGATTTCTTTCAGAATTCCCTGTTCAATCATCTTATTTATCACAGGAGTTATTCCTTCAATTATTTCTGGAGTTAATTTGTACTGTGGCGTGTTTGGATAACTTATCCCTTCTTTCACTGTCACTTTTACAGGATCAACTTCTTTCATTAATCCAATGTCTTCTCCTGTAAAATCCCACACACTTTCTTTCACTGCACTTTTTAATTCTTCTGGAAGTTTTTCTGCATCAAATGCAGGAAACAACCCATTCATTTCAGGTTCCTGATTCATCAAAGTTACTTTATACAAAGCATCTTCGTCTGAAGTCTGAAAACCAATTCCATCTGGTGTACAATAAATTGTGCAATTCATTTTACACAAGAGGTCACGACCTAGAAGATTTACAGGACTACAATCGCACACTACAAATTTATGCATTTTTCTAAAAGAACCAATTTTTACTTCTACCAATTCAGTAAGTGGGGTTTTAATCTGCTGATTGGCAACTCCTACCACTTGGATGCATTCACCTGAGAGAGGAAGGTTCGGAATTTCCACTGACCTAACAGTAGAACGGGTAGCTCCAGTATCGACAAGGAATGTTACGTTTGCTCCATTCACTTCTCCATCCACAAAGGGACCAGACTGATCTACCTCTAGAGTTGCGCCAAGCACGCACTCTTTCCCCTCTCTTGCGCACCGTCAGAAACTTTCATCCGGGTCATCCTCACTCTGATGCAACCAATACTGGGAAATGTTAGCTGCTCTCGGCAACTGTGTTACCTGCTCTCCTCCGTAGAATCCTGTTTCTGTACTGTATCTTTGCTGGTTAACAGTGTTGGGAAGTGGTGGTTGTGGCACCTGACTTTGTTGAACAACTACCTCATTCTGCACCTGTGGAGTTAATGATTGATGTTCCGGATTAGGTTTAGGTGGGAACTTACACTCATTTCTCCAATGCCCCAATTTTCCGCAATTATGACATGGCCATTTCTTCTTTGCCTCTTCTAGACTCACTTGTCCTTTTCCTTTACCTATATTTGGTCGCATCTTATTTTGTCCTGATTCGTTTCCATTATTATTATCCAATTGAGCTTCTTGTTTTTCTGCCACTTTCACTTGTGCCCACATTGCTTTTTCTTTCAACTTACGCTGTTTACTCTCTATTTCATCACTACAATACTTAGCATACCTCAGCACCTCATCTACACTTGCATTCTGCCAGTTTATCATATGTTGCTTAATCATATCACTTATTTCTTGTTTTAAACCAAATACAAATCGGTATACAAAATGACTCATATCCTTCTCACTTAATTCCTCATAACCACTATACTGTTTGAAAACCAACAACAATCGCTCATAATATGCATGTACACTCTCCTTGCTTTCCTGTGTAGTTCTATCAATCTTAACCCAATCTGTCTCTTTTGGAGGAATCTTATTTTTCAAAAAGGTAATCACCTTATCATATTTCTTCATCACATCTGGTCCTGGAGCTCCTGTCTTAGGATCTCTTGGATATTCTGTAGTTGGCCAGTCAACTGTAATCTTACATTCTGACCACAGATCCGTTGGTACCACTATGTCAAACAATCCATCCAAATCTATCCACAACACTTTCGAGACCTTTACAAACCTTTCTACCTGTCGGTACCACTCAACTGGCTTTTCTCTTAATTTTGGAAAGTCATTTGTAAATGACAGGATGTCCTGCCTAGTCCAGGGAACATGCACATAACTACCACCTGGAGTTTCTCTCATAGGGTACTCTTTAACAACATGTTCCTTTTCTGTTATCATAAAAGCCAATGAACCTTTGTCTACACTTTTCTCATTCTTCTTTGTCCATCTAACCTTCCATCTGTCCACATCACCCCATTTTCTCAACAAAACAATCAACTCTTTTATCTGTGTCAGCCTTCCTGCTGTATTCAAATTTTCAATATCTTTTTCACAAAAATCTACTCTGTATGGTTTCTGCAACGTTTTTACTTTTGCAAAATCTATTCCAATCTCACCGGCCACTTCTTCTAGTTTGTCATGTAAATTCTTTGCCCTCCATGTTATACTTTTGCACAGAAACATTATTTCATCATCCTGATAATTCTTTATCTTTTCTGTACCAATCGTTCCTAGAATTAATTCTTCCATGTCAATCTTCAATCTGATCACATCTAATGGTTTTTCTTCCGTTTCTTTTATTTTAAAAGCTTTTATCCACTCATTTAACTCATCAGGAGTCGGACCTATAGGAGTACTATTTATTTCTGTCCAATTTCCACTCTTTTCAGGTGTCACTGTTGCAGATTCAGTTACCATAGGCATTTTCCTACCGCTACACTCATTCACTGTCAAATTTTCAGGTGGACTTGGTCTGTAAACACTAGTCAAATTGCTCGTACCTGGACTTGTTTCTATTCTTTCCTTTTCTCTTTGGAATTGCGAACTCAAGGGAATCACCAAAGATCGTTCATCAATTTTCTGATTCTCGAAAACTGGTATTACTGGACCTATTGTTACGGGTACGGTAACTGCTTCCATATTCTTTGTTAATTCTCTAATTTTCTCAGTTAGTTCTTTTGTTGTCCTTGCCAATTCTCTTGCACTATCATTTTCTATTCCCTCAATTTGGGAAGTTCTTATTTGTTCTTGTGACCTATTTATTTCTTGTCTTTTTTCTGGGCTTTCATTTCGCATAGCTTCTATTGGTGGCGCATTTGGTGTCACCACTGTAGAATTCTGCTGATACGGAGGTGGATTTTTATTTAATATATCTTCCAGCAACTCATCATCCGTTTCGCTCTCATGCATATACCTTTCTCTCTCTAAATGTTTCTTTTTCTCAGTCCGTTTTTTCTTAGTCCCTTCCTCAACTGTAAAAGCTGGAAACAAACCTCCTGTCATGTTAGCACATCTCCATCGTTTTATTCTGTCCTCATGATTCATTCCCCACATTCTTCCGGGCACGAACTCATAACCTTTCATACCTCTGAATCTTTCTTTCTCGTACATCTCATCTTCCCATTCTGTTAAAGCCTCAAACTGTGTCGGTCTAGGTCTAGGTTCCAATTTAAGCATCTTTTCTTTTAAATTCCGTAAAATCGCTACATTAAAAGAACCATTTTCAGGAAAAGCCAATGCTCCATCATTCTTTGTATATTTTACCCAATTATCCAACCATATGCACGTATGATATCCATATTTCAGCATCATATGTGAAGCTGCTGATTTCGGCGGAGGAATTACTTGTCCCTCTCTAGTCACAACCTTTTTGTCTTTCTTAAAGAAATTCTTTAATTTCGTTGTCCATGACGTTCTCTCCCTTTCATACTCGTAATATGGCATGTTTTCTATTTGTTTTCTCTTTACTCTAACGCTGTTTCTGTGTACGGAACTTCGTCCAATTACAGCGCGATTCACACTAACGTACCAATCAGAACGATTTCCACCGTCCGCGAACCAACCAATCCTAGCGCGGCACTTTTCTACGTCACTCCTGCTCTGTATTCACGTGACTAGTGCACTGACCAATCCTAGCGCGGCACTTTTTCACGTCACTTCTACTCTTTACCCCTCCTTTACAAAATTTATCGGCAATTTTTCTTTTTACAGTTTTCTTCGTTAGTTACAACAAATAAACAATCCCATAGTCTGATTCGCTAAACAAAGTGACAGCTTTGTCCTTTTACACAAGAATCCTGTTTTTCCAGTAGGCAGCGCTTACCTCTACCCTACCACAGAATTATTTACTTTCGCCGATAAAGTAGCACTTCCCTCTACCTTACCCTTCTTTCAAACAAACAATTTACTCGTTTCTCTGGGGATAAGACACATGTGGAGACTAGGCTCCTGAGAATTAAGGCCAAAGTTTCACAAGTAAACGTGATTTGCTATTTCATTTACACACTTTTCACACCGAAAACCCTAACATAACACAACCTGTGTTATAACCAAAATGAATTCAGACCATGTACCAAATTCCATGTGACTTCTCTTGCCACACGTGTTCCACTTCCTACATCCCAGAAGCGTGAAAACTTACATATAACATAACGCGACTCAACATATAGTGTTAGTCATCAAATAATCAATAATCAATAAACAATAATCACTAAACTAATCTATAGAAAACCATAACTCTGCTACCAAGAAATCTGATGCAGCGCGTACAATAAAAACTATCCTCCTCCCAGGTTACTTATAGGTCATCCAGGGGCAAACTATATTTCTCATATTCACATGACGATGGGGCCCATAAACATCGCCTAAACACACACACACACACACTCCTGGATTTCCTTTTACACCTTTATGAAATTCTGTACTCCTAGGAGAAGCATGGGAACTAAATGGAGAACACCATTTGTGTACCGCTGGAAGAGCAAGGATATCTATTTACCTTAATTTGTCACTTTCTTTTAATTATTTCTTAAGATATTCCTGCTCATTGTTTTGTCGATGAATCATTCATTTAAGAAATTAGTTCATAGTGATTAAGACCAGCTGAATCACAATCAACCAATTACTCATGTCACAATCATTTAGGAAAATAACCACTGAGTCATTTTGGTTTTTAAAGAATCTTAAATTTTATATAATTTTAAAAGCATGAAAAGATTTAAGACTTTATTCAATTATTCATTTTAAATTCACAATTTTATTAAGCATAATCAATTTATTGCAGAAAGGAAATTTTGTCATGAAGCCAAAAACCTTAGTTACCTGCCTAGCTTCCTAATTTAGCCTAATGGTTTCTAACCTAACTTTGGGATTAGAAATAGCCTGATTCTCATACTCAACTGTAAAGTTAAGACCGCAACAGCAACTTCAGCTCGTCAGCATCAGCTACCTGCAACCCGTCTCCTCTACTGCAACCACGACTCTCGAACTGCAACTCTCTGGAACTTCCCTGGAACTAACCTGCAACTGACCCCCTCCCACTAAGAGTAGGCCCTCTTATACCCCAATTCTAACTTTGCTAACTAACTGTTGCAACATTAATATCACGCTTTTCTTTCATTGGTCCATGCATGTCAGCTTATTCATTCTTTAATCAAGTTCTCTTGGATTCAAGGGTCCTTGGATCATTTCCTTTCCCATACGCTTAAACATTTCCATCCGATTCGATCAGTTCATTTGTATCTTCTTTTGACACATTCAAGAACTCCGCAGTCATTGTCCTTTCTCTTGGGCTCCTTTCCCACGGACTCTCTCCTGATCATCACGGCACACTATCAGTTCAATTAGGTCACACCAGCCTTGACCATTTCTTGCATCCTAGCCTCTCAGAGACATCACGCGGCTCCAGATTTCTTCAATCTCATCCCGTACCACGTGTCCCCTTGCGCCTGCGCACATCTTCCCACTGGCGGCCATTTTATCTCGCCACTCGGTTCTACTTTAGAAGCACTAATTTGAGGCAAATAAAACGTAATTAAAATAGAGAAAAATATCCCTTTCGTTTCCCTCCCGTCTACGTACCCCAATTAGTTGTTACCTAGCAAAAAGCGACATTTAAGCTGCTCCTTACTTACCATCACTATTGTTTTTGCAACGACACATTTTATTTCTATGAAGCACAAACATGCATTTATTTTATTTAGTACGCTTTTTATTCTTACGTTATGATTAGACACACGGACATTCATTAATAGATTATTTAGCACATACATTGGCATATTACCATTCCCACATATACAATGTTGATTAATACATTTAAACGAACATTTTTAATTAATTAATTATATAATTTGTTAGGGGTTAATTTTTTTTATTTTTACTGCTCCATCACCGCCTTCCCTACCGCCCCTCCGGATAGGGAATCCAAACGCCTGGATCAATTTGGGAAGAAAGGTTTTTCTTCCTCCAGTGCTGGCTTGCGGTCCATCAACACCGCTTGTCTTTTGGGCCGATATACCCACTCCTTGTGGGATTCGGTGGCGAATGTTTTGCCCCAGTGTTCTGAGGAGGTCCAGACACTACTTTCCCGCGCCATTGCGGAAGGAAGGGATGCGGCCAAATACACGATACGATGTGGCCTTGATACCGCCGACTCGCTGGGCAGGTCTATTGCAACGACGGTGGCGCTGCGACGCCACGCCTGGCTGAGAACCACTGGTTTTTCAGGGGATGTCCAGAATACTCTCATGGACATGCCCTTTGATGGAGTCGGTCTTTTGGGTCCAAAGCAGACCATGCGTTGGAGCGCTTTAAGGACTCACGGGCTACTGCCAAGTCCCTGGGCCTTTCTGCTACACGCCCTCCGCTGACTTCTGCTTTTCGCCCCTATCGTGGCCACGGTAGGGGCGCCCCTTCACGTCAGCAGCCCAGCCACCGGTCCGCGCAGCAGGCGTCTTCGCGTGGCCAAGGACGTGGATTCCGCCGTGGCGGATCGGGCAACCAGCGTGCGGGTCAGGCCACCACCTCCAACCCGTCCGCGGCCTCCAAACCCTCCTAGTCCCTCCTTTCAGGTACACCTCACGCCAGTAGGGGGCAGGGTCCGCCATCACCTTCCCCACTGGCGTACCATCACCTCGGACAGGTGGGTCTTGGACATTGTCCGAAGGGGCTACTCCCTCCCCTTCGAGTCCACCCCCCAGCCATGCCACCTCAATTCCACCGCATGTCAGGGGATCACTTGGTACTTCTGCAGAAGGAAGTCACGGCCCTCTTGGCCAAGAGGGCCATCGAGCATGTTCCGACCCCAGAAGTAGGGCGTGGTTGCTACTCCCACTACTTCCTGGTGCCCAAAAAGGACAAGGAGGACATGCGTCCTATCTTGGACCTCCGGAACGTAAATCGCTTCCTCCGGAAGGAGAAGTTCAAGATGCTCACCCTAGCTCAGGTCTTGACTGCCCTCGACCCTGGAGACTGGTTGGTAGCGCTTGGACTTGCAGGACGCATATTTCCACATCCCCGTCCTGCCGGCCCACCGGCGTTACCTTCGGTTCACGGTAGGCCCCGAGCATTTTCAGTTCACCGTGCTCCCCTTTGGCCTTACCAGTGCCCCTCGGGTGTTCACGAAAGTGTTGGCAGTGGTCGCAGCTCATCTGCGCCGGGCAGGGGTTTCAGTCTTCCCCTACCTCGACGACTGGCTGCTGAAGGCGGGCTCGTCCCAGGCAGTCGTCTCCCACCTCCAGACTACGGCCGAACTCCTGCACTCGCTGGGGTTCTCCATCAATGTGCCGAAGTCGCATCTGATTCCTTCTCCACAGCTCCTTTTCATCGGAGCAGTTCTGGACACGACGCAGTTTCGGGCCTATCCTCCCGAACGGCGAGTCTGGGATATTCAGGCTATGATTCCGATCTTTCAGCCTTTATCCTGGGTTTCGGTACGGATGACCCTGAGGCTGCTGGGCCTCATGGCCTCCTGCATCCTGCTGGTCAATCATGCCAGATGGCATATGCGGGCTCTGCAGTGGGACCTGACGTTCCAGTGGGCGCAGCACCAGGGCAACCTGTCCGATCACGTCCAGATCTCGGAGGGGACTGCAAAACAGTTGCAGTGGTGGCTCTCGAACCGGCAATGGGTCATGGGCAGATCCCTCTCCCTTCCCCAGCCAGAGCACACAGTTGTGACGGACGCGTCCCTTCTGGGATGGGGCGGTCACATGGGAGAGGCGGAGATCAGAAGCCTCTGGTCTCCGGCGGAGTCCCGGCTCCATATCAACCTTCTGGAGCTCCGGGCGATCCGACTTGCACTCAAGGCATTCCTTCCCTCTGTCAAAGGGAAGGTAGTGCAGGTGTTCACAGACAACACCACCGCCATGTGGTACTGCAACAAACAAGGCGGGGTGGGGTCGTGGACCCTTTGTCAGGAGGCTCTGCGCCTCTGGACATGGCTGGAACATCAGGGCATGTTCCTGATGGTTCAACACCTGGCAGGTTCCCTGAACGCCAGGGCGGACGAACTCCAGCCGCAGGTGCATGATGGATCACGAATGGCGTCTTCACTCGGAAGTGGCGCAAGGACTCTTTCTACAGTGGGAGAGCCTTGGTTAGATCTATTCGCCACCGAAGAGAACGCGCAATGTCATCAGTTCTGCGCGTTGGAATTTCCAAGGCGGCACTCGCTCGGCGACGCTTTCGTCACGAGTGGAGTTGCGGTCTATTGTACGCCTTTCCGCCTATACCACTTCTACCCAGAGTGTTGAAGAAGATTCGGCACGACCGGGCCCAAGTCATTCTTGTGGCTCCGGACTGGGCTCGAAGAGTTTGGTATCCCGAGCTACTCAATATGAGCGTAGATCCCCCGATCCGTCTGCCTCTTCTGGAGGATCTTCTGTCGCAGCAGCAGGGGACGGTCCTCCACCCGAACCTGTCCAGTCTACACCTGCTTGCGTGGAGATTGAGCGGCGGCAGTTGATTCCTTTCGACTTGCCTCCCGAAGTTTGTGATGTGATTCTGGCAGCCAGGCGTCCCTCCACTAAGGTGGTATACGCCTGCAGGTGGAACAAATTTGTGGCATGGTGCACAGCAAAGGCTGTGAATCCCCTTTCTGCCCCTCTTTCTGAGGTCCTTCTGTTCATTCTCTCTCTGGCCCAACAGGGTTCTGCCCTGGGTACCATCAAGGGTTATCTTTGTGCTATCTCGGCCTTCCTCAGGCTCCTGATCAGCCCTCCCTTTTCAAGTCCCCTGTTGTTAACAGGTTCTTAAAAGGCATTACTCACCTCTTCCCTCCTGTTCCGTTTGTGATGCCTCAGTGGGACTTGAACTTGGTTCTTACCTTTTTAATGTGCGCTCCCTTTGAGCCTCTACATAACTGTCCTCTTCGTCTTCTGACTCTGAAGACAGCCTTTCTGGTGGCCATCACCTCCGCTCGGCGGGTGAGTGAGCTCCAGGCTCTATCTTGCAAACCTCCCTTTCTGTCTGTTCATCCAGACAAGGTTGTTCTTCGGACGCGTCCGTCCTTCTTGCCAAAGGTGGTTACTGCTTTCCACATTGGGCAGACCATCACTTTGCCCACCTTCTTTCCGCCTCCGCATCCTTCCAGAGAGGAAGAGAGGCTCCACCGTCTGGACCCAAAACGTGCGCTCTCCTTCTATATTGACCGCACAAAACACTTCCGGGTGGATGACCAGCTCTTTGTTGGCTACGTGGGCGCCAAAAAGGTCGGGCGGTGGACAAGAGGACCATCTCCCGCTGGGTTACCTTGTGCATCAAGACCTGCTATTCTTTGGCTAAGAAGGAGCCTCCCTGTTGGGCTGCGTGCCCATTCCACCAGGGCAATGGCTGCTACCACGGCCTTGGGCCGCGGTGTTCCGCTGCCGGTTATCTGTCAGGCAGCTACGTGGGCCTCGCTGCACACGTTTACAAAGCATTACTGCCTTGACAGTCAGGTCCGGAGGGACGGCTTCTTTGGCCGTTCTGTCCTCCAGGACTTCCTTGTCTGATCTTTGTTCGCAGACCCACCACCGGGGTTGGTATTGCTGGGGTATCTATTCTAAGGTAAGGAATCTGTCACTAACGTGTCTCTTTCAGATGCACAAGTTACTAACTTGTGTAACGATATATCTGTAAGAGACAGTAGTTAGTGACAGATTCCTTACCGCCCACCCATCCTCCCCGTTCTGCGAACTGATTTCTAGGGTTAAGGACATCCCTTTCAGGGCCCTAGTATTTTTCAGACACCTATGTCAGCTTCTTGCATGGCTCTGCGTTCCTGGCGCGGAAAGTCGTGTACAGAACTGACGTCAGCGCGCAGGGGCGGCGCCTAAGTACTGCCCGCGACGTCATCCCGGCGATCACGACGACGGACGCGGAGCCGCACGACGCCGCCTACCGACGCGCAAGGGTACTGCTACGCAAAAAACTTTCCGGATCCAGCCTGACGCCTGGGGATATTCTAAGGTAAGGAATCTGTCACTAACTACTGTCTCTTACAGATATATCGTTACACAAGTTAGTAACTTGTGCATCAGGGTCTATGTCGTGGAGGATAGCGAATAGGGTACGCAAATTGTGGGAGGTGCTCCTGGTCGGCACAAACCCCGATTGATCTGGAAGGACAAGGGCAGGCATGAGGGGACTGATGCGGTTAGCGATTAAATTGGCCAAAATCTTGGCGTCCACATTGATGAGGGACAAGGACCGATACGAGTCCACCTGCGAAGTCGGTTTTCCTGGTTTGGGCAGGGATATAATGAGCGCTTCTCGCATTGATTTTGGGAGAATGCCCGTCTCACGCGCTTCCTCTAGCACATGGCGCAGGACAGGAATAAGGAGATGTCGGAACGTTTTATAGAGTTCGGCCGGGAGGCCATCTGGCCCCGGGGCTTTGCCTGATTGCAGTTGCATGATTGCCGTGATCATCTCGTCATCTTCGTGGTGCGCAAGGAGGGACTCTCTCTGTCCGTCTCCCAACCAGGCTATGGCGGTATCCTCCAAAAATGGGGCGAAGTCTACTGGTTGTTTTCTGTGCGTTTTATACAGGTGTTTATAGAATTTGTAAAAAGTGTCCACTATCTCCGAGTTGTCTCTGTGGATCTGACCATCTTCGTCCTCTATTTCCAGTACTGTATTGGCGAATCGGGGGGGGGGGGCGGACCACTGAGGCCAGCGCCCTCCCCGGCCGCTCTCCCTCCCCGTATCGTCGCGCTTGATGATACTTCCCCCTGAATCTACACTCCCTTTCCGCTGTTTTTTGATAGTCAGTGAGGAGTTCGCGGAGACGCGCCTTCTGTTCAGGAGTGGGTGCAGTCTCTAGGGTTAGCTCCGTTTGTTTGAGATTTTGTTCTATTTTTATGCCTCGTATAGTAACCTTAAAGGCTTCCCACACCGTCGAGTATTGTGTAACTGAGTTATCATTACGAGGGAAAAAATCTGTTATTTCTTGTTCAAGTTCACTTTTGAACACAGGGTCTAGTAGCGACTGAGGGTTGAGCCGCCAGGAGATATAGGGTGGTTCAGCCTGAGGAGGTGTAAGAGAAAGGAGGACCGGCGAGTGGTCCGAATATGTGCAGGGAAGATGGGATGCGTGTGTCAGCCAAGGTGTTAACCCCCTATCCAGGAGCCAGGTGTCTATGCGAGACCAGGAGGAGTGGGCAGTGGAGTAGCATGTCCCTTCCCGGGTTTGTGGATGAAGCGTTCGCCAGGCGTCTGTAAGGCCATTGTCCTCCATGATGCTGCGGAGGGTCGCTTGCGCTGCAGTGTAGTGTCTGGTCTGCGGGTGGGATCTGTCTAGGGCTGGATTGACAGTCATGTTGAAGTCCCCTCCCCATATCAGGTGTGTGGAGCCAATGTCCATGATTTTGCCCCAGAGGATGCGGAAAAATTCTGAGTCGTCCTTGTTGGGCCCATAGCAGGAGACCAGCGTAATGGATTGTGCGGACAGTCTCCCCCATAGGATGCTGTATCTACCTTGTGGGTCTCCGTAGGAGCCAATAGGGGTGTTGGGGAGCGAGTGTTTCACCAATATGAGGGCGCCTCGGGCATATGAGGAGTAGGATGAAAAGCATTTACTGGTGGCCCATCTGGCCGCAAATGTAGGGGGTGGGGTGGGAGCCAGGTGAGTTTCCTGAAGCATGGCACAGTGAATATTATGTTGCTCCAAGTAAGCGAGTATGTGTCGGCGTTTTCTTGGGTCCCCCAGTCCCCTGATATTCCAGGTCAAGAAGTTATAGTGTAGAGGTCCGGAGTGTGTCCCCATTTATGGCATACGTACTACATGATGGAGGAACGTTTGGTATACATCTTTGGTTTACAGTGTGAGCAGAGCCGTGTGAGGCGAAACAGTGAATCTTTGCATAAAAACATTTCCCTTTCCCCCCCCTCCCACATCAGCGACCCAATCTCGCCGTGCCCCATCCCTCCCCCCTCCCACAGTAGAAGACCTATTGCCAGCTCCCCAACAGGGGGGGTGGAGGTCAACCATTTAACCATTTACTGTATGAAGTGTTTAGGGTACACCTGTAGGGTGGTCGTCAGAGGGCGGTCAAGTCCTCCTCGTCGAAGCGAGGGTGCTCGGGTGTCAATGTTTAGTGGCATCCCGCCGTTGGCAGAAGAGCGGGCCCGTAGGTATGGTAATAGCCTGGATAAGTGTCACCTCTCCCCACACCAGAGGGGGGAAGGCAACTATGTGATGTGATCAGAGAGTCCTGCGTGAGTGGTCGGAGACTACATGGTGTGTGTCATTCGATATCCGACATGTGTCCATTGTCGGCGGGTCGGTGCGTCTGGGACAGGTGTCCCGCAGGTGTTTTGGGCAGCGTTTTAAGAAAGTCTTGGGCGTGCTGCGGGTTCGTGAAAAAATGCTGTTTTCCCTGGTGCGTTACCTTGAGGCGGGCCGGGAACAACATGGCGTAGGGCATATTGAGTTGTTGCAATCTTTTCTTCACCTGTAGGAATTTACTCCGTTGATCCTGAACAGCCATGGTGAAGTCTGGATATATGGATATCTCCATGCCTTCATATTGCAGTTGTCCTTTTTCTCTGGAGAGGCGGAGGGCAGTGTCCCTGTCACAGTAATTGAGCATCCTGGCGATGATGGGCCTAGGGGGAGTGCCAGGGGCCGGACGATTCGCCAAGGAACGGTGTGCACGTTCTACGATCAGTAGTTGTGAAAAAGCGTCCCTCCCGAAGAGTGTAATGAGGAGTTTTTCAACGTACTCCTCCATCTTTCCGGTGTCCGTGGATTCCGATATTCCCAGGATCCGTAGGTTGTTTCTTCTTGAGCGAGATTCCAAATCTTCGTTTTTGGCTGCTATCACCTTCAAGACTCTCTCCATCTCAAGGGTGCGGCTGGTGGTAGCGTTGGTTGTATCTTCCAAGTCTGAGATTCGCCGTTCCGCCTCTACGAGGCGGTCATCGTGTTTTTCCACTCTATGCGTGAGTCCCCCCAGCCTGGTATTCATGGAGTCCATTTTGGATTCGATGGAGGTTAGGCTTGATTGCATCACCAACAGCAGTTCCTTGAGATCCGCGGTCGAAAGGGGCGGTGCGTCCTGTTGGTCTTCCTCGGGTTCCGTCTGGGACCCGGTCGATTTGCGGGTGTCAAAGTTTAGTTTAGGCTGCCGCCCGTCTGGCTTCCCCATGGCTGTAGAACAGAGGCTCAGGGGTCTGTTGTTTCTCTGTTAGCGGTATGGGGTGTAGACCCCAATCTGTGGTGTAGGCTGCCCTCTGGCTGCGGTTGGCGCCGGTGTCGATCAAGGCCGGCAGCGGGTAGGACGAGCCTCCTCTGTTCGTGGACAGAGTAAACCGAGGCAGGGGGCCAGCGCCGGAGGCCAGTCGCGTCGCTCCGGGGCCACTTCGCTATCCCCTATCCTCCACGCCGTGCGCGGATGCAGCAGTGAGCGTTGGGTAAGGCAGCAAGACGTCCGAGTTAGGGGACTCTTAGGGGCATCGCACCGCGCACTGCGTGGACCTCCAGGGCAGCCCAGGTTCCCAATAGTAGGTGCTTGTTGTTATGCCAGATGTCAGTTCCCGGTGCGACTCACTCCCACGTGTGACCGCTGGCCCCTGCGAAAATCGCCCCGGTTATGCCCTTTACAGGGGATTCTTCTTCTTCCCTCCAAGTCGGCCAATGCGCCCAGGAGGGGGCCGAGATAGGGTCCGGGACTCCCAAGGCTGGCGTTTGTGGGCGTATGGCGAGACGGTGAGAGCGCGCTCCACAGTTCCGGGACGCAGCGTCTGTCAGGGGGTTTAGTAGCAGGCCTAGCCGTCTGTAGCAGCAGCGTTTAGGGGAAGCTTCGTGTCGCGCCCCCCAGCCCGGCTATTGGTGTGAAGGCCTGTGTGTAGGAGGCCCGGCTCACTCCTACCTCGAGAGCGGCGGCAGCGGTGCCACAGTCGGCGTTCCCGGTCCTTCCAGCACTGCAGATGGGCCTCCGGCGGCGATCTCCAGGGGGGGGATGTCACATTCAGTCCTCTCGTGCGGTCCGGAGCAGGCACCGCTGTTCCCCTGATCCTGCCAGCGATTCCGCAGTTGTGTGCTAGGGGGCCGGCAGTTGTCCGCACCCCCGTCCCTGCTACAGTTTCGTTCCGGTCCCGGAGGTGGCCTCCCAGCCGTCCGCCGCGGCGTTTCAGATGATCGCAGCAGGGCGGCAGCCCGCAGCGGAGGCCGCCGATCCTCTTCCTCACCAGGTGCGGCGGCAGCCTCCTTGTCCACCGGTGTCGCTGGGTCCGTCAGGGCAGTGACAGTGTGTGTTTGGTCATCAGAGGTCAGCGACCACTCCGCTCGTGCGATCCGCGTCTGCCAGCGCGCGGGTTCAGCAGGGCTCAGTTCCGTCCCCGGGAGCGGCAGTCCGCCACTTTGTCCGCTTCGTCAGCCCGATGTCGGGCCGCCTAGGGGCTCTTCCGAGCCGATATATCAGCCCCCGGGCAGTGTAGTCCATTCCCTGACGGACCGGCCCTTCAATGCTGCCAGTTTTGGACAAATACTGCCGGAGATGACCAGGATAATTAAAGGATTTCGGCCCGAGCTGCAAGAGCCTCACGGAGGTGCGGCCATCTTGCTTGGCACCCTCTAGCCGGTGCCCTTTGGGACTTAAGGTGCATAGGAGCCAAGGTCCAAAAAATCACCAATAGTTTGGGTTTAGCTGCCCTTGGGTGCCCGGGTGCAGAGGTGCTCGTCAGGATGGCAGCCTCGAGCGCTACACCGTTGAAGTCAATGGTACCTGAAACAAAGAGGCTGCTAGTGGGGACAGGTCCGGGAGGACCCAAGGGGCGTTCAGGTCGTGAGGACCCCTAGGCCAAGGAGACACAGTCAAGTGTAAGTAAAATGTAAATCCGTATTTGTAAAGCGCGAACTACTCTAAGTACCCGGGCTGTGGAGCTCGGGTTCAGAGTGTCTTAGCTGGCTGGCCACTGGAGGTTGAGGCTCTCACGGTTGTCGGTCGGTTGTGCAGAGGAGGAAAAAAACAAGACAGCATAGCCACTCTGGTCGTGGATCTCGTCGGTCCTGAAGTCCCTCAACATGCGTGTAGGTTTTCCACGGCGCTGGTGTCCAGACTGGACGCAAACAACCCTTGGCAGGTGCAGGTGCTCTGGTACCCAGGGCATTGGTGCAGGAGGGCTTCTGTCGTCCAGTTTCCACCCTACGATAGGAACTGCGCATTTGTGGACAGCATAACCGTTGGGATGGTTCCAGACTGATTCTGTGCACCCCCTCAGGATAGTTTGTCCTTATAGGCCAGGTAGCTCACAGTGCTACTGTAAGAAAGTGGCTCTGTATATACTGAACCAAAGTAAGGTTCAGTGTGCACAGGGTCCACAGTCCCCAGAGGTTTGGCAGAGGCTAAAGTTAGATATAACCTTACTCTCTAAAGTGGTAGCTTGGTCGAGCAGTAAGGCAGTATCAGAGGACAGTGTAAAGCATTTGTTGTACACACTCAGTTAGCAAATGAAGCCACACACTCAAGAACTGAACTCTAGGCCAATGGTTTGTATATAAAAATATATGCTTGTTTTATTTTAGAACCAACAATAGGTATCAAAATATACTTTCTCAGAATGAGATGCTTTAGGTAAATACTTTCAATAGGCAATAGACTTTTGAATGCAATAGTTACAGTTGTTGCAAAAGGCAACACAATTTTAAACACAATTATACATTGAGCTCAATGGGAATTTCTAGTTAAATGCAATAGATTACTTTTTGGATTACTTTTCTAACCACAGGACTGGATCCTAGATTCAGTCCTGGGACATCTCCTTTAAACAGTTGAGTAAAAACGTTTTGGTTACAGTTGTGATTTTTAAGGAATATTATTGTATTTTAAAAGTTGGCACTTAGAAACTTTTTCACATAAAATCACCAATGTTATCCTACGGGAGGAAATTCACTTAGCAGGTAAGTAGTGTTATTGTTACTTTTTCTTACTCAGTGTTGGATCCTGGATCCAGCACTGGTGCATCTCCAGTAAACAGTTGAAAGAATGTATTTTTTGTTATACAGGCGATTTTTAACGAATATTTGTAAGTTTGCAAAATCGACACTTAGAAACTTTTTCAGCAAAAACCAGGCAATGTTATCCTATGGAAGGAAATTCAAGTTACCGGTAAGTACAGTTGTGATTACTTTTTAGGGTCAGTGCTGGGCACCAAGATCCAGCACTGGGATCTCTCCTGATAGCAGGTGAGTAAATTCGTTTTCGTAATTAGACTGGTTTTAGGTGAATATTTTAAAATCTCAAAACTCGACACTTAGAAGAATTTCCAAGTGAAACCAGTCAATGTTACCCTATGGAAGGAAATTCAATTCGCCGGGAAGTTACTTTAACGTTACTTTTGTAATCCAGTGCTGGACTCCTAGATTCAGCACTGGGACATTTACTTAAAACAGGTAAGTAATTACGTTTTTGTAGTTTGTACGATTTTTAAAGAATATTCTTGTATTTCAAAAGTTGACACTTAGAAACTTTTTCACAAAGAACCACCAATGTTATCCTATGGAAGGAAATTCAATTCACAGGTAAGTTACTTTTTAATTACTTTTGTTACTCAGTGCTGGACACCTAGGTTCAGCACTGGGACCTTTCCTGCAAACAGTTGAGAAAATTCGATTAGGTTATTTGTGCGATTTTTAAGGAATATTCTTAGTTTTCAAAAGTCATGTTATCCTTTGAGGAAAAATGAGTTATCGGTTTCGAGGTAAGTAGTCGGTCTTTTGAGTTAGGGTTCTGGGGTTAGACTCAGGGGTCTCCCAGGGTCAGTGATGCACTGTTGTTGCACCCTCAGCGGCACTAGGGCGGCCGGGTGCAGAGTATTGAGGCCCAATGTTATCCTATGGAGGATAGGGGGACTCCGGTTGGTGGCGGCTGGCAAGCAGGCCACGGGGTTGTGGGAGCAAAGCTCCTAGGGTTAAGCTCAGGGCAAGTTGGGGACCAAGTTAGCACAAAAGGGGCACCCTCAGCGGCACTAGGGCGGCCGGGTGCAGGGTGCTGTTTTGAGGTAGGGTGCCCTGTTGATTTCAATGGAGATTTTCGGTTTTGGTTTTCAGCTGCAGGTTCGGTCCAGGAAGACTTCCAGGAGGAACCAACAGCTGGGCAGGTAAGTTGGAGGGCTCGGGGACATAGGTGCACCTCGGGTTCCTTTCTCCAGGGCGCAGGGCGGCTGGATGCAGGGGTGTCTTTTGAGGTCGGATTTCACCTTACCGGGCCACTCGCGGTTGGGGGGGTCTCCGTGCAGAGGCTGCAGGCGACGTCGGGGAGTCCTGGAAGGGTCAACCCACGGTGGACTCGGACTCTGGAGCGCTGGGGGACCTCGCTGGGACCGGTGGGCCACTTGAACTCGGGCTGTAGGCGACGGGTGCAGTGGTGGTTCCAGGCGTCGGGTTTCTTTTTCCTCAGCAGGCTCTGAGTCTTTGTTTGATGTTTCTTTTGAACAGAGCTGCTGTTCACAGGAGATCCGGTCTTTGTTGAAGGCAGTCAGTCCTCCCCGGGGTTCTGGAGGTCGCTGGCTGCAGGACAAGACTATTTTTGGCGCAGGATCTCTGGAAACTGCAGACGGGCCGGTAGGGCTGGGGCCAAGTCAGTTGTTCTCTGCAGTCTCCTCTGCTGGGCGTCTTCTTTCGTCCTTTTTCTTCTTAGGTTGCGGGAATCTGAGGAAGGAAGGTTCAGGGTGCCCCTAAATACTAGATTTAGGGGCGTTACAGGTAGGTAAAGGGCAGGGACCAATGGGTCCCTGCCCTGGGGTGGGTACACCCCTATCCTGCCACTCTCCTGTGGGAGGGGGCAGGAGCCTAGTCCTGATTGGGCAGAGCTCCCCATCTTCAAGATGGCGAGAGCCCGGAGATGTGCTTCACCTCGCCTCCCCCACCTGAGGGGTGGGGTTGGCAGAGGGTGGCACACCCCCTTTCCTCCCTTGGTGTTTCCGCCAGTCTTCCCACCCGGATGGGGGGAAGAACCGGTGGGGACCAGTTGCTGAGTACAGCAAGTGGTCTGGGAAGCTCACAAAGGCGGAATGCCTTTGAAGCTTCCCCCTGCCCATCCTGGGGGAGGAGGCCTAGCACCTCGCCCAGGACGTGCATTGTTGCAGGCCCGGGAGAGCGGATGGCTCTCTACCCAGGGGTCCAGCAACATGTCTGCTGTGTGGCAGCCTAGGCAACCCCTCAGACAAGACGTGGATTGTAGGTTAGGTTCAGGGGGCAACTCTAAGTTGCCCTCTGTCGTGCATTTTACAGTAAATCCCACACTGGCATCAGTGTGGGCTTACTAGTGCTGAGAAGTTTGATACCAAACTTCTCAGTCTTCAGTGCAGCCATCATGGTGCTGTGGAGTTCGTGCTGACGACCTCCCAGCACCATATACTCGGAATGGCAGCACTGCACTTACAGTGCCCAGGAATGGACCTGGGTACTGTAGGGGCACAGGGCTCATGCACCTGTACCTTCACCACTGGCATAGGGCACCCAGCTAGAGGGGTGACTGAGGTATGCCAAGGCAGTGTGTTTGTGGGCATGGCACACAGGGATGTGTGCCATGTCGACTCTGTTTTGTTCTGCACCAAGACACCCAGCCTGCAAGGGCAGTGTGTGTGTGTCAGGGTACAGGGCCTCCAAGGGTGGCACAATAAGTGCTGCAGCCCTTAGAGGCCTTCTCTGGTCACCGTGCCCTGGGTACCTAGGGCACCATTTACCAGGGGCTTACCTGTGGCCAGAGAGGCCAATTGGGTTTAGGCTGTAATGCAGTTTTAGGGAAGGAACACAGGCCCTGGGTACCTGATTGGCAGGGTCCCAGGGCACACCAAGGAAAAGTGCATCAGTTATCAGGCAAAAAGTGGGGGGGTTACTGCAACAGAAACCCACTTTCCTACAGCTACCATGAGCCCCCTTAAACCTAGGCGGTTGGCAAATGGTTCTGGCAACCACTGAACATGACAACCCTGATCCCCCAGGGATTGTGGAAACAGATCTAGAACCCTTTTACCCAGTCACTCGTGCTCTCTTACTCAGAGAAATATACAAGGAATACACAGAGGGACATTTTCAATGTTTATTGAACCAGCGTGATTCTTGTATAAAATATATGTGCTGCACTGATCAATAGACAGAAAAACATGAGTTATCTGATAGAGACATCTAGCCGCAGATTCCTTAACTTAGAATATCCCCCAGGCGCCAGTCTGGATCCAGAGATTCTTCAGCAATACCTCTGCTCGCCGGGGGACGACGTCGCATGGCTCCGCCCTGACGTCGTCCACGGATATGACGTCAGCTGAGCCCAATAAGTCCCTCCTGGCGTGCTGACGTCAATTTCCTTCTTTTCCGCACCTATGAGGCGGATCCATTAGAAACGGTTCCTCTGGCCTGTGAAGTTTTAGGCCCTATTGACGCCTTTTCACGTCCGGGAACAGTGTGCCAATGCCTTCGGGCTTCAAATCGTGCGAGACCTGTACACGGCAGATGTTGGTGACGGATCCGCACGCGATCTGTATGTGGTGCTTGGGGGAGCACCACGACTCCGTGGAGTGAGACTGCAGGAATATCGGATGAAGTTGTTGTCCGCCCAGATGTCCCGTTCGGAGTCCGAGCGTCACCGGTCTCCGTCTCGAACTAGGGATCCGGTCTGGGGCCGGTCTCGGAGTCGTTCCCGAGGACGTCGCTCGCCTTCCTCAGGTAAGCTTAAGAAGAAGAGGCCACGACGACCGTCTGCCTCCTGTGGTCCTGACGTCGGTGCTCGCCACTCCCGGTCTTTGCCGGACGAGGGCCCGCAAACGTCGGGTGCCCCCCGCTCCCGGTCTTTGCAGGACGAGGGCCCGCAGACGTCGACCCCCGCCTATCCTCCATTCCCTGTCGTTGGGGCAACCAGACCCCAGATGGAAGCCTATTTCCAGGCTTTGCAGGCTTTCTTTGGGTCGACCCCTCTCCCTGGCGCGCCTTCGGGCCCCAAAGAGGTGGTGGGGACTCAGAGTAGGAGCTCGCCGGCGGGTTCGCCCTCGGCGCCACTCGAGTGCCCTGACTCCGGTACCGGAGTCTCTGCAACGTCGGGAGCCGGCCCGGTAGGCCTTCCTGTTCATACATCGGACCGCACTACTTCGTCAGGGCACAGTCCTGTGTGGCTCCCTGCGTTGGCGTCTGCTGCAAACGCAGAGGGGGCCATATCCCCGAGCCGGCAACGTTCTCCGCCACAGTCTTCCATCACGGTGGATGTCGAGCTGACGCCGGTCGACGGGGTCTCCTTCGGCGATAATTGACGTCGATGCGATGCTGTCTCGACGTTGGTCGACGCCGGAGCTGGTTTTTCTCCCCTCTTCGCTGATGGTGGATGAGGCCCCTGGGGATTCTTCCCTCCCACTGTTGCCTAAGTGTTCCCCGGAACGGGTTAATGTGGAGCATCTGCAGACCCTTGAGCACCCTCCAGGTAGCTAGCCTTTAGCTCTTGGCGGATGTGTTAGCCTGCAACCGTCCCCTAATTATAACCTGCAGTCGCCACCTAGAATGGCCACGGAGGCTAGTGCAGCGTTTGCACGGGTGGTTCACAAGGCTGCGGCCATTTTACAGTTCCAGCCTCCCTCTGTCTCTCTGCCTTCCGATCCCTTGTTGGATCTGCTCCACCAGGGCAACGTGGATGTTGAGCCCTTGCTGCCTTTTGGCGCGTCCTTATGTGACATTCTTTTGGGTACCTGGGCGAGACCCTTCTCCGGGGACCCTGTGGAACGTGCGATAGCGCACCGTCATCGCCCGGCCCCAGATGACCCTGTCTGTCTGTCCCTCCACCCTAGGGCTCAGGGGCTGGTGGTCCAGGCCGCCTCAGCCTCGCTGCCGTCGGCCTCGCCTCTGCTTCTCCCTCCTACTAGGGAGTCTCAGCTGGAGACATGTGGCCGTCAACTGTTTGCGTCCACAAGCTCAGGCCTTCGGTCCTTAAACACGTCTTGCGTGTTTTATCGGGCAACTTTCGCTCTCTGGGACTCAGTTGAGCATCTCCTTCCCTCCCTCCCGGATGGCCCTCGGGCTGACCTGACTCCACTACTCCACGATGGTCGTGCATTGGCCAAGTTTTCTATTCGATCGGCCATGGACACCACTGACTCGGTGAGTCGAGCTATGGCTCGGTCAGTCGCTCTGTCGCCATGCCTGGCTGCGTGATGGCAGTTTTCCTGAAAATGTTCAGGAGCGTCTCCAAGATTTGCCCTTTGACTGGGCCCATCTTTTTGACAGTCACGTGGATTCGGCGGTCCAGCGTCTCATGTCTCACTTTCTGTATTTGAACTTGTTTTACGACCATTGTGCAGTCTTGTTTACATTGTTATGCAGTATTGTCGCTGCTTTTCTTTGGTTTTCGTCTCCGGGTTCATGTTCTTTCCCGGACGAACAATACAGCTATACGGCTTTTTATGTTATTATTTTCGTCTCCTCTGCCTATGAGCTAGTCTCAAGAGGTGCTCCCTTGCTTTTTATAGGGACGTGACATACCCTATATGGGGTATTTGTTGGTTATTGTATGACCGTTCTATTTTCCGCGGGTAGTGCTCTACCTGGCTGGTGTGTGTGTGTATACTGTCCAGGACGGTTCTTCCTGGCTGGTGTCGATCCTTACGGAGGTTCCTGAGGGGACCTTCTAGGGCTGTGCCTTCTTTCCCGCTGGGGTATTTTTCCTCTCTTCATGCAGTGCGATTGGCGGTGTAGTGGTGAGCATAGCTGCCTTCCAAGCAGTTGAACTGGATTCGAGTCCCGGCTAACAGTTTACTTTCTCTCCCCTTCCTGTTTTGGGACTTCCCGCACGGGTAATGTAGTCTCTTTGGTGCTACATGGTAATAAGTTCGGAGTCTTTCTGCTGCTGCATGTATGTTGTCTATACTTCATTTCATGGACTTTTGCAGGTGGCGGTGTGGCTTCCACGGTACACACTGTTTGCATACTTGTATCTCTATTGTCCACATCCATGTCTCTCCTGGTAGTCGTGGTGTGGTATACCTCTGCATGAGTGATCTCGGTCTCTACGCTTGTCGCTTTGGCATCCACTGTTGGGCATGCTCATCTTGTGCGTTCGGACTGTCGGACATATCTGTCCCTCCCCTGGGACTTTTACTTTTTGCAGGTCCATGGGATTCTGAGCACAGCTTGTTTTCTAATACTTCTTTCACAAGCTGTGGCTTTCTTCCATTATACACTGAACGTTCTGGTTTCTATGATTTCCCTTCGTCCCTTCTTGGACGGTGAAGGTCTCGTGCTGTCCTCTAATCGACTGTAGTGCCATTGCCTTTCCTTGTTCTTTTTTTTTTTTTTTTTAAACAGACTGAGTTTTAAACAACCCTTCCATAAGGCACATCAAGGTTACAAATTACGTTCATTCAAGAGTATTCATCCATGAACTTCAGTTACTTTTCGAGTTGGTCTGGAGTGCCGTGCCAGTGGCCCAGGACCTCACCCCCCACTACCCACTGAATTGAAGTAATACAGTAGGCACCCTTGTTAGTCCATCAAGGTCTCTGCTATTGGTCCGTATAGTCACTGCTCAACGTTTTACTCGCCTCCAACTAGCCCCCACCCCCCAGGCGTGTCACACGTGATCAGGCTCTTATCATTCTATTCCGGGGATGTCCTGCTCTGTGCTCTGCTAGCTGCCATTATGGTTCTATACCACTAGTCTATCGGTAGAGGAGTAGCTGCTCCGGTTTGTCTGCTCCAGTATTCGGCATATAACATGGTCTAGAGTGTTTGGGTTCAACCTTTGCCGTCGGGGGGCCTCTCCTGCTGGGTCTTCGTCCCTCTCATCTACTGGGTTCTTTAGCAATTCCACTAACGCTGCCCATGCCCTGGCTGTTTCCAGTGCCTTCTCGCTCCCTGTTTTTTTGGCTATTTGCAACCTGACTGCCCCCTCGCATTCTGCCCATTCTTTTTTCCACCTGACTATGTTAGGGCCCCCTCTCGCTTTCCAATACTTGGTGATATCCCTTTTAGCTAAGACCAGTCCCAGTCCCAAATCCAGAAACTTACTTGTCACCTTATTCTTGGCTGTGGGGGGGAACCAGTGTAATAGGCAATATCCAGGTGTTACTACTATCTCTCTATCGGTCACATCCACTAATAGTGTGGTTACCCCTTCCCAGAAGTTTCCCAGGTTCAGGCAATCCCATAACATATGCAGGAATTCTGCTCCTTCCATATTGCAACGCGGGCAAGCGGCTGTTTGCGTGGCAAAGTATTTGTTAATCTTGCCCCCGAGTAAGGTAAGCTCTGTGTAATACATAGAAATGTACCAATTGGAACCTAGCATTTCTAGTGCTCTTCCATGCCCTTTCTACTAGTTCCCCCCCACACTTTCTCGGCTATGGCCACACCCAAGTCGGCCTCCCATTTTTGACGCAGCTTACTCAGAGGTGGGAGTGTTTCATGTGTAATACGCCTGTAGAGGCATGTGACTGCTTTAAAGGTACCAGCCGCTGTCACCACATATTGCCACCCTGCTGATGTCTGTGGTTCTATGAGTCCCCCCCGCCAGTGTTTCCGTATGGCTGCTGTGAGAGCCGTGTGTAATAAGAAATCCCCCCGGGCAAGCCATGTCTCTCCCGCAGGTCGTTGAATGGGATCAGAGTACCCTCTTCATACAAATCTCCCATTTTGGATATTCCCATCTCCCCCCAGGCCTCCAGTCTACGCCAATCTCCCCCATGGGGCAGCGCCTCACACATAGCTAATGGGATCTCAGGGGCATAGGGGCATTTAATCCGAGCTCGCCCCAGGATCCTATTCCAGCATTTGCATGCTGTTTTTAGTTCAGGGGGGATAGTGTGGTCCCGGATAGGAAGCTTCAGTATTACTTGCGATAGTAGTTGTAGGTTCGGGGCCTCATCTCCCTGGTTCTCCATCCCCCTAAGTCTTCCTGCCACCCACTTCGTGATCCACTGCAACTGTGCCGCAAGGTAATAGGACTCAAAGTCAGGCTCGGCCAATCCTCCCTCTGCTCTTGGTCTCATAAGGGTGTTGAGCGCTACTCTCCGTCTGCCAGTCCCCCATATGAACCCCAACACCATCGTTTTGAGTTGGGTAAATTGTTGCGCCGGTATCCAGATTGACAATGTTCCGAAGTAATACAAAAGTCTTGGTAATGTCACCATTTTTAGGAAGGCGACCCGGCCAGCCACCGACAATGGGATGGTCCCCCAGAAGTAGAAACTACTTTTGGTTCCCCATAAGCTCTCCCTATATTGCCTTCCAGTAAATCCCCTTGTGCATGGTATATTTGTGTGCCCAGATATGTCAAGCAACGGTCCTCCTATTTCACTCCTTCTGTCTCTTGTGGGCCTACTCTATTCGTCTTAGTAGGGAAGAGGCACGACTTCGCCCAGTTGACCCAAAGGCCCGCCACCCTTCCTAGGCTATTTAGGAGCTCTTTAGCCCCATGAAGCGCGTCTCTCGTGTCTGCCAGAAACAGTAGTAAATCGTCTGCATACAATGCAATATGATGTATCTGCATGGACACCTCCAGGCCCCGGAAGTGCTGGCCTGTTCTAGTGCGAGCCGCCAACGGCTCCATAGCCAGGGCAAATAACAGGGGTGACAGTGGGCAACCCGGTCTCGTACCCGGGTCCACTCTGCAAGCGTCAGATATCGGACCGCCCGTCTTGACCCTAGCGGTGGAATCTTTGTAGAGAAAAGCCGTCCACCCCACAAACTCAGGTCCCAGCCCGAATTTCCTCATCACCTGGAATAAATAAGGCCATTCAAGGCTATCGAATGCCTTCTCAATGTCTACAGCGAAAATGGTCGCCTCTTCCTTCCGGTAGGAGTCAGTCTCCAGTACATGCAGGAGACGCCTAACATTCAGTGCTGTGCTTCTGGTGGGGATAAAGCCCGCCTGGTTTCTGTGTGTCAGTGTCGTCATATGTGGGAGGAGGCGGGTGGCCAGGATTCGGCTCATGATCTTGTAACCCAAATTAAGCATGGAGAGCAGTTGATATGCTGTTCTGTTCCATGCTGGTTTCCCCGGTTTAAGCAGAGGGATGATGACCGCTTCTCTCGTCGACTCAGGCAGATGCCCCTCCTGCTTCGCCCGGTTATAGGTCCACCAGCCTAGGAGCTAATAAATCAACATATGTTGAGTAGAACTCTACCGGCAGTCTATCCGTCCCTGGCGTCTTATTCCTGGCCATGTTCTTAATGGCCCCTCTCACCTCGCCCATCTCTATATACTTGGTGGACCTTAAGACAACTATGACAAGTAAGTCTGCGTTGGTCCACCTGGATAGAAATTACATACTCGGCCTGCAAAAGATCTGGGTGTTATTCCCGTCAGTCCTACATGGATTCTATGAATTCTTCAAGCCTGCACCACGCTCCAATCTTTTTGGGCGCCCATCAGGTGGTTTTTTAATTTTCATCAAGCATTCGTGTAAGATTGAGGTTGTCCCACTCAATCCAAACTCATAGGCTTTGCAAGCAATAATAATCTCACACAACAATCACCTTTGTTGAAAACCCGTTACACAATTCGCCAAAGTCACTTAAATCGTCCGCATCTGAAGATATCTGCGACAGCTTGGAGGAGCGCTTTTTGGAGTTTGCCACACACAAAATCTTGCTGGTGGGGGATTTTAATATTAGGGGCTTGGGGAGGCCAAATAACTCTGCCCCCAAATCAAAAGAACAGAGAAAGAATTTCGACAACGTATAAATTAACCTCAACCCAGCAATTATTATTACCAGTTTCCTTCAACCTTTAAAGGAATCTCAACTATTGATTACATCTTTCTGTCATAATCTTTAGTGAACCGCCTCATTAACTTCGAGATTCCCAACAGGCCCGAAAGTGATCACAATCTTCTGACTCTCACCCTTGAATTAACAGCTCAGATTGCGGCCAAAGGCACAACAGTGGGTTCTTCTATGGGTGTTGAAATAAAGCTTGTAAGGAGGATCAAATGGAGGAGGATAGACACCTCAAGGGTGGGCAAGTGGCTAGGAAAGCTGACTGCCAAGCCTAACACTCATCCCCAGAGGGTCATAACCCATAAGTGGGATCAACTCATAAACGAGTTAAGGGACTCCCTGCTAGCTGCCAAGAACTGGCAGCAGCCCCCAAGGGCTAATGGGAAGGAGTGGTTCCAATACCAATACAACAAGGTTATTGTCACAGCACGAAGAGCGCTAAGGAGGTCACGGTTCGCCCATAAGCTCAATCTCACTGCAAAAACTGCATTGTCTATCTACGTAAAAAGTATTTAAAAAAAATCAACATGGGAAGTAAAGAAGGCCATAGAACAAAAGGAATGGTTAAAAATTCACCAAATACTCCAGGAAACAAGTCATGCGCACTTCTGGCACTACATTTATAAACTGAAATCCCCCAATAACACTAGGGAAAATGGAGTCGCGGAAGGATCTTAAATGAGACACGTAGAAGCTTTATATACTGATCAGTCTTCCGCACCTGATTATGCTGACAAATGGGTGATCGTAGATCAGTCCACAGATACCATCCAGGGACTTGCATCTCCTGCCCAGGTATGTAAACTCATTAAGGCAATGAAAAATTCTCTTTTGAAGTGGCTTGGTTTCTCCAGTCAGAGTGAAGCAAACCCCTTACCCTTAATGACTATCATTTCTTTACGAAATATTCCACATCTACCACAAACTTAAATCAGTCTCAAAGGACAGGAAGTTAATATCACCTAGATATCCTGCCGGGATCCATAGGATTGAGGTGGCCACACAGAATTAAAAAGATGGAGTACCTGTGAACGGTCTGGCATTGCCTTCTCCTTTCTTGCTACTTTCAGATCAAAGTCCATTTTGAAGATACCGCTAGTTGCTCAGTTTTGAAAAGACCTGGGGAATAAATTCCCTCTTAGTTCATTCATTATTCTATTTTATTAATTAAAACATGTTTTAACCCTCTGACTGGTGCCAATTTGAACAGATACATTTTTGTCTGCTTTGACCTCTACATCATCAGAGGCATGGGTGCATCCATGAGAGGAAGGCATATGGAGCATGCTCTGAAGAGCAACATTCATTACACATGGAACCGGCAGGAGGACTAAGGTGTAGTTAAGCCAGTATCCAGTCCTGCAACTGTAGCTATATGGATCATGGTGCTGTCCTTTTTGGTGTTTATTTTCGTACTACTTCCACCACTGTAGATGTGGAGGTTTATCACCAGTTACCCATTTTGTTCTTGATTAATGTATTGGACCCTTAATGGGTTATGTAGAAAGTTTTAAGAGATTTGACAAGGGCTTAAGTCTGATGTGCTTGTCTGATATTAGATTTGTGACAGCAGAGTCTGAATAAATTAAATTATAAACACCCTCACATAGGAGAAAGAGTTCTTAGGTGACATACTTTAAGTGTAATTAGGGTAAAGTTGATACCTCTGTCAGAACTTCAAAAAAAAAAAAAAGAATTTATTTAGGTTAAACACCCTCACATAGGAAAAAGAGCTCTTAGGTGACATAAAACAGTAGTAATTCCATATAAAGGGACCATTATGTGCAGAACATTACAGTAGGAAGAATCCCCTGTTAATCCTTCTCCCCCAAATATGTGCTCCACTCTCCAGGGTTGCCAATATAGCCTGACACTCCTATTCCTGCCTATTGTCTGCAGACAGCTCCTCGCATTCCCCCAACCTTGTAAGGATCCCCAACCATGTTTGCAAATCCTCCTCTGCATGGTCATCCCTCCTACACTGATGGAGCCACACATATTCGGCTACCGCCCATTCCATATCATGTTTGATCCAGCCCCATTCCCTGGGCCCTAGCAGGCTCATCCATGAGATGGCACCCTCCGTTTCACCTCTGTCGGAACTTTTAGCATTGACTCTTGCAGAAGGGACTCAGTGGATTTGCGATGTATGCTTATGTATAGGCACATGCTTACTGACTTTCATCCAGTTGTTAGCATCCCACACACAGCCCACTGGATATTGTTTTTTCCACAAAGGAGCAAACCCAAGAATGGAGCATACTACGTGATGTGGAACAGGATTTGACATTTGTTCCCCCCTTTTTTTTTTTTTTCTTTTCACAGAACCCACACTCTCAACTACACCAGGGGTTGTCTTAGGAAGGTATGAAGATAATGATAATAGTAATTGTGGGTAGGTTTAAGCATTGTACTTGACTAGGTGTGCTAATCTCACTTTTTAAAATTTCCCTTTTGTACCATATAGTATCAAGCAGGGGTGACCTGCAGCGGGCCTTCCATGCCAGGAATAAAGTGCAAGACCCCCAGGGACCTGGGTGCTGAGGGGTATCCCTCTCTTGAGTAGCAGTTTAAGAGATAATCAGATCTGGCCAAAATTGGTTCAGAACCAGTATCCTGTCCGCCACCTGAAATCACCCTAACCCTAATGCTGCTTCATTATGAATATTCCTGAGACTCCTGTGGCCTCTTAATGCATCCACATAAGAAATACATCTCGCCCCAGAACATAATATATAACAATGGGTAAAGCCTTTCAGCCAGCGCAAGACTGACACCCATTTTACGTTAGATTGATTCAGTGTGCCATCTAGCTGAGTCTCCCCTAGCATGGAATCCATGTTATACTTTCCTCTCAAGCAACCCCCACCTACTTCCCGCCACAGCATGGCATTCTTCAGTCCAGAAGTCCAACATGGCATCCACCTGAAACAACAGTGCGGCATAACGTTAACTGGCAACCTAAAACATTCATATTAAATTCTAATTCAGACATGCGCACACCAGTGTTTGATTGACAAAGTATTGAAATAATGAAGCTACGCTGGCCTACATTTCAGATTATTTATTTTGATCTTTAATTCCATGGTCATGCTGTGCATTGTGAAGTATTTTCTCTGGGTTGACTAGGTTTCAGTAATACTGGTGTAGTCTTGTTAACTGTAGTGCCTCAGTCTGTTTTGGATAGGAATCCTGTTCAGATGCTGTGTGGGGTAGGTGTCAGTGGTTGTTTGTAGTAATTGGTTAGGTTCTGTTACATCAGGGAATGCACTTTGTTAGGTATTTATGCTCAGCCCTTACAGAAGAGCTGTAGTCCCACACTAACGGCCTCTCTGAAGACATCCTTTCCTGAAAGTATTTTAATTGAGAACTGGTTGTAGACGTTTGGTTAAGAAAATGGTTGTAGGGGGAGTTTTAGAATTGAGTACCTCTGCCCTGAGGGTTTTAAGGGTTTTGTCTCAGAGTTTATTGCCTCTGAACATGGCCCTACATGGTATTTGGATACGAATGAACTGAAGATCTGGGACAACATCCCTGTATCCATCAGGACTGTCCCAGCCCTGCTCCAATGTAGTCACCTCTTTAAAGAACTCTACATCAGCATGTATTAACCATCTACCACCCAGCTTCCTCTTACTTTCTGACTTTATGCTAGTCTTTAATCATGTACCGCGGTCCGCTGCCTTTTGACTTTACATACATGCATTCATACATGCATTGAACGAAAGGAATCTGTCTGGTGGATGATTGAGCGTTAGAAGGCAGCTTAGTTAGGCACTGTTTGTGACCCTATGTTTTGCTAATTGTTTTTGAGTTTCAGCAGCCTGATCAAATGAGCGGCATTCATCAAAACTCCACTTAATTTATGCATTTTTGAGTTCATTCTGGTTTTGATTCATACCCTGTCTGAAAAGTGCGATTGATACCTCTCTGTCAGAGCCAGGCTTACCCTTCACATGCCATAGAACGTTGCTTTTTTGTGGGGTCTGGTACTTCCTGATCTGTGTATGTGATCTCTTCTTCCGTTCTTCAAAGTCCCTCAGATGGTACTTGTGATTCTGATGCATACTTCTAATCACAGATTCTTCTCCTTTAGAATCTCCCCAGGTGCCAGACTGGACGATTTTTCAGCAGAGCCCCTGCATTCCAGTAAGTGGCATTGTGCTGCTCTGCTCTTCCCCAGAAGTGACTGGAGCAGCATAATGGTACCACCCAAGTGCGCTGACACCAGTTCCTTCCTTTCTGCACCTTTGTACGCCGATCTGGAGATTGCTCCTACTTTTTCTCATCATTTGCCAAGCTTTTTTTTCTAAATCCTTTACCAGTGTGCAAAGGAACATGCCCCCTCCTATAACTACAGGGTTTATGCCTTGTGGGAGCTGTCGCAAACACATGCCTGTGACAGATCCCCACGAGGTGCCTCTCTGTAGTGTTTGGGGTCAGGCGATGACTACAAGTTGTGCGAGGAGGGTCCGTGATGCACCCGAAGGTGATCCGAGACTGCAAAGTCAAGCTGTTCGTTGCTGAGCACCAAAGGACTTTTCATAAAGGCCATTCCTGCTCAAAGGCAGGAACATAAACCTGATCCTTCCCTCGGGCCGGTCGTGCAACAGTGTGTTGTCACTTTCCAAGTGTTCGGGTAAGTCTCAGTAAAATATAAGAAGTCCAGGTGGGCCTCAACCCAGCCTAACCACTCTTCCAATGAATCCGCAGCTGGTTCAGATGCACCCCGAATATCTGTTGGCGATAAAGCAACAGATTGAGGCATTAAGGAGGCAATGCTCTGCATCTTCGGCACCGTACCGGCTCCCTCTGGCATGCCTTCAGGCCCATGGATCCGTAGAGGCGTCCTCTCAGGTTACCATTGGTGGGTCCGCTCTTGGCGCTGTCCATGCCTCCTGAAACCGCTTGGATTTAGCTCTGACTCTGGAGCCACCTCCACGCCGGGCACCATGAGCCAACTTTTGGTTTTGATGGCAGAGATGAATTCTCCACGCACTATGATGATGACAATTTTTATTTGGATCTTTAAGAGGCCAGTAGGTTGGACTAACAAGTCATTTTTGAACTCCGTGTCTGAGAGCATGGATGGTATACAGAAGGAAACTAATGTCAGCGTGCTTGGGTGGTGCTCCTTTCGTCACTTCCTGGGTGAGGTGGAGTTGGCACGTATCCACAGGACACCACTTTTTATGGTGAAGGGCGTATTTCAGATCCTGTCTGGTGCCTGAGGATATTCTAACGGTAAGGAATCAGCTACATCAGATAGAGTGTTACAGAAAGTAAGTAATTTGTTCTTTGGGTTAATTGAGTCCTGAGTGTAAAAGTGGGAATTAATGACAATTGAGCTGGGTGGATTTGTAAAGTTATCAGAATAACTCCTCCCCCCTCACTGGGGTAAAGGAGAGAGTGATTCAGCAGTGGTCCCCACCGCCACCCTAGGGCTCAGTTGCTGAGTTCTAATGTCATATCAATTTGGCACAAACCGTACAAGATGGCCTGGATGTGGTCAATAAATTAATCTGCTCAGGCCTGGACTCGACAGACTACTTTGTCAGAGCGGTCGGCAATAGCGTAGTGCTCTTAGGCCATGTGTGGATGAGATCCACATGCTTCTCTGGTGACATCCAGGCATCATTCATGGATATGGCGTTTGTCGGGTCTTGCCCCCTTTTAGCGAGAAGGCTGACTCCACTCTCAAGTGCTTTAAAGAGAGCAGAGTTACTTCACGCTCCCTCGGTCTTTCCTCACCAGCCAGACAGTATCCTGGCCTCAGAGATACGAACTGGGTGTTGTTTCTTTTTGCTAGCGCTGAAAAAGGACAGACCTTCGCTCAACTTTAGATCTTTGATCCCTCAATTTCTTCCTATGAATGACAAATTTGAGATGCTACTGCTGCCCCAGGTTCTATCTGCCCTGGATCCAGGAGACTGTATGGTGTTGTTGGACCTTCAGGACACCTACTTTAATATCCCCATCCTGCAGGCTCACAGGTGCTTCCTATAGTTCAAGGTGGGCCACAAGCTTTTTCAGTTTACGTTCTCCATTTTCTGCCTTTCTAGTTCCCCTCGGTAATCACAAAGGTGATGATGGTGGTCGCCACATACTTTCGGAGGTTTGGGGTACCAGTCATTTTCAAACTCGATGTCTGGCTTTTGAAGGTGGGATTGCCACGGTCAGTCGTGAACCACTCTTTACGTCGTTGGGGTTTGTGATCAACGTGCTGAAGTCACACCTGACTCTTTGGCAGATAATCTCTTTCATCAGAGTCATCATGGATGCGGATCACTTTTGGGCCATCCCTCTGGGACAACGAGTCCAAGACATTCAAGCAATGATCCAACTGTTTCAGCCTCAGTACTGGGTCTCCGTGAGGATGGCTTTGAGGGTTCTTGGCCTACTAGCATCCTGCATCCTGCTCATCGACCATGCCAGGTGACGCATCGAACTCTGCAGTGGGGTCTGAAGTCTCAGTGACCCAGCACCAAGGGAACCTGTTTGACTCCCTCGCGGTTTCGGAGGAGACTGCAAGAGATCTTCATTGGTGGCTGCTCGCCCGCAATTGACCAGCGGCAGCCCCCTATTCCTACCCCACCTGTAGCTGACGCTGGTGATGGACAAGTTACTGCTGAGTTAGGTAGGTCATCTGGGAGAAGTGAAGATCAGAGGACACTGGTCCCCAGCTGATACCCACCTCAGCATGAACCTTTTGGTGTTATGGTCTGTCCACTTGACGTTGAAAGCCTTCCTGCAGTCAATCCAGTGGAGGCTGGTTTGGGTCCTCACCAGCAACACCACTCGTATGTGGTAGTGCAACAAGCTAAACGTAGTGGAGTCCTGGCCCCTGTGCCAAGAGACCCTGCACCTCTGGTCCTTGCTGAATTGTCATGGCATCTCCCTTATTGTATACCAGCTGGCAGGATCGTTAAATGTGTGGCCAGAAGAACTCAGGTTGGCCTTGAGAACCAAGTCCGTCGGGCTAGGCATTTGGCCATTCGGTGCTGCAGGACTTTTTGGGTGTGAGTCCTTCTACAGACCCTCCATTGGGGAGGTACTGCTGTGGGATTTTTTCTAAAGGTGAACAATCTGCAGTTAGATGTTTCCATCAGAAGAACAAGTTGCTTATCTTTGGTAACACTTTTTGATGACTACTCTTAGCTGCAGATTCCTCGCCACCCTCCCACCTCCCCTTTCTGTGGAATGGACTGTTGTCCATCTAAAAAGGTCCCATGTTCGAGATGTGCACATTGCACTAACAAGTCATTTTTGAGCTCCGTGGATGAGAGCATAGATAATATACATAGGGAAACTAATGTCAGCACGCTTGGGTGGTGGCTTTATATGGCTCCTGTCGTCACTTCCTGGGTGAGGTGGAGTTGACACGGATCCACACAATACCACTTTTTATGGTGAAGGGCGTATTTCAGATCCAGTCTGAGCATATTCTAACGGCAAGGAATCAGCTAGATCAGATAGTGTGTTACAGAAAGTAAGTAATTTGTTCTTTGGGTTGAGCTGGGCGGATCTGTAAAGTTATCAGAATAACTCCTCCACCCTCACTGGGGGAAAGGAGAGAGTGAGGCCCCTGCACCTCCATATTCTCTTGAACACCTACAGTTTTGTTTTCCTTTTGCTCACTGGCTTCTGTCCGGGCCTGTCCAGGGGTTTGTTCTGGTACCAAAGGGCTTTTCACCCCTATGGCTCCTTCACTGTGTATACGATATGCCTCATTGCCTGTCTGTTGCCTGCGCCTCTTTGTCCATATGTATTGGACCTCTCCGCTCCTTTGCCCTTTTGCGCTCTTTGTAAATTGATGCCCGAGTTCTGCTGGAACTGAAATTGAAATGAAACTAAATCTTCCCATTAACTGTATTGGTGAGTAAAGCTTGCACTTCTTCTTTCCATCCTATTCTTGTTTTGTGAGTTTGTAAGATAATCCTGCCCTGTTGCACCCCATGTGGCTTGATAATACCCTCATAGTATACTTTGATTTGTTAATTCTTCTTAACCTTTTTGTGCAGTAATTTCTCTTTTTTCTTCTTTTTCAGACATTGACAATGTGAATCTAGATGATTACAATATTCATGTCATTGCCAGTGTCTTCAAACAATGGCTCAGAGACCTCCCAAATCCTCTGATGACATTTGAACTCTATGAGGAGTTTCTGCGAGCAATGGGTAAGGAAAAGTCTTGTTACTGAATACATTGACAGATTTGTAAGAAGACCTTTATTTTGTCGTAGAGGCTGTTGTGATGGGGTAATGTGGCACTTGTTTATACCCTTGCAGTAAAGCCACCAAGTGAAATGGTAAAATGGGTCAGAATTTATGGTTTATGTCATAGGCAGGTCCACAAAAACCATATTGGAGGATATATGCCCCTCCTCTCTTGTCCTCCCAGACTTTGAGGACCATCCCACACACCTAGGACAATGGAGCTGGCAAAGATGTGGAATCCTCACTTGGAGCCCAAGAAGAAGTGCCCTATCTTAAAAGCTGGCAAACTGTCCAAACATTTGTTCTGTCTTGAAGGTCCACTAAACATCTGTAGTCGGCATGTGTACAAATGGAAATGGGTAGTCTACGGTTAGAGCTATGCACTGTTTGATATCGGTTTTGTTTTATGCCTCTTTGGGGGGGAGGGGTGTATTGTGGTTGTTGGGAGATGTGGGAAACCCTCCTTTGTGTGTATTGTGTGTATTGTGTAACTGATGTCCATGTTGTTTTGCAGGTCTTCGGGAAAGGAGGGAAACTCTCCGAGGAGTGTACTGTGTTATTGATCAGCTCTCTCGCACGCACCTCAATACTTTGGAACGTTTAATTTTTCACCTGGTCAGGTAATGCTTCAAAAAACCTCTATGCTTGGTGCTTTAACCACACAAACAATTCACAATGTATGGTGAATTTACAATGTACAATGGTGATCGGCAACCGCTTTTTGCAGAGAAAGCATAAGCTACTAGAAATCTTGATGGCCGTTTTGTTTACAAATAAGTCATTCCATTTACTTTCTTGCTGTCTTTTTTTGATATTTGACTAAAACATTTTTGTCATCAATCAGTGAGTCTCTATAGTGCTCAGAGGACAAAAACTGGAAATGGGCATCTGAATGCTGGCCTTTTATTTTTTTTACGGTGAAGCTCTTCCAGGTGTCAAAAAATGAAACCTCAAAGCCTGAATATAAATTTGAAACCATGCCTTGTATGGGAGCTGGGCGAAGCAGCTTTCAGTCAATCAATCAGGGTTTTGTAGAGCACACTACTCATCCGTGAGGGTCTCAAGGCGCTAAGGGGGGGGAGGGGATGTGAGCAGCTCCATTGGGGTCATTTGAAGAGCCAGGTCTTGAGGTTCTTTCTGAATTGGTGCAGTGTCTGGCTTCGTCGGAAGTGAAGGGGAGTTCGATCCAGGTCTTGGCTGCGAGGTAGGAGAAGGATCTTCCACCTGCTCTGGTCCTGTAGAAACGAGGGACGGTGGCTAGGGCGAGGTCGGCTGAGCGGAGGTTTTTCTTGGGGGCGTGGAAGGAGATTCTGTCTTTGAGGTATTGGGGTCCGGTGTTGTAGAGGGGTTTGTAGGCATGTGTGAGCAGCTTGAAGGTTATTCTTCTTTCGACGGGGAGCCAGTGGAGGTTGCAGAGGTGTTGGGTGATGTATTTGTGTCGTGGTATGTCGAGGATAAGTCTGGCTGCAGCGTTCTGGGCGGTCTGGAGTTTGCGGAGGAGTTTTTTGTTGATTCCAGCATAGAGAGCGTTGCCGTAGTCCAGTCTGCTGGTGATGAGTGCGTGGGTGACGGTTCTCCTGGAGTCGGTGGGAAACCACTTGAACGTCTTGCGAAGTATGCGGAGGGTTTTGAAGCATGCGAAGGACACAGCGTTGATATGGCGATTCATGGTGAGTGAAGAGTCGAGTATGATGCCAAGGTTGCGTGCAAGGTCCGTTGGGGTGGATGGGTTTCCGAGGGCGGGGGGCCACCAAGTGTTGTCCCATGCGGAGGGGGTGGAGTCAAGGATGAGGACTTCTGTTTTCTCCGAGTTAAGTGTCAGGCAGCTGTTGCTTATCCAGGTCGTGACGGCTTTCATCCCTTCTTGGAAGTTGCGCCTGGTGATGTCGGGTTCCTTGGTGAGGGAGAGGATGATCTGGGTGTCATCGGCGTCGGAGACGATGTTGAGCCTGTGGTTTCTGATGATGGTTGCGAGGGGGGCCATGTAAACGTTGAAGAGTGTGGGGCTGAAGGAGGATCCTTGGGGTACTCCGCATCTGATCTCTGTCGGTTCTGAGAGGAAGGGCGGGAGTCTTATTCTCTGTTTTCTGCCTGAGAGGAAAGATCGTATCCAGTCTAAGACTTTTTCTTGGATGCCGGCGTCGTGGAGTCTGTTGGCTAATGTGCGGTGGGAGACGGTGTCAGAGGCTGCCAATAGGCCCAGGAGAATGAGGGCTGCCGTGTGGCCTTGGTCGAGAAGGGCGTGGATGTCATTGGTGGCGGTGAGGAGGACAGTCTCGGTGCTGTGGTTACTGCAGAATCCAGATTGAGAGATGTAGTGGGCTTTTTCGATGACTTTGGCGGCAAAAGGAAGCAGTGAGATGGGCCTGAAGTTCTTGAGGTCCGTCGGGTCTGCGGAGGTCTTCTTCAGGAGGGTGTTGACTTTGGGGCGCTTCCAGTTGTCGGGGAAAGTGGCGGTCTCGAGGGAGCAGTTGATAGTTCATCGTAGCTCGGGTACGATGGCAGTGGCGGGCCTGTGGAAGATGTGCGGCGGGCAGGGGTCAGAATGTGCTCTGGAGTGGATGCTCTTCATTGTCTTTAAGGGGTCTTCTGTGGTGAGAGGGATCCAGGTGAGAAGGATCTGTTGGATGGCGTCGGGGGTGGGAGTTGAGGCGATGCCGTGGTCTTGGTCGTCGAAGTTGTCGTAGAGCGTCTTGATCTTGTGGTGAAAGAATGAGCTGAGTTTGTTGTAGAAGTCTTGGGGGAGGGGGACGTTGGTTGTTTCGCTGTTGGGTTTGGCGAATTCCTGTATGATTGCAAAGAGTTCCTTGGAGTTGTGGGCGATGGACTGGATTCTGTCTTGGATTAAGTTTTTATTTGTTGATTTGATGAGTTTGGTGGTGTGCTGTGATCGCTCTTTTGTAGGCGGAGTGTGCTTCTGGGGTTTTGCTGTTTCTTCACGTCTTCTCCAGTCGTCGGCAGGAGCGCTTGGATGCTCGGAGATCTGTGGTGAACCAGTTGGCTTACTTGTTATGTCGTCTCGTGGTATTCTGGAGGGGGGAGAGAGTGTTGGCGCAGTTGGAGATCCATTGGTGGAGGTTACTTGCCGCTGTGTTGGCTTTCAAATCCTATTTCAGATAGAGACTTCTAACTGCAGATTCCTCACCTTAGAATATTTCCCATGTGCTAGTCTGGATCTGGAAAATCGTGAGTAGTACCTCTACACGACAGTAGGTGGCGTCGGACAGCTCTGCATGATCCTCATCATATGACATCACAGTGCCTATATAGGTGCCATCCCAGCATGGTGGCATCAGTTCCTTTCCAGAGAACTACTTCAGTCATTTTTTGACCAACTTTTTTTCACTATTTGTCAAGTCTTACTTGAGATTTTGCAACCAGTGCGCTAGGGACATTTTTTCAATTGCGGCTGGCACGGAACGGGGTGGGGAGGTGAAAACATTTTTTTTTTTTTTTTTAAATCACTTGCCTTTTGACGGGCGCCGTCTCTCCTACGCTTCAGTCCCTTCCCACGCCGCCTTCTCCTCAGGTTCGGTGGAAGCAGGAAGCACACAGGCTCCCTCCCCTAAGCCAATCACAATGCGATTGTTCTGAGCGCCGTGTTTCGGCGCTTATACAGTGAATGGGAGCCTGGACATGTTCCTCACCATGCTGTGTAATGCAGCCTGGTGGGGAACATGTAAATGGCGCATGACTGTTTGGCCAGCCCAAGACGGTCAGCCAAACAGTCATGCACACTTAAGGAGTGCAAACCACCTCCCCCTGTGACCCCAGCCTCGCCCTTACCTAGCCCCTTCGTGAATAATAAAATGATAAATACGGGGTATTATCATTTTATTTTTCCTTTCTCATGCTCTGAGAGCAGTGGGGCGGTGCTCCTTCGCCTTAGCGGAGGAGCCGCCCCTTCATGTCTCCCACTAGACCCATGTGGTTTAAACCATATGAGGAAAGCCACAGACAGATGTCTGTCTCTGACCCACACTTGATTTGCCTGTGGTGCCTGGGGTCGGGCCACCATCCCTAGGCCTGCCCCGACTGAATCCGCACAGGTCCTGGTCCCACTCCAGAGCAAGATCTCAGAGGCATTCTCGTGGGTGATCGTCATCCCACTCCATGATCCGGTCATCGAAGTTGGGTTAGTCAAAGAAGCACAATAAAAGGAAGTCAAAGCATTCTTTGTTTTCCCAGCAAACAACGTGCTTCTAGGCCCCGTTCTATGTCTCGGACTGTGGAGCTGGCAGCCAGGTTCTCTCAGTGCTTCCTGGAGTTCCATAGAGCCAGATCGACCTCTGCCCAACTTAAGGAGTTCAACAACATCATGCACTCCATCTTTGGATCTACGGCCCCTCTAGTACGCCTTTAAGTGCTACGGGGCTGTGAGGAGCCCCTGCTGGGTAACCGTCAACGGGTTTTCCTTTGACGACAGCCATACCTGGATCCAGACCGTCGCCGGCATAGGTGCCACCACCCTCCGTGCCACAGTTCTCCCAACGCCAACACCACCGCTAATCAAAGAGACTGAGACGGCCCTGTCCAGCGAATGTCCAGCACAGGAATTTCTATTTTAACTGAAGGGTGGGATGAGGAAGAGGGATAAGACCCTTTTGAGGACAACCCCTACCAGAGGGAAAACTGGTATGAGGAGCTGAGCAATGCCAAGAGCCAGGACACCTCCCCAGACTCTAGCCTGATTACTTCTTTGGGCGCTGCCATGGAGGAGGGTGCATCTTTTGCTACAGTGATGCGCGGAGTTCCTGGATCTCCATTTGCCTTCCGTTGAAGTCAAGACCAATGTCTTGATGGAGGTGCTGTATCTGGGGGGGCAAGCTCTGCAGAGTTCTTGCTCTCCTTAAATGAGGCCCTTTCTGATGTTCTCCTGGTAGTCTGGGCCAAACTGCACGGGGGCTCCTGTTCACAGAATGATTGCCCACTGACATCTTACTGCCCTTTGGAGAATCAGCCTATCTCCCACAGAATCCCTCTCCTGAGCGACTGGTGGTGCAGGTATCGACAGCCAAGGTCAACCCACGTGCATTCCCTATGGCCCTAAGGGATAGGGAATCCAAGAGGTTGAACACCTTTCGGAAGCGGATCTTCTCTTCCACCAGCTCAGCACAGCGGTTGGTAAACATAGCGTGTCTCTTGGGGTAATATTCCCATGCCTTATTGGATTCGATTACACAACTACTGCCTGAAGAGAGCTTAGCCATCCTGAACCAGGAGTTGAGTGATGGTCGGGACGCAGCGTAGTTATTATTTGGTGTGTGCTGGACCCCATGGACTCACTCTGCAGGACTGTAGCCTCTACTCTACGTCTACCAGAAACACCGTTACCGAAGGTAAGAAACTTGTTCTTCAGAAGTACATAAACAGACGTTGGCTACAGCAGGAAGTTCTGATAAAAGAAATGGAATAGGTTTTACATCTGGTTCCATTCTGAGCATCCATCTGATCCTTGGACATCCTGAAGATATTTTATTGTACCTCCTAAAATTTGCACCGTCCGGCTTGCAACATACTTTGGTGTGAGTTAATTTAACACTAATAGAAAGATTTAAAAAAAGGATGCCAATGTCTTCTTTGATTTTGCTTATAAAGCAATTCTTGGAGTGATTTCTGCTAATGTTTCTACCTGTGAGAAGGCGCTCTCTTAGCCCGAAGCTGAATCATGTCGTCAAGACTGTTGAGCAGACCCTTTCAGATTCTGCATTCAGGAAATTAAACGTCCTCTCTCCTCTATTGGAAGCTAGTGTTTCTGGGTGTGATTACAACACAAGACTGAGTATTATACCAACATTCGTGTTGCTCCAGACAAGTTCAACCTTGGGCTCTGCCAAATTTCACCCCTGTAGCTCTCTCAAATGTTCACCTAAACTAAATTGTTTTTTATTGCTCTTGTATCTGGAGTCCGCAGGGGCAAACCACTGCATCCTCCATACATGAAAAGGATAGTCAAGTAGTAAATTGACGAGAAAAGGACTGCCCTCTTTCTACTCAATATATTGTGGCTTATGATGACGACAACATGGTGAGAGTAATCTCAAGGGATCGCTGGAAGGATGCTAGCCTCTATTAAAGTATACTGACCAGAAGCCTTTTTCTAACTAATTCTACAAGGATAGTAGCAACAAAACCAACTCTACAGGAAATGTGTTTCACAACATGTGAAAATGTGCACTTGACAACGCACATCTGCTTGGCCTCTGATGCACACTAAGGTGTACAACTGTGTGGTAATCAAGGTTAAGGAACGTGGGTGTTAGTGGTAGCAGCTGGTACCCCTTGCTTTCCCATATGTATCCCTATCTTTACACTTGCTACCCTTGGTGTCCGTGGCCGTTAAGGCCGTTGCAGACACTTGGTGATGATTCTTTCGCAGAATTGTACAAGACTTTTAACTAAAAGTGATTGCATCCTTTGTAGATTTTACAACAGGTTGTGACAGAAATTATCCATAGTAAATACAATGCATTAAAACAAGTTGTTGCACATCTCCTCTCCATTCATAAGCGGTTAGTGGACATACCTGTTTGGCAATCGCATTACTGCATCAGATGTTGTCTATATACAGATATGGTTTGGGTTCAAATTCTGCCTCCACAAAAATCTCTCTTGCAAGAATAAATGTTTTCTGGCTGAAGCAGCATATGAAGCTAGGAACGTCTGCTTTCTAATTAACACCGCTTTATATTAGCTCATCGTATGCAATAACTGGACAGAATATTGACACTTTAAAGATTGTATCTAAGTAAAATTGCAACAAAAATAGTCAACTTCTGAACTGAAAAATACCAGAATTGCTTTTCAGAGACTAGGGTTATCCCCTTACGTAACTTACTTATGCCTACTACCCCTCCTGGGGTATATGCCATCAACCAGGACTCTCCAACCATCTCTGTCCTGGACTTTTCTTTCAATCTGACTTCAGGTGTAACCCATCTCTTTGCAGTCCGCTTCGAGGTCTCTGCACCAGGTGCTTCTTAGCCTTCCTCTTTTCCTTTTCCCTTGATGGTTCCTGGTCAGGGCTTGCCTGGTGGTGCCTGATGCAGGCTTGTGGAGGGTGTGACCTATCCAGCCCCAGCGTCTTTTCATGATTTCTTCATGAGCAGGGAGTTGGAAAGTCTGCTGCCATACGTCATTGTTGTTGATGTGTTTGGCCAGCAGATTTTTAGGTTTCCCCTCATACAGGTGTTGATGAAGGTCTGGACTTGGTTGGTGGTGTTCACTGTTGTCCTCCAAGTTTCTGCTCTATACAGAAGGTCTGATTTTACGTTGTTGTTAAAAAGCCTGATATTGGTTTGAAGTGTTAGGTCCTGGGAGCTCCAGATTTTCTTTAGCTGAATGAAGACAGAGCTTTGCCGATTGTTGCCTTGACGTCGGCGTCTGTGTCGCCCTGCTTGTCTTTGACACTGCCCAGGTAGGTGAAGGCTTCAACCTCGGCCAGTGCATAGCCTGCAAGGGTGACTGCAGTTTTGCTGGCGTTGTTAGCATTCCGGTTTTTCCCCTGTGGATTTTGAGGTCAAGTTATGCTGATGTGGCTGCCACATTGTCGGTTTTCTCTTGCATCCGCAGATGGGTATGGGAAAGTAGGGCCAGGTAATCTGCAAAGTCCAGGTCATCGAACTGCATCCAAAGTGTCCACTGGACCCCATTTCTTGTCTTTGCTGTGGATGTCTTCACGATCCAATCTGGTCAGCAGGAAGAGAAAATCTGAGAGCAAGCAACCTTGGCGGACTGTGGTCCTCAATTGGAAGGCTTCCGTGAGCTGTCCTTCGTGGACTGACTTGCAGGTCATTCCCTCGTAATAGTTCCTGATGATTCTTACGAGTTAATCTGGAATATCGTGATGGAGGAGGAGTTTCCAAAAGGTCTCTCGGTCCACACTGTTGAATGCCTTCTCATAGTCGATGAAGTTTACATAGAGGTGGGAGTTCCATTACATCGACTACTCAATGATGATGCCCAGTGTTGCAGTCTGGTCTGTGCGGGATCCATCTTTGTGGAAGCCAGCTTGCTGGTCTCGCAACTTAGCGTCGACTTATTCCTTCATTCTGTTCAGGATGACTGTTAAACACTTTGCCTGGAGTTGATAGAAGAGTTATCTCTCTGTAGTTGCTCAAGTCACCTTTCTTGGGGATCTTGATGAGAGAGCCCTCATTCCAGTCTGATAGCACATTTTCCTCTTCCCAGATCCTTCCAAACATGGGATAGACCATGTCTACTGATGTTTCAATGTCTGCCTTCAGTTCTCTGCAGGAATGTTGTCAGGTTCTGCTGCCTTCTCATTTCTCAGATGTTTGATGGCTTGCCGTATTTCTCCCTTGGTTGGTCTGCTGCAGTCGATTGGCAAGTCCTTGTCAGCTGGCTGAATGTCTGGTGGAGACTGCAGCATGGGCTGGTTCAGCAGTTCTTCACAGTATTCCATCCACCTTCGTTGTTATCTTTGTTACCCATGATTGTCTTCCCAGCTTTGTCTTTAACATGTCTTTCTGGCTTGCTGTATCTGCTGGAGAGTTTCCTTGTCATGTCATAGAGTTCTTTCACGTTTCCATGACTTGATGCTTCCTGGACTTCTGTAGTAAGACCAACAATGAACCTTCACTTGTCTGCTCTTAAGCTTCTCTATGCTTCCTTGTTGGTTTTGGTGTCTTCAACTTGAGCTTTCACTTTTTCTGCTCTTGCTGGGTTGGTGTTTTGCGGCTTTCTTTTCCTTTTTCTTTTGGTTTTTGCGAAGAGTCATGGTTGACATCCATTCTTTATGCTGGTGTTTCTTGGGACCCAGTACCTCCTGGCAGGTTGATGTCACTGTTTATTTGATCTTCTCCCACTGACTTCCTACTGGGTCTCTGTTGTCCTCTACTTCTTGCAGGATTTGAAACTTATTACTGAGAGTGATGGAGTATTCACTTTGTTTCTGTGCATGTTTGAGGAGGGTAGTGTTATATCGCTGGCGTTTTTTTGTCGGTTCCATTCATGCTTTCTTCAGCTTTTGCTTTAGCCTGGCCACGACAAGATGACGGTCTGACACCATGTTCGCTCCTCTGATCACTGTAACATCCTGCAGGGATCTACAGAACTTCTTAGCAATGCAGACATGGCCAATCTGATTCTCTGTTGAATGGTCTAGTGACACCCATGTTGCCTTGTGTATTCTTTTGTGTGGGAATACACTACCGCCTAACACTAGACTGTTCAGGGCACAGAGATCTGCAAGCCTTTCACTATTCTCGTTCATGTTGCCAAGGCCATGGTTACCCATGACTTCTTCATACCCAGTGTTGTTGCCTTCAGTTTTGGCATTGAGGTCCCACATCAGTATGGTGATGTGTCTTTCAAGTCATTTCTCCAGGATGGACTGGAATCTGTTGTAAAACTCTTCTGTTTCCTCTACTTTGCTGTTATTTGTAGGTGCATAGCACTGGATAACCTTCATGTTGGTCCTCTTTTTCTTTGTGCGGAAGGTCGCTGTGATGATTGTGGGACCACATGTGGGCTTTCCATCCAATCGGAACGCTGTTGGCTGCTGGCATTAGCACCAGTGCTGCTCCCTGAGTATGTGGAGCGTTCTCTTCCTTATGTCCAGAATACAGCAGCATTCCTGCTGGAGACGGTCTTTTCTGTACGGACTGTGTCCATCTGGTCTTGCTGATGCCGTACAGGGCAAGGTTGTATTTTTTCATCTCAGCTGCCACTTGAGCTGTCTTGCTTTCTCATGTATTTTCCTCACGTTCCATGTGCTGATGGTGATGGTCTTGGTCGAAAGCAGGTGGATTGGTTTTATGGCTTCCAGGGAGCTCTGGCTTTCACCACAAGGCGTCATAGCTCTCCATGAAGAAGATTCCTCTCTCTCCAAGACTGGGATATCCTTTGGTTTACGTTTCTGTAGCTGGGATTTTTTACATGGTTGGGTAGCTATCCCCACGCTTAACCTTCCTCGTTTCGCAGCTGGGCTTGGGACCAGCCATGGTGAAGTTCTGTGAGCCCATAGATAAATAACTTGACCAGAGCAACCCAGTTCTGCATACCTCATTTGTTAAAAGGATGCTCAAGTAGTAAATAGGATTGATTACCAATGTGACCAGAGCACTCAAATTCTGTTTATCCACGGCATCAAATAAGCCCTCAAATGTTCGACTCCTTTGTGATCGCTATCGCAAAGGCCATCGTTAAGTGGCCTTTGATATTTAGCTTTTTGTTCAAGATCTTGTTTTGTTACTTTACTATGTTTTACAGCACACTTACGCTCTCACTCTGGGTTCCCACTGTATGAGTTCCTATAAATGCACATACATTTCCAATTATTTAGTGCCAAGATTACAAGTAATTCAGAATTGCTGCTAGAAATGTATCCTAAATCAATTTAGGGCTTTATGACTTCAGTTGTGCATAGTTCATTGTGGCTGGAAAATAGCATTCAGCCTTTTGGACCTCACTCCCAAGTCTATAAAACATGGTTTTTCTGTACTGTTTGAAACTCTAATATAAAGTATACATTTCTGGGATACTCCCTTGCTGTATCGATAAATAAGTACTTAAGCAAACTGATTCCAATCTTGTGGATGCCTATTTGCTTTCAGTAAGTCACAAGAGCCTTACATTTAATGGACAGATAATTGGCGATGGACAGTGAGTTAGTCTCACTGGAAACAATAGGATCCTTTATCTAGTATTCTTCAGGAAATAGCCTTTATAAATGTTGCTAGTTAAATGCCAGTTTGAACATCTCAGTTTTTAGGATTTTTGTGAAATGTTGGTTCATGGCTTCTGCCGGCAAGAGCGGATTCACTTTGTTCTAGAGCATGGGTACTTGCAAACATTTGCCCAGGGGCCACAAAGTACGGTCTGTGGTGTGACCGAGGACTGCACTGATGTGGGTCTGGGTGGGTCAGGGATTGTGTAAGGAGGTCTAAAAAAAATGTTAAATAAATGGGCAAGCATTTATTTGCAAGTTAATAAATGCTTGCTTGTTTATTTAAAAAATGTTCTGAATATTAGTGCTCAGCAACTAAACAGCAGCTTGTACTGCTGTTCACCACAGGGCCGCATTTAAAGCTCAAGAAGACCGCAAGCGGCCCCCGGGCCATACTTTGAGTATCACTGTTTTAGAGTATGCGTAAAAGGATCTGCCTCTGAGTTTTAGCTTTATCAAACATCTTTATTGAATCACAAAGGATTTTGTTTGATGTGGAAGTTTGCAGGGTATGTCCCAACATAAAACTTAGGTATTTTGGTAAGGCCTGACTGGCCCCTCCGACTTATTTCCAGTGGGCTGCTGGCTAGAGGCTGTAGTTGCTATCTCCTTCAGTGTGAGGCTGGTTTAAACTTTTGCCAGGGCTGATGTTGGCTCCATTCCAGCCCTGTGTTTTGGGTACTTTTCAGATCTAGGTCTTGTTCCATGGTTTTACCTCTTATTAGCATATTGCATCTCACTTTCCCTCCTATTTTCTCATTGTGTCCATGTCTTCCAATGTTTCTTAATGTTCCCGTACTCGCTATTACTTAATTTTCTATTCTTACCAGTAACTATCTAATTGTTGTAATGGTTTCTGATTACGACCCTATGACTCCTGCTTCATTTAGTCTTTCATTTTCTCATACTCTAGATCAATAATGTTTCACCTAATATCTTCCATTGGATTTCATTTGTTTATAATTTAACTGCCTACTAATTTCTGCCCTTAACTAGTCATATAATTTTCCATTTCATGACTACATTGTCTTTGATTGTGTTTGGATCTCTGCACCTGTTTTCCTTATCTGTGCAATGCTGTTATCTGGGTGTCAAGCTCCTGTAACCTTGTAATTCTTGTGTAGGATTGCTCAAGAGGAAGAAACCAACAGGATGTCTGCCAATGCTATTGCTATTGTGTTTGCTCCATGCATTCTTCGTTGTCCAGACACGACGGACCCACTGCAAAGTGTTAAAGATATCAGCAAAACTACTGCGTAAGTTTGCTTTCCTTCGATATTTTGGCAGTTTCTTTGTACAATGTTTATTTTACAATGTTCAGATCTTCCATTAACTAAGCGAGTAGAATGACATAGTTTAACCAGTTGTGTTTTATTGGAAGGTGGGCGCTTAGAAGCAGTGTCAGCTATTAAACCTTTTAAAATGTCTGTTTCCATGTTATGTTGTTCTGTTTTTGGCAGCTCATCTCACAAAGATTATCTTTTCTTCTTGGTTCGTGTTGTGTTCCTCCTGGTTATATATTCAGTGGTCTTCACTGCTGTTAACATCCATGGCGTATGAGGTGGTCTTGTGATTTTGTTTATAGATTCTTAATTCTTTCTGCCAGTGTAGGTGGCTTTTCAAACTGGTTTTGCAACTAAGAAAATAGTTTCAAAGTATTTTACCACTTGTAACAAAGAATCAGTCTTGCATACTTGTTAAGCTAATAGCTTATTTCTTTTCACATAGATTTTATAGCAACTTCACATAGGATGAACAGTTTAGTGTAATATGTGATGATAAAATATTTTTGTAAATATACTTAAGGCAATGGTTTTGTGATATAAGAGATATGAAGCACAGATCTTTAGTAAATACCTGTGAGAGGACCAGTCCCTAATGAGAGGCAAGACTTACCATAGCTTACTGACGTTTAGTAAATACATTCAAGAAAACTTGTTACACAATACAATGTCTGTTTCACAGAGACCCAAACATAAAACAGAAGGTGGGGACACAATTACATTGAATGCACTGTTTGGACAAATCTTGCAGAATGAAATGACCATTTAACTCTGTCCTTACTGTCTCTCAGTTGGCAGACCATTAAGAGTTTTTGGGTGTCCCCATGCTGTGTGGCCATGAGTCTTTAGTACAGTTGTTCACCTGCCTAATCTCATAACCTTGGAGTAGTGTGTTCCACACTAGTTGGTCTTTATGAGAGGTCATATGTACGTTAATTGATTTTTTTTTTTCTTTTCAAACACATTCCCAGAAATATGTCTGGGAGGCTATGCCATGTTCCGGTTTCCAGGTGTACTTCTGGAAATATGATGTGACACCTTCTGAGGTGTGCATAATTCTACATGGGGTATAATTCACAGAAGGAGAATAAAGATTCACTTGTTTTCTTTTTCTCCATAGAGAAACAATTTTTCCCCTTGGCGAAAGCACTTGCTTTACACCCTGGCCAAATAAAGGGGAGGATATGTTCCCCTTTCCATCCTGGTAGCGGAATTGATTTAGTCCTTTGCTAGAGTAAGTTTGCAACCATTTCTGCGAAACAGTTAATATCAGTGTGCAAGAGACCATCTCACCACCTCAAAAATACAGGGCTAAAAACCTTGTATGTCTGTGAAAGATTCCCACCCTATCTGTCTTTGTTACTTGGGGTTGGACCATAACTCTAGGCTTGCAGCGACTGCACCCTGATGCATCCGAAAGCCACCTGGGGCAATAAGGCGAAGCTGTATGTCACCAAACTCCAGAAAACTCCATGCAGTGACCAGTCAAGGTTGAAGGGAAGATCCCTTTCCCGAAGTCGTTTCTGCAACAGATCTTCGTTGCGGTTGAAGTCACTGGGTAAGTCCAAAAAGAAACACAACACGTCCGAGCAGGACTCTGCCCATTCCTAGCGCTCTGAAACTTCTGAGAAGGAGCAAAGGTGTAAACATGCCTCTCCGTCTCACACAAGAGCTCGATCCCCTGTGGAGCCGATTTCTCCAGTATTGGGGTATCTTTCATAGATTCACATGCTTGAATGTTTGCCCGTCGTCGAAGTGGGAGTCCCACGGTACATTAAAAGCAGTAAGTAATAACTTTAACATTGAAGTTAATAGAGAAAAAACATTCACTTTAACATCTCATGCTAGTCAGTAGGAACCGGCCAAATTCCAGCCAATCAGGCGACAGCACCCTCTAGAACCATTTCCACAGAGGCTCCAGGTTCTCAGATTTTCTACCGCTCTGCTCAGTACTTTCTCTTTTGGCCTACTGAACTATTTTCTTCAGATCAGCATGTCTTCTACAAAAAGTTCTTTAGTTAGGCATTCTGACTCCTCTGGGAAGCTCAGACTACACTCGAATGATCCCCACAAGAAGTGTATTTACTGCCTTCACCCTGATCATCAGGTGAGAGACTGTAAAATCTGAAGAACTTTCTCTCAAAAAACTTTGAGAGATAGAGAGGGACTTCTTCTGTGGCTACAGAAGTTGAAGACCAAGGACAATCCTTCGTCTGACGACGACAGTGATTCCTCCCTCAAAACTACTGCTTCTAAAACGAGGGCAAGTGAGGTGGAATTGGTCTCTCCTAAGGCTGTAAAGGTGCTGAAGAAACCACACCATTCTATGAAATCTGATGATCAGCCCTCCTCATCTAAAAAGGAGTCTGCCTCTCTCAAGGGTCTTTCCGTGCCCTCTACTCCTTCTACGGCCTCATCTAAGGTAAAGACAACTTCCAGGTCTCTATCGGAGACGATCTCGTCACCTCAGAAAGACACTCCGTCGACGAAGTCCTCGTCAGTGAAAGCTTCCTTCGCCACAACTACGACGACAATGTCGACCTTCTTATCGCCTCAGACTAAACTTATAATGTCCTCGTCTACTCCTCCGTCGACCATAGTTTCAGTAAAGGTGAGGCCTTCTACGTCAACAGCATAGTCTATGAAGACGATGACGAAAAAAGAACTATCATTGAAAGATTCGTCGACAGATAGGTCATCGCCGGTGCGGTTGTCGGCGACTCTTAAAAACAAGAATCTCTCGTCAACTGCAGCCTCGTTGACGGTGACCCCATCGACGGACCCGAAGCCTATGTCCACGGACCTGTGTCGACAATTTTCATCGACGTCAAGGTTGTCGACGTAAGAGCCGTCAACCTAGACACTGTCGACCAAGACACCTTCGTCGACAAACTCGTCGACGGTTTGTTTGACATCATCGTCGTTGGCTCTGTCGACGGTTCTTTCGCCGATGATTTTGCCCGTAACTGAGGATATTGGATCCGATTCTACGTCGACGAAGATGCAAATTGCCGAGGACACTGTTTTCTCATCTACAGTTTCCCAGCCCAAATGAAGAGCTTCACAAGAAATAATTCTGCTTATCCACACTTTTCCTAGTAAGGTTTCTCCCAGTCCCCCAGGAGAAATATTTGATTGAGGATGACGAGGAGGCAGATTCGGATGAGGATGAGGAGGGCATGTTTAGTGTGGCTCACAGACCTTCGGATAAAATGCCAGGAGGATGATGATGAGTATGTTTACTACCCTCAGGACCCCAACCAAGATAGACAGAGGGAACAAATCATTCAAATGCCTGTTACCCTAGTATCAAATCTGCAGTATATGGTGGAAGATTACTACTGCAGATTCCCTCCATCAGAACCAGCTACTTCAGTCCCTCAAACTCCTATTGCTCAGCCATCTGTGATAATAAGATCTCTTCCTCCTTTTTCTTCACTGCCTGCAGCACCACAACCGCAGGGTCAAGAGCATCACACTACTGATGATGAAAGAGAGGAAGGAGAACTGGATGAGGTATCACTGCCTAACGAATGGGACGATTATCAGATACAGACACTGTCTCCTTCAACCCCACCTCCTGTGGATTCGCCACCTGAAGACATAGGGGGTTTTCATACCCTTATGGAAAGAGCTGCAAAGAGATTTCAGCTTCCCATGGTCACTAAACAAGCTGATTGTTTCCTCTACGATTTTAAGAAGCAGACTAAAAGACAGGTTTGTTAAATCCCCAGAGTGGATGTTATATGGGAGAAAGGCCTGAAGGTAATGAGAACACCAGCTTCAATTCCAGCAGTCTAACCTAAGTTGGAAAAGAAATATAAGGCGCCTGACAACTCGCCTGCCTGCCTTATAGGACAACCAAAGCCGGATTCGGTGATTTCCCAGGCGGCTCGATGTCGTGCCAGAAAACCTGCTTCACCCGGGTCCGCCCCTCCTGATAGAGACGGAAGACGTCGTGACTCCATTGGCAAGAAATTCTCTACTATGGCAGCAGCCACGGTTAGAGTGGCAAACTCTCTTGCCTTTCTGGGTAGATACGACCACCAAATGTGGTCAGACATTTTGCCATTCATTGATATGTTGCCTGAGGACTCGAAGGCAGAAGCAAAGAAAATTCTTCGGGAAGGGAGAGGATCTCGGCGGAGATTGACTGTGCTGTAGACGTTTCGTTGACAGGTTTCCGTCAGTTGGCTGGGGCGGCGGTACTAAGACGACAGGGATGGTTGAGAGCTACCTCTTTCTGCCAGAAAGTACAAACTAAAATCATTGATATGCCTTATGATGGCGAATCCCTGTTTGGCTAACACATTTATGAAGCGCTATGAGCGATTAAGAAAGATACAGATACCGCGAAGGCGCTATGCACCCTGCAGTTTAAGAGGCAACTTATTCGTGGAGCTAGAGGCCGCGGTTTGTCTTCCTTTTGGGGAGGTTATCACCAGTACAAACAGTTCCAACCATATGAGGAACAATCCCAATATACATCAACACAACAGCACCAGCAGTTGTACAAGCAACCTCCTGCCGCTTCCTACAAGCACTATAGAGGAAAGACAGCCTTCAGAGGCAGAGATGTCACCAAGAAACAGTGACGAACGCCCGGTGTCATCCACAATTCCCACCAGTTCTTGTGAGATTGGTGGAAAGATTTCCTGTTTCCTCCCCAAATGGTCTACGATAACAGACAGATGGGTCCTAAATATAGTTTCCAATGGTCACACTTTGGAATTCCAACAGATCCCTCCAAATTGATGTCCCCCACCCGAGGTCCTTCACTTTCTCATCTAACGGAATTACTCTCTCAGATAAACGTCATGTTGCACAAGGGAGCAATCGGAGTGGTACCAAGTGCACAGCGAGGGACGGTATTTTATTCAATATTTTTCCTCATAAGAAAGAAATCAGGAGAATGGCGCCCCATCTTAGACTTACGTTGCCTCAACCAATTCCTGAAAAACAGACTTTTTGTATGTTCTCTCTTCAGGAGATGCTTCAATTAGTGAATCAAGGAGATCACATGACTACCTTAGATCTTCAGGACGCATATTTCCATATCCCCATTCACCCCAAACACAGGAAATTCTTACGCTTCAGAGTGGCTAGCATGGACTATCCGTTCCGGGTTCTCCCTTTTGGCCTTCGTTCGGCACCTCGAGTGTTCACCAAGGTTCTGGCACCGGTGGCGGCCAATCTATGACAAGCAGGGATTCAGATTTTCTCTTACCTGGACGATTGTCTCATAGAAGCAAAATCCTTTACAGTGGCTAGCAGTCATACTCGGGACTCCCTGTCAATCAATCAATCAGGGGTTTGTTAAAGCGCAACTACTCACCCGTAAGGGTCTCAAGGAGCTAGGGGTGGGGGGAGTGCAGGTTCCATTCCATCAAGGAAGGGGGTCTGTCGAAGAGCCAGGTTTTGAGGTTTCTTGCGAAGATGGGGAGCGATGTTGTCTGTCTGAGGTGGAGCGGAAGGACGTTCCATGCTTTGGCCGCGAGGAAGGAGAAGGAGCGGACTCCTGATCTGGTCTTTCTGGTGCGGGGGACCACGGTGTAGGAGAGCTGGGCTGATCGTAGGGTCCTTTGGGGTGCGTGGAATTTGAGTCTGCTGTTCAGGTATGCTGGTCCGGTGCCGTGGAGGGCCTTGTGTGCGTGGGTGAGCATCTTGAAGGTGATTCTCGCCTCAACGGGGAGCCAGTGGAGTGTGCGCAGGTGCTGGGAGATGTGGCAGTGTTTTGGCAGGTTGAGGACCAGTCTCTGTCCCTTTTCCAGTCCTTGGGGCTGTCCATTAATGTTCCAAAGTCTCAACGTTCCAAAGTCTCAGCTAATCCCCTCGAGGGTCAGAACGTTTTTGGGGGCAACTATAGACACTCAACAGGCAACAGCCTTTACCTCACTGGAAAGGCAGGAAAAGATTCGCAGGCTGGCAGCTCTACTCCTCGTAAAAAAGTTCATTTCAATACGGAAGTACAAATCGCTTCTGGGAATGCTGTCCTCCTGCATTCCCCTCATTCCCAACGGCCGCTTGCGGATGAGACCCTTGCAAAAAGAACTAGACAGTCAGTGGTTACAAATCTCAGGGTCCTTCGAGGATATCATCCAAATAACACCACAGATGAAAGATGCGCTTCAATGGTGGACTCGCATCCCGAACATAGCCACAGGCCAGTCGTTCTTAATAGACTCTCCACGATACGTAATTTCAACCGACGTCTCCCTCGAAGGTTGGGGAGCACATCTGGAGGGTTTAACAGTCAAGGGCAAATGGGACACCCAACAACGCTCCTTACACATCAATCTGTTAGAACTCAAAGCTATTTTCCTGGCTCAGAAGGCTTTTCTTTCAAAAATCACAGGAGCATCAGTTTTAATCTGGACAGACAATACTACAAGTATGCACTGTCTAAACAAACAAGGCGGAACAAGATCAACTACACTATCTCTACAAGCCCAACAAATTTGGGATTGGGCAATTCAGCACCAGATAATCTTCACAGCAGAACATGTTCCAGGAATGGCCAATATCCTTGCAGATTCCCTGAGCAGGTCAATCTCTGCCAGCCACGAGTGGGAACTGCACCAACCAACGTTGGATCGCCTCTTTCAATCATGGGGCAAACCGAATTTAAACCTATTTGCGACAAATCAATACCGCAAATGGCGATTCTTCGCCAGCTGGCTACCCCTACAAGGATCGTGTGGGAATGCGTTTTTGATCAAATGGTCAAAGATATATGCTTGCGCTTTTCCTCTGATTCCTTTAATTCCAAGGGTGCTCCGGGAGATGAGGAAGGAACCTTGCCCGAATACTGCTCATAGCACCCAGGTGGCCTCGCCAGTTCTGGTTCACGGAGCTCCTCTTTCTCTCGGAGTGCAAACCCATTCTGTTATGTCAGATACCGAACCTGTTGACGATGAATCATGGTCAGGTCCATCATCCAGACCCAACATCTCTTCGATTGTCGGATTGGCTCCTGAACACTATGAGTTTGCCGGTCTAAACATCCCTGCCGATTGTCAGGAGGTCCTTGCGAATGCTAGAGCTCAGTCCACTTTACAAGCTCAAATGGAAAAGATTCTGTCATTGGTGTTCAAGCTCAGAGGTATATCCTATTCAGTCGCCACCAGAGCAGCTACTATCTTTTTTCCTACAGCTGGCTAAGTCCGGTCTCTTCCATTTGTCCATTAAGGTTTTCCTTCCCACAATATCCAGATTTCGGCGGCATAATGGATCACAGTCACTTTGTTCGTCAAAATTATGAAACAATTTCTAAAATGCTTGTTTAGGATGTTCCCACAAATAAGGCGGCCACCTCCGCCTTGGCATCTCAACATTGTGCTGGCGCAACTTATGAAAGGACTATTTGAGCCCATTCATAGAGCGAACCTCAAATATATCACATGGAAAACATCCCTTCTGCTGGCTCTTACGTCAGCTAGACAAGTAAGCGACATACAAGCTTTCACTATTCATCACCCTTTCCTTCAGTTTACAAGGTACTCTATTATACTTCATACCAATCCTACTTTCATCCCTAAGGTCCCATCGGATTTTCATTTAAATGAACCAGTCATATTAAAGACCTTTTTCCCAAATCCGCAAACATCAGTGGAAAGATCATTACACTCCTTGGATCTCAAAAGATGTATAAATTCTATTTGCAGAAGACCGCCAGCATCCGCAAAACTGACCAGCTGTTTGTGGCATATGGGAATGTCAGGATGGGATAACCTGTTACTAAACAGACTATAGAGTGTTGGATATCAGCAGCTATATAGTTATGCCATCAACAAGCAGGCAAACCACTGTCTTCGACAGCGAAAGCTCACTCTACGAGAGCTGTTTCCTCTTCGACAGCCCTCTTTGCCGGTGTGCCTATACAACAGATTTGCAGAGCAGCAACCTGGTCCAGCAGGCACACGTTTATACGGCATTACTGTTTGGAAGCCACAAGCAATGCTGACACAGCTGTAGGACAAGCGGTTCTCCGTAATCTTTTTCAGTAAGGTGAGCCTCTCTCCTTTCCACCTTCCTATATGGTTTGACAATTCCTTTTATTTTGTTTACAACTAAATTAGGGTTGTTTTTTTGTATACACTGTTATATACACTTTTATATTTAAATACATATGTGCATGTAAATGTCTATATAGGTGTGTATATATATATGTGTGTGTATTTGTGATTCATTTTACTACGTACATGGTTACGTATGTTTTTTCTGCATGCCATATATCAGCATACATGCCTATAATATTACTGCTATCTATTGAGATTCAAGCATGTGAATCTATGAAATATACCCCAATACTGGAGAAGAAAATAAGTTACTTACCTGTAAACTGTGGTTCTCCAGTTTTGGTATCTTTCATAGATTCACATGCGACCCACCCTCCTCCCCATACAGGCTCCCCGTGTTACTTTTATACACTTAAACTTCACTTGTGCCCGAAAATCTGAGAGCCTTTAGCCTCTGTGGAGAGGGTTCTAGAGGGTGCTGTCGCCTGATTGGCTGGAATTTGGAACATTCCTAATGACTAGGACGAGATGTTAAAGTGAATGTTTTTTTTCTCCATTAACTTCAATGTTAAAGTTATTACTTACTGCTTTTAATGTACCGTGGGACTCCCACTTCGACGACGGGGAATGATTCAAGCATGTGAATCTGTGAAAGATACCAATACTGGAGAACCACAGTTTACAGGTAAGTCACTTTTTTTCTTCCAAGACCTTCGACACCACAGCGAATCCAAGAGTTTTGTGAAGCCATGCCATGTCTCTCAGCATGCTACAGGCTTCCTCTGCTGTGCCTTCGGGTCCCAAGAAGCCACAAAGGCTATTTGGTGGATACTGTAATGGATGATTCTTCACCGAAATTCCTGCCTCCCTGTTCTGTAAACTGGACTTTTTTCCATTTAAAACCGTCCTACCCCTTGTGATTCTCCACACTCGTGGCAAAAGAAACCTCAGTAGTAAGTGCATTTAGGCCTCCCTGGAATCCTTTGTGTATTCTTGACAGGCATACTTTTACACTCAAAAATATCTTTTACACTCAAAAATATCTTTGTGATTATGACCCACTGTTTGTTATAATCTTGCATTTCTCACTGCTATTTGAACATTGTTCAACCTTTGCACTGCTGTGTTTTACAGGTGTGTTGAACTTATTGTCGTTGAGCAGATGAATAAGTATCGGGCTCGACTTAAAGATATCAGCAGCTTGGAGTTTGCAGAGAACAAAGCAAAGAGTCGTTTATCTCTGATCCACAGGTCCATGGTAAGATGCATAGATTTCGGAAATGGGCTATGGAGACAAGCAGGAAAAGTACATTTAAGAAGAGAATATTTAAGTGAACTTGCTAGACGATTGAGGAGAAATTAAATTATTAAAGTATCAAAGAAGCCTAGGATGGATAAAAAGGTTGTGCACAAAAGGATTCAGGGAGGAAAGGAATGGAGATAGAGCACAGAAGGAAGGACAGAAGCATTAAATACATACATGTCCCAGAGGGAATATATATACATTTTTTGGTGCAATCAGGAAGGACCTGTGTATTATAGTGACTGGTAAAAGATTAAGCAATGCATTGGAGTAGGGTGATATAAATAATTTGGAGACACTTGCTAGAAGCAGAATGATAGCTTGACTTCAGGAAAAATAATGTATTGGAGAGGAATTTCAATCTGCTATATTCACTAGTTTGAGAAAGAGAAATAATATCTGTGGCGTATATGTGAGTCATAACAATAAAAATGCAGTATGATAGATGCGGGTGCAGGGCATTCCCAAAGCCAGCATCTTGCACCCAAGCGCCTGTGGGCTCTGTGGCTCTTGAGACTGGACAAATGGCATGGCCCAAGGTTAGGACCAGATGTGTAATTGGTTCTGTGGGTGGGGGTCCTGCATGCAGGGTTTGATTAAAGGCCAGTCCCAAAGCCCAGTTTGTCAGTTGTCAGCAGACATTGACTACAAAGCGGGGCTCACCAATCCAAATAGCTGCAGTTCACTGGACATGCCCAGTGTATTTTGAGTGCAGGGTTTGACATTTAGTCCCGTCAGTCACCTGGCAGACATCCCACTGGGGAAGGACATACACCATATTCAATGATCTCTGGATGTAGGGCCTCACCTATGAACATGTGCCACTCTTTATTACCTGCCTCACCACTTCACACCATGGGTCTTCCTTAGTCCATCCAATGATAATATCCCACCTTAACTATTACAACCGGGTCTTCCTAACTGAAATTGCTCTCACAACATTACAGAATCAAGAGGATTTTTTCCACTGGCACCTTATAAAGGATAGAACCTCAGATCACTCTACCTGGCCCCTTAAAGTATTGCAGCGGACTCTTCCGTTTGATCATGCCTACTAGTCAATCATATAGTGTTAGTTGTCTTTTTTTAATGTGTTGTGCCTGGATAAAAAGAGATAAAAGGAGGTATAAACAATTTATGGAACAATCCCTGCACAACCATCTATGGCAAAATAAGGCATAGTTAAGATTTCTTGTTTTCATTTAAAACTGATTATAACCTGTAAAATATCACCATTGGGAATAATTGCTGAGTTACAGCTGTGGGCTGCTTTTTTGGGCAGCCTGGGGGCTGTCTGTGCTGTTAGGATTCCGCCAGCGGCCCAGTGGGTGCCTGAGTGGCCTTTCTACAGGCAGATGGGCGGAGGTATCACTCCCTTTCTCTCGCTGGGCCGGCCCATTAATGTATGCTGATTGAGAGGCGCAGGGGGCCTGAGCAGAAGTGGTCTCACCTGCATTCATGTGTGGCTCAGCAGTGTGAACTAATGTGCATTTTTTTTTTAAATCTAAGTGGAGTTAATACAACATGCCACCCACCCCTTTTCTTTTCATAAAACTTTGCTGAAGCAGTGTTTTGCGGAAAGGCAATACGCAAATGCGGGCCACTTTTTTTGGTGTGCCTGGGCCGATTTTGTTTATCCCAATCCAACCCTGAATGTACCCTAGCACCCAAAATGGATCCAAGGATGCATTTGGCACTAGGAAAATAGCACTAAATGTAACAGAACACGAACGGAAGCAGTCATTCTTGCTCGCTAAGTTAATTGTTCTTATGCTCCTGTGGTAGGGTTTTGTGCCAAATTACTCCTAACTACGGGAACATGCGCAATCACTGAATTTTTGATATTTTCAAGTCAAAAGAGTAATGCAGTAACTCCTGCGTAATTACAGTTTCTCCCAGGCCTATTTAGTATACCTTTGTGAGGATGCACAAGGTTCCTGGACCCTCAGAACTTAAAGTAGCACTCCTGTTTTGGGAGCATGGCTTACCTCATATGGCTTTCAGTGTTCGCTGCACATTGATGTGTAATGGCTAGTTTGTTTGCAGCTGAATTCTGAGTATGGTCTCAGTCAAAGTTAAGCTTTACCACCATAATGTCATCCTCTTTCACTGAGTGCGATGGAGATTTGCTTTCTGAAAGTCCAAGTATCAGGATTGTGTCATAAAGAAAACTTTACATGCAATTGCGTCTTGAATCAGTGTCCTTCCATAAAGTGATTCTCCCGAGATTCTTGTTCTTAGTTTTAAATCAAGATGATGTGACAAACATGTCTATAGGAGGCACATCCCTCCCTCCCCTTACAAAGGATGAGAGCGCATATACTGGGCCGATTCAGTGCTCATGCACAGGTATTTCTGAAACTGCACTGCTTACATTACATACATTAACTCAGAAAATATACTAGTTAATTTTTGAGCTACACATAGTACAGTTCAGAAATATGAAACAGCATCAATTGCTCTGTGCCTTCTAGTATGTGCTCCAGACAGTGCAATTTTCGAGAAAACAAGTGCATGGGCCTGTTCTGAGCCTGCTCCTGAGGTACAGTAAGTTCATGATTCAGCCCCCGAATTTGCCAACTCCTCACTGCACTTGAGACTCCCCGGTCCACCGCAGCTTCTATAGCTGATTGTGTGGAGGGAGAAACTCACGCCGAACACCCTCACTTCCGGGTGGCCACTAGGCGACGGCCATCTTGGAAGTCGGCAGTCTAGTCCGCACGCGAAGCACTGCCCGAGGCTACACTTAAACTCGGGATGGCGCCGACGTGCAGATGATCAGGCACAGGCAGCCACGAACACAAGCACGCGCTGGGCTGAGTGAAATTGTCCGCGTTGTTCTTAACTGTTTTAACTGCCACTGATTTGTTATATTCTGCTGCTAGCGCACTTTGCACAGCGCGACCTCGCGCACTTTTTAAACTTTTTAAATATTTTAATCTGATGTTACATACCTGAATTTGCCAACTCCTCACTGCACTTGAGACTCCCCGGTCCACAGCAGCTTCTATAGCTGATTGTGTGGAGGGAGAAACTCACGCTGAACACCCTCACTTCCGGGTGGCCACTAGGCGACGGCCATCTTGGAAGTCGGCAGTCTAGTCCTCACGCGAAGCACTGCCCGAGGCTACACTTAAACTCGGGATGGCGCTGACGCGCAGCGGACGCAGGCGCGCCTAAGGCAAGTCCGCGCCCATCCGGGACCAGGGGTCAGGAACCCTGCCCAAACCACCATTTTTAAAAACAAAAACCTATTAGATACACTAACATAGAGCTTTTGGCTTTGAACACAGTAGCTCTTCCACCCTGTATGCACTCATTGAGAGCAGAGCTGCCCTTGAGCTGTTTGGTCTGTGGGTTCACAGCAAAGACCAGGGTGACTACTGGACAGGAATTAGAAAATAGGACGGATCACCGCAAATTTTGGAAGATGGGACTAATTAACTGTAGATCCCTCCCAAAGCACGCAGTAGAGATTAGACTTTTAATAGAGGAGGAAGAATTGGAGGCCTTGTTTCTAACTGAAACCTGGCTCCGAGAAAGCTCAACCCCAGAGATTATAGAGGCCCTTCCCCAGGGCTTTGAAATTTTCCGCCTGGATAGAGCCAGAACTATAGGAGGGGGCATTGCAATCATTTGTAAAACACAGTTAGCGTGTGCCATCACCCCTCTCAACATCGCCAAATGCGAGGCCTTCGCCTTCAGACTTTCCTTCACTCCGTCGTGTTCCTTTTCAGCTGACTTATCTACAGACCCCCAGGCACCTGCACACAGTTCTTAGAAGCCGCCCCTGCCATGCTGGCGAGCTTGCTAATAGGGAAAAGCGCCCTCACAGTGCTAGGCGACTTTAATATCCATTTGGATGACCCCAATGACCCGTCGGCAAGGAGATGCCTAGCTGACCTGGATGCCCTACAGCTCTCACAACTGGTTCCTTCCGCCACTCATGAAAAAGGCCATATCCTAGACCCCATTTTTTCAAACGACCCCAGACTGGAGGTGTTAGCTCTCAAGCGGATGCCTTGGACAGATCATTCTATGATCCTGCTGCGCCTCCTTAAACCTCACATAGGTGACCATAAAAAAGAACTGTAAAAAAAAGTGGGGCGCAAATGGCCTAAGAAAGTCCCCGAGGCTTGGATCACAGATCTTGAGTCCTCCGCTCCACCAGACACTAAAGACCTGGAAGAAGCCCATAACAACTGGCTAACCTGGATAAATGGTTCCATAGATCGGAACTTCAGGAAGCCAGGTCCACTGATGCAAAAAGAAAACGAATAGATCGTCCTGGTTTGGCCCAACGCTGGTCGCTCAAAAGAAGAGCTGTAAAAGGCTAGAACGTAACTGGAGGAAATCCTATGACCCAGAGCTCAAAATAGCCTATAAACTAGCCATACAGCTCTACCACAAGAGCATCAGGAAAGCGCAAGCAGCCTTCTTTGAAGGAAAAATAGCAAAGTCTTCCAACTCCTCTAAGGAGCTCTTTAAAATTGTCAAATCCCTTACCACAATTGACCCTGAACAAACAGCTCCCAACACTCCAAAGGAAGATGCAATGGGCTAGCCTCATTTTTCAAGAGTAAAGTGGAAAATATCTATAAATCCCTCCACCCTAAATCCACCATGAAAATAGATACCCCAGAGGACCCCAACAGCACTATAAACTCCCCAAGGAAGAGAGAACAAGCAGGACCTCCCCACCCCACTGCCCTTGCCCCCCTGTCCTTCCCGAAAATGAGAGAAGAACTATTGGGCTCCCTATTACAGAATATTAAATCCGGCTCTCCTCTAGACCCGGCTCCACCCCATATTCTTACCCAGGGTGGGAAAGCTGTTCTTAGTCAACTTTCCAATCTAATCACTCTTTCCTTCGAAAATGGCAAGGTACCCAAAGAGTGGAAACACGCCATCATCAAACCCCTGCTAAAGAAACCACAACTGGACCCTGCAGTTTTGGCCAACTATCGCCCAATATCCCTGTTGCCTATTCTAGGCAAGATCGCAGAGAAACATGCGAACAGCACGATCTCTCGTTTCCTGGAAGACAACAGCATCATACACCAGACCCAGATGGGATTCCGACCAAAACACAGCACGGAGTCAGCACTGCTTGTGGTCACTGAAAAACTCAAACACATCTTAGACCAAGGGAGAGCTGCTGCGCTTGTATTATTGGATTTAAGCGCGGCGTTCGATACGGTAGACCACACAGTGCTGAGCCAAAGGCTTGAGGATGTCGGAATTAGTGGAACAGCTAACCAATGGGTGGCTTCATTCCTGAGTGGGAGATCCTTCCAATGCATGGAGGCCGGGTTCATGTCAGACTCCCTCTCAGCTCCATGGGGAGTCCCTCAGGGATCCTCCCAAAAGTCCTACACTCTTTAACATATATCTTAGCCCCTTGGTCCACATAATACAGGAATTTGGCCTATCCATCGTGTCATATGCGGATGACACACAACTAGTGGTCTCAATCTCAGATTCCCTTAATCGGACCATAGACAACTTGTCCCTTGCCTGGAAAAAATCGGATCCTGTATGGCGGATTGTAGCCTCAAATTGAATGGGGTCAAAACCGAGCTAATGATCTTGGGCAGCAACTTCAGCTCTCGCTCGGAGATTCCCTGGCCAGCTAATTGGGGGTCCCCCACCCCTCCTAAAGCAGCCATAAAAAACTTAGGTATGTGGCTGGACCAGAACCTGACGATGGAGGTCCAGGCCAAAAAACTATCAAGTACCTGCTTTGGGATACTTCGTATGATTAGAAAAATAATGTCCCTGCTCCCAGAAGAGTCGAGGAAGACTGTAGTGCAGGCCTTGGTGGTATTGAGGCTTGACTATGGCAATTCTCTCTATCTGGGCTCTCCTAAATACGTTACGAACAGACTGCAAGTCGTACAGAATGCAGCTGCACGACTGCTGTTGCACATACCCAGACACCATTCAGTCAGATCCTCCTTGAGGGAGCTTCATTGGCTTCCGGTCCAAGCCAGCATTAAATTTAAGTCCATAAGCCTGGCTCACCGAGCCATGTATGGGAGAGGCCCCTCCCTGATCCAAAAGTTGTTGTCTCACCATTTACCCCGTCGCCACCTTAGGTCAAGCTCTAACTTTCTGATGAATCCTACCAGATTCAAGAGAGCCAGGTGGGGCGGAAGGTCATTCACTCACCTGGTACCCAAATTGTGGAACAGTATGGATCCAGAACTCCGACTAATTGAAAACGAAGTTTCCTTCAAAAAAAGACTCAAAACATGGCTCTTCCCCTAAACTCATGCGCTAACATCTGCCTGTCCTGTTTCACCTCAGCGCTGAGATGCCCAAGGGTAGTCACGTGCTTTACAAATCCCCTAAACCCGTATCAATTCCTACTACCAAAATTTAACTTAGAACTTATGGTGCGAACGCAAGGCCTGCCACTTGGAAACTTCAGCCATACAAACCACTGTGGTTGCATTTAATGGAAACTTTTGAGCTATGTTCGTTCTTTCAACTAAGAGGTAAAATACATTGGAACAGTGTACGCTGCACATAACACAAAGATAAAGTGTCCTGTCCAATTCTCAGTCATGCCAGGCGAGTGCATAGCCCCTTCACTGCTTTCAAATAAAGTCCCAAATGCTTGGCAATAATCAATACTTAGCAGTCCTCACACCAGCTTTCAGATAAAGGCATGGTCTAACAATGTAAAACAAAATGCATTCACGGTGTGAAATGCACAGGCAAGTAATCCAAGTCATGCTGCAGGTCATTAGGTTTATTTACAATCTTGGCTGCTGCTTTATACAACAGCACGATTTACTGTCACCAAGGAATCTATCATTAAGAGAATGCATATTAGTTCCTTAGCAGGCTTCTCTCCTATGACCAGGAACAGCAGGTATAATCTCATCAGACAGTAATATTTCATTTATAACCCTGTCCCCACTTAATTTGAGTTAAAGAACAGGGCAGTGTGGCAGAGGCCAACAATTGCAGAGCACCAAGCACCACATGCCGTATACCTCATGTCCTAGGTAGAAAATCGTTGACATTTATCTGAAGAGTAGAATACCAGGAGTGGTAAATGCGCACCATTAACTTTTTATCCACTGTACTTAAACCTTAATGAGGTGCAATGCACATCTTTTACATGGGGTGGGACTGACTGCTTCAAAGAAGAGTTTTAACTGCTGGGAAATAATGAATCTTTACTTTAAAGAACAAATTCAAGGGAAGGGTACAAAGAAGCAAGTTAGTAGTAGGATAGAAGGATGAACGAATTGACAGGAATTAACGGCAGAAGGTAAATATAATTAAAGCTAATTTTTTATAAGCACTCGAAAAACACCAGCCTTGTGACTTTTTTACAGAGCAAAAAAAGGAAAAAACACAAATAAACACGGATTTGTATAATTTTGGAGAACAAAGGAAAACACTGGAATTTACAGTGAATAGAAAGTTAATGATGCTGACCTCCCATTCCCCCTTAGAGCGCTCGTGGCTTTCAAGGCATTTGGGTGCTTTTTAAAACAAGCATTTGCAATGCAATAGGTCTCGCAATTGCGAGATTTTGAGCTGTTAGCATTGTAAATGACAATGCCTTTTATTTGTGTTATAAAAAAAAAACCTGCAATCATAAAAGGCATTGTCATTTACAATACCAATATGTCAAAGTTTCTAAAATGCTAGACCTATTGGATTGCAAATGCTTGTTCTTTACAAGCGCCCGAGGTGTGCTTTCACGTGAATAGAGGCCACGCCCCTTTCTTTAGACGAGCTGTTGCTAAAGAAATGTCCGCGGCCGCTATTAAAGTGAATGCGCGGTATGGGGCGCTTTTACCAAAAAAAGCATTTGTTTGTCAAGTTGACAAATAAATGCTTTTCTTTGTAAAAGAGCCCCGTGAAAGCGCGCATGGCGCGCTGAATGTTGCAGGAAAGCATGTAGTGCCTGCAGTATGAGAACCCATTAAAGAAAATAGTGCTTACCGAGTAAATAAGTCGTACCATGTAACAACCGAAATAAAAAGGGCTTGTCCTCATGGGAGGTTACAAATGAAGACAAGGCAGTACTAAGGAGGGACTAACAAGCCTATTAACGACTCAGAAGCCAGCATTTACATAGGACAGTAACACAAACCAATGACAAATATGGGTGGAAAGTGCGCGGGGCTTCAAGTCCATACTCCAATACAGCATGGCTCGCAGAGCAGCGCATGCGCTGCCCAGGCTCAACCTAAAAACCATAAATACAGGAAATAAGGAAATAATATAAATAAATCGTATGTTGCCTTCTCTTGTGAACCTCTACCACTTACTGATATAAATGTAAAAGCATTATATTGATGCTTTCACATTTACCTGAACTACTTACTTAGTTCTGCCACACCCAGATTGAAGTTCCTAACCTATGTAGAAATGGTAACTGTGCTGCAGGTGGTTGTTGTCAGTGTTGATACGGATTCTAAGGCTATATCATTGTCACTGGTGGAGTGAGAGAGTGCGTTCTGGTAACATTAGCAAATGTATGGACTATCCATCTTTTAGTGGTCTGTTTACTATGAGTAAAACCTGCACAGTAATATCCGTGGTTTATAAAGAGCTGTTTTGACTTTCCCTTTCAAAGAGGTGAAGATATTTTCTGCTGGAATAGAATAATTGAGAAAAAAGAAGGAAGTAAAATTGTCTGTTTCTGTAACCCAAGATAACTTTGGAATTAAAGGGAAGGAGAATCCTGAGAGTAACCTTATGATGGTCGAAAAGTGTATAGTTTGTACAGGACCTGGTTCTTACTATCCCTCTTGGCTAATGTAATAGTCTCCAAGAATGTATCCTTCCAAGTTAGGTGTTAAAAGGTCTGACTTGTTCATACGTTCAAATGGATGACCCATCAATTTGGTACAGGTTGTGTTATGTTCCCAAAGATAAGCTGGCCTCGGTACTGGGGAATGGGACCTTTGGAGTACTCCAATTAGATCTTTCAAAAGCTCATTAATCATTGCAAAGCTGGTAAGTGATGTTCGAGAAAGCTATTTACTGTATGCATTAATGACATCTAAATGTACTTTCAATGAGAAAGATTTGAAACCAGGTTTAATTAACTAAAGAACAGAAAGTACTAATGCTTCTTTCTGGTATGTACATGGGTCACCGTTCTTGATCAGATATACTATGCTGTGCCTCTTCCTTTGAAAGAATAAAGAAAATGTATTTTATTGAAGCTCTTTTGACTTCCTTGAACAGGTCCATGCGTTTTGCGGAAACACTCAGATAGCCATACTTATTTGTGTTTATGGAGCCAAACTTTAAGTGGAGATATTGAGTGCTCATGAGCTCAATAAATGTATCGGTACTGGAAAACTGTTACTCATTTTCCCTTCACTATAGTGATTTTCCTGTAGAACCTGTAAACTGACCTCTCCCACAGGATAGCTCAGTGCAGGGGGAATACAAGCTGTACCAAAGTGGCAAAGTAGAGTAAGAAGCGAAAGCTTTTCTTTATCAAGGCGATATGCTCATTCAAAAGAATACTGCCGTGCCAGAGGTCGCCATATATGACGTTAAGTAATTAACCCTAGGTTTTTCTGGATTTGATACTTTTGAAATATAGTCTCGCAGAGAGCAGTGGCATAACAAGCCTCTCTGCTGCAGCACTCATGGAGCAGAGGTAGTTGGATCACCTCAGAAGTCCCATTACACATTATCTTTCTAGTAGGCGCACTATTAGGAGCATTAATAAAGTGAAGAGGGGGATGTGCATTGGATACATTTCTCACTCTATGCTCTTCCTCTTTCACAAATGGTTATAATTTGCCTATATGGACAGCTTGGACCAGAAAATAACTCGTCTGGCTTAAAAGATTACAGCCAGTACAGGACAAAATAATAATATGGTGCTCTTTTTTCTCATATTGTGTATTTCTTGTATTGTCTTAGTTATTACATTTTGTACTTTTCTTGTGCTGTGCTCTAAATCCAGTTAGCTGCCCTCTATAAATAGTTTTATTCTACTTTAACATGACCTGAGCTTAACGTTCTTAGGAGTTGCTTCAACTGAGATCTCCCCAATAACTGGTGCCTACAATAATTTCTCATTTTTGTTGCCTAAAGGAAATTTTCATTATGCTCTACTTCTTCAAAAGACGATGAATAAATCCGCTCCCTGAAATATCTATATCTGCATTGCTTGCGCCCTGATTTGTGATGTTGTGCTATTTTCTGTCTTTGTCTTGGCTGCATATTGGGGCATCTGCCTGTAGTCTATATCTGATAGAGACGTCTAGCCACAGATTTTGTACCTTAGAATTATCCCCATGCGTCAGACTGGATCTGGAAACTTTTCGTGAGCTGTTCTCCTTGGCGCCGGTAGGTGGCGTTGTACAGCTCCATGTAGCATCGTCGGCATCGTCTCTGCCAGAAGTTATGTGCTAACCCCAGTTCTTTTCTTTCCACGCCAATCAGCACCGATTCAGAGAGAGCTACCCCCCAATCAATTTTTGACTGACCTTTTTTCGACTTTGTGGACGTTTTTGGGAGATTTTTCTCCTGGTGTGGCAGGATGTCCACAAAGGAGGCCTGCACCAAGCCCTGCTGTGCTTGTTATCCGCAGATGTCGGTGACTGACCCGCTGGTGCCTCGAGAGCAACCTCAACGCGACAACCTGGGTGGACTGCTGCGCCATGCACCCCAAGGCCTTGAGGGAGTGCTCCCACAAGCTCCTTGCCACTCGACGTGCGATACCGTGATGGTCCCGGGATCGATTGCAGAGTCCAAGATCCTCGTGGCACTCCAGGTCGTCAGGTAAGTCCCACAATGCAAGAAGAGTAAGAAGTCGCAGAGGTCTTCGATTTTGCCCTGTCGAAGTCATCTGATGAGACAAGGGAACATCGCCATTTAAGGCCTGGCTCCGCGGTTGAGCCTGCGCCTGGGTTGGCTCCACGCCGCCCCGAGTTTCCGAGATCCTGGAGAGAACCCCGTCCGACTCAGTGAGTTCTATGAGGCCATGCACCTCCTATTTGGGCAGCCCGCTGGCGTGCCTTTGGGCCACGTGGGTTCGGGAGGGGCCCCCACTGGTTCTCTGCCGGCGGCTCCGCCCTTGCTTCAGTCAGACCCTTTGGATCCACAGATGGATCCAGACCGGCGCCGGTCACACCACCTCAAATTCCCCGGTGCCGGTGCTAATTCCAGTGCTCATGGCAGCGCCATTCCCATTCTCATCCCCGACACAGTGCCGGAGGGGTGTTTTCCGTCGCCAGGTCGGAACCCGAGCACTATTCTTATGAGCTGGGACTTGGAGAGGATTGTGAGGGATCGCTGGGCCCTGAAGAATACCAGCCCCTAGACCTCAACATGGACTGGTGTGAGGAATTAGCGGACGCCGGCAGACTGGACCTCTCTCCCTCTACCATGGCTATGGAATAGGGAGATTTTTTTTGTTGCTGTGGTTGTGGGAATGGGGGCCGCTGGACCTTAGCCTACCCTCAGTGGTAGTCAAGACTAACGTCTTGACGGACGTGCTTCAGTCGGGAGTGACCCCCTCAGAACCACTTCTCCTATTCAGTGAAGCCCTCATGGACATCCTGCTGGAGACTTGGTCCAAACCCTGCCCAGGGGCTCGTGTGAACAGGACAATTGCCCACCGCCACAGCGGAGCCCAATTTCCTCATGCAACACCCTACCCCAGAGAGCTTCGAATTAAGGTGGCTTGGTGGTCCAAGTTTCCTCCTCCCGTGTAAATCCTGGCACATTCCCAACCACCCCACTGGATAGGGAATTCAAGAGGCTGGACGCCTTAGGAAAGAAAATGTTTTCCACCAGCCTGGCAATGCGGTCTGTGAACACTGCGTGCCTTTTGGGCTATTACTCCCATTCCTTGTGAGATTCAGTTGCCCAGGTACCTCCTGTTGTTCCAGAGGAGGCTCGGGCCATACTCTCTCAAGCTATGGCTGATGGAAGAGATGCAGCTAAGTTTACAATTCAATGTGGACTCAACACGACTGACTCGCTGGGCGGAGCGGTTTCTTCTTCTTCAGTGGCCTTACGGCTCCACGCCTGGCTGAGAACAACTGGCTTTTCCAGGGAGTACCAAGTGTCGCTTATTGACATGCACTTTGATGGCTCACATTTCTTCGGAGACAAGGCGGTCTCAACGCTGGAGCACTTCAAGGATAGCAGAGTTACGGCCAGGTCCTTAAACCTTTCCATGGCCCCTCACTAACCCCAGTTTGCCTTTCACTCCTTTCATGGACACGGAAGGGGCTTCCAGCCGCATATTTACCAGCCCAGTGACCACGGTGAGCAAGCTTCCCAGCCTCTGCGTGGCCGAGGAAGCAGTAACCACAGACCACGTGGGTTGGGCAGCCAGAGGTCGGGGCAGTGCACCGCTCCCCCGGCCATTGCAGCCTCCTAACCCCTTTAGTTTGCCCTCTTAGCATCATGGGCACCTAGTGGGAGGCAGAATACGCCATCACGTGCACCACTGGAGGTGGATAACCTCAGATCAGTGGGTTCTTCAGATTGTCCGTAGGGCCTACTCCTTCCCCTTCATGGCTGCCTCTTCACCCATGCCACCACCTTGTGACAGACTGACGGAGGACCAGTTCTTCTTGCTCCACCAGGAAGTGACAGTGCTCTTGGCCAAGTGAGCCATAGAGAGGGTGCCAAAGCAAGAAGTAGGTTGTGGTTGTTATTCCCATTACTTTCTGGTGCCCAAGAAGGATGGAGGCCTTCATCCTACCCTAGACCTTCACCCTCTCAATTTCTTCCTCGAGATGGAGAAGTTCAAAATGCTCATGCTCGCTCAAGTCATGTCTGCCCTGGTCCCGGGAGACTGGATGGTAGCGTTGGACTTGCAGGACGCATACTTCCATATTCCCATCCTGCCAGTCCACAGGCGTTTCCTGTTTTTCAGTATGGGCTAAGAGCACTTTCAGTTTATTATGCTTCCTTTTGGCTTTGCCAGAGCCCCTTGGGTGTTCACCAAGGTGACGGCTGTGGTTGCAGCTCATTTGCAGAGATCAGGGGTGCCAGTCTTCCCCTATCTTGACGACTGGCTGTTAAAGTCGGGCTCGCCCTGGGCTGTATTCTCCCACCTCTAGACTACGGCAAGCTTACTGCATTTACTGGGGTTCACTATCAACGTGCCGAAGTCACACCTGACTCCTTCTGTCACTCCCTTTTATCGGAGCTGCTCTGGACACGTGCAGTTTCGGGCCTATCCTCCCGAACGGCGACATATTCAGTTTCAGTGAGACTGACTCTGAGGCTGCTGGGCCTCATGGCCTCCTGCATCCTGCTTGTGACATATGCCCCCTGGCATATACGGGCTCTGCAGTGGGACCTGAAGTTCCAGTGGGCTTAGCATGAGGGGGATCTCTCCATTATGGTCCAGGTCTTGGAGGGAAATGCGAAAGATCTGCAGTAGTGGTTAACGAACCGCGATTGGGTCAGTGGCAGACCTTCTCCCTTCCCCAACCAGATCTGACAGTGGTGACAGATGAGTCATTCCTTGGATGGGACGGCCATCTGGGAGAGTTGGAGATCAGAGTCCTCTGGTCTCCGGCAGAATCCGAACTCCACATCAACCTACTGGAGCTCTGGGCGATCTGGCTGGCAGTAAAAGCCCGTCTGCCCTCCATCAAGGGAGGTCTAGTACACAGACAACACCACCGCCATGTGATACTGCAACACACAGGAAGGGGTGGGGTTGTGGACAATAGGCTTTGCGTTTCCGTACTTGGCTGGAATGTCAGGGCATTTTCCTGGTGGTTCAACACCTGGCGGGCTCTCTGAATGCCAGAGTGGACAAACTCAGTGAAAGATGCCTAGCGGATCATAAATGGTGTCTCCATCCGGTGGTAGTGTTGCAAGGTTTCTTTCAGCTGTGGGGAGAGCCTTGGTTGATCTTTTCACCACCGCCTAAAACACACAGTGTCAGCAGTTCTACGCCCTGGAGTTTCCAATGCGGCTCTCACTCTAAGACACTTTTTTTCTTGAGTGGGGCCTCCTGTACGCCTTTCCGCCCATGCCTTTCCTGCCCAGAGTTCTCAAGAAGATCAGGAACAACTGTGCTCAAGTAATCCTTGTGGCTCTTGACTGGGCTCGGAGAGTTTGGTATCCTGAGCTATTAAGCATGGCCATCGGGTATCCGATCAGAATGCCTCTTCGGGAATACCTTCTGTTGCAGCAGCAGGGAAGGGTTCCTGTCAATGCTCTGCCTTCTTGCGTGGAGATTGAGCGGCTACAGTTGAAAGCTTTTGACCTTCTGCCCGAAGTCTGCATTATTTTAGCAGCCAGGCATCCCTCCACCAAGACTGTATACAACTGCCGTTGGGGCAAGTTTGTGGCATTGTGTGCAGAAAAACCGGTTGACCATCTTTCTTTTCCAATCTCAGGTCCTTTACTTTATCCTTTCCCTTGCTCAGCAGGGCTCTGCTCTGGGCAACCTAAAGGACTATCTTTCTGCCATCTCAGCTTTTCTGCGGTTGCCTGGTCAGCCATCCCTCTCCAAATCCCCCTGTTGTAAATATGTTCTTGCCACTGGATTCAAGCTAGCCTGGCTGATGAAGGGTGTTACCCAGAAACCGGTCCCAGGATGCTTGTTTCCGGTCCAAGGAAGACCTGGCTTGGCAGTTAGGGCTGGACTGTTCCCATAAGGCACAGGGTCAAGACTGATTTGCATGTAGCTGGGTCTGAACTGAGGTGGCGAAGTAAGCTAAAGAATGGTGATGGATTCAACCCAGATCTGTGACTGGTGGTGAGTGTCTGAAAAGTTTCAGCCCTCCGTCCATCATCTCCTTGTGTTTGCCTTGAAATGTTTGCAACACGTTTCTACCTTCGCCTTTCATCATGCCTTAGTGGCACCTTAATCTGGTTCTAATTTTTCTGATGCGCGCTCCCTTTGAGCCATTGCACAATTGTCCTCTCAGGCTTCTTACCATGAAGACTGCCTTCCTGGTGGCAATACCATCTGCCTGGAGGGTCAGTGAGCTTCAGGTTTTGTCATCCAAGCCTCTGTACCTGCACTACTACCCAGACAAGCGGGTCCTTTGCAATAGAGCTTCGTTTCTGCCAAACGTTTTCACTCCCTTACACGTAGGCCAGTCCGTCACCCTACCTACATTATACGCTCCGCCACATCCCTCCAAGGAAGAGGAATTCACTGTCTGGACCTAAAAAGAGTGTTGTTGTTCTGTCTTGACCATTCGAAAGAATTCAGGGTGGACGACCAACTCTTCGTGGGGTATGTTGGAGCGAAGGAGGGAAAGGCTGTGCAGAAATGGACCATCTCCCGATGGATCGTTCTTGTCATTAAAATCTGCTACGCATTGGCCAAGAAGCAACCCCCTGAGGGCTTGCGTACAATTCCACCAGAGCCAAGTCTGCGACCACTGCGTTAGCATGTGGAGTCCTGGTCATCTGCCAGGCAGTAACATGGGTCTCTCTGCACTCCTTCACCAGACACTACTGCCTGGACAGCCAGGTCTGTTGTACCCCGCACTTTGCCTATTCAGTCCTGCAGGACCTTTTGGTGTGAAATTGTTTTGCCGACCCACCTCCGGGGACCTATTACTTGGGTATCTATTCTAAGATAAGGAATCTGCGACTAGAACTCTTATCAAGTGAACAAGTTACTTACCTTTGGTAATGCCTTATCTGGTAAGATACTCTTATCCAGCTGCAGATTCCTTATTGACACACCCATCCTACCTGCTCTGCGAAATGATTCCTAGTGACAGGGCTTTCCCCTTTTAGGGCCATCAGTTTTCCACACCAGTGGTCAGTGTTCTTCATGGCTCTGTGCTCTTGGTGTGGAAAGTCTCACAAAGAAACTGACGTCAGAACACTGGTGGGGTGCCTATATAGGCTCTGTGCTCGTTACTTTGGCGCCGACGACGGCATGCATAGCCAAATGAAACCATCTACTGGCACGCAAGGGTACTGTTCACAAAAAATTCTGGATCCAGTCTGATGTCTGGGGATAATTCTAAGGTAAGGACTCTGCGGCTAGATGCAGTCTCTACCAGATAAGTCTTTACCAAAGGTAAGTAACTTGCTATTCTTGAATATTGTTCCTATGGCTCAGTCAGCTATAGCTTGATGCTCTCCTCTCATGCCTTTGTTGCTTGAGGTTGATTTTTCTCCTTTGAACTTCTGGATCATCATGCCGGAGCAGTTGACTAACACATCTCATGATAAATACTCACATTTCTGGCTCAGCATGTGCGATCTAACCTTTTTCCTTTCCTTTCCTTTCCCTTCCCTTTCTAATCCAGAAACCTGTACTAATTGCAGTTAGATTTATGAGCATAACCCGCAGCTCTCTTCCGGTATGTATCGTCTTCACAATCCCTATCCAAGTCACACGTGTCTGGCAGCATTGTTTGTAACTGTCCACTCATTACAACTCTGTGATCATCCTCCATACATCGTCCCTACCATTCACTTCAACATTTCCTGCTGAGTTCTGGGATGGGGTGTCTACTAATAACAGAGCAGAAATTGGGGTCAGCGGTATCACAATAAAGTAAGACTCATTCGTAACATTACAAGTTAGATGGAAACGAATGATCCATCGTAGAAGGAGTAATGTTCTCTATATTGTCTTAGATTTCCTCACTTGTCCAATCTGTTCTCTGACTTAGAGTTATCTGGCTTTCGTGCTTAGGCGAAACTAACATTTACACTGTTTTTAGTCTGGTTAAAACACTTTAGGTATTGTACAAGGTATTCATGAGCATCTGTAAATTATTTCCTCCAGCTTGGAGTTCATCCACACAAGCATGCAGCTAACACTCATTAATTTGTACATTTTAGAAGACTCCCATACCCAATTGGCAGACCGATGTACCCATTATTAACTCTCCAGTTTCCTCCTTGAAGCAGTACAGGTTTTTGTTTCTACTAACACATGCATTAAGTTTTTAGGTCTGTTTTTAAAAAGCTTATAGTAATACTTGGTTAAAGATCATGTTAACATGTCCGAGTATTATATATTAATCAAATCTCAAATAATAATTTAGGTCTGCTGTGCGTCTGTCTTTAAACAAAACATTTGAGGAAAATAAACACCTCAATGACTTGTGAAATGTGATTCATGCCTTGAGAATGTCTACATTGGACAACTATAATCTGCTATAATGTTTGTTTCCTCTTAATTTGATGATCTGTCATCAGGCTGAGCACCGCGACCAACCTGAGAAAGACAATTTCAAATACTTGTGCTCTAAGAAATTGTATAGAAAATTGCTTTGAATATGAGGCTGTTCACTTGTTAAGTCGAGCACTTTCTTGGCACTGCCTTGAATAAAGGCTTGGAGCAGTTGATTCACACACACTATTGATTGCTGAAATCCATTTGTGTTCAGTGGGAGGCAGATCAATGTTAGTTGCGTAATCGTTAACTTGAAATACCTTCTCAAACAAGCAGTAATCACTTAACAATTTTAAAAACCCACTTTTTAAAGCCATCTTTTTGTCCAGCATTAAATCTTTATAGGTTCACACGCTTGAAATATTATTCCTTGGCTTTGAGGTGGGAGTCCCACGGTAATCTTACTTCTAGATGCAGATTCTCACCTTTTGAATATTCCCTAGGCGATAGACTGGATACAGAAACGTTTTGTTTGTAGTACCTCTGCGCGCTGGATGATGAAACTGTTCAGCTCTGCTCTGTCACCTTTCCACTCCGGAATTGCCATGTGGGGCCTATAAAGGGGCCACTCCACTCCCATGCGCGGACGTCAGTTCCTTTCTTTCCGCTCCTCTTGACACGGATCCAGAGCTTCTCTCATCCCTCAGAGAATGCTTTTTGTGATGTGCCTCACAAATTTTCAGCAGTGTGTAAGAGATGTCACCCCTAAGACAACAGGTTTTAAGCACTGTAAGGACTGTCGCAAACAGATGTCTGTGATAGATTCCCAACAGCTTTTCCTGTGGTATCTAAAAGATACCATTAGTTATAGATTCCGTACCTTAGAATTACCCCCAGGCGTCAGCCTGGATCCGTAGAATTTTTCTGTAGCAGTACCCCTGCGCATCGGTAGCTGGTGTCCGTCGATTTTTGCATTCAGCGTCGTGGTCGCCGGGATGACGTTGCGGTGTCTACTTAGACGCCGCCCCTGCGCACTGACATTAAGTCTTTGTTTTTCTGCGCCAGCCAGCGCAGATCCGGAGAGAGCGTGCCCCTTAGTCACTTTTTGACTAACCCTTTTTCGACGTCTTTTTTGAGTCTTCGACTCCTGGTAGCACGAGGAATGCCCCATTGTCTGACCGGCTTCAAGCCTTGTGACTCGTGTTACAAGTTTATGTCCATCACGGATCCGCACCTCGTGTGCCTCTGGTGCCTGGAGCGCGACCACGACCCAAAGTCGTGCTCCGACTGCCGGGCCATGTATCCGAAGTCTTTGCGGGAGCGGTCCCGAAAGCTCTTGGAGGCCCGGCAGTCCGCTCTGCGTCGTTCAAGGTCCCGGTCGAGCGGAAGGTCTCGGGACCGGTTCCGGAGCCACCACCACTCGTCATCGAAGTCTTCGCACTCCTCGGGTAAGCCCAAGCACAAAAAGAAGGTGAAGAAGCATCATCGCTCTTCGCCTTCTCACGATCCATCTGCCGACGTGGGACCCGGAGCTTCGCCGCTCTCCAGCTCCATCTTCGGAGCCTGCTTCTGGGACGGCTCCACGCTTCCCTCCATTTCCCAGAGCCGGAGCGTCCCTTGCCCAGCTTAGAGTCTTTTACGAGGCTCTTCATAGCATTTTTGGGCAGCCCGACTCCGCAGGTGCGCCTTCGGGCCCCTGGACTCAGCTGGGGGCCCTAGGTATTCAATGCCGCCGGCTCCTGTGCCAGAGGGCCCCCGAGGATCCAGGCCTGGATCCGGATCGGCGCAGGTCAACCTCACAGTACCTTCCCCGGCGCCGATTCCAGTGACGACGCCCCCGATGCCAGTTGTGCCTCCAACCAACGTCGACCCCAGCCTCACCCCGACTTGGACCCGGTGCAGGACCGACGCCGCTCGACGCCGGTACCAGCCCCGGAGGGTACTTTTGTACCGCTGTTCATCCCTGGCGTTCCCTATCGCCCTGAGTGGCTGCCAGAGGAGGGTGAGGAGGACTGTGAGGGGTCTGGAGACCCTTTAGCCGACCAGCTTGAGGAGCCGGACTGGAGAGAGGAACTGGGTGATGCTAGTGGTCTGGATACCTCCCCAGACCTTGGCATGCTCTGACCCCCCCCCCTACCGTGGCTACATAGGAGGGAGCTTCTTTCGCAGCAGTGTTGCGTAGGGCGGCTGAGGCCTTGGGCCTTGAGCTTCCAATGGTGACGGTCAAGACTAACCTCCTGACAGAGGTACTTCAACCGGAAGCAGCCTCTTCGGAGCCCCTGCTGCCTTTTAATGAAGCCCTCACAGACATCCTTCTGAGCACTTGGTCCAAGCCCAGCACATGGGCTCCTGTGGACAGGATGATTGCCCAACGCCACCGCCCGGCCCCGGGCGATCAACTTTACCTCTCCCAACACCCTTGGTGGTCCAAGCCTCGTCTTCTAAGGGCGCATACCCTACTGCTCCCCCAGATAGGGAATCCAAGAAGCTGGACCACCTTGGGAAGAAGATGTTTTCTTCCGCCAGCTTAGCGCTGCGGTCAGTGAACACTGCATGCCTCTTGGGCCTCTATTCCCATACAGTGTGGGATACGGTTGCGCATGTGCTGCCACAGTGCCCAGAAGAGGCCTGGGCCATTCTCACCCGCGCAGTGGCAGAGGGTCGAGACGCAGCTAAGTTCGCCATTCGGTGTGGGCTGGATACCGCCGACTCTCTAGGCTGAACAATTTCCACGTCAGTAGCCTTGCGGCGCTACGCCTGGTTGAGGACGTCTGGTTTCTCTGGGGATGTCCAATCCACCCTTTTGGACATGCCCTTTGATGGCCGTCGCCTGTTCGGCGACAAGGCGGACTCAGCGGTCAAGCGCTTCGAGGATTCTAGGGTTAGGGCCAGATCCTTGGGCCTCGCTGCAACCTCTTGCCCCACGCAGTCCGCCTTTTGCCCCTTTCGTAGCTACAGAAGGGGTGCCCCACCATTTTCCACCCAATCTGGCCACAGGGTCGCACAAGCTACCCAGCCTCTGCGTGGCCGCGGACATGGGGCACAGCGACGCGGGTCTGGGGGCCAGCGGGCGGGCCACTCCACCCATGCCCCCCTTGCAGCAGCCTCCTAGTCCAACCTTTCAGAGCCACCAGAGGCCAGTGGGCGCAGGATTCGCCATCACCTCTCCCACTGGCAAAATATCTCGTCGAACAGGTGGTTTTTGCAGATAGTCCGAAGGGGCTACTCCCTCCCCTTCGAGACTACCCCTCTCTCCATGCCACCAACACTCCATCGCATGTCAGAGGATCACGTGGCCCTTCTCCGCCAGGAAGTTGCAGCTCTCTTGGCCAAGGGAGCTATCAAAAGGGTCCCTGTGCCAGAAGTAGGTCATGGTTGTTACTCCCACTACTTTCTGGTACCCAAGAAGGACAAAGGTCTGCGTCCTATCTTAGACCTCAGGGCCCTCAACCGCTTCCTCAGGAAGGAGAAGTTCAAAATGCTCACGTTGGTTCAGGTCTTGTCTGCCCTCAATCCTGGAGAGTGGATGGTGCGTTAGACTTGCAGGACGCCTATTTCCACATCCCTGTCCTGCCAGCCCACAGGCGTTACCTACGGTTCACGGTAGGCCACAAGCATTTTCAGTTTACCGTGCTCCCCTTTGGCCTTACCAGTGCCCCTCCGGTGTTCACGAAAGTGATGGCGGTGGTCGCAGCTCATCTGCGTAGATCAGGGGTTCCAGTCTTCCCCTATCTCGACGACTGGCTGTTGAAGGCGAGCGTGCCCCAGGCTGTCGTCTCCCACCTCCAGACTACGGCAGACCTCCTGCACTCGCTAGGGTTCACTTTCAACGTGCCGAAGTCACACCTGATTCCCTCTCAGAAGCTCCTTTTCATCAGAGCAGTTCTGGATACAGCGCAGTTTCGGGATTATCCTCCCGAGCAGCGAGTCCAGGATATTCGGGCTATGATACCGATGTTTCAGCCTCTATCCCGGATTTCGGTGAGAATGACCCTGAGGCTGTTGGGCTTCATAGCCTCCTGCATCCTGCTGGTGGATCAGGCCAGGTGGCATATGCGGGCTCTGCAGTGGGATCTGAAGTTCCAGTGGGCGCAGCATCAGGGGAGTCTTTCCGATGTCGTCCAGGTCTCGGAGGGGACTGCACGTCAATTGCAGTGGTGGCTCATGGACCAGAATTGGGTCAGCGGCAGATCCCTCTCCCTTCCCTAACCAGAGTTCACAGTAGTGACGGATGCGTCACTCCTGGGATGGGGCGGCCACCTGGGAGAGGCGGAGATCAGGGGTCTCTGGTTTCCGGTGGAGTCCAGTCGGCACATCAATCTTTTGGAGCTCCGGGTGATCCGTCTTGCACAGAAGGCATTCCTTCCTTCTGTCAAAGGAAGAGTAGTGCAGGTGTTCACAGACAGCACCACTGCCATGTGGTACTGCAACAAACAGGGCGGGGTGGGGTCGTGGACCCTTTGTCAAGAGGCCCTTCGCCTTTGGACATGGCTGGAACATCAGGGCATATCCCTGATGGTTCAACACCTGGCAGGTTCCCTGAACGCCAGGGCGGACGAACTCAGCCGGCCGTGCATAATGGATCACGAATGGCGTCTTCACTCTGAGGTGGTGCAAGGTCTCTTTCGGCAGTGGGGAGAGCCTTGGTTAGATCTGTTCGCCACCAACGAGAACGCGCAATGTCAGCAGTTCTGCGCGTTGGTGTTTCCAAGGCGGCACTCGCTCGGCTCCGCTTTTCATTGCGAGTGGAATTGCGGACTCCTGTACGCCTTTCCGCCTGTACCACTTCTGCCCCAAGTGCTGAAGATCAGGCGTGACCGGGCCCAAGTCATTCTTGTGGCTCCAGACTGGGCACGAAGAGTCTGGTACCCCGAGATCTTGAGCATGGCTATCGATCCTCCGATCAGGCTGCCTCTTCGGCAGGATCTTCTGTCGCAGTAGCAGGGGACGGTCATCCACCCGAACCTGTCCAGCCTCCACCTCCTTGCGTGGAGATTGAGCGGCGACAGTTGACAGCTTTCGACCTTCCTCCCGAAGTCTGTAATGCATTCTTGGCAGCCAGGCGTCACTCCAATAAAACGGTATACGCCTGTAGATGGAACAAATTTGTGGCATGGTGCACAGCAAAGGCTGTGGATCCCCTTTCTGCCCCTCTTTCATAGGTGCTCCTCTTCATTCTATCTTTGGCCCTGGAGGGCTCTGCCCTGGGCACTCTTAAAGGCTACCTTTCGGCCATCTCTGCCTTTTTGCGCCTTCCTGATCAGCCTTCTCTTTTCAAGTCTCCAATTGTAAATAGATTTCTAAAGGGCATTACTCATCTCTTTCCTCCCTCTCCTTTCGTAATGCCCCAGTGGGACTTGAATTTCGTTCTTACTTTTCTTATGTGTGCTCCCTTCGAGCCACTGCATAATTGTCCTCTTTGTCTTCTCACCTTGAAGACCGCTTTCCTGCTTGCCATCACATCTACTCGCAGGGTTAGTGAGCTTCAGGCTCTTTCCTCCAAGCCTCCTTTTCTTGCAGTTCATCCGGACAAGGTGGTCCTTCGCACTAGGCCCTCTTTTCTGCCCAAAGTGGTTACCTCTTTCCACATAGGTCAGACCATCACATTGCCCACCTTCTTTCCGCCTCCGCACCCTTCCAAAGAGGAGGAGAGACTCCACCGTCTGGACCCAAAACGTGCGCTGTCCTTCTACCTTGACCGCACTAAAGATTTCCGGGTGGACGTTCAACTCTTCATGGGTTATGTAGGCGCCAAGAAAGGTTGGGCCGTGCACAAACGTACCTTCTCTTGATGGGTTGTCCTATGCATCAAAATCTGCTATTCTTTGGCAAATAAGGAACCTCCAGTAGGACTGAGCGCCCACTCTTCCAGGGCGACGGCAGCCTCTACTGCTTTGGGACGTGGAGTTCCGTTGCTTGACATCTGCCAGGCAGCTACGTGGGCATCCCTGCACACGTTCACAAAACATTAATGCCTGGATAGCCGAGTCCGGAGAGAGAGCTTTTTTGGCCGTTCTGTGCTCCAGGACTTTCTGGTGTGAACTTAGTTTGCAGACCCACCTCCGGTTTTGGCATTGCTTGGGTATCTATTCTAAGGTAAGGAATCTGTAACTAATGGTCTCTTTCAGATGAACAAGTTACTTACCTTCGGTAACGATGTATCTGTAAGAGACATACATTAGTTATAGATTCCTTACCGCCCCACCCATCCTCCCCGTTCTGCGAACTAACTTCTAGGGTTAGGGACTCCCTTCCAGGGCCCTAGTTTTGTGCACCAGTGGTCAGTGTCTTGCATGGCTCTGCGCTTCTGGCGCGGAAAGTCGTGTCAGAACTGATATCAGCACGCAGCGACGGCGTCTAAGTAGACACTGCGACGTCATCCCGGCGACCACGACGCCGGCACGCTCTCTCCGGATCTGCGCTGGCTGGCGCAGAAAAACAAAGACTTAATGTCAGTGCGCAGGGGCGGCGTCTAAGTAGACACCGCAACGTCATCCCGGCGACCACGACGCTGAATGCAAAAATCGACCGACACCACCAACCGACGCGCAGGAGTACTGCTACAGAAAAATTCTCTGGATCCAGTCTGACGCCTGGGGGTAATTCTAAGGTAAGGCATCTATAACTAATTTATGTCTCTTAAAGATACGTCATTGCCGAAGGTAAGTAACTTGTTCGACTGGGATAGAAGCCACGACTCCCAAGACCTCCAGAGACTGCACATCGATAAACGCAATGGCCACCAGGGAGCACGAGGTGAAACTCTACATCACCAAGCACAAGAAAACGCAGCGCCAGGACCGCTCCAAGTCCAAAGCTTGTTCCCGTTCCTGAGTCGATGGAACCGCTCTCAAAGGAGGGCTTTGTCGCACTACAAATCCTCAGGTAAACTCTAAAAACATAAGCAGTCGTAGCGGAGTTCTGCTGCTTTGCGCCGTTCCCACTCCCCTGATAAAGTGTGAATGGTCCCGTTTCCGAAGTCGGCCGACTCTGCACCTGTTTCTGGAACAACCAGAGTTTCTGGGACTTTCAGCAACGCCGTGTCAGACTGAATAATTTCGCTCAGCTATGCTCTGGCTCTTGGGTTCTTTACTGCGCAGTGGCGGCTCCTCCGCTATGGCGGACGAGCGTCGCCCCCTGCTTTCTCGCAGTGCGAGAAGCAAACACATAAAATGGTAATAACTTTTAGTTATTACCATTTTATGGGTTTTTTTTTGCCAGGAGCAGGGCAGGGGAGGAGTGGTTTGCCCAGTCCTGAGTGCACAACGGCTGTTTGGTCGGCCCTCTCGGGCCGCCCAAACCAGTCATGCGCACTCCCCTGTTCTCCATGCAGGCTGTTGTGATTGGCTTAGGGGTGGGAGCCAGGCTGCCTGCTTGTTGTTCCGACCTGGAGTCGGACACAGGCGAGCAGGAAAGAAGACGCGGGAGCCGGCGGCAAGTAAGTTGTATTTATTCTTGTTTTTTTGATGCAGCCTGCGGCCACACACACACCCCCTCCCCCTACCCGCGAGCCGTGCCGGCCACCCCGGTTACTGAGTCCCTCTGATGCGCCTTCAGGCAGCACGGAACCAAGATGCCTGCCACCTGAATTACTGCTGGTGTGTTCGCCCTTAGCGCCACCTGGACCCTCTGATCACTTCTGCCCTCAGCTCCAGTGCCCATGCCGCCTCCTGCACCCATACCCACTCCGGGCCTGGTATTTGCTGCCCAAGGAGGTAGATCCGATTGTCTCTCCAACTCGACTCAACACAGGTTCGAATTTGATTGACATCAAAGCTGAATCTGACTGAGGTTTCTGCACTCGCCTTACCACAGTCAGACAACACTTTTTGCATTCTCTTTTTGGAACGGACTCTGATAACGATTATAACCAGGATTATGATTTTGCTCAGCTGTATGCCGATGACGATTGGTATGAAGATGTGCAAGACGCTAGTGGACCGGTACTTCACCTAAGTCCGCCCTTTTCTCCCCTCCTGGCCTGACCACAGAGGAATATGCATCCTGCGCCATGGTTATGCGTAGGGCGGCTGAAGTCCTTGACCTCCACCTCCTCACCATGGAGTTGAAAACAAACATTCTGACCGAAGTCCTGCAGCCTGGCCAGACTACTTCTGAACCTCTCCTACCGTTTAATGAGGCCTTGACAGACACCCTACTAGGGGCTTAGGCTAAGCCTTGTACCGACCCTCTTGTTAACCGGCAAATCGCCAGACACCATCGTCCTGCTCCAAGCAACCTGGCCTTTTTGTCCCAACACCCTTCTCCTGAGAGCCTTGTGGTGCAGGTTTCCACCAACCGGACCAATCCACACAATTTTCCTACATTTTGCCCTGACAGGGAATCAAAGTGAGTTGAGACATTCGAAATCGCCTTTTCTAAGGGCCAGTATGACCCTCCAGTCAATTAACGTCTGCTGTTAGCTGGACTCATGCCCTCTGGGTCTCGGTGGCACAAGTCCTCCAAGGTGTTCTTGAAGCCCTTTGCCCTGTTCTGTCACAGGCCTTTCAGGATGGTCATGATGCAGCCAAGTTCACAATTCATTGTGGCTTGGACACCACCGACTCAGTTTGATGGCTATTGGAACCAGTGTTGCCATTCTTCACCACACAAGGCTTCTATCAACTGGGGTCTCAGTGGTGTCCAGTCTTTTCTGATGGACATGTCGTTCGATGGAACTTGCCTGTTGTGGGACAAGGCTAATTCTCCCCTTGAACGTTTCAAGGAGAGTAGGACTTCCGCTCGCTCTCTGGCCTTTCTAACCAGCCTTGCCAGTAACAATTTCAGCATTCCTTCTGTGGCTTTGGATGAGGCGTTCCTTACTGCTAGCCTGTCCCTCCCCAGCAGGAATTCTAACCAGGTTGGCAGGATATAACATCGGAGAGGTGGGTACTGCAAATTGTCTGAAAAGGTTATGCCCTACCCTACCATTCTTCCCAACCGCACCTCCCACTGTCACCCCAGCGACTGATGGAGGACCATCTCTCCAATTTGCAGTAGGAAGTCCAAAAGGGTTTGTTGAGAGGGTGCCAGTGTCAGAAGTGGGGCGTGGGTGCTGTTCCCGCTATTAACTGGTGCGCAAGGAGGACAGAGGTCTGTTCAAAATGCTTACTCTTGTCTGTTCTCGACCCTGGATGGTGGTGTTGGAACTGCAGGACTCCTAATTCCATATTCCCGTCCTGTGACCCATCGGTGCTACATGTGGTTCATGGTGGGGGAGGAGCATTTTCAGTTTGCTGTGCTCCCCTTTGGTCTCAACAGTGCATCTCAGGTTTTCAGGAAAGTGATGGTGGTCGTGGCAGCATACCTTCGGAGGTCAGGGTGCCAGTCTTCACATATCCCGATGACTGGCTGTTAAAGGCACGCTCACCCCAGACAGTCGTCACCCACCTACAGACTACTGCAAACTTCTTATCATCCTTGCATTTCACTATCAACGTACCGAAGTCACATCTGACTCCTTCTCAGGTGCTCCCCATTAACGGAGCCACTCTGGAAACGGTTTTGTGTCTTTCGCCCGGAAGAAAGAATCAGCACACTCAGCCTGTTATCACGATCTTTCAGCCCTGGTCCTGGATTACAGTGAGGTAGACTCTGAGGCTTCTGGGACTGATAGCCTCCTGTTTCCAGCTGGTCGACCACACCAGACCTGTGTTGTCTCGGCAACAGGGCACGGTTCTGCACCTGGCCTTCACACCTCCTTCTTCATGCTTGGAGATTTAGCAGCAACAACTGAACACCTTTGACCTTCCCCCGGAGGTGACTGATGTCATCTTACAGCCAGGCATCCCTCGATGAAAACTAAAAACGCCTGTTGGGGCAAATTTGTAGTTTTGTGCAGTACTTGCCCGGTTGACCCCCTCCAGGCCAAACTATCTGATGTTTTGTTATTTGTTCTGTCTCTAGCCTGGCAAGGCCTTGCCCTGGACACAGTTAAAGATTATCTTTCAGCCCTCTTGGCCTTTTTATGGTTGCCTGGTCAGCACTCCTTGTTTAAATCACCAGTTGTGATGCAATTTCCGAAAGAGCTTCAACACGGTTCCCCCATTCTCCCTTTGTCATGTCTCAGTGGGACCTCAGTCTTGTCCTTAATGTGTACTCTGTTCGAGACACTCCACAGCTGTCCTCTGCATCTTCTAACCATTAATACTGCATTCCTGATTGCTCTCTCCTCTTTAGTGTGTGAGAGAGCTTCAGGCTCTGTGTTCATCCAACATACACCACCTTTTTCCCTGATAAGCTGGTTCTGCGAACTAGAGCCTCATTTCTACCAAACGTTGTGACACTGTTTCACGTCAGTCAAATCATCACCCTGCCGGTGTTCTATTCTCCGCCTCACCTCTGTAAAGACGAGGAGGAGAGATTCCATCAATTAGACCCCAAAAGAGCGCTCAGTTTCTACTTTGATCATACCAAATACCATCAGGTGGACGCTCAGGTCTTTATGGGGTTTGCCTGAGCAAAAAAGGCAAGGCTGTGCAGAAGCCTACCATCTTGCACGGGACATGCTCTGCATTAGGATCTGCTATGCTTTGGCTAAAAAGCAACCTCAAGAAGGACTGCGTGTCCCTTCGGCCTGGGCCAAAGCTGCTACCAGTGTGTTAGCACGCAGAGTCCCTGTCATAGACATCTGCCTGGCAGCTACGTGGGCATTCCTCCATACGTACACGAAGCACTATTGTCTGGACAGTCCGATTTGCAGAGAGGGGCATTTTGCCCGCTCGGGTTTGCAGGACTTTCTGGTTTGAGTCCTCACACAGACCCACCTCCAAATAGGTACTGCTTTGGCATCTATTCAAAAGGTGAGGAATCTACAGCTAGAAGTCTCTATCAGAAAACAAGTTACTTACTTTCGGTAACTGTCTTTCTGGTAGAGGTTATAACTAACCGCAGATTCCTCGCCGACCCTCCCATCCTCCTTGTTCTGTGATTGGACTCTACCTCTTAATAAAATCCCAAGTCTAGGAATCTGCACGTCCATGTCTTGAGGCTCGGACAATCTCGAAAGCAACTGAGGGGGGCGCACGGGAGTGGTGCTTTTATAGGCCCGGCAAGTCACTTCCAGAGCAGAACGACGTCAGTGTGGAGCCACACGGCAACACTTTTCGGCACGCAGAGGTACTATGAAAAACGTTTCTGGATCCAGTCTGACGCCTGAAGAATATTCAAAAGGTGAGGAATCTGTGGCATGATAGATTCTTTACCAGAAAGTGCATTATCAAAGGTAATTAACTTGGTCTTCAGGGAGTGGATTTGAATCAATCACATATCTTGTGCAGGAAAGAAGGCGCATAAACTCCATTTTAGGACCTCTAAAACTCTAAAAAAAAAAAAAAATCATAATAATGATAATAATAAAAAAAAAAATCTTAAACAGAAGAATCAGCCTTCACCAGCTAAGTCAATCTCATTATCAATGGTCCGTAAGTCGACAACATCACAAGGAGTCAAAAACAAGCAACCATCATCAAAACTGCTGTCTGTGATGACTTGGTTCACAATGAAGATAACTGCCTCACTATCAACTGACAGTCCCACCACAAGACCATCAATGAAGAACCCCCTGTTTTCAGACCCGGCAACGAAAGTCTCGTTGACGGATGACCCGACAGCGAAGGATCTGAAACCAAGGAAAAAACATCTGTTGTCAGATATGTTACCAGAACATAATTCTCCCAGTAAAATTCCACCGCAACCACCAGCCAAGCTTATGGAAGCAGAAGCGGAACAGTAATCGAACCCAAACGATTCTTATGGTGCAGCACATAGCTAAAGCCTAGTCAAAATAAAATACGTGGGCATGGAAAAAGAGTGGCTATTTGCCTCACTATGTTCCTGGAAATTAGCAAACTGGTTATCACCCAAACTATCCAGGAGTGCACGAGGAAGAGAGGTTAGGTAATAGTGTATACTAGCATCGTTACTATGATCCTTATGATACAGACTTTGAATTATACCGGAAACTACCCATGATGCAAGTGCCAATTAATATAATGAAAGACCTACATCACACGATGGTAGATTATTATATCTGAGGAAGCTTAAGAATGCCTTCATTAGCTACACATCAGGCATTCTGCAGATGCTCTGCTCTTAATGCTTTGTCTCAAAATGATGCACAGTCAGCATAGAGGTCTTACAAAATGGCTAAGACATTGACCACCCTGAACTACCTCTGCTTCTCTTCCATCTTGTTTTCCTCTTCCTTGGGAATATACCCATCAGTTGGTAGTAGGAAAGAGTTAGGTGGTTGCCTTGGCTAAAGTTACCTTTATGTTGGCTCTGTTGCTTCTAATTTTGGCACTGCCTTATTACCACCAATATCCATTCCTAATGAAGTTGCTGTGCACTCACATTTGGGAGAGGGTCCTGTTCATGTACTGTGTATTTGCATGTCTGTAATAGCCATGGCTTGAAAATAAAAGCCTTGACAAGATCATCTGCCACTAGGTGTTAGGGGATACCCATTAGATGAGCACCATAGTGACCGTAAAGGTAACTATATCTTTTTGCTGCATACATTGAAATCAACCTTGTTTACATTCTCTTTGCGGTGTAGATGTATTCCACACAACACTCACCTCATAACTTCTTGATTTTGTGACTGTTGACATATGTTCCATTAGGCAGGAAACATGATACCAACTCTGTCACAAGGTGGTGAGATAGAGCTTTTAAGTGAGTCAGCACCCCAATATTTACAATTACAGATTCAGCTTTTAACTATGCCACTTTAAGACCCTGTTTAATCTGGCATTGCGTCCCCAAGTTCGACTAGCAATTGATTGAGTAATTTTGTTAGATTGATTCGCCATTGCACTCTGTTTTCCTACTTCACATCTGGTTATGAAACCTTTTTGCAAACACCCTTGGGAAAAGTTGAGAAGAGACATTAATGCTTTTGAGCGCTCTTAATGCTTTCAGAATGATTGATCAATGTCCTGTCCTGATGAACTATAAATTGGTTTCTATCTCACTCACCAGTTAGGTGTTAACCTTCTAGTAAAGGATCAAGCTCAACACAAGTAGAAGACAAAATGCCCTGCAACTTGCCTGACCATGCTTGTTCTGGGCAACCAAGGACCTCAACACCTCATCTACTTGCTTACTCTGTTTGCAGTACCTTTGTTAGAAAGTGTTGTACACAGAAACTATGGTTATCATAACCATTAACCTTTGTTGCATGTTGAGTAGTACACCATGCTAATCTTAATTATATCTAAGCAGCTGTTTCTGAATATATGATATGGGCACGAGATATTTACAAACTTGAAGTTTTTTTCTAAGTGAGAGTTTTTCATGCATAGACCATTGTGTTTTGTGTTTTGGAAGTCTGCATAGGACTCTGTGGACAACCAAACATTAATCTTTTTTTATTGGGCTTCATCTACAGGGTAAAGGACACCTGCGAAGGAGGAATTACCCCAGTCAAACTTCACCAATAACAGCTCGTTTGCCCTCTGTGGCTGATGTCCCAGAGGAGACAGCCAGCAGTGAAGAGACAATGGACTCGGAGGGTACAGAGCAGCAGCAGGTTGCCATGCAGCAGGAGGAGAGGGTTCTGGCTGAGCAGATTGAGAACCTGCAGAAAGAAAAGTGAGACCTTTAGTTATAGGAAATACACTGGAGTTTAAGTTCTTGGGGTGGATGCCTGGTGCCAGTATTAGTTTGACAGTGTGAGTTTGAACACTACAGAATGAGACAAGGAAGTGTTAGAATAATATCTGTTCAACCTACTGCAAGAATGTGTGTCTGTGTGGCTGGCAGGCTGCTTGTAGAGATCCAGCTGCTACTGCATGAGTAGGGTTCTGATGGCTCTGTGGACAGAGGTGATGAAGTAACAAAGTGGTTATTTGTTTACATAGGCATGTAGTGTGTCTAGGGATGTTGCTGGGATAAGGGGCCTATGAACAGGGCAAGTCTAAAGAAGCTAAAGAAACAAGAATGGTGAGCAGGTGGAACTAGTACTCTGATGTCTGGGACATAGGAGCAGCAAACAGGGTGAGTCTTGAAATGACTACTAATTTTAGGTAGGCCTGGGCGGAACTTGGGGAGTTTAACTCTTCGGAATTCTACGGAGTTACACAAATAACTCCACAAGATTCTGCGGTCGGCGGAAATAGGCACGTTGCGCTGTGATTTAGCGCCGGGAGCTTGTTCCCCTGTGAAAAATTGGCACAAATGGCACCACGTTGCGCACCAGAGGCGCAGCTTCTCAAGTTGATTTTGCTGCCGCTCAAGTTGATTTTCTACTTCAGCTGCAGCTTTCTGACCACGAACGTTTGCGACCGCCTGTGTTGGAGAAATCTTGCTGTGTGCCCTCCCAGCAACCGAAAATCGCGCTACGTTCACCAAATCATGCTCACCAAATTACTGTTAGTGAGCCATGCGCGAGAAAAAACTCTGCCACGCGGTGGTTAGTGGAACTTGACTGGAACTCAACATGAAGTGGCCATAACTCCGCCGGCGGAGCTGAATATATCATCCACCCCTAATTTTACGTGGCCTTTAAAATGTGGATCTAGCCATTTTTGAGTGATGAAAATGTTGAAGATGGAAAGTTTCAGCATTGCTATTCAAGTATAAAGGATCATATGGGAAGGCTGACGCTCTGACTGTAGTGATATGAGGAGAGTGAGTTAGGCGTGTTTAAGGATGTTTTATGGAATTTGTTAGGTGTGTGGAAAGAAGAGTATAAGCATCTTACTTCTGGGGTTTAGGATTGGTTGGCAGGGTAAGTAGAGTGAAGCTATAATAAATTAGAGAAATGAGCTTTGGTGGATCTATAGTTAACAGTCTTATGGCATGACTATAGAAGCAACGAAGGTTCTCAGGATCAAACTGTTCAAATATGAGAGCATTGAACTGAGTGGGAGGAGGAATCGTGCTGTATGAAACCAGCTATTTGTTATAGCTGTTTTTAGACACATTGGCACTGAAACATTGGAGTCAAAACATGCAAGGCCAATGTTCTCCCCTTTGAAATAGTTGTAAAAAGTGCAGGTTGTGCGATCAGGGAATGTGCAGCGTGTCACGTTGATCTCACTGCAGAATAATGGAACATATGCTTAGCAAATATTGGAATTCTGACATTGACAGTGCAAATTAGATAAGTGTATCAAGGTGCATGGTGTTCAGTAATACCCCTGTATTGCTGCTTCTGTCATTTATTTGTGAGTCTATTGGTTGTTTTTTGATTGTACCTACTTAGGGCTTTTCCTACCAAATGCCCTCTATACCTTGTAGTGAATATTATCATTAAGCTGTTTTTTAATTTGTGATTGATTTATCCAAGTGTTTGGTGATTGGTTTGCATTGAGTTCCTGGATCCCCCAGTTCAACTTTCTGCTTCCACATTCCCTCCTTTACGGACTAATTTTAATAAGGTCCTCACGATCATCCTGTAAACTTGAGTTTTGTGCTGATTTTCTTCCTGTTTCTCATAGGGAGGAGCTGACATTTGAAATACTGACATTGGAACCACGTGCTTCTGATGATGAAACACTGGAATCTGAAGCTTCAATTGGCACAGCAGACAGCTCTGAAAATGTGAACTTTGATTCAGAAGGCACAGTCTCAAATAGATCAGGTAACAGTATGCTATGAAGCACCTGAGACAGTCGAGTAAGCTTTAATACTGAGCCCCCACATGCAGGCTTTGAGCTTCTTTAAATTTCAACTGACTTCATAGTCAGGCTATTCCTTTTCTCTTCATCGACAGATTTAATGAAACACCAACATATACCAATTCACTGATTACACCATGACAGCATCTTGTTATTTAGTTCCATTTCAACTGACTCTTGACATTTTGCTGTGATCTTGAGAGACCTACTGCATAGGCCATGACACACATGCCGGAGGGCATGTCCTGTATTTAGAGAGAACCCCCAAAGCTCGGTGTCCCAGCTTATACATGCCATCTTGACTGTACTCCGAGTGTTCCTGTGAAATAATCCATGTCAAATTCTCAACCTGCTTGCTAACCGAACTTCCACATGCGAGCCAGTGGTGCGTCATGAGTACTAGCGCCAGCAATAATGTCAGTGTGCTTTTTACTGGTTCAATCCATATTTCCTTGGATGTCTTTACAGCTTCTATATAGGATTTTGCCATTTAAAATTGTTTAAAAGGTGTGTGTGGTCCCCACACAATATCTGCCACTTTCCCCTTCTGTGTTTGCCCCTTTAGCCTGCATATATTCATTCTTTTGGCATTAATATGGCCAGTGGCGGCTGCCTCGGAAAGGGGGCGGTGTGGTGGGGGGCGGGGATGGATAAAAAAAAAAAATAATAAACTTACCTTCCTTTCATCGCAGTCACCACACGCCTCTCCTCAGTCCTCTTCCTCTGAACTGGCAGCACTGAAACCAGACTCTCCCAGCCAATCACGACGATGCATGAGCAGCATCGTGATTGGTCAGTGCCTGTGAGCCTGGGCATGTTCTCCATCGGGTTGTGCAACACAGCCAAGTGGAGAGCATGCAAAGTGCGCATCAATGTTTGGCCGGCCAAACATTCATGCGCACTTAGGGAGTGCAAACCACTCCTCCCTTTGCTCAGCCCCACCCCGGCTCCAGTCCCGCACAGAAAAATAAAATGAAAATAACCTCTTGTTATTATAATTTTTTTTTTGCACTGCTCAAATAGCAGTGGGGCGACACTCCTCCACCTTAGCGGAGGAGCCGCCACTGAATATGAAAGTGAATGGATATTATGAGGAGATTTGGTTTGAAGAGATTTTATTTAAATGACCAGTAGTTTTTAACTTTGTCTATTCGGAGCACCAAGTGATCTTTGAAATGTAGTATTTTAATTTATTTCATTAGTGATATTCATGTAGTGTGGAGTTTATCCTTTAATGTAGAGAATGCTGTTCTATATAATAGGGACAGGTGCCAGATTGGATGTGGAAAATTTCAATAGCAGTGCTCCTGTGTGCCACCAGGTGGCGTTGTCTCTCCACGCATATAAGCTCCACCCCTGTGTGCTGATGTCAGTTCCTTTATTTCCATGCCTTCTGACGCAAATCTGGAGGTTTGCTGTCTACTTTATTGTTTTACTGACGATTTCCAAAATCACAGTGCGCTAGGAAATTATGTCTCCTTTGAAAACTGCAGGCTTCAAGCTATGACAAATCTGTAGTAAGCCGATGTCAGTCACGGATCAGCACAAGATGTATCTTTAGTGCCTGGGCTCTGGTCACGGTTCTAAAGCCCTTATACCTCTGAACTGATTGCTAAGCTGGTCCCGATGTGGCCCAAGTTCCCCTTGCCATTTTCAACTCCGCAGCAGATAGCAACTTTTAAGAAGGTCATGCTACATATCTTTGTGTGTTCCGACTCCCTCTGACAGGCCTTTGGGTCCCATAGAGCCACAGAAGACTCAATTTGAATAACCTCCTGCAAGTCCTCCCTCAACACAGTCTGTTTCCTCGTGACCCGTTATCAGATCCATACCAACTCTAATACAGACTACCACACTGGCCCAGTCGAATCAGTGCTGATGAAAGAGCTAGTGCCAACACTCCTGTCCGAACAAGTACTGACGTCCGCCTGAGTTTGACTGATGTCATGCATCTAGATCACATAAGTGTAACCTTATATTATACAGATTGACATAACCCAGTTACTCTGCTGCGACGCAGCTATCAGCAGAGGCTCCACTCATTTTGGCTTGGTCTCTGAACCTGTACAAGAAGCACATTGGGTCCCTCAGGACACTGATCATGAGGAGGAGGGCGAAGGTTGTCTCCCTCCTCATTATACTGATGATGCACTATACTTGGATTTACAAAATGCCAGTGGATGATATACCTCCCCTGATATATGGAGCTTGACTCATCACGTGGGCCACCAATAGAAGAAAAGGGTTCTTTTCAGTAGTGGCCCGAAGGGCAGTTGAGGTGCTCTATCTGCAGTTTCTTTCTATTGGGACAAAAACAAATGTTTAAGCAGAAATTCTTCATCCAGGGGCATTTGCTACCATTTAATGATGCCCTGACAGCTATATTGTCCAAACCTTGTTCTTGCCCATCTGTCAGTTGGCCAAAAACCGGACGCCATAGGCCTGGACCCTATGACCAGGACTTCCTAACTAGGCACCCTACACTGCAGACCATATGGGGGAGGCCTCTTCTATTAAGGTCAGACCCAATTCCTTCCTCAGAACTCATCCAGCTAGTGAATCCAAAAGGATTAATGCTTTTGGCAAGAGCCACTGAGCTGGGCAAGCCTCCCAGCCTCGGCGTGACTGAGGACGCTCTACCCACATGCCTCCTGGGTCGGGCAACTAGAGGTTGGTCCAGTCCACCATCCCCCCCCAGCAGCCTCCAAACTCTAATAGTCTGCCCCCCTACCGTCATCCAGACTACCTCTCCACCCATGCCACCTGCTTGCCACAGGCTGACGGAGGACCATCTTTCTTTGCTCCACCAGGAAGTGATGGCTCTCTTGGCCAAGGGAGCCATAGAGAGGGTGCCAAAGCCAGATGTAGGTAGTGGTTGCTATTCCTGCTACTTTCTGGTACCCAAGAAGGATTTGACCTATACTCGATGTGCGCCCTCTCAATTTTTCCCTCAATAAGAAGTTCAAAATGCTCACGCTTGATCAAGTCTTCTATGCCCTGGACCCGGCATACTGGATGGTAGCGTTGGACTTGCAGGACCCATGCTTCACAGACCAGCAAAGAGATCTTCAGAAGGGTGCCCAGTTGGAGGATGGTTCTTGACAGAGATGATTTAGGATGATGGCATGTTGCCATTGTGAATATCGTTGATCATGTGTTCTTCTGCATTCCGCTATCATAGCTATGTATTGCAACTGAACAGGGGGGCATGACCTGTGGGGGCAAGATGGTGGATGTGCTTTAGTCCCGCTCTGATGCATATTCCCCTTATCATATCAGTTATTGGGTCACGGAGCGGCATCCTGTGGCGCACGGCAGTGGCTTCCCTGACCTCAACGGACTGTTTTGGTGAGAGTGAAATTAAAAAAGACACCCGGATCACCACAGACGAAAATAGACGGTTTGCAGCTGGTGCAGTGGCGAGTCACGGAGCTGTGAGCGAGATCGAGGGATGCCGGACGTTGAACCGCACTGCCACCGAGGAAATGCGGTGACGAGGTGAGAAGCAGTGGTGGCGAACACAGAGGGATTGCCTGAGCTCCGACTATGGAGGACAGCCCATTGGACCCCTGGGGGAGTGGAGGCCGACGTTTGTCGGAGAGGGCCGGGACTGAAGGCTAGCAGTGGGGTGCCGAGATAGTGTTGGATGCCTGCCCCTCTCCCGCTCACCACACTGGTTACACGGGACTGGCTGCATTGAAAGGAGACCTCTTGCTCTGGGGGGAGGTTCCCCACTGGACAGTGGGACTGGAATGTGAAAACGAAACTGCGAGGCTGAGAGTTACATAGACCAACTGAGGAGGGAGCGGCCGTAAGGTGCTGCTGAGGTCCATAGATATGGTCCGAGGGAGGCTGGAAGAGCGCACACAGCTGGAGGAGGGGCCCCCATAACTAACCACTCCGAGGGTACAGATCAAGTTACTGGTGGCTGGAGGCGCCCTGGTGGCACACAAGAAGCACCTCGGATGGCATCCAATTGACCAGTGGCGCTTCTTATCGGGACACTGAGGACTCTGAAGCGGAGGCATTGGCGCTTCTGACCCCTGAGGAAAATACACGAAAGTGAACTGAGGAATGGCAGTCTGCCTCTGCCATGCTGCAGCCCTCCTCTCCTCATTGATGCGCTGGGCTTCACTCCTGTGATGGTTCTAGGTGGTGCTGCGGGATACTAAGCACTACTGGCCCAGATTGTTCTTGAGGTGCCCCGAGTCTGTTGGAGCGCGGAGGAGACCCTCCCAGGGATATACCAAAATGCTGGCACCTGCAGGGTATAAACAGGCAGGTCCCATAGTGCTACACAGCTGGTCAATGCATGTCGGTACTCTACTCCTTTCACGGCTGATCACTGGTTAAACTAACCACTCCATTGGTGTGGAAGAGACACCATTGACGACCGCTAGTACATTGCAGGGGTCACATGAATGGGCTGCACACATGGCGCTGGATCTAGAACCTCCTCACGCTCCTCGGCCATAATGGAACCAGAACAATGAGACTCCCAAGACCCGCCCCTTCCCCCTGAGGACAGATTTGATGCTATACTGAATGCTATAGAGAGATCTTTTGTCTCGCTGGAATCCAAAATCAATAGTGTGGCGGCGTACCTCACACTGCTCCATGCAGACCGCAGAAAGCTGTTTGACCGAGTGGCGACTACGGAACAAACCCTGTCAATGCTACAACCTGTGTCTGTGTTGGTGGAAAAACAACTGCGGGAATGCGAGGCCAGACTGCGACACCTGGGAGACAGGGTGGAGGATGCGGAGGGATTCAACAATGTCTGCTTAATTGGCCTGCCGGAGGGGGCGGAGGGCCAGGATGCAGTGTCATTTGTGGAGCAGTGGATCAAGGAGCTGCTACCTGCTTATTCCCTGTCATCATATTTCACAATTGAACGGGCACACCGCATTCCTTCCAGGAGACAGGCAGCAGGCTTGGGACCCCGCCCGTTCATCTTCTAGGTTCTACACTTTCGGGACAGGGACCCAATATTACGCAAAACACGGAAATTGCAGTAGATCAGACTAGAGAATGTTCGTGTGATGTACTTCCCAGACTACATTCTTGAAGTGCAGCGTCAACGTGGCTCCTTCTCACAAGTGAAGCAGAAACTCCGACAGGATATTCAGTACTCTTTGCTGTTCCCTGCCAGGCTTCGTGTGGTGACTGGTGGAAAGGTTAGATTCTTTGACACACCACAGGACGCATGGGACTGGTTAGAGTCCACTGGACAGTTCTCAGGTCCTCGACCAGGCAACAGGGGTGGAAAACGGAACACTACGAAAGGCGCTCCTAGACCACGCTGGCGGCGGAGCAAGAGACGCCCGCCCAGGCTGACTGCAGTGCCGGACCTGGAACAAATCATCAGAGAACGGCAGTGGGCTGTTCGAGAGGCAGAACGCATAGCAGATACACCCAATGGCTCTGGGAAAGACATAGCGTCCACCCGATCATTCGGAGATGAGGAATCCTTGGTGATTTGTCCATCAGACACTAACTCGCTAATCCTACCAGACATTACACCGCAGATGTCCGATGCTATTATATGATGTGCAACCTGCTTCTATCTGTTCTCTGCCCTCTTCTGTCATTCCGCCTTCCCATTTGCATGTATGACAGAATTGATATGCAGCTAATGCACTGAGTGGGGTGGATTAAGCTGGGAACAGTTGAGTACCTATCTGGCTTCCTGAAGGTAGAGAGTCGGGGGGGGTGCCACCTTCCTCTGGTACTGTCTACAAAGGCTTTCTACCTGCCTACTGCTACCCTTAAGTGCTCCACGAGGTTTCACGTCTTCCCACTCACACTATTTGGGGGTTCCGTTGGTTTCACCAAGTTTGAGTATTAGTTTAGGCAGCCCCTTCTGTTTGTAAGGACCGCTCTTTTGTTATTGTTAAACCACGATGTTGGCACTTAAGATTCAGGCCAAGTTGTACGGGTTCCGCTACAGGCGCTTCTTGCGGAAGTTGTGCAGGTTCCGCTACAGGCACTTCTTGCGGATTTTTGCTGTTGCTCCTCTACACAGCTGCATGCTTGTCTTGCCCTCGGAAGTATCACAATCCATTACATAGATGTACGAATTCTCACTTGGAATGTGTGGGGCCTGCGCACCCCTTCCCGCCGCTGTGCAGTATATTCTTACCTCAAAAGACACAATGCCCAAATAGCCTTCTTACAAGAAACGCACCTAACACATTCAGAGGCGACCAAACTGCAGCGTAGGTGGAGGGGCCCAGTGTTCGCCACAAATTTCTCATCGGGGTATGCTGACCTGGATCCGCTCGGGCACCTCCTTTTTGGCAGAGGAGGTGGTGACAGGGTAGATATGTCTTCATAAAGTGAAGATTGGATGGTCGACACCTCCTACTGGGTAACATTTATGCCCCCAATGTAGAGGAGGGCCCCTTTATGCGGTCGTTATCATCTTTGCTTTCCAAGTGGTGTGGACTACCATGGCTGATAGGTGGGGATTTTAATCGTGTGCTGGACACGGGCTTGCGTTGCTCCTTTTCCCCTTTCCGCTGCACATCAGCTTCTACCAATGCTTCCACACTGAGGGATTGGGCGCGACATTGGGATTGGTAGGCATATGGAGTCATCGCAACCCCATGACACGAGAGTACTCCTTTTACTCCACGCCACATGCACTACATGTCCTGTTGGATTGAATTTTAGGTCCGCCCAACCTGCTACCCTTTGTTACAGATACTGATTACTTAGACCGCACCCATTCAGATCACAATACACAATGCATAACGATTGCTTGGGAAATGCAATCCCCCATTCCCCCCAGTTCCCACCTGGCGCTTACATCCTGCCATGCTGGAAGACGCTCCTTTCCGGGAGTCCCTTACTACCACCATTACAGAATACTTTGCATACAACACGGGTTCGGCTATGTCGGCCCTGGTGGAATGGGTTACATTAAAGGTTACAGTGCAGGGGCACTACCTGGGTATGAGGAAACAAGTGGATGCAGAATTGCTAGACGTGGAACGCACCCTAATAACGCTTGAGACACGTGCTGCTGCCATGTTCTCCTGCGCTCCGAAACTAACAGATACACGTAAAACGCATGCGACACTGATCGAGTGACTGAGATGCCTGAACTACATGGCACACTCAGTGAGAACACATGCGACAGCTGACCGCTCAGGAACCCTTTTTGCCTGGCTGATTAGACAGGAACAGCCTGTTAGACCCATCACTGCACTGTTATCGCCCGGTGGTTTGACACACAGCACGAAATACATGACAAGGTCGTCCTCCATTTCATGAAATTATATATCAATCGACTCTGGAAGCGTTGGACTTGGACATAAGCTCTTTCTTAGAAAATCCTACTTTCCCCATGCTGACTCCAGATCAGTGCATGGAGCTAGATGCTCCCATTACACCCACTGAGATCCAGGGTGCAATGTGTGCTTTAGCCTCTAGGAAGGTGCCGGGCTCGGATGGATTCTCATCTGATTTCTGCAAAGCATATGCAGACCTTTCAGCTCCACAATAGCACCGGGTTTATGAAGAGGCATTACAGTCCACACATCTGCCCGAATCCCTCAATGAAGCTACACTAGTCACTTTACCGAAGCCTGATAGAGACCCCACACAACTAGGATCGTACCGCCTGCTAGCACTATTAAATGTAGATTATAAGATACTGGCTGGAGTGTTATCGGGGAGATTGGCTTTATTGACACCCCAGTTGATACATAGGGATCAGAACAGGTTAGTTCTGGCGAGCAACACCTCTCTCAATTTGCGCAGGCTATTCCGTGTAATGAGATGCACCCCCCACGTTTGGCCCAGATCTGGGTGTTTAGTACTCGATTTGGAAAAAGCTTTTGACACCGTTGAGTGGTCGTTCCTTTGCAATGTACTGACGAGATATGGGATTGGCCCGTACTTTCTCCATCTGGTCAAGCTTTTATATGACGAACCGACCATACGGGTCCGGACTGGGAACTTAATCTCGAAGCCTATAAGAGTGTGCAGGGGCACCAGACATGGGCTGCCCCCCCCCAAGCTCCACTTATCTTTTCACTGGCCATCGAGCCATTGGCAATGGCTATATGCGCTTTTGCAGGACAATGGGGTATTCCACTTGGAGCAGACAAGCACGCAATATCGTTATATGTAGATGACATCTTACTGTACATCAGAGATATCGGATCTGTCCCAGATGACATACCCAACACTCGCAACCTCTTTGCCAGCTTGTCTGGGTTGCCTGTTAACTAGGGGAAATCATGCTTGTTCCCTTTTGCCTCCGATCACCAGACCCGGCCCTCACTGTTCGTGATGTCCCATCCCAGTCACTTGGCAGCCAACCATGTTCCGATATTTAGGAATTCGGATCTATCATGCTAATCAAGATCTAATAGACTGCTACCACACTAGAGTAATGACCTCTTTGACATCACAGATAGCATTCTGGAAAACACTTGCTCTTTCGGTATCCGGGAGTGGCACTTATTAAAATGGTGGTGCTCCCGCGTCTTTTATATTATTTTACCAATCTACCACTGTATTTACCTCCATTTTGTTTTCGCCCACTACAACACATGCTCCGCGATTTCATATGGAACACATCACGCTGTAGAGTGGTGCTAGCAAAACTATATTTACCCTCGGCTCAGGGAGGACTAGTGGTACCCAACCTAGGGTACCACTAGTCCTCAAATAAGGTGTCCCAGATACAGAACAAATAAGGTGTCCTGTATCTGGGACACCTTATTTGGTGTCCCAAACACAGTGGGTGGCCCGATGGGTAGCGGAACTATACCTGTCGGACACAGCAGAGAATAGTCCCCCATACACTTTAGATGCTAATCCTCATCTATTCCACCCATGCACCAGGTCACCTAAGTCTTTCCCCTTGCTATTACAGGTGGCCCACCGCTGCTTCTTTCGCTGCCTATTCCTTACCAAGCATAGCAAACCATATGCCTAGCACTTCCATTATTGGGAATGCCTAAGGGCATCAGGAGGACGCTGCCGGCCGAACTCACGACTATGCACGAGGTGGGCATTCACACCATAGATTACCTCTACCGATATGGTACAGTTACGACAGACGATTCTCTAACACAGGAGGAAGGAATGCCGTCGGGTCATTTCCGTAGTCACGCAATCTGGAAAACCACTCTGCAACGACATTGGGGAGACATTACACAAGAGGTACAAACACATCTCACAATGCAGTATGTCCATGTTATGGGCGACGGGAGACTTCTTACTAGGTGGTTCACAGACACACTCCGTATGCAGACTTCAATCGACTTGGGGCCCCTGCAAAACCGCTGGGAAACAGATTTGGCCCGTCCATGCACACCCAAGGAATGGGACACGTTACTAGCGAGCCCTACATTTGTTCCCCGCAATGCAAGGTTCCGATTGATACAGTATTATATATTGCATATCTTACCCCAGACAAAATTAATTTGTATTTTCACAGAGGAGAGGCATGTTGCCCCGATGCAGTCATTATGATGCTGACATCCTACATATGCTATGGTCGTGTCCCACATTGTGCCACTATTGGGATGGTGGCGCAGCACCTGTCCGAGGTCACTGATGGAGCACTCTCAAATTCATGGGAAGTCTGTATACTGGGCATGTTCGCAAAAGACCAGAGACACAGAGCTACTACTAGATTCTTGGACCTTGGTTTAGTGGTAGCTAAACACCTCATCACAAGACACTGGAAATCTGGTGATCCCCCATCCTTACAGGCCTGGTCCCATTTAATACTCATCTGGGCTACAGCGGAAGGAGTATCCCTCCATAGGGAGGATACTTTGGGCCTGCGTAAATTCCCAATTTGATCCAGTTGGGATGCAATATTGACTGCTCTTCAATCGGCATTAAGACCTGATGACATTGGCGAAATGTAATTTGCGAATGAACTAGCGCGTACCCACAGGCCACGGCCCCCATAGTCATATGCCGGGTCTGGTGGCTCAGTGGACTAATGCATCCACTGCATGGGCCTGTGTTCGACCTCATAGTCACTGGTTCAAATCCCGGCGGGTCCACTCAGCCTTTCATCCATCTGAGGTCGATAAAATGGGTACCATTGAGTTGGGTAACAATAAACATCTGTTATTCAGCACCAAGATACCCAGTTAGGGGTGAACGTGCGCTTTACAAATACACATGTTATGTTATAGTAGTGTTGATCCTGACTACACACACTGTGATACATGAAGTGAGGGAAATCAGAAATCCAAGGCAATGTTAGTACTTAATATTTAGCGACCGGACACTGCATGGAGCGATAGCGAAACTTTTCTGTTGTTTACTCCTTTCTTATTACCCTCGAGTTCACTTGTTTGATTTATGTCTGCATGATACATAGCCATTTTCTACTGTTTAACATGGACGCTCGTGACCACACAATTCACATGCGGTCTGGAGGTTGTCAACGATAGCAATTTTATGGCGATTGTTATTGCTCACTTTATATGCTTGGCTCCTTACGTAGAGTGCTTATACCCACTGTGCATTGTATACACTAACCAGAAAATGTACCAAGGAGAAGCATAACTAATCAGAAATGCTAGCATTAACAGATGCTCATACTGTACAATACTTAATGAACACCCCTGTGCTGTATTAATGTTCATTTATTGGATGTAAATGTTTTATGAAAAACTACTAATAAACAGATCAAAAACAAATATTGCAACTGAACAAGCTTTTTGGCTTTGGTGATGGACTGGTGCGAGGTTCTACTACGTTTTTTCATAGGATTACATTAACGTTGCCGCAGAGTTGCTTTTTTGTTACCAGATTGTCGTTCAATTTTTGAGGTTGTGAAAGATCTTCAAAGGCTCGCAGTTTTTGGATACTGTACTAAACCACCCTCGTTACATTGATGTCTGCGTTTATTGTGTTTTTTCACTGTTTTTCCCCTGCTCCATTGAGTTTGAAACCCATAGATTTCTACGCTTTTTAAAGTGGTAAAGTCTCAAGAATATTACATGCCTTACCTTGTACTTGCGTGTGAAGTCAAGAGGCCCGTTTTAGTTAGGTTTGTATTTATTCTGGTGTACACCTGAGCAGTAACAGTCTCTCTGTAGTCCTTATGTGTAGCATTCCAGAATGTTTTGGTATTCATTCAATTTATGGTGTCTGGGTACATAATAAAAAAGCTAATCGGACCAGTTTTGTTTAAGGTTGCAAGGGTTAAGGCTCAAAATTGATGGTGTACATTTTGTGAGGTTTGAGGAATTGCAGTAGTCCTCCTTGTCCTTGGCTGGATACTTGGCACTCCTTGGACAGAGATGGACAGAGCATGTAGCTGGGATGGCAGGAGGGCTAGTGGGGCTGGCAGTACTGTGAGTTTGCAGAGACATTGGGGTTTTCACTGCTTGTAATAACTGGGTAATAGTGTTAATTACATGACCGCTCAGGTATGAGCTGTCTCACGGACACACCCTGATGGCATCTGCTATATAGTGGTAAGGGGACTGTCTGTTAGAGAAAGTTCTCCTAGAAGATTAAGCAAATGGAGCCCTAGATTGCTTGGCTAGTTAGGGATATTGTGGCCTCGAGTGTGTCTGCTGACTGCTTTATTTTCTGCCAGTACTGTTTGAGAAGGAATGCCCACCTTGTACTAGGATAGATGTCATGTTACATCTTGCTCTTTCGAACACATCTATAACACACTTTACAATAAATCTCCGCTAGTAAGACACCTAATTTCTCAGTCCTAGCAATAAATTGATTTAATTAAATTATATTTGTTAATTCATTTTTGTTTTCTTGTTTTGTGACAGAAAGAAGCTCAGCACTTAGTTCACCCAGGTCTTTCAAGACCGAGGCAAGCAGCAGAATGCGGCGGCAAATGAGGAAGCAGAATGAGTCAGTGGACTCTGTGGACTCTGCAGTTTCTTCTCAGTCATCCACATCCTCCTCATGCTTACCTCACATGACCAAAAAACGTTTCCACATTCATGCCCGGTCACCTTTTTACAGAGGGATTTCGGACAGCAGTGAGCTGCGCCCAACACTGGAGGAATTGACAGAGCAGCCAAGGGGTGTCGATGACAGGCCACAGTTTACTACCCGGGGGACCTTTAATCCAGAAAAGGGCAAACTGAAACTTAAAAATGTGAAAAATGTGCCCCAGAAAACCAAAGAACTCTTGGAAGGGGGAGCCACTGTAGCAGGGCGCAAGAGACCTGCAGATCCAGATGGAGGCAGTACCAACCAGCAGCTTGTACTTTTTGGCAGCAATGAATTTATGGTGTGAAACCACCAGCTCCAGAGGGAAGAGTGACTTTTCATGGAAGCTGCATCTTGCCTTTGTTGAAATCCCTGCTTATATGGAGATCCTGCTCTCCTTCACATCGCTGCTTGATGTCCATCCTGACCTTCATTCCCACCTCCATTGCCTGCAAGCTACCTAACTTGCCAGAGCACTGGGAGGAAGCCAATTGTTCATGTCAGGAAAAACGTTTGTCAGGACACTTTCAGTTATGGCCTTAACAATGTCTGATTTAAAATTCAAAGGGGCAATTGCCAAACAATGGTAATAACAATGGGAGAGGTAGCAGAGCAGGCTAGTGATCCATTACTGAATCCTGGCCAAAAGAATCGCTTGGGCAGGTCCTAGTGATATAGCATGGAGAAGGGGCGCCAGTTCTATGGCCAGTATGTAGCCGAGGTACAGGGGACCCAGATTTGTATTACGTGGGCCGAGCTGGGAGAGTTTGAAGGTCTGCCAATTCTTTGTATAGTAAGAACCCAGTGTCTCAGGCAACAGAAGGAGTCTATCAGTTAATGATGAGTGACAGGGGAATCTCACAAGATGTTTATCTGTCAGGGTAAAGGCAATTTCACATTTGTGGGCATGATTTCATCTATCAGCTTTGAAGCGCCGTCCAGATAGCATAGTGTTACTTCTGCTTTTACTTCTACTTTGGGTCATTTTCAAAAGTCTGTTACATTGCAGAGAGGAGGGCAGCATTGCCTTTTTAAATGGAAATAAAACTATAGGTCCAGCCACTTAATGAACATTTCGGTTTGTCACATCGCTCCTCCCTACTCTGCTGATAGATACAGATAGGTCCTAATAAGGGGAAGGAAGGTTTGTTAAGGGCACAGCTGCTCACCAAAGGGCAATTTGTTGTGGCAAATTATGTGAGGAGTGCATCTGAAGTTCTACTGTTACTTATACAGTCAGGATAATACTGTCTTTGAGAACCTTGTAAGTTTGATTAACAAAAGGCTTACATGCAGATAAAGTTCTCCAAAAATCTGAGTGAGATATATATTTTCAGTCACGGAGCGGCGTGCTGCCATCAGACTGCGAGTTGTGTGTTTTATAGGTGTTTGGTTGTTCTGTTAGCTCACTGCAGACCACAAGCAAGTATCCTTGCATAGCGTCAAAGTGGATTTCATTGCTTCATGACTAAAAGTGTGTGAACTTTACTCTACCTGCGGACTAAGTTTCAGACATGAGTTGCAGACCTGAATGAGATGTATGTTGCAAGAATGTCAGTGACCGATATTCTCTAATGTATGAGAACCCAGTAGATCATATATGGTATGTGTTCTGTCAAAATGTAAATCAGCTGACCACTCTGTGCTAATTAAGCGTGGAAACTGTCATTCTATTCTAGAGATTGTGAGGCATATGCAGTAACACAAAATCATGAGCAACATGTGACCTTTCTGTGTTTGTGTTATAACCTAGACTGTTTGTATCACTGTACAAGTGAACAAGGTTCTCCATTTGGAATATTGAAGGCATCCTTTTGTGTCGCCATTGAGCTCTGTGTGGTTAATATGTGAGTCTTGTGCTTGTGTGTGAAGAATTAGCATATTTTCATGGTTCATCAGGAGCATTGCCGTGTCACAAGAGGAAGAAAGAGATCGCCTATCTTCTCTGGCCATGGAAGCAGTAAACTCAAAAGCATGTTTCGTCATATATGTTACATGATCTATATTCTGTCAGTGGGAGCCATATCCTAGTGCATAGTGTCATAGTTTAAGCTAGCCATGTCCTTTAGCTATGAACTATTCTTGCCCTCACAGGGTGAGTTGTCTGTAACATTTTGGTCTGCGCTACCCGTGGTCTGACAGTGAGATCTGGCCATTTTATGTTGGTGTGAGCTATCCTTGTCTGGTCAGTGGTGGATAGCTGTGTCCCGATGATGGTGATTATCTGTACTATGTCAGTGTGAGCTTGTCATGGCCTGTCACTGTGAGCACTGCAGATTTTGTTGGTGTGAGCACCTCTGAGGACAAGTGAGCTTTCTGCACAGGTGAAACATGCCCAGTTGTAGTGTTACTGAGCCATGTCCTTTCAGTCTCTCCATCCTGTCAGATGTTGAGTGAGTAGTGTCTTATGGGAAGAAAAGACCCTTGTCCAGTATGATGTAGTTGTTTTCTAGCAAATTCGGTTCTAATTTGTCAGGGTACAAGAGAGATCTTTAGGTAAATAGTTCACACCCTTTGATAGTTACAAAGCTGTATTGGTTAAAGCGAGAATTGTCCTGTCAGAGGAAACAAGTTCTGTCAGTGGTTTGCACCACCTGAGAGTGAATGAGTTACATCTTCCAGGGGTATTGGTTAAAAGAGTAAACAAAGTGTACAAGGTGTGTGAGAAATGTTTTCTTGGATTTCAAGCCATGTACTATTGTAGGGTGACTTTGGTGTGTATTTGCTTAGGCTTCAGTCATTACGTCCTGCAGAGGCTGAAAGGGATTGGCAGACCTGCACAATGTGTTTAAATCACAGACGTTAAATTAAATGCAGAATGTTAAAGAATACCATGGACCTACAGAGGCCGAAAGATGTATCTGATTCTCCAGAGGAGGAAACATTAAATTACCTGTTTGAAAAAGTGCTCCGAGGCACTGCTATAGATCATGCATGGTGCAATTGAGATGTTTTATGTAGCAAGGAGTGATGGCATCATCTTACAGCATTATGATCCTAGAGAAGGGTATATAGCAATGTGGTTTTTTCTAGACAACAGGGTTGTGTTCTGCTTCTCCCCGTTTTGTTTTTTCAGGTTGCTTGAAAGAGACATTCTCCTTTCTGATTCCAAATGTCAGTATTACTTGCCAGAAACCCTCCAGAAATACTTGAAAATGTTGATGGTGTTTTTTTATTTTATTTAGTTTATTCTGGTTGTGCCATTTCCCGTGCAATAGGGGCAGCAGATCCTAAGTTATATCAAATGTTTGTGGGTGTTGACAGGTTAGGGTTGATAATTATTGATAGATTAGGAAAGTTAACCCGGGGTGTATTCAGTTGACCTGTTTGTGAGAAGAAATGGCAGGAAATAGAATTGATGCTTTTGCAGAGTAGAAAAAGGTACCATCTCAGATTCCGCTAATGTGTTGCTAACATTTTTGTACCCAACAGTGATCAGACCTTCAAGTCCAGGAAAAGCCTGATCAGAGGCATGGGAAGGGCTTACTTTTATATTGATTATTTGAGAAGCAAGACCTGTTTCCATACTGTGGTTTTCCAGGAAAACCAGGGAAAATTATCAGAAATTTCCAAAGGAGGATGAGATCATGCCAAGGTTTATTCCTGGAGCAATTGAAACGTTGTTGTAATTAAATCAATTTTGTAAGTAAGTGCAGGAAAATGTAGGTGGCACGGAGAGAGATAATAGAATGGAACTCTGGTGCAACACGTTCCGGCCATGCCTCGCCTCCACTGGAACTCTACACATCCTTTCTCTGCCACCTGTTCTTTTCTGAAAGGAGACAGATGTCCTTATCTGCTTGCCACCATTGAACTAACGGATCTTATTCTGGGCAAGTGATCAGTGCCCTGATACCTGGCCCCATCACCTTCCTGAACTTTGTGATACTTCCACCCTTTGGCGTGCTGCAGTGGAGGGTGCTAATGCTGATAAAATTGATCTCTCCAGCCCATTCCACTCTCTGAATGAGTTTTATTTGCTACTCTCCCTGAACACCTCCGTTCATATGCCACTCGTCTCTCTGGGGTTCCAAAATTTGCCTTAGACTTCCCTTCCTCCTTTTTATGAGCCCTGTTAAATTGTGGAAACCAGAACTGCGGCCAGAACGAACATTTGAGTCGCTTCTGCTGTATTAACCTTGATGCCTCTGTTCTAGTCTCTCATTGAGTGTCAGACAAGGTTTCCTCGTGAAGCTGCACGCCTGTAAAAGTGAATGTACCGATCACCCGGAAGCCAGGGACAGCAAGCCTTCAACGCCATCTTTTTTTATTTTATTATTAATTTATAAGTATGCTGAGTGTAAATTAAACAAAACAAAGTATGTATTGTAAAAGGGTATATTATCCATTGTCATACACTATATATATATAGATATACATATATATATATATATAAAAATATATATATACATAAAACTCTACCTGTTTAAAGAGTATATATGTAAAGAATTGCTCACACGCACGGAAGGTCGAAAGGCGCGTTCAAAATCTGTATCTATTGCTGACCAATTTTTCCCTTTTGTTGTTCTCAGAGAAAAAAAGGACTTGATTTGTACAAAGAGCAGTTTGTGTAATATTTCTTAAATATATTCTGTCTGGCTGTAAAAAATGACAATTTTATGAACAAATAACCTTCAGCTTATTAAAGAGCAGTGCTGTAAAACATTGGACTTTTGTATATTTTTAAAATATGTTCATGAATATGTGCAGTTCACAACAGGTAATCAATGTTTCAACAGTTGTTTTGGCACGCGTCCAAAAGTATATTTAAACCTTGAGGTCGAACTAAGTGCAACTGCCAACCTTCCCCCAAACCACGACATTTTCAGAACCTCCTGTCTTTGCATGTTCTCAGCTATTATGGGGGTACAATATACAGGTCAATCTGAAAGAGACACGTTAGTGACAGATTCCCTACCTTAGAATATCCCCAGGCGTCAGGCTGGATCTGGAAAGTTTTTGTGTAGCAGTACCCTTGCGCGTCGGTAGGCGGCGTCGTGCGGCTCCGCGTCCGTCGTCGGCGTCGGGACTGCCGGGATGACGTCGCGGGCAGTACTTAGACGCCGCCCCTGCGCGCTGACGTCAGTTCTTCTTTTTTCCGCGCCAGTAAGCGCAGATCCGGGAAGAGCAGTGCCCTAGTCATTTTTTTACTAACTTTTTGGTGATTTTTCACTGTTTTCTTCGAGTCATCTCGGCTCCACAGTGTCGGTAGGGATGCCCGGCTTCAAGCCATGCGACGCCTGTGGTCGGATGATGTCGATCACAGACCCGCACTTAGAGTGTCTCTACTGTCTCGGCCGCGACCACGACACGAAGTCGTGCTCCGACTGCCGGGCCTTGCACCCGAAGGCTTTGCGAGAGCGGTCTTGAAAGCTCCTCGAGGTCCGGCAGTCGGCTCCGCGCCGCACCAAGCCCCGGTCACGCGAGAGGTCGAGAGGCCGGTCGCGGAGTCCTCGCCGGTCATCGGAGTCCAAGTCTTCGCACTCCTCGGGTAAGTCGAAGCACAAGAAGTCTAAGAAGCACCATCGCTCTAAGACTTCGCCTTGCCGGTCTCGCGACTCGGCTGAGGCCCCTGTCGGCACCGTCCCCGCGGCTCCGGATGTGCCTGTGGCGCCGCCCCCGCATTACCCGTCCTTCCCGAGTTCGGGGGCGACTCCGGCCGAGATACAGGAATTCCTGTCGGCCATGGCCCGCCTCTTCGGGCCTCAAGGCCCCTCCGGTGCGCCTTCGGGCCCCGCGGGCCCTAATGGGGTTGCCCCGGCGCCGCCGACGACTGCGGTCCCGGCGCCGCCTGTCCCACCAGCCTTGCTCCCGGCCCCGATCCCGGCTCCGGTGGTACCGCAACCCCCATCGACGCCGGTTGACCTAACCACGCCTCCGCCGACGCCGATGTCCCCGGTGCCGATCCTGACGCCGCCCGGGGCTCCGGGCGGCGTCGTTCCCCGGTTCTCTCCGGATCCGGACACGGCGTCGGACCGACGTCGCCCGACGCCGGCTCCGGCGCCGATGAGACCTTGGGTCCCGGACGTCCCTCCTCCTCCTTATTTTCAACCGGAGGAGGACCAGGAGAGCTGGGAGGGGTCGGATGACCCTCTCACACAGCAGTGTGACTATGATCAGGACTGGGCAGAGGAACTTGGGGATGCCAGTGGTCTGGACACTTCCCCTGACACTGGCATGCTGTCTCCTCCTTCCGTGGCTACGGAGGAGGGAGCAAATTTCGCAACAGGGTTGCGTAGAGCAGCTGGAGCCTTACACCTCCAATTGCCTACAGTGGCTGTCAGGACTAACCTCCTGACGGAAGTGCTTCAGCCGCCAGCTACCTCCTCGGAGCCATTGCTGCCGTTTAATGATGCACTTTCTGACGTTCTTTTGGGCACCTGGTCCAAGCCCGCCACAGGGGCTCCTGTGGATAGGAACGTGGCCCGACGCAATCGCCCTGCTCCGGGCGACCCCTTGTTTCTCTCTCAACATCCCACCCCCGAGAGCTTGGTTGTCCAAGCCTCTGCCTCCCAAACCGCCTTCCCTACCGCCCCTCCGGATAGGGAATCCAAACGCTTGGATCAATTTGGGAAGAAGGCCTTTTCTTCCTCCAGTGCTGGCTTGCGGTCCGTCAACACCGCTTGCCTTTTGGGCCGAAACTCCCACTCTCTGTGGGATTCAGTGGCGCTCGTTTTGCCCCAGTGTCCTGAGGAGGTCCAGACACTGCTTTCCCGCACCATTGCGGAAGGAAGGGATGCGGCAAAGTACACCATCCGTTGTGGCCTTGATACCGCCGACTCGCTGGGCAGATCGCTTGCAACGACAGTGGCGCTGCGTCGCCACGCCTGGCTGAGGACAACTGGTTTCTCGGGTGATGTCCAAAACACACTCATGGACATGCCCTTTGATGGAGTCGGTCTTTTTGGTACCAAAGCAGACCATGCGCTGGAGCGTTTTAAGGACTCACGGGCTACTGCCAAGTCCCTGGGCCTTTCTGCTGTGCGCCCTCCGCTAACCTCTGCTTTTCGCCCCTTTCGTGGCCACGGAATGGGCGCCCAGTCACGTCCGCTGCCCAGCCACCGGCCCGCGCAGCAAGCGTCTTCGCGTGGCCGAGGACGTGGCTCCCGCCGTGGCGGGTCAGGCAACCAGCGTGCGGGTCAGGCTACCAACCCCGCCCCGTCCGCGGCCTCCAAGCCCTCCTAGTTCTTCCTTTCAGGTGCACAGCACGCCAGTAGGGGGCAGGGTCCGCCATCACCTTCACCACTGGCGTGCCATCACCCCGGACAGGTGGGTTTTGGACATTGTCCGAAGGGGCTACTCCCTCCCCTTCGAGACCACCCCCCAGCCATGCCACCTCAATTCCACCGCATGTCAGGGGATCACTTGGTGCTTCTGCAGAAGGAAGTCACGGCACTCTTGGCCAAGAGGGCCATCGAGCATGTTCCGACCCCAGAAGTAGGACGTGGTTGCTACTCCCACTACTTTCTGGTGCCCAAGAAGGACAAGGAGGACATGCGTCCTATCTTGGACCTCCGGAACGTCAATCGCTTCCTCCGGAAGGAGAAGTTCAAGATGCTCACCCTAGCTCAGGTCTTGACTGCCCTCGACCCTGGAGACTGGTTGGTAGCGTTGGACTTACAGGACGCTTATTTCCACATCCCCGTCCTGCCGGCCCACCGGCGTTACCTGCGGTTCACGGTAGGCCTCGAGCATTTTCAGTTCACCGTGCTCCCCTTTGGCCTTACAAGTGCCCCTCGGGTGTTCACGAAAGTGATGGCGGTGGTCGCAGCTCATCTGCGCCGGGCAGGGGTTCCAGCCTTCCCCTACCTCGACGACTGGCTGCTGAAGGCGGGCTCGTCCCAGGCAGTCGTCTCCCACCTCCAGACTACGGCCGAACTCCTGCACTCGCTGGGGTTCTCCATCAATGTGCCGAAGTCGCATCTGATTCCTTCTCCACAGCTCCTTTTCATCGGGGCAGTTCTGGACACGACGCAGTTTCGGGCCTATCCTCCCGAACGGCGAGTCCGGGATATTCAGGCTATGATTCCGATCTTTCAGCCTCTATCCTGGGTTTCGGTACGGATGACCCTGAGGCTGCTGGGCCTCATGGCCTCCTGCATCCTGCTGGTCGATCATGCCAGATGGCATATGTGGGCTCTGCAGTGGGACCTGAAGTTCCAGTGGGCGCAGCACCAGGGCAACCTGTCCGATCACGTCCAGATCTCGGAGGGGACTGCAATCCAGTTGCAGTGGTGGCTCTCGAACCGGCAATGGGTCATGGGCAGATCCCTCTCCCTTCCCCAGCCAGAGCACACAGTTGTGACAGACGCGTCCCTTCTGGGATGGGGCGGTCACATGGGAGAGGCGGAGATCCGAGGCCCTGCTCCATATCAACCTTCTGGAGCTCCGGGCGATCCGACTTGCACTCAAGGCATTCCTTCCCTCTGTCAAAGGGACGGTAGTGCAGGTGTTCACAGACAACACCACCGCCATGTGGTATTGCAACAAACAGGGCGGGTGGGGTCGTGGACCCTATGTCAGGAGGCTCTGCGCCTCTGGACATGGCTGGAACATCAGGGCATATTCCTGATGGTTCAACACCTGGCAGGTTCCCTGAACGCCAGGGCGGACGAACTCAGCCGCAGGTGCATGATGGATCACGAATGGCGTCTTCACTCGGAGGTGGCGCAAGGTCTCTTTCAGCAGTGGGGAGAGCCTTGGTTAGATCTGTTCGCCACCGAAGAGAACGCGCAATGTCAGCAGTTCTGCGCGTTGGAATTTCCAAGGCGGCACTCGCTCGGCGACGCTTTTCGTCGCGAGTGGAGTTGCGGTCTGTTGTACGCCTTTCCGCCTATACCACTTCTACCCAGAGTGTTGAAGAAGATTTGGCGCAACCGGGCCCAAGTCATCCTTGTGGCTCCGGACTGGGCTCGAAGAGTTTGGTATCCCGAGCTACTCAGTATGAGCGTCGATCCCCCGATCCGTCTGCCTCTTCGGGAGGATCTTCTGTTGCAGCAGCAGGGGACGGTCCTCCACCCGAACCTGTCCAGTCTCCACCTGCTTGTGTGGAGATTGAGCGGCGGCAGTTGATTCCTTTCGACTTGCCTCCCGAAGTTTGTGATGTGATTCTGGCAGCCAGGCGTCCCTCCACTAAGGTGGTATACGCCTGCAGGTGGAACAAGTTTGTGGCATGGTGCACAGCAAAGGCTGTGAATCCCCTCTCTGCCCCTCTTTCTGAGGTTCTTCTGTTCCTTCTTTCTCTGGCCCAACAGAGTTCTGCCCTGGGTACCATCAAGGGCTATCTTTCTGCTATCTCGGCCTTCCTCAGGCTTCCTGATCAGCCCTCCTTTTTCAAGTCCCCTGTTGTTAACAGGTTCCTAAAAGGCATTACACACCTCTTCCCTCCTGTTCCGTTTGTGATGCCTCAGTGGGACTTGAACTTGGTTCTTACCTTTCTCATGTGCGCTCCCTTTGAGCCTCTACATAACTGTCCTCTTCGTCTTCTGACTCTGAAGACAGCCTTTCTGGTGGCCATCACCTCCGCTCGGCGGGTGAGTGAGCTCCAGGCTCTATCATGCACACCTCCCTTTTTGTCTGTCCATCCAGACAAGGTTGTTCTTCGGACGCGTCCGTCCTTCTTGCCAAAGGTGGTTACTGCCTTCCACATTGTGCAGACCATCACTTTGCCCACCTTCTTTCCGCCTCCGCATCCTTCCAGAGAGGAAGAGAGGCTCCACCGTCTGGACCCAAAACGTGCGCTTTCCTTTTATATCAACCGCACACAAATCTTCCGGGTGGATGACCAGCTCTTTGTTGGCTACGTGGGCGCCAAAAAAGGTCGGGCGGTGCACAAGAGAACCATTTACCGCTGGGTAACCTTGTGTATCAAAGCCTGCTATTCTTTGGCTAAGAAGGAGCCTCCTGTTGGGCTGCATGCCCATTCCACCAGGGCAACTGTTGCTACCACGGCCTTAGGCTGCGGTGTTCCGCTGCAGGATATCTGTCAGGCAGCTACGTGGGCCTCGCTGCACACATTTACCAAGCATTACTGCCTTGACAGTCAGGTCCTCCGGGACGGCTTCTTTGGCCGTTCTGTCCTCCGGGACTTCCTTGTCTGATCTTTGTTCGCAGACCCACCACCGGGGTTGGTATTGCTGGGGTATCTATTCTAAGGTAAGGAATCTGTCACTAACGTGTCTCTTTCAGATGCACAAGTTACTAACTTGTGTAACGATATATCTGTAAGAGACAGTAGTTAGTGACAGATTCCTTACCGCCCACCCATCCTCCCCGTTCTGCAAACTGATTTCTAGGGTTAAGGACATCCCTTTCAGGGCCCTAGTATTTTTCAGACACCTATGTCAGCTTCTTGCATGGCTCTGCGTTCCTGGCGCGGAAAGTCGTGTACAGAACTGACGTCAGCGCGCAGGGGCAGCGTCTAAGTACTGCCCGCGACGTCATCCCGGCGGTGCCGACGACGGACGCGGAGCCGCACGACGCCGCCTACCGACGCGCAAGGGTACTGCTACGCAAAAACTTTCCGGATCCAGCCTGACGCCTGGGGATATTCTAAGGTAAGGAATCTGTCACTAACTACTGTCTCTTACAGATATATCGTTACACAAGTTAGTAACTTGTGCATATGGGTCAATTAATAGGGGTAGGGGTAGAGTCAGCTTCTGACTCTCATTCCTTCTCCATGGGATCCTCAAGTATAGTCAGAAGCATGCAATTGTCCCACTCGTGTATGGGATTCAGGAGCACTTTTTATTAAAAAAAAATATATACCTTTAACTTTCCTTTTTGAAAAGCCATATGTCAGTGCATATTTGACTGCCTTACCAGGCTATATTGGCCAATTTTCAAACTTTTTTTAAAGAAACAAATTTAATGACAGAGAATCTCACAATTTCCAGTATAAGTACAACTGTTACACAAACCGAGAAAGGATAAAAGGAAAGAAGAGCAAGCAGCCTAATAGGCTGCAGTCTGACAAGCTGGAAAAACTCACTGCTTCTTTAAGAACGATCATACCACTAACATAGCATCATGCTCTGTAAGTGACAGCTGAACCAGGTTTTTTTTTCCAGACTATTGGTAAAAGGATTCTGCAGCACTGACCTTTTTTGGCTTTCTTCTCCTTGCAAACCTTTCCAAAACTTTCAGAAGCAATTTTAATCAGTCTTTATGGACAAGTAATTCTGTTTTCCTCAGGGGTTTTTTGGCAGGAAAAAAAAATTTCTTCACAAAATGCCATCCATTTTTTGTGAATTGCCCTACTTTTGGGAGATAAAGGCAAAAACAGACTTCTAGGTGTGTGTAGTGTGTGCCTTCCTGGTTGCCATCGTCAAGACTCCTTTCCTTTCTGTCAGAACATATGCAAGAGGATACTGAAGTACAGAGAGAAACAATGCTTACATGGTCTGCAGTGAGAGAAGCGCATGTATCAAGATTCATCGTCTTTAAGATCGTGACGTAGAGAGGGCACCCCCTTTGCCACAGCTCCTTCCACCATTTCCATGAACCCATTAAGAGGAAAAGACCTGGGCAGGAAAAATTTGGGTACACCCAGTCAATCTTGAGATCCATGACTTTGAGGATAGGTTTTAGTCACTTCATCCGAATTCTCGAGATTTCATTCAACATTGAATGTTACAGGCAATTTTACATCAAAGACTGCATCGACATTAAGGTGATAGTTGCCGTTAAGGGAGACAACTTTGAGCTAGTACTTTAACTTTTCTGTAGACTGTCTGAATGATGAAAAAGAAGAGAAATGTTGCATGTCTCAGATTCAGTATATTCAAGAACCTCCTTTGCAAGCAGTTTGACCTGCATTAACCCTTTCTTCAGCTTTTTCTCTCAGAGCGAAGGGAGTCCAGATCCTACCTTGCCTGCTTCTCCTGTGACTCCGGTAGCTTGTACTGCCCCCATTGCCTCCTCATTCTGCGTCTCTCGTCATTCTATCTGACCACCCTATGAAACCTCCTATGAGTACTGAGGTATTGCGAACTTTTAGAAGGCATATTAGGAGAATTCATCACAGATCCAGGCACTCGAAGTGTTGTACCTCATCTCAAATGTACACTCCTATGTTAAGTGTTTTCCAAGGATTCCATGCCTGACGGGAATAATTCAAGCATGTAATTCTATGAAAGATCCAATAGTGGTGAAGGGTTGTTTTTCTTACAGCTGAAATGATCACTGAATCTGGATATAGAAATCTGCAAGTATGAATAACAGATTTTGTTCTTGTATGTTTTATTTCTCTTTTTGCAAACATGCAGGTTGAGAAAAATTCCATAGCTGGCTGTAATAGACCCAATAGGAGACTAATGGGAGCAGGAGCCTGTTAGACCAGTTGGAAGAACCGGACTGGAGAGAGGAGTTGGGTGAGGCCAGTGGTCTGGACACTTCCCCAGACCTTGGCATGCTTTCTCCCCCTACCGTGGCTACCGAGGAGGGTGCGTCATACGCAGTGGTGTTGCGTAGGGCGACTGAGGCCCTAAACCTCGAGCTTCCTATGGTGGCAGTCAGGACCAACCTCCTGACCGAGGTGCTTCAACCGGCAGCGGCCTCTTCGGAGCCCCTGCTGCCGTTCAATGAGGCACTCACGGACATCCTTTTGGGCACTTGGTCCAAGCCCAGCACAGGGTCTCCTGTGGATAGGATGATTGACCGATGCCACCGCCCGGCCCCGGGCGTCCCCATTTTCCTCTCCCAACACCCCACCCCTGAGAGCTTGGTGGTCCAAGCCTCCACTTCTAAGGGCGCATTCCCTACCGCTCCACCTGATGGGGAATCCAAGAAACTGGACCATCTTGGGAAGAAAATGTTTTCTTCCTCCAGCTTAGGACTGCGGTCGGTTAACACCGCATGTCTCTTGGGCTCTTACTCCCATTCTGTGAGGGACTCGGTCGCGCAGGTGCTGCCTCAGTGCCCGGAGGAGGCCCGGGCCATGCTCTCCCGTGCAGTGGCTGAAGGGAGAGACGCAGCGAGGTTCGCCATACGGTGTGGGCTGGACACCGCTGACTCGCTAGGCAGGACGATTTCAACGTCGGTAGCCCTACGACGCTACACCTGGCTGAGGTCCACTGGCTTTTCGGGCGATGTTCTAGCTACACTTTTGTGAGAGCAGGGGACCCCTCTATCAAACAATAAGGTCTGGGAGTAAGAGGGGAAAAAGCAACCAAATATTTTTACTAAGAAATACTCCCCTTTGACCTGTATTTCTTCTACAGTGATTTAATCCACTCTGGGTAGGTATCAAACGAGATATATCACAAACACATGTAATTAGTAGAATTGATTTATTGTCCTTGATAGTATCTTATTTCTTTATGAGAAAAAAATCCTTTGTAAACATGATATTTTACATTACTTACAAAAACTACACCAATATTTTTAATTTCTTTTTTTAACAAATAAGACATGACCTTTGATGGCCATCGCTTGTTTGGCAACAAAGCAGACAACGCGCTCAAGCGTTTTAAGGACTCCAGGGCTACAGCCAGGTCCTTGGGCCTCGCTTCCACCTCTCGCCCCGCGCAGTCTGCTTTTCGCCCCTTTCGTGGCTACGGAAGGGGTGCCCCGCCACATTCCGTCCAGAGCCACAGGCCTGCGCAAGCTGTCCAACCTCTGCACGTCCGGGGACGTGGGACCCACCGTCGTGGGTCTGGGGGCCAGCGGGCGGGCCAGTCCATCAGCGCTCCCTCTGCAGTAGCCTCCTAGTCCGACCTTTCAGGGCCACCATTCGCTAGTGGGCGGCATGATTCGCCATCACCTCCCCCACTGGCTCACCATCACGTCGGACAGGTGGGTTTTGCAGATAGTCCGAAGGGGCTTCTCCCTCCCCTTCGAGACTACCCCTCCCTCCATGCCACCTCAATTTCATCGCATGTCGGAGGATCACTTGGCCCTTCTCCAACAGGAAGTTACGGCTCTCTTGGCCAAGGGAGCCATCGAGCGAGTTCCTGCCCCAGAAGTAGGTTGTGGTTGTTATTCCCACTACTTTCTGGTGCCCAAGAAGGATAAGGGCCCGCGTCCTATCTTGGATCTCAGGAACGTCAACCGCTTCCTCCAGAAGGAGAAGTTCAAAATGTTGACACTGGCTCAGGTCCTGTCTGCCCTCGACCATGGAGACTGGATGGTAGCGTTGGACTTGCAGGACGCTTATTTTCACATCCCAGTCCTGCCGGCCCATCGGCGTGACCTACGGTTTGTGGTAGGCCACGAGCACTTTGTTTACCGTGCTCCCATTTGCCCTTACCAGCGCCCCTCGGGTGTTCACGAAAGTGATGGCAGTGGTCGCAGCTCATCTGCGCAGAACAGGGGTTCCAGTCTTTCCCTATCTCGACGACTGGCTGTTGAAGGCTGGCTCGCCCCAGGCTGTCGTCTCCCACCTCCAGACTACGGCCGACCTCCTGCATTCGCTGGGATTCACCATCAATGTGCCGACATCACACCTGATCCCCTCTCAGAAGCTCCTTTTCATCGGAGCAGTTCTGGACACAGCGCAATATCGGGCTTATCCTCCCGAGCAGCGAGTCTGGGATATTCGGGCTATGATTCCGATCTTTCAGCCTCTATCCCGGGTTTAGGTCAGAATGACCCTAAGGCTAATGGGCCTCATGGCCTCTTGCATCCTGCTGGTGGACTATGCCAGGTGGCATATGCGGGCTTTGCAGTGGGACCTGAAGTTCCAGTGGGCACAGCATTAAGGGAATCTTTCCGATTGCGTCCAGATCTCGAAGGGCACTGCACACCAATTGCAGTGGTGGCTAACCAACCAGGATTGGGTCAACGGCAGATGCCTCTACCTTCCCCAACCAGAGTCCACAGTGGTGACAGTGTAGTGTGGTTTGTGGCCTCATTGTCTACATTGCTAAGTTGGCTTAGGCCTTGCTGCCATGATGCCTTTTTTGCACACGTTACTCTGTGACTTTGTTTTTCCAGACTCTGCTTGTTCCCGGCTATAGTAGAACTGTCTGCCTTTTTGCCTTTCACCTTTTCTCATGTTCCCTGTGGGTTTCATCTGCACACCATGTACAAGGTCGAAAAACAACGTCCCTTGTTATTGCTGATCTGGTCAGCCCCTCGCACTTAGACATAACACGCAGTACAGCTGCATTGGAGCAATTTGTGTGCTTTTAATATTGTGATCTCCCTGTTGGTGGCACTTGGAGAAAAACCTTTCCAGGGAGAAGAGCTGTGCTTGTCTGATGATGTAAACCTTGCATCTAGATATTGAGATATGGGGGTCCGCCTGACAAAGCCCAGAGGTCTTCTATTTTTATAATAAACTAGATATTAGCACGGGGAGGGTGGTAAGGCAATTTAGCCCTATATCCACTGTCTTTATAAAATGCTGTCCCCATTTGTATTCTATGGAATTGTAACCATGCTTATTATTTTATCGTTATGCATTATGCTGATAGTACTGGCACGTGTACTTTATCTTAGAGCACGATAGTTGAAATAAACATTTTAAACTATACTGTGTCTCTTATTACGCACGTTGTGGACAAGTATGAGTGAGTTATGAAAGAGTGTTCTTGCTCCCGCGAGTCCTGAGAGAGAGACCGTGTTCTCCAGTATTGGGGTATCTTTCTTAGATTCACATGCCTAAATCATTTCCCGTCATCGGAGTGGGAGTCCCACGGTACATAAAATAGCAATAAACATGCATATAGAAACCATACTATAGGTAACCTAGAACCAGGAAGTAAAATAGCTAGAAGTTAAAAGGAAAAAATCCTCCACTTTCATGACTCGTCCAAGTCATTGTATATAGTCCAAACTACAGCCAATCAGGCGACAGCACCCTTTAGAATGCTCTCCTCAGAGGCTCAGGCTCTCAGATTTGCTACCGCACGTCGTGTGAAGGGAGTCTCCCTGAGCTCTGCTCAGTACTTTTCAGGTTTCTTCAGAAATTCTTCATTTTATGATGTCTTCTTCTAAGAATTCTCTCTTTCGACCTTGTGAATCTTGTGGGAAGCTCCGGCTATTTTCAGAAGACCCCCACAAGAAGTGCATTTACTGCTTGTATCCTGACCATCAGGTGAGAGACTGCAAGATATGCAGAACTTTCCCTCAAAAGACTCTGAGGGACAGAGAGGGACGTCTACTTCTGTGGTTACAGAAGATTAAAGATCAAGACAACCCCTTATCTGAAATTGGGAGTATTGCCTCTGCTAAGACTACTTCCTCTAGGAAGAGGACTGCTGACACGGATTTATCCTCTCCTGGGGCTAAGGTGGTGAAGAAACAGCACACTTCTAAGCGTGCTGAGCTGCCTTCTACTTCAAAAAAGACTCTTCCACTTTCTAAGAGTAAAACTCTGCCATCTACGCCCCCGAGAAAGACTGTGAAGTCTAAGGCTCCAAAACCAGTTTCTGACAGAGATTTACCTCAGAAACGGGGTCCCTCGTCGACGAGTTCGACGACGATGTCTTAGGCGGCGAAGCCTGCCGTCGCTGCGACGACGACGTCGACTGCTACTTTCTCGTCACCGAAGCCTCAGATGATGATGTCGTCGCCTTCCTCGCCGTCGACGCTGGTGTCCGTCTCCATGACGAAAGAAGTGAAGTCTACCGTCGACGTTCCTTCGACGACGAAGATTAGAAGAGTGTCGTCGACGATCCCCTCATCGACGCCCACCTCGTCGACGATTGCTTCGTCGACGGCTACCTCGTCGACGCTACAGCTGTCTTCATGCACAGCTCTTCAGGTTTGGTCTTCGTCTACGACCACAGCATCCTCTACATCGTCTACGACACCGTTTACGCAGCTGCCTCCATTGACAGCAGCGCCTTCTTTGCTGCAAAGACGTGGATCCTCCTTGGAGGTTCTCTCTCCAATTCGCACCTCTCCTGCTAGGGTTCCTCTACTGTTACCTGACCAGTTACTGGATTATGGAGAAGATGATGAAGAATCGGATGAGGGTGAGAGGTTTCGTACTGCCACGAGCCCTTCTGAGCTCTTTATTAAATATCAAGATGTGGATCAAGAGGACGATCCCTGCCCGGAGACTGTTCTTCCAGCTCCAGATCCAATTTCTACAGCCCAAATGCCATTGGCTCTTCTAAATAATCTGCAGTACATGTTGGACGATTATTATCGCCGTTTCCCTCCATCTGAATCGGCTGATTCTGTACCACATACTCCCGTTCCTCAATCTTCATCAGCATTGAGGTCGCCCAGACCAGATTCTCCGGTACCTTTGCATCACTCTCAGGAAGCTCACACCACTGACGATGATAGGGAGGAAGGAGAATTGGATGACAGATCACTCCTTACGGATTGGGATGACTACCAAATACAAACTCCGTCTCCTACTCCCGCTCCGGTCGACTCTCCTCCTGTCGATATCGGAAGTTTTCATCTTCTCATGGAGAGGGCAACACAACGATTCCTCCATCCTATGGAAACAAAGAAGGACGATTGTTTTCTTTACGATTTTAAGGATCAACCGAGGAAACAAGTAAGGTCTATCCCAATTATTGATTTCATTTGGCAGGAAGGATTAAAAGTCATGAAAGCTCCTGCTTCTATTCCTGCGGTCCTGCCCCGCATCGAAAAGAAATACAAGGCACCAGACAATTCGCCAGCATGTCTGATAGGTCAGCAAAAGGCAGATTCCGTTATCACCCAAGCAGCACAACGACGAGCACGGAATCCCTCCTCTCCGCTATCAGCTCCTCCCGATAGGGATGGGAGACGTCTGGACGCCATTGGGAAGAAGGTTTCGACCATGGCAGCAACGACCGTCCGTGCAGCTAATTCACTGGCTATCTTAGGCCGATACGACAGACAAATGTGGTCGGACATTTTTCCCTACATCAACATGTTGCCTGAGCCCTCTAAGTCAGAGGCGCTTAAAATCCTTCAGGAGGGGGAACGAATCTCGGCTGAGATTATTGATTCGGCTGTGGATGTTGCGTCTACAGGTTTTCGACAACTGGCAGGTGCTGCAGTCCTGCGGCGACAGGGCTGGTTAAAATACACATCATTTCGCCAGGAGGTCCAGGCTAAGATAATTGATATGCCTTTTGACGGCGAGTCTCTTTTTGGCCAACATGTTGACGAGGCCCTTCAGACCATTAAAAAGGATACCGAGACAGCATGATCTCTCGGGACTCTTCAGTTTCGGAAACAGACTTTTCGTGGCGCTAGAGGCCGTGGATCCTTCTCTGGTCGAGGAGGTTATAATCAACAAAGACAATACCAGTTACTCTTCTCAACGCCAGCAATCCTTCAGGCAAAAACCAACTACCTCTTATTCACAAAACAAGAAAATCTTCCTACCGCGGACGGGATACGTCTAAGAAACAGTGACAACTGCCACCTGCTCTACCGCTTACCCTTTTAAAAGTTGGAGGAAGAATCTCCCGTTTTTACTCAAACTGGTCGGCTATAACAACAGACAAATGGGTCTTGGACATTGTGGCCAGAGGTCATATTCTAGAGTTTGTAAAACTTCCTCCGAATTCTCCTCCCAAAGGCCCACCTCCAGCTCACCTCACAGAGCTTTTTTCCCAAATAAATTTGATGTTACGAAAGGGAGCGATCGAAGTAGTTCCCCAATTGCAAAGAGGAACCGGATTCTATTCCAGATTTTTCCTAATAAAAAAGAAATCGGGGGAATGGCGACCCATTCTAGATCTTCGCGCCCTCAACAAATATCTAAAGAAGTTATCCTTCCGGATGCTGACTCTTCAAGAGATCCTTCAACTCCTCACTGCGGGGGATCACATGACCACCCTCGACCTCCAAGACGCTTATTTTCAAGTACCAATTCTACCCAGGCACAGAAAGTTCTTGAGGTTCAGAGTGGCTGGCAGGGACTTCCAGTTCAAAGTCCTTCCTTTCGGACTACGTTCAGCACCCAGGGTCCTTTACCAAGGTCTTAGCACCGGTGGCTGCACACCTCCGACTGGAGGGAATTCAAATTTTTCCTTACTTAGACGACTGCCTTATCAAGGCGAATTCTTTCACACTCGCAAACGCCCATACTCAGAGATGTCGGTCTCTTTTTCAATCGCTGGGTCTCTCCGTCAATTTCGACAAGTCTCACCTCGAACCATCGCAAAGGAGAACGTTCTTGGGAGCCACCATAGACACTCTGCTGACACAAGCATTTGTCTCAAACGAAAGACAACTGAAACTTTGCAAACTCGCCCAACTACTGCGATCAAAAAGGTGCGTTTCAGTCTGACAGTTCAAGTCACTTCTGGGGATGCTTTCATCCTGCATTCCCCTGGTCCCCAACTGCCGTCTCAAAATGAGACCTCTGCAAGAGGAGCTCAACAAACAGTGGTTACAGGTCTCGGGATCCTTCGACGATCTCATCCACATCACTCCTCGGATTCGAGAAGCTTTGCGCTGGTGGACCTGCAAGAGGAACGTGACAGCAGGCTGCTCATTCCTAGTGGAAGCTTCAAGTTACGTCATCACCACGGACGCCTCCCTCGACGGATGGGGAGCACACCTGCAAGGACTAACAGTCAACGGCAAATGGAATGTTCAACAACGGATTTGGCTTATCAACCTCTTAGAGTTGCTAACTATCTTCCTGGCCCTAAAATCTTTTCGCACCATCATTCTGGGAGCATCAGTGTTGATTCGGACGGACAACACAACAAGTATGCACTACTTGAACAAACAAGGAGGGACAAGATCCGCTTTACTATCTCAGCAAGCCCAGCAAATTTGGGATTGGGCAATCCGACATCGGATAAGTCTGACGGCAGTCCATGTCCCGGGAGTTTCCAACGTCCTCGCGGATTCCCTCAGCAGGTCGACAATTTCCAATCACGAGTGGGAGCTCCATCAACCAACTTTGGATCGTATTTTTCAGAGGTGGGGTCGACCCGATCTGGACTTATTCGCGACCAGTCGGAACCGCAAATGCCCATTCTTCGCAAGCTGGCTTCCCCACAAAGGCTTGTGCGGGAATGCTTTTTTGATGAACTGGTCGCACATCTATGCTTACGCTTTTCCACCGATACCGTTGGTTCCCAGAGTTATCCGGAAGATAAAGAAGGAGCCTTGTCGCCTAATACTCATAGCTCCCAGGTGGCCTCGCCAGTTCTGGTTCACCGAACTCCTTCTTCTCTCCGTATGCGATCCCATTCAGTTGCAACCAATACCGAACCTTCTATCCATCCAGAATGGACAGATCTGCCACCCGGATCCTGTATCTCTGCGCTTAGCGGCCTGGCACCTGAACACCTTGAATTCGCTCACTTAGTCATGCCCTCGGACTGTAGGGAAGTCTTAGCCAATGCTAGAGCGCCTTCCACAATCAAGACATACAGGCTCAAATGGAAACGTTTTTGCCTGTGGTGTCAAGCCGCCAACATTCATCCAATCCCTGCAAAACCGGAACAAATTTTGCCTTTCTTTTTACATCTGGCAAGATCAGGCCTTTCCCATTCTACTCTTAAAGTATTCTTAGCGGCCATCTCAAGATTTCGGCAGGATGGTTCCAACTCTCTTTACTCCTCTAGGATCATTCAGCAGTTCTTCAAAGGATTGTTTCGTATGTTTCCGCCCATTCGCCGTCCACCTCCATCCTGGCATCTTAACGTGGTGCTCTCACAACTCATGCGACACCCCTTTGAACCTATTCATAGGACAGATTTGAAGTTTCTTTCATGGAAGGTGTCTCTGCTGGTGGCTCTCACATCAGCTAGGCGGGTCAGTGACATTCAAGCCTTCACTATCAAACCGCCTTTCCTTCAATTCAATTTACCAGGAACTCGGTAGTGCTACGCACTAACCCCATTTTTATACCTAAAGTACCTTCGGATTTCCATCTCAACGAACCGATCATTTTAAAGACTTTCTTTCCTAATCCTCAATCACCTGCGGAAAGAACTTTGCATACTCTTGATGTCAAGAGATGCCTAAAATTCTATTTGCAACGGACATCCTCAATACGAAAATCTGATCAGCTATTTATAGCTTATGGACAGATGCGTAAAGGTCACCCAATATCCAAACAGACCATTGCTCGTTGGATTTCTGCTGCAATCTGTTTCTGTCATCAGCAAGCAGGCAGACCATTACAAACCACTCCGAGAGCGCATTATACTAGAGCAGTCTCTTCCTCTACTGCTCTCTTTGCTGGTGTGCCTCTTCCTCAAATCTGCAGAGCTGCTACTTGGTCCAGCAGGCACACCTTTACCAAGCACTACTGTCTGGAGGCTGCCAGCAATGCAGACACGTCTGTGGGACAAGCGGTTCTCCGTAATCTTTTCAAATAAGGTGAGCCTCTGTTTTTTCCCTCCACCTCTTGGGTATTTTCTTAGGTACATATCTTCTATGATTGTTTTTAGATATGTATGTATATATATATATATATATATTTGTGTGGATATGTAGATATTTAGATAGATAGATAGATATATATATATATATATATATATATATATATATATATATATATATATATATATATATATATATATATATATATATATATATATATATATAGATATATTCCACTTGCCGCCGATACTCCAGATTGCTCGAAGAAATACACGGACACGGACCACTTCAAATTACTTTGGATGTTTATTCGGATGCCGCCATAACGCGTTTCAACTCACAAGGAGCCTTGATCACATGACAGCTTTACGGAAAGTTTTTTTCTTTTTAAAGTGACAGTGTGCTTATTGTGAACTACGTAGAAAGATGAGACAATCAATAGAGATAGAGAAAATACTCAATTCAGTAATTTTAAAATTTGTTGGAGAGCGTGATGTAGAAAGCAATCTGCTACAATATCACATAAGTAAAAACAATTGTAAAATTGGTGGTAAAATTGATGAATCAATAAAATAAGGCAATTTATATAGTTCAGATTTAAAATTGAAATTAAATTTTAAAACCTGTAATCACCAATGTCGAGCAACATTAATTGATGTAGGTACATAAATGTAGAATCAATTGTATTCCTCACAAAGACATTCAATGAATATAAGATGCATATCTTTGATCTAGCTGTTTCATAAATAGATACCTATTGCATCTTCCTACATTGCCACTCGAAACAGTATACATAACAATATTACATATAGTTACCCATGTGCAAATATTGCAAATTAGATCATCTATGCTCATCACATACAAATTGATTTATAACTGTTAATCAATTCTCAAGACTGTCAAAAAAGTGCTCAATGTGCAAAATGTGCAAAAAAATTAAATTATTTTTTTGTTAAAAAAGACTTAACATCAAATAACTGAGCGCTGCAACAAATGGTAAAACTGGCCTGTGTTGATAATTAACCGCTCATCGGAAAAAGTAAAATCTCAATTTTAGGTACCAATTCAAACAATCATGTATTTCCTTGTATGTTGTATTTTCTCATCACATTTGTTCAATTGGTGAATCACAAAATAAGTATCGAAATGGCGCTTTAATAATGCAAAAGTCGATTATTTAGATGTTGCTTGTGGCTATTTTGTACTACAAATAGAGTAAGTCCAATCTATAAATACATAAATACATAAATGTGTATAAATATATAAATAAATAAATAACTTAAAATATCCGTACAAAAGTTAAAAGATGTTCTATCTGTATATAGTTTTGGTGACACCACTAATTGAAACTAACATCATTAATTTACTATTCTAGATGCAGGTATGTAAATCTTCTGTAACATTAAGCCCCCCTGGCTGTTTAGAATTCATTTCCAGAATATAACGTGTTTCTAACTTGCTTAATTTGTCCTCTCTGTTGCCACCTCTCCGACTCGCTGGTACTGAGTCTGAGGTAATATTTCAAATCCTCACTCCTAGATTTATGATAGTCCCTGAAGTGTCTGGCAACAGGGTACGTGTTGTCCTGATTGTTAATAGCACGCATGTGTTGTAAAATGCGTTTGTGGGCTTGGAGTTTGGTGCTTCCAATATATTGTAAGCCACATGGACATATCAGGACATACACCACAAATTCCGTTTTGCAAGTGAGGAGTTTCTGGATTTCATGTTTTTGGGGCTAAAAGGGGTAATGTACGTTGTAGTGTTAACCCCCTGTTGGCAAGCTTTGCATATTTTGCATTTGTAAAACCCTTTGTGCATAGTTAACCAGCTGCAACTTTCAATAATCTCTGGACTTGTTTTAACTAATTTGTCTCTCATTGACGGTGCCCTACTGTAGGTAATAGATATGTTGTTCGGTAAGGAGGTTCCAATAATGGGATCATCCAAAACCAGGGGCCAATTACGCTTTATGATGTTGCGTATTTCTTTGTGCTGTTTACTGAATTCAATAATCACTCTAAATTCTTCTTGTTTAGGGGATAATACAAGGGCCTGTTGTTCATTCTCAGTACCTACTTTCATATCGTTACCCTGTATCAAATCTGAGCGTTCTATTGACATGGATTTAGTAATGGCACTGTCTATGGTTTTGGAGGAATAACCTCTTTGCAAGAATCTTTTCTTACTTTCTATCTGAGCCTGTTTGAGGGACACTGAATCACTGTTTACTCTTCTGAGTCTTAACATTTCCCCATAGGGGATGCTGTTGATTAAATGACGCGGGTGTGCACTGCTGGCGTGCAAAGTGGCATTGCCTGCTGTTTCTTTACGATACAGTTTTGTTTCTATCTTATTATTTTCTATATATACCTGCATATCAAGAAAATTAACTGAGTCTGTACTCGCTAAGGCAGTAAAATGTAAATTCAATATATTTTCATTAATATTGTCAATAAATTCCTGGGCTGCTTGATGTGTGCCTTTCCATATTATAAAAAGATCATCGATATAGCGTAGCCATACAATGATGTTATTTTGTACCACTTCTCTGTATTTAGTTTTGAGAACCAGCTCCTCCCACCAGCCCATGTGAAGACACGCATAGCTGGGGGAGAAGCTGGCTCCCATAGCCACGCCTCTGGTTTGCCTGTACAGCATTTTGTTGAACATGAATACATTGTTATCCAAACAAAATGACACCATCTCTACCAGCATTTGACTATGTTGTGTCTGTGGTTCTGGCCTTTTGGATAAAAAATATTTCAATGCATTAAGTCCATCACAATGTTTTATGCTTGTATAGAGCGACGTTACATCAAGTGCTAATAAAAGATAGCCATCTTGCCAAGTGCAGTTATTCAGTTTGTTTAGAAAATCATTGGTGTCCCGTACATAAGATGGTAATGTTTGGACAAACCCTTGTAAAAAATAGTTCACATATTGTGATGTATGCTCTAAGAGTCCATTTCGAGCTGATATAATTGGTCTTCCTGGCGGATGTTGAGAATCTTTATGTATCTTTGGGATGAAATATACTGAAGGAGTTACTGGGTGCTCATTGTTTAAAAAATTGAATTCATCTTTGGTTATTAATTTCTTCGTTTTCCAAGTAATTAATTTGGTATTATAATTTTTGTATATTTGCTTAAGTTCCACCCCATTACATTTTGTATAGCATGTTTGGTCATTTATTTGTGATAGTGCCTCTTTAATGTATTCTTTTTTGTCCCAAATTACTGTGTTGCCGCCTTTGTCAGCATTCCTGATAACAATAGAGTTGTCTTTTTCCAATCGATTAATAAGCTTATGATAGTTCATAGTATGCTGATTGAATTTTCTTTTCGAGTTCTCAACCTTGTGATGTAGGCGTTTAAGTTGGGAAACTGTTTGTTCATTGAAAATGTCGATTGAGTCACGTCCAATTATAGGATTAAATGTGGATTTCCCCCGAAAAGGGGTCGGTTGAGTGGGTTCTGTATTTATATTTACATTGTCAACTGCTGTAATTGCTGGACCACCGTAATCTAGGTCACTTAGCTGGCCCTCATCCCATAGATCTTGTAAATCCAATAGTAATGGCCTCTCTCCATCCGCTGCATTAGATGGATCCTGTTGTTGACTATGATATCGAGTTTCCACCATTGAATTGTCATCTATTTTTTTCATCATAAAGAATTTTTTAAGTTTTAATTTTCTAATGCAGCGGTATACATCCATCCTGGTTTTAACATAGTTGAAATTACTTTCCGGACAATGAGACAATCCCAGACTCAAAATTTGTTCCTCTGCTTTGGTAAGATTGATTTTTGCCAAATTAATGATGGTTTTGTTTTCACTAGTATTGCTGGTATTGCTGGTAGAAGATTGGACTTCTATCGTAGATTCCACCGCCCTGTTGCTTGTCTTCTGGGTCTGGAGGTGTTGCCGCCTGGCCTTCCTCCTCTGCCTACGTTTGTAGGTTCTGTTGCCGTTGTTTTGGCTTGCGGATTTCTTGGGCGCAATGTAGCCCTGCGGTCCATGGCTAAAAAATGCAATTCTTCCCCAGGGGTCTTTTTATTTTGAAGTGAGGTGCTACTGGTGTCTCTTAATTCTGAATCTGAACCGCTTTCCGGTGCAGAACTCAAGTCGGAGTTAGATGTTCGTGCCGTTGAGTTGTCTGTCCGTGAGGTACTTGGAAATTGTTTATCACTTTTTTTGTTATCTTTTATATTTCTTATGGCGTCATATCTTTTGGAGAAAGTGAAAATCTGGCCCAGCTCGTAGTCGTTTTTATCGCGCTGGAATTTGTAGGCTTTGCGCTCTTTGATCTTGTCTTCTTCCCTTTTTAGACGTACTAACATTTCTTTCCGCATTTTAGATATTTCCTCACTTGTGCCATTGTTTTCAATCTCTTCATTGAGAATATCAATTTGTTCCAACAAGGTGGTTCTGTCAATATCAGCATATTTGATCAAAATTAAAGTCAGTTTTCTAGAGGATTCCAAGTTACAATCCGCCCATTCTTGCATCATAAGAGGATTGGGGGTATCATAGCTTGGAGCAATGAAGATTCTTAACCCTCTGGGTATACGTCCTACGTCTATATATCTCTGTAGTGATTTGGATTCCCACCACTTGCTCTGCTCTTGGCGCATTAGTTTTTCAAGTTGTTTAAATTTGTCTTTTGTAGTGCTATTGAGATTTGTTTTATTACTTGATGCAATATCTGTTGTTGTAAGCACTGCAGGCATGTCACTGAATAATTCTAACGCTGCTGCTTCGCGGTCCCGCAATATGTCATGCGACATCCTTAATTGCTGATTATCTGATTGCGCAATACCTCAACGTAATAGATTTGCGAGGTTTAAGCACAAACGTTGTATTTTTTCGCTCACCCCTGTTTGCTACCACTAACGCCTACCTGGGCTGCAGTCGGTGTCTTCCGTATCCTCCGATGCGGCGTCACTGACTTTGGCCGAGGCTTTACGGCTTAAACTGGCGCTGAGGGGGGGTCCGATGCACGTAATCCTCCCGGATTGCTTAAACTCAGTCCTCCACCGAAGTCTCGGACGCTGGTTTCTGTTGTCGGCGTCAACCTCTTTGAGAGCGAGGGTCCGTGTAGATCCAGGCAGAAACACTCCTGGGTCACATATTCCACTTGCCGTCGATACTCCAGATTGCTCGAAGAAATACACGGACACGGACCACTTCAAATTACTTTGGATGTTTATTCGGATGCCGCCATAACGCGTTTCAACTCACAAGGAGCCTTGATCACATGACAGCTTTACGGAAAGTTTTTTTCTTTTTAAAGTGACAGTGTGCTTATTGTGAACTACGTAGAAGATGAGACAATCAATAGAGATAGAGAAAATACTCAATTCAGTAGTTTTAAAATTTGTTGGAGAGCGTGATGTAGAAAGCAATCTGCTACAATATCACATAAGTAAAAACAATTGTAAAATTGGTGGTAAAATTGATGAATCAATAAAATAAGGCAATTTATATAGTTCAGATTTAAAATTGAAATTAAATTTTAAAACCTGTAATCACCAATGTCGAGCAACATTAATTGATGTAGGTACATAAATGTAGAATCAATTGTATTCCTCACAAAGACATTCAATGAATATAAGATGCATATCTTTGATCTAGCTGTTTCATAAATAGATACCTATTGCATCTTCCTACATTGCCACTCGAAACAGTATACATAACAATATTACATATAGTTACCCATGTGCAAATATTGCAAATTAGATCATCTATGCTCATCACATACAAATTGATTTATAACTGTTAATCAATTCTCAAGACTGTCAAAAAAGTGCTCAATGTGCAAAATGTGCAAAAAAAATTAAATTATTTTTTTGTTAAAAAAGACTTAACATCAAATAACTGAGCGCTGCAACAAATGGTAAAACTGGCCTGTGTTGATAATTAACCGCTCATCGGAAAAAGTAAAATCTCAATTTTAGGTACCAATTCAAACAATCATGTATTTCCTTGTATGTTGTATTTTCTCATCACATTTGTTCAATTGGTGAATCACAAAATAAGTATCGAAATGGCGCTTTAATAATGCAAAAGTCGATTATTTAGATGTTGCTTGTGGCTATTTTGTACTACAAATAGAGTAAGTCCAATCTATAAATACATAAATACATAAATGTGTATAAATATATAAATAAATAAATAACTTAAAATATCCGTACAAAAGTTAAAAGATGTTCTATCTGTATATAGTTATGGTGACACCACTAATTGAAACTAACATCATTAATTTACTATTCTAGATGCAGGTATGTAAATCTTCTGTAACATTAAGCCCCCTGGCTGTTTAGAATTCATTTCCAGAATATAACGTGTTTCTAACTTGCGTAATTTGTCCTCTCTGTTGCCACCTCTCCGACTCGCTGGTACTGAGTCTATGAGGTAATATTTCAAATCCTCACTCCTAGATTTATGATAGTCCCTGAAGTGTCTGGCAACAGGGTACGTGTTGTCCTGATTGTTAATAGCACGCATGTGTTGTAAAATGCGTTTGTGGGCTTGGAGTTTGGTGCTTCCAATATATTGTAAGCCACATGGACATATCAGGACATACACCACAAATTCTGTTTTGCAAGTGAGGAGTTTCTGGATTTCATGTTTTTGGGGCTAAAAGGGGTAATGTACGTTGTAGTATATATATAGATATAAGTTTCAATATCGGTAATTTCCTATTACTGTTATGTGATTAGGCTTATATTGTGTTGACAATCTTACGAGTATTGTTATGGGAATACTGCTTTCTATTCTGATTCAGGCATGTGAATCTATGAAAGATACCCCAATACTGGAGAAGAACAAATGTTACTTACCTGTAATCTGTGGTTCTCCAGTATTGGTATCTTTCATAGATTCACATGCAACCCACCCACCTCCCCTCGGAGGCTCTTCTATGCTCTTTTCACTCTGGATCACACTTGTGCTAGAAAATCTGAGAGCCTGAGCCTCTGAGGAGAGCATTCTAAAGGGTGCTGTCGCCTGATTGGCTGTAGTTTGGACTATTTACAATGACTTGGACGAGTCATGAAAGTGGAGGATTTTTTCCTTTTAACTTCTAGCTATTTTACTTCCTGGTTCTAGGTTACCTATAGTATGGTTTCTATATGCATGTTTATTGCTATTTTATGTACCGTGGGACTCCCACTCCGACGACGGGGAATGATTCAGGCATGTGAATCTATGAAAGATACCAATACTGGAGAACCACAGATTACAGGTAAGTAACATTTGTTCTTCTGGGTTGTCTAATCATTGGTAGCTTCGCTGTAGTACAGAGAACGAATGAGACGCTAAAGCTAGTCGGATTGGGATTGTGGGTACTAAGGTGCATGGTTGGTTCACCACTATACACCGAGGTCCTATTATCCTGTGCATAGCTCTGTATATGTGCAGAATCCCCGCAACATGGCGCCCAACGTGGGGCTTCTTATCTGTGAGACACTTGAGTAGTGCTTGTGCTTGTCCACAATAACCTTCGCTTACGCTTCCGGAAACGTATGTGAGGGTGATACCTCCTATATTGATGTTTTTATAGGTTCTTTCAAGCTTGAAGTTATTAAAAGGTGTTTATGTTAACCCTCTATTGCGCTGCCTCACATTAGGTTGTCGACCATTCCTGGTCTTCATGGCCGCGAATGTAAATATCCCGGCACATAGCCGCGCTGCGCTCCGGGCTCATTTACTGGCTTATGGAGTGCCCGACGCGGGTGTCGCTCTCATCTTTGTGGTACAGGCTGATCCGGCTCACCACTTTGAGGTGTTTTACTCTTGGGTCACTTTTCCGGCGGTGGAAGGAGCTGACAATTTGTTTCATGTTTACGCTCCCACTGCCCTACCCAATGCTTATCGGCCTTATCAGGCTCTTGAAGTACCACTTAAGGCATGGCAACACCGTATTTGGTTTAATGGCGCCCTCCCACATCCGGTCACCCCGGTTCGTTTAGGCCCCTTGTCGATAGAGAGGGCCACTTGGCCAGTCTTGGCCGGGTATACCCCACATCCGCGTTATTTGACGCTTGCGGTTGATGAACTGCGCGTGTTGCATGCTTCTTTTATCCACGTGCACAGAGCTTTGGTACAATATGTATCTGAAAGAGACACGTTAGTGACAGATTCCTTACCTTAGAATATCCCCAGGCGTCAGGCTGGATCCGGAAAGTTTTTTGCGTAGCAGTACCCTTGCGCGTCGGTAGGCGGCGTCGTGCGGCTCCGCGTCCGTCGTCGGCGTCGTGATCGCCGGGATGACGTCGCGGGCAGTACTTAGGCGCCGCCCCTGCGCGCTGACGTCAGTTCTTCTTTTTCCGCGCCAGCAAGCGCAGATCCGGGAAGAGCAGTGCCCTGGTCATTTTTTGACCATACGTTTTGGTGAATTTTTTCACTGTTTTTCTATCAAGGTGTCGTAGGGATGCCCGGTTTCAAACGTTGCGGCGCCTGTGCTCGGATGATGTCCGTCACCGACCCGCATTGGGAGTGTCTCTTCTGCCTCGGCCGAGGCCACGACACGGAGTCTTGTACCGACTGCCAGGCCCTCAACCCGAAAGCTTTGCGAGAGCGGTCTCGAAAGCTCCTCGAGGCCCGGCATTCGGCTCTGCGGAAGCCCCGGTCGCGTGAGAGGTCCAGGGGTCGATCGCGGAGTCCACACCGGTCGTCGGCATCGAAGTCTTCTTCGTCCGGTAAGTCAAAACACAAGAAGTCCAAAAAGCATCATCGCTCTAGGACTTCGCCTCGCCGGTCTCGCGACTCGGCTGAGGCCCCTCCCGGCACCGTCCCCGCGGCCACGGACATGCCTGTGGAGTCGCCCCCGCCATACCCGCCCTTCCCGGTTTCGGGGGCGGATCCGGCCAAAGTGCAGGAATTCCTGTCGGCCATGGCCCGACTCTTCAGGCCCCTCCGGTGCGCCTTCGGGCCCCGCGGGCCCTGATGGGGTTGCTCCGGCGTCGCCGACGGCTCCGGCCCCGGCGTCGCCCGTGCCTCCAGCCTCGATCCCGGCTCCGGCTTCGGCCCCGGCCTCGATCCCGGCTCCACAACCCCCATCGACGCCGGTCGACCTAACGACACCTCCGCCGGCGCCGATGTCTCCGGTGCCGTTCTCGACGCCGCCTGGGGCTCCGAGCGGCGTCGTTCCCCAGTTCCTTCCGGCTCCGGACATGGACCCGGACCGACGTCGCTCGACGCCGGTTCCGGCGCCGATGAGACCTTGGGTCCCAAATGTCCCTCCTCCCCCTTATTTTGAACCTGAGGAGGACCAGGAGGACTGGGAGGGGTCTGATGACCCTCTGACACAACAGTGTCAGTACGATGAGGACTGGACAGAGGGTCTAGGGGATGCTAGTGGTCTAGATACTTCCCCTGACACTGGCATGCTGTCTCCTCCCGTGGCTACGGAGGAGGGAGCCAATTTTGCAACGGTGTTGCGTAGGGCAGCTGGAGCCTTACATCTCCAACTCCCTGCTGTGGCGGTCAAGGTTAATCTCTTGACAGAGGTGCTTCAGCCGGCAGCCTCCTCTTCGGAGACTGTGCTGCCGTTTAACGACGCCCTCACTGACGTTCTTTTGGGCGCCTGGTCCAAGCCCAACACAGGGGCTCCTGTGGATAGGAACGTGTCCCGACGCCATCGCCCAGCTCCGGGCGACCCCCTGTTTCTCTCTGTCCACCCCACCCCTGAGAGCTTGGTTGTCCAAGCCTCCGCTTCCCAAACCGCCTTCCCTACCGCCCCTCCGGATAGGGAATCCAAACGCCTGGATCAATTTGGGAAGAAGGGTTTTTCTTCCTCCAGTGCTGGCTTGCGGTCCGTCAACACCGCTTGCCTTTGGGCCGATATACCCACTCCTTGTGGGATTCGGTGGCGGATGTTTTGCCCCAGTGTTCTGAGGAGGTCCAGACACTGCTTTCCCGCGCCATTGCGGAAGGAAGGATGCGGCCAAATATACAATTCGATGTGGCCTTGATACCGCCGACTCGCTGGGCAGGTCTATTGCAACGACGGTGGCGCTACGACGCCACACCTGGCTGAGAACCACTGGTTTTTCAGGGGATGTCCAGAATACTCTCATGGACATGCCCTTTGATGGAGTCGGTCTTTTTGGGTCCAAAGCAGACCATGCGTTGGAGCGCTTTAAGGACTCACGGGCTACTGCAAAGTCCCTGGGCCTTTCTGCTACACGCCCTCCGCTGACTTCTGCTTTTCGCCCCTATCGTGGCCACGGTAGGGCGCCCCTTCACGTCAGCAGCCCAGCCACCGGCCCGCGCAGCAGGCGTCTTCGCGTGGCCGAGGACGTGGATTCCGCCGTGGCGGATCGGGCAACCAGCGTGCGGGTCAGGCCACCACCTCCAACGCGTCTGCGGCCTCCAAACCCTCCTAGTCCCTCCTTTCAGGTGCACAGCACGCCAGTAGGGGGCAGGGTCCGCCATCAGCTTCCCCACTGGCGTACCATCACCTCGGACAGGTGGGTCTTGGACATTGTCCGAAGGGGCTACTCCCTCCCCTTCGAGTCCACCCCCCCCAGCCATGCCACCTCAATTCTACCGCATGTCAGGGGATCACTTGGTGCTTCTGCAGAAGGAAGTCACGGCCCTCTTGGCCAAGAGGGCCATCGAGCATGTTCCGACCCCAGAAGTAGGGCGTGGTTGCTACTCCCACTACTTCCTGGTGCCCAAAAAGGACAAGGAGGACATGCGTCCTATCTTGGACCTCCGGAACGTCAATCGCTTCCTCCGGAAGGAGAAGTTCAAGATGCTCACCCTAGCTCAGGTCTTGACTGCCCTCGACCCTGGAGACTGGTTGGTAGCGTTGGACTTGCAGGACGCATATTTCCACATCCCCGTCCTGCCGGCCCACCGGCGTTACCTTCGGTTCACGGTAGGCCCGAGCATTTTCAGTTCACCGTGCTCCCCTTTGGCCTTACCAGTGCCCCTCAGGTGTTCACGAAAGTGTTGGCGGTGGTCGCAGCTCATCTGCGCCGGGCAGGGGTTTCAGTCTTCCCCTACCTCGACGACTGGCTGCTGAAGGCGGGCTCGTCCCAGGCAGTCGTCTCCCACCTCCAGACTACGGCCGAACTCCTGCACTCGCTGGGGTTCTCCATCAATGTGCCGAAGTCGCATCTGATTCCTTCTCCACAGCTCCTTTTCATCGGAGCAGTTCTGGACACGACGCAGTTTCGGGCCTATCCTCCCGAACGGCGAGTCCGGGATATTCAGGCTATGATTCCGATCTTTCAGCCTTTATCCTGGGTTTCGGTACGGATGACCCTGAGGCTGCTGGGCCTCATGGCCTCCTGCATCCTGCTGGTCAATCATGCCAGATGGCATATGCGGGCTCTGCAGTGGGACCTGAAGTTCCAGTGGGCGCAGCACCATGGCAACCTGTCCGATCACGTCCAGATCTCGGAGGGGACTGCAAAACAGTTGCAGTGGTGGCTCTCGAACCGGCAATGGGTCATGGGCAGATCCCTCTCCCTTCCCCAGCCAGAGCACACAGTTGTGACGGACGCGTCCCTTCTGGGATGGGGCGGTCACATGGGAGAGGCGGAGATCAGAGGCCTCTGGTCTCCGGCGGAGTCCCGGCTCCATATCAACATTCTGGAGCTCCGGGCGATCCGACTTGCACTCAAGGCATTCCTTCCCTCTGTCAAAGGGAAGGTAGTGCAGGTGTTCACAGACAACACCACCGCCATGTGGTACTGCAACAAACAAGGCGGGGTGGGGTCGTGGACCCTTTGTCAGGAGGCTCTGCGCCTCTGGACATGGCTGGAACATCAGGGCATGTTCCTGATGGTTCAACACCTGGCAGGTTCGCTGAACGCCAGGGCGGACGAACCTCAGCCGCAGGTGCATGATGGATCACGAATGGCGTCTTCACTCGGAAGTGGCGCAAGGACTCTTTCTACAGTGGGGAGAGCCTTGGTTAGATCTATTCGCCACCGAAGAGAACGCGCAATGTCATCAGTTCTGCGCGTTGGAATTTCCAAGGCGGCACTCGCTCGGCGACGCTTTTCGTCACGAGTGGAGTTGCGGTCTGTTGTACGCCTTTCCGCCTATACCACTTCTACCCAGAGTGTTGAAGAAGATTCGGCACGACCGGGCCCAAGTCATTCTTGTGGCTCCGGACTGGGCTCGAAGAGTTTGGTATCCCGAGCTACTCAATATGAGCGTAGATCCCCCGATCCGTCTGCCTCTTCGGGAGGATCTTCTGTCGCAGCAGCAGGGGACGGTCCTCCACCCGAACCTGTCCAGTCTACACCTGCTTGCGTGGAGATTGAGCGGCGGCAGTTGATTCCTTTCGACTTGCCTCCCGAAGTTTGTGATGTGATTCTGGCAGCCAGGCGTCCCTCCACTAAGGTGGTATACGCCTGCAGGTGGAACAAATTTGTGGCATGGTGCACAGCAAAGGCTGTGAATCCCCTTTCTGCCCCTCTTTCTGAGGTCCTTCTGTTCCTTCTCTCTCTGGCCCAACAGGGTTCTGCCCTGGGTACCATCAAGGGTTATCTTTGTGCTATCTCGGCCTTCCTCAGGCTCCCTGATCGGCCCTCCCTTTTCAAGTCCCCTGTTGTTAACAGGTTCTTAAAAGGCATTACACACCTCTTCCCTCCTGTTCCGTTTGTGATGCCTCAGTGGGACTTGAACTTGGTTCTTACCTTTTTAATGTGCGCTCCCTTTGAGCCTCTACATAACTGTCCTCTTCGTCTTCTGACTCTGAAGACAGCCTTTCTGGTGGCCATCACCTCCGCTCGGCGGGTGAGTGAGCTCCAGGCTCTATCTTGCAAACCTCCCTTTCTGTCTGTTCATCCAGACAAGGTTGTTCTTCGGACGCGTCCGTCCTTCTTGCCAAAGGTGGTTACTGCTTTCCACATTGGGCAGACCATCACTTTGCCCACCTTCTTTCCGCCTCCGCATCCTTCCAGAGAGGAAGAGAGGCTCCACCGTCTGGACCCAAAACGTGCGCTCTCCTTCTATATTGACCGCACAAAACACTTCCGGGTGGATGACCAGCTCTTTGTTGGCTACGTGGGCGCCAAAAAGGTCGGGCGGTGCACAAGAGGACCATCTCCCCGCTGGGTTACCTTGTGCATCAAGACCTGCTAGTCTTTGGCTAAGAAGGAGCCTCCTGTTGGGCTGCGTGCCCATTCCACCAGGGCAACGGCTGCTACCACGGCCTTGGGCCGCGGTGTTCCGCTGCCGGTTATCTGTCAGGCAGCTACGTGGGCCTCGCTGCACACGTTTACAAAGCATTACTGCCTTGACAGTCAGGTCCGGAGGGACGGCTTCTTTGGCCGTTCTGTCCTCCAGGACTTCCTTGTCTGATCTTTGTTCGCAGACCCACCACCGGGGTTGGTATTGCTGGGGTATCTATTCTAAGGTAAGGAATCTGTCACTAACGTGTCTCTTTCAGATGCACAAGTTACTAACTTGTGTAACGATATATCTGTAAGAGACAGTAGTTAGTGACAGATTCCTACCGCCCCACCCATCCTCCCCATTCTGCGAACTGATTTCTAGGGTTAAGGACATCCCTTTCAGGGCCCTAGTATTTTTCAGACACCTGTGTCAGCTTCTTGCATGGCTCTGCGTTCCTGGCGCGGAAAGTCGTGTACAGAACTGGACGTCAGCGCGCAGGGGCGGCGCCTAAGTACTGCCCGCGACGTCATCCCGGCGATCACGATGCCGACGACGGACGCGGAGCCGCACGACGCCGCCTACCGACGCGCAAGGGTACTGCTACGCAAAAAACTTTCCGGATCCAGCCTGACGCCTGGGGATATTATAAGGTAAGGAATCTGTCACTAACTACTGTCTCTTACAGATATATCGTTACACAAGTTAGTAACTTGTGCTACAGGCAACGTCCAGGGGGCCCCTCCTGGAGTTGCGGCGCATCCAGCTGGAGCGGGCGGTGTAACCATAAGTCCCGTCATGGTTAATTCGGTGCTGGGCAAGTGCCTGCAGAATAAGCATGATTTGCCTTATTGGCTTGCAGAAAAATTTGACCAGCTAGAGGCGGTGTTTCCAAATACCTCTCCTGTGGAAAAACACAGGATTTTGACTATTAGCTTGCCAAAAGACTTAATTCCCGAGTTGACGGAATGCAACAACTGGGGCAAGGTATTCGCAGCAGTGTATGCGAAGTGTTTTGGCACTCCATCCATGACGGTCCTCCCCACCGTGATTAAGCGTGTACAGGATGAACATTGCCCTGAAGCGGCTGTGGAATTGGGGATGAGACTGGTGGGAGTGTTCGATGTAGTGGCTGATCTAATCCTTGCAAATGTCAAGGGTGACGCAGTCAACTTTCAAGTCGCCAACGCTTTGGCTTTAGTCCTGGAACCGGACAAGCCACGCGAATTACCGAAAATAATTGCACAGGCTTATAAAACTATTGGCCGCAATAGTCTAGGTGTTAAGCCTTTTGCTAAAACACCAACGCAAACACAGTCACAACAGAAATCACAATCTGATAAAGACGAGAAGCCGTTCTTTACTAAAAAGAACTGGAGGTTGAAGAAGCAGGGTAAGCAACAATCAAAATCAGGGTCGCGTGCTGCATCCCCGGTTTCCGTATCTTCTGAACGCACTTATGATTTGCGCGACAGAGCGAGAATTAAATCTCCAGAGAGATTTAAGGTCCCTGACCCGCGTTCTCCTCGTTCTTCACAGGCACCATCGTCCTCTCAGACTGGTGGAGGAGATCGCCAAGATAGAGGCAGGGGTCGTGAGGCCCCACAAGGACGAGACCAACCTCGACAACCAGGCCGAGGGAAACCAGAAGAATTTCCACGTTCTCGCCCACAGTTTCAGAAGAAAAAAGTTGCAGCATTAACAGCGAGGTATGCCACAGACGGTGAGAACGAGACTCCTGAATTGGACGTGGGCAGTGACGCTGCTAGACAGCGCCGCGGAAGTTACCATAGTGCGGGAGGCACTGGGTCCTCATGTGGAGGCGACGGCAACTGATACTTTCATTACTGTCGAGACAGCTGACACCCGAGTGGCACCCCCTGACAGACTATTTAATATCGTCATTCAAATTGAAGGTGACCTTGAGCGTGTTATTAAAGGGATTTTTTGGGAAAATCTGACCTCTTACGACATTTTGTTGGCGGAGGCGGATTGGCCGCCCCCATTCGTACTTGCTGCTCAGAGAGGGGAGGAGGTCATCCTTCCGAGCTTTTCTCGTCATGTCCCCAGGGACAAAGCGGAGGCTCTCGCAGCTGAATGGGCTGGGGCCCTCGCTCCGGCGCTATACCGTAACCACGTGGGCTGGGATGAAGATTCTCCACCCTATGATATACCATTGCGGTCTCTGCCACAGCCACAACCCCAATATCCCATCCGGCAGGAAGCTAAAGGTCCCGTCTCAGACATTCTGACACAGTTAGAATATCAAGGAGTAATTGAAACATGGTATCACCAATGAATAATCCCCTTTTTGCGGTTTCTAAACCCGATGGGTCGTACCGTTTAGTTTTGGATTACCGACATTTAAACTCTCATTGTCGGACCTTTGCGGTACAAAATACCCACAGTTCTGCGCTAGTAGACAGTCTTGTTCGCAAAAAATATAAAACGACACTTGACTTATCCAATGGAATTTACACGCACAATTTGTCCCAGGAGTGCAGCCAATGGAGCGCTTTCACTTCCGGTGGAAAACAATTTAAATTTCGGCGTTTGCCCATGGGCTACAAGAACAGCCCGGGTGTCTTCGCCGCCCGTGTTGTCTCTTTGTTGGACAGCATAGACCCAGATGCGTATTCGTACGTCGACGATATCTATCTGACGAACGACGAATTATGGCCGCATCTTTTCCGTGTGGACCGCATTATTCTTGAATTTGCGGTCTTCGGATACAAATTTAATTTTGCCAAATCTCACATCGCAGAATACACTGTTTTGTTTTTGGGCTATGAGCTCAACAATGAAGGTAGGGGCTTAGCTCCCCATTTCCTGGAGAAGTGCGCACTTTTGCGCCCTCCAACAACCCTGAAGAAACTTCAGTCCTTACTGGGATTTTTAAACTTCGGGCGTTCTTACATTCCCGAATATGCCCAGCGTATCAAGCCTCTTTATGCCTTGATACAACCTAACTTTTCGAAGTCATGCTGGCTTCCTGAGCATTCCACTATACTGCACTCTTTGCAGTCTGATGTACTTGAATCTAAATTCTTGTTGACACGTGATAACCACACAAACCTGGTGATTAGAATTGTGCCAGGTGCGGTGGGTTTTACGTACTTAACGTTTAACGAAGGTGACACAGTACCTATTGCATACAAGTCGCATCTTTACACTTCAGCGGAGTTGCGCTTTTCCTCTGTGGAAAAAGTTTTGACTGCAGTGCAAATGGCGATTCTTAAGGAACGCGCGCTGGCACAGGAAAAACGCATATTGGTGGTAACACCATATCCTGCCCTTGAGGCAGTGACAAAGGCAAGTGTACCGAACTCTAAGGCTTTGCACCCCCGTTGGATACAATGGGCTACATCTCTGACGTCCCCGGATGTCACTTTTATCTTTGATTCCTCTCTTCAGACACACGAGTTCTTACAGTATGAATTTGTTCATCCTCCTCCTCTGTCTTTGCTGCCGCTTGAGGAGTACAAATGTATCATTTACACCGATGGTTCGGCGCAACCGGCCACGGGTTCTAAGCATGCTTATTCCACAGCTTGTGCTATTGTTGCAGGTACTATGATGAACGGTGTAGTGTAGAGTGTAGTGCACACACAGGCACTAGGAGACAGTACTGCACAATTGGCCGAGCTGCGTGCCTTGGTGCTCGCACTTGAGTTCGCGAATCCGGATGTGACGACACTTATTGTGTGCGATTCTTACTACTGTGTTCAATCCTTTAATGACAACCTATTCTTTTGGTCTCAAAACGACTATAGAGATGCTAAAGGCAGCACAATTAAGCATAAAATGCTTTGGGTTCGAGTTTGCAGATCTTAAACAACGTCTGCCTCTCACACAGGTGATTCACACTCTTGGCCACCAGCGTGTGGGCGCACACGCGATCGGTAACAGTTTGGCGAATGAAGCTGCCAAATCTGCAGTAGCCACGTGCTCAGTAGCAGCAGTTATAAGATTCATGACAAGAATAGATAATGAGATTTTGGCAGCTATTGCTGCAACAAAGGAAGGTGCTAATTACCCACGGGGTTTCCCTTCCAAGTACTCTTATCACTTAAGTCCCGAACAGGTTCCTTACATAAAAATTCCAGACGTTGGTGATCGGCTGATTCCCAACGCGGACCGCAGACCTTCCTTGATAACGGCCGCACACGAAGGCTTGGCTTCAGCCCATGCTGGCGTGTCTGCGACTGTTTCCATTTTGCAGCAGCGTTACTGGTGGCGAGGTTTATATAAACAGACCCGTACTTATGTGCTTTCTTGTGACGTTTGTCAGCAAATTAAGCCTTCAACGGTTACACGACCACCACAAACACAGCTCTGCATTTCTAACAAACTTTTTGGGTGTGTTTACCTGGATCACTGCGGTCCATTTTCTTCTGACACTGCATATAAATACATCTTAGTTGCAGTAGACTCGTGCACACGTTTCATCTGGGTCTGGCCACAACGCAGTGCTGACGCTTGAAATGTCATCAGGGATTTGCGTGTCTTTGTGGGAATTTTTGCCTGCGGCACCTTCCATTCTGACCAAGGTCCAGCGTTCGCCTCTAAGGCCTACAAGGACGTAATGAGGTCACTGGGGGTGCGGGTGCAATTTTCGTCTCCATATAGACCTGAGGGCAATTCAATTGTGGAGCGAATGAACCGTGACTTAAAGCAATCCTTGACAGCTAGGTTCTTAGGTACTGGCAGGAACTGGCTGGCCAACTTGTATAGCGTGCAACGTGCACTTAATAATCTCCCTAGAAGATCTCTGGGTGGGCGGACCCCATCCGAAATGCTCTTTGGCATACAAATGCTTGTGCCAGACCTTGATGGTCTAGACATGGCGGCGACTGCCGCAATTTTTGACGTAGATAATCATTCTACTATGTTGCAGGACTTACAAGAGAACCGTGATAAACTTGCAAACGAACACTTGCCTTCAGCCACTGACGCTGCGCTGCAGATTCCGGTTGCCGGCTGGCTTCCGAAGGTTGGAGATCTGGTCCGAGAGAAGGTGGAGAACAAAAAAGAATTTGGCCCGCTTATCGTGCACCAGTTCCAGTCCTTGGCTTGAAGGGTACTCGTACAGTCATCTTACCACCACTTCCTGGTCGCAAAGACAACAGATACATCTCAGTGGACAATGTCAAGCTACAACATCTGGCCGATCCTGAATAGCGTGACACCTGCGGTATCATGTCCAGCCATTTCAAGGACTCCTGTTTGTGGCCCTCCACCTTACACAGACACTGATGTTGCCATTGAGATGGTCGATTTTCCTGATTGCCTGCTCAACTTCCCGGCTTCCTCTTGCAACGAGGAGACCGAGTATGCGTACCCCGCCAACGAGTCGGTAGCTCATTTACCTACAACACCACTGAGCCCAACCCGTTTTTCCTTTGATTCGGCTTCCACCTCATCACTTATCCCGTCCAGCTTCAGTATTTTTATATCCTGGTTCAAAGACAATTTTTTGGTCCCACCATGGCCAAACACCTGGTTGGTACTGTTCCTGATTTTCTTGTTCATGTCCATTGGCTTTGTGACAGTTTTTTTCTTGCTCATTAATGGTCACTATTTACCAGAACGCTCTGCAGTGAACTGTGTCGCTGGAACTTTGGCTCCGCATTCTTCCTCTCACATCATGAAGCGTGACCACACATTTGTGAACATTTCCGCTTTCCCAGTCGCTGATGGCATCGTATGGGATGCTGTAAATTTCCAAATTCATGGACCAACCGAGATTATTAATGTTCCGAATGTCCTCCGTGTTTCTATGGGTGATGTGGTGAAAAGTAATGTTCTTTCTGACGATTGGGATGTGCATGCCGTTGAATCGTTATTCTCTGATTTGAAATATTATGCTGCTTTTAATGCTGAGGATTTGTACTTAAATTCTGCAAGTTATGCTGATTTATATTGTTACCAGCATTGGGGCAACCATTTTCTCCATAAACCAAGTACGCTTGGGGTACTTTTAATTACACCCAATGGGAACATTGTCCGGCCCCTTTGCCAGGTAGCTCCCAAACACTTAAAAGTAAATTTACTTATTTTACGGACTTTGATGGATCAAACACTGGGTCCTATTATTTTAAATTGAACGCTTCGTCCACTCAGAAGGTCATGTTGACCCACACCAAATTGCTATATTCGAGTTCCTTTTTCAACGCATTAGCCGTGGGTGGTTATGAGTGCTGGCAGGACACCATTGACTTAAAATCTATTTGGGGCACCAAATCATGGCAGGTACGCGGTACGGAAGCCTTGCACCGTGTTTGCCTAATCCCGGCCCAGATTTTATTTTTAAATAGTACGATCTTTCAAACAACGTGTTGGGCTACGGCTACTTCCAAACAATTGAATGCACCCTCCATTCCCATATTGTCTTCCACTCCCAACGAGAGCTTGCGTTTCAATATTTCCCTTTCAACTTTGCAAGCTTTGTATCAAAATAATTCCTTTAATATTTCTGCGTTTGTTCAGTCACCCTGGTTGGCTTGGCCCGTAGCATCAAATGCCTGCCAACTGCGTTTTCATAACTCAGCTCCTGGTTATAAACAGGATAGGCCAGATCCAAGGTTTTCTGACTCTTGTACTGTTACAACATATTCTGTTGGTAAATTGTGTAAACAGTGGTTGCAGCACTCTTCATTAGATTCTGTAAAACAACATTTATCTCTCATATCAGGCAACATTGATCTGTCCGATTTTGTTCTAGGGCCTCGTGGTCCTCGACCTAAAAGGTTCATTTATGAGACTTACAATGAACTCTGGAAGCTTTCACAAATTGAAGCTGCTTCCCGTTTACGGGAAATCAATCAGGCAAATCTAGAAAAAGTGCTTGCTGTTGTTGACAATAGTATTAATACCCTGTCTTCCCGCATTTACACATTAGAGAATATTGTTTCATCTGTTGTTGATATTGTACAAGATGATGTGTCTGTGTTATATCATGGTCAGAATCAATTGCGTTCAGTAATGCAGTTTGCATGGACTTTGCAAACACTGAAAATGGGTAAAGTTCCTTGGCATTTTTTAAACACGTCTGCCTTATTCTTGCCGTTTAATTTAACTGAAAAACAGCAATTCATGTCCATGAAAGATGCAACATACACTCTCTTACATATCGAAAAGATAGAGCCGTTACCATTCTCTGTGGCGGAGTTGGACTCTGCGGTGTGGCTAGTTCACGGGGTTATCGCTTTGCCTTTTTCTTTATTTGAGTTCAGTTCATGCATGAAACATTATCCTGTTGGACGTTTTCAGCCCTTAGGCAGTGCCTTCTTGCATGAACTTTGGTCCCTGCCTTTCATGTACAGATGCCTTAGGGACGGAAAAGAGGTTTTTCTCACAGGAGAGTCTTGCGATTCTACAGTGGGTCATTCCCTAATTTGTAAAAACATTAAATTGCAAGGGGCTTGTAATGTTTCAGCTCCGAATCTTGCTTGTGTTTTGAAGGGCATTCCGGTTCCTGTTATATCACCTACTTTCACTGTGCTTGCAAATGGTAGCTATATGCTTCTGAATAATCAAGACTGCTGTGGAATGCAGGCCGGCATCCCCTACATTGTAACAGTTTCCCACCGTGTTGTGTGCTGCAAAAATGTGCTTTTTCCACCCCCGCACGACATAATAGATAGTTCCATTTGGCCTTCCATACCAACTTTGAAGGTGGATTTCAATAAATTGAGCAGAATAAAGGCGCTATTTTAACCAGGAGGTTATGCTCACTTCCGCACGGGAGACCTTCGTCCTCCAGGTGGCTAGTACCCACAGTGAGATACAGGCTCTTTTGAACACGAACCTCCCACAACATTTCAGTGAACTGATTCACCGCGTTTTCAATGCTTCTAATACCGAAGGTCTTGTGCACTTTTTTAAAGTTGTGGGCTCTGGCCTTGTTACCTCCTTTCAAACTATATTTGGTGTAATTCCGGCTTTTATTCATTCTATTTTTTCCAGCGTCTTTGGCGGCTTCCCATTGCTCCTAGCCTTAGCTGCTGGAATCTTACTTTTAATTTGTTTGCTGCGCAATGGCTGCACTTCCTGGGGGCCTACTCGACCAAGGTCGACTCCGGATGCTCCGTGAACGCATGCTCATCTACTTCGGCATCCTACCATTGGCGACACTCGGTGTGTCCTATAGACTTTCTTTTCGCTTTGCGTATTTCACTTGCGTGCAACCTGTGATGTCTTGCTTACGATGTCCTTTCTCTTGTTCCTTGGATGTTTGCCTCTCCAATACGTCTATTTCGGACCCGGATTTTGGCCAGTTGATGGGCCCCTTAGTGGCCCATGAACGGGACTGTTCCGGCGCTGGATTTATGGCGCGTGCGGCTGCACTTGGAGTTTTGGCACAATGGGATGTCTGTGCGGCTGCTCAGAATCTCCTACAACAAAGTTACATTGAGTATCACGCAAGTTGTCCCGCATTGCTGATCACTGCTCCCTATTATGAGGAACATGAATGCAGTTTTGATTTGTTGAACTGGATGGCATCTCTTTTTTCAGACGATAACAATGATGTCCTTTTGGAAGGTGTGGCAGTTTTCTGCACTTACACTCTATTGGATTAGGGGCCTTCGCTTTCAGCGACCTGCATTTCTGGATTTTTTAGTCCCCTGATTTCTGGCCCTATTTGGAATTTTTTATTTTTTCCATTCACTGTCCTTAATGGAGACTTTTCATAAATAGACGTTTACATTCTGCTCCATCTATTTGAACTCTGTTTTCGTCCTATGTCTTGGCCTATGGACTGACCAGGGGAGGGTGTAGTGTGGTTTGTGGCCTCATTGTCTACATTGCTAAGTTGGCTTAGGCCTGGCTGCCATGATGCCTTTTTTTGCACACGTTACTCTGTGACTTTGTTTTTCCAGACTCTGCTTGTTCCCGGCTATATTAGAACTGTCTGCCTTTTTGCCTTTCACCTTTTCTCATGTTCCCTGTGGGTTTCGTCTGCACACCATGTACAAGGTCGGAAAACAACGTCCCTTGTTATTGCTGATCTGGTCAGCCCCTCGCACTTAGACATAACACGCAGTACAGCTGCATTGGAGCAATTTGTGTGCTTTTAATATTGTGATCTCCTTGTTGGTGGCACTTGGAGAAAAACCTTTCCAGGGAGAAGAGCTGTGCTTGTCTGATGATGTAAACCTTGCATCTAGATATTGAGGTATGGGGGTCCGCCTGACAAAGCCCAGAGGTCTTCTATTTTTATAATAAACTAGTTATTAGAACGGGGAGGGTGGTAAGGCAATTTAGCCCTATATCCACTGTCTTTATAAAATGCTGTCCCCGTTTGTATTCTATGGAATTGTAACCATGCTTATTATTTTATCGTTATGCATTATGCTGATAGTACTGGCACATGTACTTTATCTTAGAGCACAATAGTTGAAATAAACATTTTAAACTATACTGTGTCTCTTACGCACGTTGTGGACAAGTATGAGTGAGTTATGAAAGAGTGTTCTTGCTCCCGCGAGTCCTGAGAGAGAGACCGTGTTCTGGGTTGTCTAATCATTAGTAGCTTCGCTGTAGTACGGAGAACGAATGAGACGCTAAAGCTAGTCGGATTGGGATTGTGGGTACTAAGGTGCATGGTTGGTTCACCACTATACACCGAGGTCCTATTATCTTGTGCATAGCTCTGTATATGTGCAGAATCCCCGCAACAACAGGTGCATCACTTCTGAGGTGGGGCGGCCACATGGGAGAGGCGGAGATCAGTGGCCTCTGGTCTCTGGTGGAGTCCGGGCTCCACATCAACCTTCTGGAGCTTCGGGTGATCCGTCTTGCACTGAAGGCATTCCTTCCTTCTGTCAAAGGGAGAGTAGTGCAGGTGTTCACGGACAACACCACCACCATGTGGTACTGCAACAAACAGGGCGGGGTGGGGTCGGGGACCCTATGTCACGAGGCACTTCGTCTCTGGAAGTGGCTGGAACATCAGGGCATGTCCTTGGTTCAACACCTGGCAGAACGCCAGGGCGGATGAACTCAGCCGCCGGTGCATGATGGATCACGAATTGCGTCTTCACTCGGAGGTGGTGCAAGGTCTCTTTCAGCGGCGGGGAGAGCCTTGGTTAGAGCTATTCGCCATCAAAGAGAATGCGCAATGTCAGCAGTTCTGCGCGTTGGAATGCCCAAGGCGGCACTCGCTCCGCAACGCTTTTCGTCGCTAGTGGAGTTACGGTATTCTATACGCCTTTCCGCCTATACTACTTCTACCCAGAGTGCTGAAGAAGATCAAGCGCGACCGGGCTCAAGTCAATCTTGTGGCCCTGGACTGGGCATGAAGAGTCGGGTATCCCGAGCTCTTGCACATGGCCATCGATCCTCCGATCAGACTGCCCCTTCGGGAGGATCTTCTGTCGCAGCAGTAGGGGACAGTCCTCCACCAGAACCTATCCAACCGCCACCTCCTTGCGTGGAGATTGAGCGGCGACAGTTGACAGCTTTTGACCTTCCTCCCGAAGTCTGTAACGTTATCTTGGCAGCCAGGCGTTCCTCCACCAAAACGGTATACGCCTGTAGATGGAACAAGTTTGTGGTATGGTGCACAGTAAAGGCTGTGGATCCCCTTTCTGCTCCCCTTTCAGAGGTTCTCCTCTTCATTCTTTCTTTCGCCCAGCAGGGCTCTGCTCTGGGCACTCTAAAAGGCTATCTTTCGGCCATCTCGGCCTTTCTTCGGCTTCCTGACCAGCCTTCTCTTTTCAAGTCCCCTATTGTAAATCGCTTCCTTTAGGGCATTACTCACTTGTATCCTCCAATTCCTTTCGTAAGGCCTCAGTGGGACTTGAACCTTGTTCTAACCTATCTTATGTGCACTCCTTTCGAACCGCTACATAACGGTCCTCTCAGACTTCTGACACTTAAAACTGCCTTTCTAGTTGCCATCACCTCTGCTCGCAGCGAGAGTGAGCTTCAGGCCCTTTCTTCAAAACCTCCTTTTCTGGCTGTTCATCCGGACTAAGTTGTCCTTCATACTAGACCTTCTTTCCTTCCCAAAGTGGTTACCTCTTTCCACATAGGACAGACCATCACTTTGCCCACCTTCTTCCCGCCCTTGCATCCTTCTAAAGAGGAGGAGAGACTCCACCGTCTGTATCCATAACGTGCACTTTTCTTCTATCTGGATCGCACAAAACAATTCCGGCTGGATGACCAGCTCTTTGTTGGCTATGTGGGCGCCAAGAAAGGTCGGGCCGTGCAGAAACAAACCATCTCTCGATGGGTCGTTCTTTGCATCAAAATTTGCTACTCCATAGCGGAAAAGGAACCTCCAGTGGGGTTGCGTGCCCATTGCACCAGGGCGGCGGCAGCCACTACTGCTTTGGGACGTGGAGTCTCCCTTCATGACATCTGCCAGGTAGCTATGTGGGCTTCATTGCACACGTTTACCAAACACTACTGCCTGGACAGCCAAGTCCGGAGAGACGGCTGCTTTGGCCGTTCGGTTCTCCAGGACTTTCTGGTGTGAACTTGGTTCGCAGACCCACCTCCGGGGTCGGTATTGCTGGGGTATCTATTCTAAGGTGAGGAATCCATAACTAATTGTCTCTTTTAGATGAACAAGTTACTTACCTTTGGTAACGATATATGTGTAAGAGACATAGATTAGTTATGGATTCCTCACCGCCCCACCCATGCTCCCCGTTCTGCGAACTGACTTCTAAGGTAAGGGACTTCCCTGCAGGGCCCTAGTTTTGTGCACCAGTGGTCAGTGTCTTGCATGGCTCTGCGCTTCTGGCGTGGAGTGTCGTGTAAAGAACTGATGTCAGCGCGCAGGGGCTGCGCCTAAGTAGATACCGCGGCATCATTCCGGCGACCACGACGCCAACGACGAACGCGGAGTCGACCAACGCCACCTACCGATGCGCAGGTGTACTGCTGAAGAAAAATTCTCCGGATCCAGTCTGACACCTGGGGGCAATTCTAAGTTGAGGAATCCATAACTAATCTATGTCTCTTACAGATATATCGTTACCGAAGGTAAGTAACTTGTTTGTTAAAACGTGTGCAAGATATCAGTGTACAAGTGCAAACAAAAGCAATTGTACAAAATAGAATCAATTTAAAGTGCCTATTGTCCCAGGTTTGTCCATATGAAGATGCATATGCCTGAATCTTATCCAGTTTTTTGGTAAAAAGGCAATGGTGTCCAGATTTTGTGCAGACAAGGTTATGTTCATGTGCTCTCACACATTAGCCACATACTTTTTATGTGGCGCTTGTAGTCACCATGTAGTGGTTGGGCAATCATAGACATATGCTGGGAGCTTATTCTGGGAGGAAGGTGTCAGTTATGAATGAAGATCGAAACAGTAGTGCTGGATAGAGCAATTTAAAGTGTCTGGTGTGCTGGGTATATATGTGCTTTAGGAAAGCAACATCAATCTGTGTTGTTTCATTTTTTGAGCAAGTGGCAGTGAAGTCCTGATTTTGTGCAACCTGGAAAATTGTAGTTGGGTGCTCCGTCGTATTAGCTACTAAGTTTTTATGTGCTGCTTGCAGTCACAGTAGGGTAGCAGGGCAGTTGAGCTGTATGTCTGAGGAGTTGAAACAAGCTATAATTGCTGGCCTGCAGCGGCGTATCCCCCTCTGGTTCAATACTAGCCTTAAAATGGTTCTTCTGTCGTTTATATTTGCTTTGCATACGCAGATTTGGTGGATCATGGTCTCTGGAGCTTTTCTCTAAAGTCGGCAAACCTCTGTTCTGCCAGTTCGTTTCCAGGGTGGTAGGTGTAAGAGTGATCGTAGACAGCCCAAGTGGTATTTCAGAAACAATGTTTTGATCTGGACTTTGATGGATGTGCCCAGATACGGTTGAGGGGCTATCTTGACATAAGATGCCATTATGCGCTAAGCATGCTGTCTCAGCGCAAATGCCTCCTTGTCTGTCATCAGCCAGTGTCTCTTGGCTCTGTTATTTACAGTGGCCTTATATAGGGAGTACTTGGGGGTTTGTCTCACATTCTTTAGTTAGTCTAATGGTTGTTAGAGAGTTGGGAAAGTAATCTCTGGTCCGAGAGTGGTTTCTGCTACAAATTTCTTCCCGGAGATGGCGATTCAGGGTTCCGCTGTTGCCTTTCTTTAACTTTAACTTATAGCAAAGTTTGTTTAACTAGGCCAAATTCCAGGCGCTGCTGGGCTGGAGACGAGTGTAGCGGCAAGGAGAAAACTGACTAAAAGAGTTTCATGGAAGTTTTATCAAGGTGGATGGCGTCCCTGCCCCTTAAGGCTTTGCGTCCATAAGCAATGGTTGGAACTAGTTTGGTCTGAATTATTTTCAGAAGAGGTGAGTTTGTAGAAGACGCCATGGCTGTTTTTATGCTTTTGAAGGCTGTGGTGAGGGTTTTAGCTTTCAGGCGCATGAGCTCCAGATGTTGTTTAAAGGAACCTTGTCAGTCAAGCAGTATGCCCAGATATTTGTATTCTGATACCACCTCTACTTTGTCCTTTTCCATGTGCCACAGGTGAAGGCTCAATGACTTTTCCTTGGATCATTATTTTAGACTTCTTCAAGTTGATTTCCATTGCATTTGTGTTGGAGTATGAAGCTGTGGCATTTAGAAGCCTCTGGAGGCTGATTTGTGTGTGGCTTAGCAGCACTAAGTCGTCCGCGTACATCAGGTGTGGCAGCAAGATGTTACCCAATTTAGGGGCATGCAAATTTACCTGGGCTAGGCTTAGAGGAAGATTCGCTAAGAAAAGGTTAAAGAGAGTTGGGGCTAGCACACATCCTTGCCTTAGCCCTTGATGGGTTGGGATCATTCTCAATAGGTGAGCGCCATTACCAAACTTGATTCTGACCCAGGTGTCAGTGTGAATAAGGATCAAGGCATGTAGTAGTAGATTCGGAATGTTCCACCTAGCTAGTTTGCCCCACAGCTTTCCTCTGTCCACTCGATCAAAAGCGACCTTGTAATCTATGAAGGAGAGATAAAGGGGCTGCTTAGTTGTACTGTATTGATCGAACAGCAAGGATAGGGCCAGCAGGTTTGTTGTTGTTCCCACTCCTTTTGTCAACCCTGATTGGTTGAATGGGATCAAGTTCTTTTCTGTTGCCCATGACACTAACTTCTCGAGAAGACTGCCAGCGAAGTATTTTGATTCTGTATCCAGAAGTGCTATAAATCAGTAGTTCGCGGGAATGAGTCGTTACCCTTTTTGTAGATTGGAGAGATGGTAGAGCCTTTCCATGAGGAGGAGGAGATGTTGTTTGAGATAGTTATGCTCTTATATACTGACTCCAAATGTCTTGTCTAAAATGATTTATCCCCTTTGGAGATGGTTGCCATTTGGGCCTGGTGCTCCGTCTTGTCGGGTTCTCGAGATTTGGCGCTCAATTGCTGCTGCCCAGATATTTAGAGGGCTTAAAGCCAAGATAAGATTCCATTTGTGGTGTTTTGAGGTTCACGTAAGGCCGTTACTTGATGTTCTGTGACCTTGTCCAGGTACAGCGTACACCCTGGGTGGCTGAAATACTTTGAGCGGTATTCATACCAGCTCTCCTCTTGAATGTTAACTATTGCTTTTGTTTTGGACAAATCATTAGTCACAGTCTTCCAGAATTTTTCATGCTAATTGGTGTTAAGGTCATATAAATGTTTGGCACTTAAGTTATTATTGGTTTCTCTTATTTGGTCCCACAAGTGTTTTCTGTAGGCAGACTTGGACACGTCAGTTTGACTTTCAGTGTGTCGTTGTTGGAAGCTTTTTGGTAAGCACGAAGGGGTTGGTTTACACTTCGTGTTCGTTCTTTTGTTTTTCTGTTAGCTATCGACCAAGCAGCTCTACATGTGTTACTTGTGCCTCTTCCTGCAGCTATTTGATTGTTGACAAATTCCATTGTAAATTGCTCCCAGTAGTGTAGGTCTCTCATCTTATATAGAAGAGTTGTGAGTGAACCTTTGGCTGCTTCTGATAGATTGTAAATTGTTCTGGAAGCATTTCAATCTCTTATTGTTTACCATATAGATGCTGCCTTGTGTTGCTTCTGCTGGTTTGTGATTGTCCAGAGAAGAGAGCAAGGCATAGCTCTTGCGGTAAGTGATCGCTATCGTCCCTTGGTGTTATTGAAAAACTGGAAACAAGATGAATAAGTGGCGTACAGATCACTATAAAGTCTATTAAGAAGTGGGACTTGCAGTTATGGTAAGTGAAAGAAGTTGGCCAATCACTTTGAAAGTGGCCGTTGATAGCTCGTAAGTTTAGAAACTCTAGTTGTTTCATGAGCTCTCTGCCCTTTTTATCATGCTTGAAAGCAGAGTTTTGAACTTGTTCTGGGACCGTCCAGAATGCGTTTTGAGCTGTAAGTATGTCTTCATCTTGTTTTGTCCACAGTAGGTTCATATTGAAATCTCAGGAGAGGATTATTTCTGTAGGCAGTGGTCCTTTTTGGAGGTCAGAAATTTCCTTTATCAGGTGTTCAATGGCTATCTGTTTTGGTGCCGCTTTTGAGGGTGTATATATGTTTGTAAGTGCTGGGTTAAGTGTACGTGGGCCTTGTTCCAGAGTGGTTAGAACAATTTGCAAGCCACTTCATGCTGCATGTTTTGTGATGTGATTACTTTTTAGAGCGGTCTGATGTAAATTGCTAGGCCTCCGCATTGACGGCCTTAGTTGGCTTCTTTTGTAGCACCTTTTCTACCTGTGTCTCTTGCAGTATGATGATCTGGAAGGAGAGCAAAAATGTTAGTCTCATTTTGTGCTAATTTATCTGACAGGCTGTTGATATTCCATGAGCAGATTCTGGGCATGCCTGCCCGATCAGTCTTTGCTACAGTTTTGGAGCCTGTTCATGCTTGTCTTTTAGGTTGATTTAGGTCTCCTGGGGCCATATTATGGAAGTGCCCCAGGGGTTCAAGGGCTTTTGCATCTGCTTTGCGCACCCCCGGGGCACTTTGGTATTACAGAAGGGGCCGCAGACGCTTGTGCGTCCCCTTCTGTAATAGCGATAGTGTTGATTCACATAAAGGGCCAGCGCTACCTTCAGAGGGCGTTCCCGAATTTGCATGGGGGCGTGGCCCCATGCAAATGAGGGAATCCCTTTGTCTCTGTGCCGTTATTATAGATGCGGGCGCAGAGGCAAAGAAGCTGTCAGGAGGAGCACTGACAGTGCGCCAACTAAAAGGTGGCACACTGTCAGTGCGCCCTTGTTGGCAGCCCTCTGGAGGGGTTGAAGGGGCCCATGGACCCCCCAGGCATCCCTTTGCAGGCGGGTGCAGTCACTCACTGCACCTGCCTGCAAGGGGATCTCTAATCCCCTTTAAAAGTGCAGGCGGGTTGCTGCCTGCACTGTGAAACATGGAGCGGCTTCAAAGCAGCCGCTTTGTTTTTCACATGAATGCGCTGCTCCCAGGGCAGTGCGAGTTCACGGCTGCCCTGGGGGCAGAGCATTCCATGTAATAGGGCTCACTTTCCCTTTTTGCGCCTTGCGCACCTGTTTTAAGGTGTGCTGGGCGCAATCAGGGAAAGTGTACACTTTATATAATAGGGCCCCTGGTATCCAGCTCCAGTTATAGTATTGTGTTGGCCTTCTGTTGGTAGTCTGGTATAGCAGGGGGACAGGAGTACTGAGGGGCGTTGGTGATTTGCTCAATGCGCTTCTCAGAATCGAGCTTGAGTGTTTATGTGAGATGATAGGAGATCGATTCGTCTTGTGAGTTGCTAGAAGGTGGGGATATGCTGGTTCTTCATTGGTGACACCAGTATCCCCCAGTTTTTAAATATCTCGGCTGCCCTTAGTACCTGGTTGGCAGCTACAGACGATAGCCAAGTTACTTTAGTGGTTTCTTTGATACGTCCTGATGTTGGAGCCATAAACTCAACCGAAACGATGTCAGTTGAGCTCAGGTTACGTGGTTTCTGGAACTTATCCTAATAAACAGAGGATATTGCCAGGGTTGAGTAGGTCAAAGTGACCTCTCAACTGATATTCTGGATACATTAGGACTGCTTGGATGTCTGTTACGCAAAGCGGTGGGGCCCCGGTGTCGCTTACGTTGTTCTCGACAGCTTGAAACCGCCGAAACTCTGTTCTGGGGGGGCAGCGTTTTGGTGTCCAATTGCCCATTGGGCCTTCCTACGATGGTTATTGGTTCTAGTTTGGTATGGCCTTGAAGCCCTTTTTAGGTCTCGCCTACGCAGCGCGCATGCGCTGCGTAGGAGGAGACCTCTTGGAATGGATTCGCTTTTTAGGCCAAAAACCTGCACGCATTGCATTGCTTTCAATGGCAACGCGTGCACGTTTGGCGATTCCCTTGCGGGAGCGAGCTTTGGCGACATCTGTTTGTAATTAACTTGCAAACAGATGGTGACCCTGGCTCCCGCAAGGGTAACGCTGTGCCGCACTCCCCCCACCCCTCAGCGTCTACAGGCGCGCAGGGGCCATATGTTTTTTAGGTCTCGCCTAGATATTGTGTTGCACACAAGGCATGCCTTCCTTTTTGGGACAGTATCTTTGCAGTGTTCGTTTATTATTTCTGCAGACTTCTCAACGATAAGTTCTCATCTTATAGACGGCTGGCTGCCTACATGTGTGCAGAAAGCGATTCTTATATTTTGTATATCAGTCGCTGTAATCCCTAACCGTTTCCGGCGCCACATATGGCTCATTGATGAATACAATGAAGAACGCGGGCATCCGTGCACGCTCTTTGCACGCAACTCCATTAATAATTATCTTATTGGGCACTGTGAGTGCGAGAAATCTACATTTTATTGATTTACCACCAGAAGAGATTATTTCAGTAAATATGGAAAAATACTTCGTGATTAAACAAAACGTCATTATTGAATGTTTTTTTTATTTAAATCAATGACTTCCGATATTGTACAAAAATGACATCCTTGCGTGTGTCACGATCTACCTACTTTCGCTACGCTAGACTTGTTTTTTATGTTGTCCTCTTTTTATTTCTGAAGACGACTGTTCAACGATCTCCTCTCGTTTCTATGGAGCTATCCTTTTAGTCCCTTCTCTGTCTCCGCGCAGTGCTTCTGTTGGTGCCTATCAGTGCCACGGATCAACAACAGCAGCATCTGAGGACAGTGTGAGCTGCGCAGGGACAGAGGGCTGCAGAGAACAAGGTTAGTTGTGCAGCACAGGCAGGTCCCGGGCCCTTTTAAGTTGAGTAGAGTGCAAATGTTCCACAACACACCTTAAGTATTTGCATTTAACTAGTTTGCGTGCATAAAAATTAATTTGTTTTGGAATGTAGTAAACTGCGTAGCATTTCACCAAAGGAAAGCCAGAAATATCTGTCAAAATATAGATGCACACTTGTTGTTTCTTGCTTCTAGTGATATACTGTAAATCACTGGGCGGATGCTTTCTTTTTTATTGCTGGACCAGCTGAGTGGGCGGCCTTCTGTTTGTGGTTCCACTTGGTTGCCTGCACTGAGGGATCGTCTACTTTTATGATAGCACCCACAAAGGTGTTGCGGGATCCAGATTACCTGTATGGGTTGCTGATTGGTAACATGCTGTGCAAGTTTCTTTTTCCTCCTCTTCTGCACTGGCTTTCCATAGGGGTTTTACAGTACCAGGGTTAGCTACTTGAGTTGCCTTGTGGTCGACCGGATCGGAGTAACAGTTTGTTACTTGTTTCTCCGGTGTATTTTTACTGCACAAATGTGGACTGCTATTTGATTTATTAAAAAAGGAGTAGATGCCTTTCCTCGTGGTGATTTATTTTCCTTCTGCTTTCAATCTTTGCGCTGATTCTTTCTTTGTGGGCCCTCTGATCTTTGGTCATGAGCACTTCGTATTTCCTGGTTCTCGTCGGAGATCTTGTAACTGATTCCAGAGATAGTCTAGTCTGTGGGGAAATGGTTTGCTGAAGCATCTTAGGTTTCACCACCAGGGCTGTGATGCTTGTGAGTGGTGGTGGATCTTGGTTGGTTTGGCCTTGACAGCCTCTAAACATGCTCTTTTTGGCCTCTTGTGCTGATGGTGAAAGACTGAGTGGGCTCCTTTTGGACTTACAGAGCCAATGTTGTGTCTGATATGGGATGTATGTCGGATCTACAGGCTTTGAGGCCATCTTGAGATCGCTGAGGATGTCTCCCAAGACTACGGGGGGTGACTCTACTTTGTCTAAGATTGGGGAGCAGGCACAGAGTCCTGTCGGTTGCATAACCTTTGCTCCTTTTTGAGCTTTAGTTGTAAGACAATTGAGATTGGCTATCTTTGTGTCGATCCCGGAAGTAAAAACTACTGTGGTGTTCAGTAACTTGATCTGAGTGTCCATTTTCATGGACTGGTAATTGAGGGCTTCAACTGTTCCAATGTTCTTAGCAAGGTTGCCCAGACATCTGTTAATTCAATTGATTTTTTTCAGTAGTACCAACGTGGATCGGTTTCGTGGGTCTCAGTTTGGATAACGTTTGAGTAATCAAGCTGGTCTCTGCCATATGTGGCTATCATTGCTTCCCACTCAACTGAAGTAAGCGAAGATGGATTTTGTGAAGGTTTTATTTTTACGATGTCTGATTTAATTGGACTGTCTTAAGTAGACACTGCTAGTATTTGTTGATAAGTTATGTTTCTTGGGGTTTGCTTGGGTGTCATTTGCCTCAGTACTTTTGTCTTGCTCAAAACCTGTTTCACTACAAGTGGTTATCCCACGAGGTGACAGAGGAATTTGTAGGGGTAGAGGATGGATGTTAAATTGTTTCGCTTTCCATGGCTTCCATTGCTTTCATTATGAGGAAGAGGTCTCCACTATCATCACAGTCGGGTGGATTCAATAGGTCTGTTATTTCTGCGCCTAAATGTACTTGCGCAGAGAAAGTACTTGCAGATCTGAAAGAGACTATTAGTTATGGATTCCTTACCTTAGAATTACCCCCAGGCGTCAGACTGGATCTGGAGAATTTTTTCTCAGCAGTACCTCTGCGCATCAGTAGGCGGCGTCCGTCGACTCCGCGTTCATCGATGGTGTCGTGGTCGCCATCGTGACGACGCAGTATCTAATTAGACGCCGCCCCTGTGCGCTGACGTCAGTTCTTTCTTTTTCCTCGCCAGCCAGCGCAGATCCGGAGAGAGCAGTACCCTTAGTCAATTTTTGACTAAGTCTTTTTAGACTTTTGTCGACATCTTTTTTCGAGGCTTCCGACTCCTGGTGCACTTAGGGATGTCCCGTCCTCGGACCGACTTCAACCCTTGTGACTCCTGTGACAAATTGATGTCTGTCACGGATCCACACTTTGCGTGCCTCTGGTGCCTGGAGCGCAATCACGACCTGAAGTCGTGCTCCGACTGTCGGGCCATGGCCCCGAAGTCTTTGCGGGAGCGGTCACGAAAGCTTCTGGAGGCCCGGCAGTCGGCTCCGCGCCGCTCGAGGTCCCGGTCGAGAGGGAGGTCGCGGGACCGTTCGCAGAGCCACCACCACCACTCTTCATCAAAGTCTTCGGGTAAGTCGAAGCAAAAGAAGAAGTCGAAAAAGCACCGTTGCTCTTTGCCTTCTTCCCGTCCGTCGGCAGACGCGACGCGGGATGCGGAAGGTAGTCGTCCTGCAGCTCCGCCCGCGGAGCCTGCTGGGTCGGCTCCGAGTTTTCCCCCCTTTCCGGGAGCCGGAGCGACCCCTGCCCAACTTTGTATATTTTACGAAGCCCTCCACTCCATCTTTGGGCAGCCCGACTCCGCTGGCGCACCTTCAAGCCCCGCAGACTCGGTTGGGGGCTCTAGCCTTCTATGCCGGCGACTTCGGTCCCGACGCCGCAGGGCCCCCGAGGATCCAGGCCTGGATCCGGGTCGGTGCCAGTCGACCTCATGACACCTCCTCTGGTACCGAATCCGTTGGCGATATCTCCTCCGGCTCCGGCCGTGCCCCTGGCTGACATCGTCCCTGACCCTCCCCTCAACTCAGATACGGAGCCAGACCGGCGTCAACTGACGCCGGATCCGACGCCGGCAGGCAATTTTGTGCCTATTTTCTACCCTGGCGTTCCCTTTCGCCCTGAGTGGCGGCCAGATGACGAGGAGGAGGATTGGGAGGGGTCTGGAAACACTTTAACAGACGAGCTACAAGAGCCGGACTGGAGAGAGGAGTTGGGTGATGCCAGTGGTCTTGACACGTCACCAGACCCTGGTATGCTTTCTCCCCCTACTGTGGCTACGGAGGAGGGAGCTTCCTACGCTGTGGTGTTGCGTAGAGCGGCTGAGGCCTTGGGCCTTAAGCTTCTAACGGTGGCGGTCAGGACTAACCACCTGACTGAGGTGCTTCAGCCAGCGGCAGTCTCTTCGGAGCCCATGCTGCCTTTTAACGAAGCCCTCACAGACATCCTACTGGGCACTTGGTCCAAGCCCAGCACAGGGGCTCCTATGGATAGGATGATTGCCCGACGCCACCGCCCGGCTCCGGGCGACCAACTTTTCCTCTCCCAAAACCCTACCCCTGAGAGCTTGGTGGTCCAAGCCTCAATGTCCAAGGGCGCGTTCCCTACTGCTCCCCCAGATAGGGGATCCAAGAAGCTGGACCATCTTGGGAAGAGAATGTTTTCTTCAGCCAGCTTAGGACTGCGGTCGGTGAACACCGCATGTCTCTTGGGCTGTTATTCCCACTCCGTGTGGGATTCGGTCGCGCAAGTGCTGCCACAGTGCCCGCAGAAGGCCCGGACTGTACTCTCCTGTGCGCTTGTCGAAGGGAGGGACGCAGCTAAGATCGGCTGTGGGCTGGACACCGCCGACTCGCTAGGCAGGACGATTTCAACGTCGGTAGCCCTGAGACGCTACGCCGGGCTGAGGTCCACTGGCTTTTCAGGGGATGTCAAATCAACACTTTTGGACATGCCCTTTGATGGCCGTCGCCTGTTTGGCGACAAGGCAGACAACACGCTCGAGCGTTTCAAGGACTCTAGGGCTATGGCCAGATCCTTGGGCCTCGCTACCACCTCGCGCCCCAGGCAGTCTGCCTTTCGTGGCTACGGAAGGAGTGCCCCGCCACGTTCCGCCCAGAGCCACAGGCCGGCGCAAGCTATCCAGCCTCTGCGCGGCCGGGGACGTGAGACCCAGCGACGTGGGTCTGGGGGCCAACGGGCGGGCCAGACCTCCAGCCTCCAAACCTTCCTAGTCTGACATTTCAGGGCCACCAGTTGCCAGTGGGCGGCAGGATCCGCCATCACCTCCCCCACTAGCACAACATCACGTTGGACAGGTGGGTTTTGCAAATAGTCCGAAAGGGCTACTCCCTCCCCTTTGAGACTACCCTCCAGCCATGCCACCTGCATCCCACCGCATGTCGGAGGATCACTTGGCCCCTCTCCGCCAGGAAGTTTCGGCTCTCTTGGCCAAGGGAGCTATCGAGCGCGTCCCTGTCCCAGATGTAGGTCGTGGTTGCTACTCCCACTACTTTCTGGTGCCCAAGAAGGACAAAGGCCTGCGTCCTATCTTGGACCTCAGGGACGTCAACCGCTTCCTCCAGAAGGAGAAGTTCAAGATGTTGATATTGGCTCAGGTCCTGTCTGCCCTCGACCCTCGAGACTGGATGGTAGTGTTGGACTTGCAGGACGCTTACTTTCACATCCCCGTCCTGCCTGCCCACCGGCGTTACCTACGGTTCACTGTAGGCCACGAGCATTTTCAGTTTTCCGTGCTCCCCTTTGGCCTTACCAGCACACCTCGGGTGTTCACGAAAGTGATGGCGGTGGTCGTCTCCCATCTCCAGACTACGGCGGACCTCTTGCATTCGCTCGGGTTCACAGTCAACGTGCCGAAGTCGCGCCTGACCCCCTCCCAGAAGCTCCTTTTCATCTGAGCCGTTCTGGACACCGCGCAGTTTCGGGCCTATCCTCCCGAACAGCGAGTCCGGGATATTCGGGCTATGATACCGATGTTCCAGCCTCTATCCAGGATTTCGGTACGGATGAACCTGAGGCTACTGGGCCTCATGGCTCCTGCATCCTGCTGGTGGATTATGCCAGATGGCATATGCGGGCTCTGCAGTGAGACCTGAAGTTCCAGTGGGCGCAGCATCAAGGGAATCTGTCCGATGTCGTCCAGATCTCAGCAGGGACAGCACATCAGTTACAGTGGTGGCTTACGAACTGAGATTGGGTCCAGGGCAGATCCCTCTCCCTTCCCCAACCAGAGTTTACAGTGGTGACAGATGCATCACTTCTGGGATGGGGCGGCCACATGGGAGAGGCGGAGATCAGAGGCCTCTGGTCTCCGGCGGAGTCCGGGCTCCACATCAACCTTCTGGAGCTCCGGGCGATTCGTCTGGCACTGAAGGCATTCCTTCCCTCTGTCAAGGGAAGAGTAGTGCAGATGTTCACAAACAACACTTCAGCCATGTGGTATTGCAACAAGCAGGGAGGAGTGGGGTCGTGGACCCTATGTCAGGAGGCGCTTCGCCTCTGGAAGTGGCTGGAACATCAGGGCATCTCCCTGGTGGCTCAACACCTGGCAGGTTCCGGTGCTTGATGGATCACGAATGGCGTCTTCACCTCAGAGGTGGTGCAAGGTCTCTTTCAGCAGTGGGGAGAGGCTTGGTTAGATCTATTCGCCACCGAAGAGAATGCGCAATGTCAGCAGTTTTGCGCTTTGGAATTTCCAAGGTGGCACTCGCTAGGCAGCGCTTTTCGTCGCGAGTGGAGTTGCGGTCTTCTATATGCCTTTCTGCCTATACCACTTCTGTCCAGAGTGCTGAAGAAGATCAAGCGCGACCGGTCCCAAGTCATTCTTTTGGCTCCGGACTGGGCACAAAGAGTCTGGTATCCTGAGCTCTTGAACATGGCCATCGATCCTCCGATCAGACTGCCCCTTCGGGAGGATCTTCTGTCGCAGCAGCAGGGGACGGTCCTCCACCCGAACCTGTCCAGCCTCCCCCTCCTTCCGTGGAGATTGGGCGGCGACAGTTGACAGCTTTCGACCTTCCTCCCGAAGTCTGTAACGTTATTCTGGCAGCCAGGCATCCCTCCACCAAAACGGTAAACGCCTGTAGATGGAACAAATTTGTGGCATGGTGCGGAGCAAAGGCTGTGGATCTCCTTTCTGCCCCTCTTTCAGAGGTTCTGCTCTTCCTGCTTTCTTTGGCCCAGCAGGGCTCTGCTCTGGGCACTCTCAAAGGCTATCTTTCGGCCATTTCGGCCTTCCTTCGCCTTCCTGATCAACCTTCTCTTTTCAAGTCCCCTATTGTAAATCGTTTCCTTAAGGGCATTACTCATCTTTTTCCTCCTATTCCTTTCGTAATGCCCCGGTGGGACTTGAACCTTGTTCTAACTTATTTGATGTTCGCGCCCTTTGAGCCGCTGCATAATTGCCCTCTCAGACTCTTGACTCTGAAGACTGCCTTTCTGGTTGCCATCACCTCTGCTTGCAGGGTGAGTGAGCTCCAGGCTCTTTCTTCTAAGCCTTCTTTCCTTGCTGTTCATCCGGACAAGTTTGTCCTTAGAACTCGACCTTCTTTTCTTTCTAAAGTGGTTACCTCTTTCCACATAGGACAGACCATCACTTTGCCCACCTTCTTTCAGCCTCCGCAACCTTCTAACGAGGAAGAAAGGCTCCACCGTCTGGATCCAAAACGTGCGCTTTCATTTTATTTGGATCGCACAAGACCATTCCGGGTGGATGATCAGCTCTTGGTTGGCTATGTGGGCTCCAAGAAAGGTTAGGCCGTGCAAAAGTGCACCATCTCTCGATGAGTCGTTCTTTGCATAAAGATCTGCTATTCCTTAGCAAAAAAGGAACCTCCAGTAGGGTTGCGCGCCCATCCCACCAGGGCGACGGCGGCCACTACTGCTTTGGGACGTGGAGTCCCCCTTCATGATATCTGCCAGGCGGCCACGTGGGCTTCATTGCACACGTTCACTAAGCACTACTGCCTGGACAGCCAAGTCCGAAGAGATGGCTTCTTTTGCCACTCTGTTCTTCAGGACTTCCTGGTGTGAACTTGGTTCGCAGACCCACCTCCGGGGTTGGTATTGCTGGCGTATCTATTCTAAGGTAAGGAATCCATAACTAATAGTCTCTTTCAGATGAACAAGTTACTTACCTTCGGTAACGATGTATCTGTAAGAGACATATATTATGGATTCCTTACCGCCCCACCCATCCTCCCCATTCTGCGAACTGACTTCTAGTGTTAGGGTCTCCCTTGCAGGGCCCTAGTTTTGTGCACCGGTGGTCAGTGTCTTGCATGGCTCTGTGCTTCTGGCGTGGAATGTCGTGTAAAGAACTGACAGCGCGCAGGGGCGGCTCCACAACGGCGACCACGACACTATCGACGAACGCGGAGTCGACCAACGCCACCTACCGACGCGCAGGGCTACTGCTGAGAAAAAATTCTGCGGATCCAGTCTGACGCCTGGGGGTAATTCTAAAGTAAGGAATCCATAACCAATATATGTCTCTACAGATACATCATTACCGAAGGTAAGTAACTTGTTTGTTGAGTTTATTTTGCTCTGTGTGCACTGTTTTTCTGGACTCGTAGATGTGCTTCCCAGTACTGTAAAGTCCTCTCTAGAGGTAATGGCACCCATCATATTTTTGGCGTTGGTGAATGTATCAAAATCCTGCTGCACTGCAGCTTCTGTAGTTGAAGAATTAAATTTTGAAAGCGGAGAGGCCGGCCTTTCTAGTACATCTTGCGAAAGGCCGTATGAGATGATTTGTTTCATGACGGTTGGTTCTGAAAGGGCTGGGGGGTATTCCCAGGATGTTTGCACTGATCCTTGAGGAAGAAAAATTTACAGTGAATTTTAGGTTGGTGATTTTTGGTGGGGGAGGGGCGACCCCATTGTGCCAGATGATTTGGTTGCTTCAGCAACTGAGCCCTGGAGTTAGCTGCGCCTGAATCAGGGCTTAGGCGCGCCGTGTTGCTGATGGCAGCAGGCTCGTCCCAAACTACCACGCTAGTTAGATCCTTTTTCCTTTTGACTCGTGTCACCGGAAGAGGACCACTCGTTCTACCAGACCATATTTTATGCATTAGAAGGTGCTCTTTATCGTGTCTCCTAATGGATAGCTAAATAGTGGGACATGGAGGAAGGCAGCTGAATTCAACTGGTGAGAAATTGATTACCAGTACAATGACCGGGGTCTTATGAAGTCCGAGATCCGAATAAACTGGAAGACTGGTGCGGTATTTAATAAAGAGGAACTCCTTATGAATTGGCAGATTGTAGGCTCCTGTTGGGCTTTAGTTAATCCCCGATGAGGTCAAATTAGGTTGCATGGGGTGCCACTATGTGCATGCTGCTGCAGCGCTGAGGATGGATGGAAGAAATCAGATTGAGAGCATAGTTTTTGGCAGGTGGGTGGTTAGTTGCAGGCACAGGGCAAACCGCACTGAACTAGTTCCGTCCGCCTCTGCGCCCTCCGGTGGTGAACTCCAGCTTCCTAGGTCCTCGCCTGCTTCCCGGTGCTCTGGCCGCTGGTGTTTTGGGGACCGGGGATTGCAGACAATGGGCGGGCGGCCCTTGCAGCTGGCTGCTTTGGGCTAGAGGGAGAGTGCACCGGCGATGACACCCAAGTTTTCTACGAAAAAGTTTCTAAGTGTCAAATTTGTTGAATTTGCCAAGACTTGTTCGCTGTTTAGTGAAAATTCTTTGATTTATTATTGCTTGTAAAATCATTATCTCCGGAACACTCCAGTGGCTCTTTACCTTTCTAATGTCTACATTATAAAAATACAGCTTTTTTTTTATAAATTGGTGCTGGATTTCTTGAGTGTCTTGTCGATTTCTTCATTGGCTGTTGAAATGGTTTACACTTGTTCCTCTGTTGCTGCTCAGTACCATAGCCACCCAGAGTTGAGGGTTTGACAGACAAAACCTTAGGATCCTAAAGGGGTTGGTAAATATATCTGATATAGACATCTAGCCGCAGATTCCTTACCTTTGAACTTACGGCGTCAGGCTGGATCCGGAAGATTTTTCTTAGCAGTACCCCTGCGTGCTAGTAGGTGGCGTCGGTCGACTCCATGTGACGTCGTGTTTGTCGTTATGACGTCCGCGTCGTCAATATAACCGCCACTCGGCGTTCAAGGCCCCGCTCCGCGGAGCGGGTGCCTGGGTCGGCTCCGCGTTTCTCTGCCTTTCCGGGTCCGGGAGCGACCCCCGCCCAACTGAAGGAGTTCTATGATGCTATGTGCGCCATATCTGGGTGGCCTGACCCTGCTGGCGAGCCTCTGGCCCCACAGGCTCAGAGGATGGAGGGGCCCCCGTGGTTCCCACGCCTGCGGCTCTGGTCCTAGGCTCTTCGGCCTCCGATTGGACCCGGGTCCTGACCGACACCGGTCGCACCTCCACAGCGACCTTCCCCGGCGTCGCATCCGACGCAGAGGTCCTCATCGTCTCCCACCGACGGCGCGTCCCCGATCCTTATTCCCGACAACACAGAGCCGGTCGGGCGTCCCCCGATGCCGAGACCGGTGCTGACGGAGCTGTACGGCTCCATGCCGTTCACCCTTTACTATTCTGAAGGGTTAGGGATGGAGGAAGAGGATTGTGAGCGGAGCAGGATCCCTTAGAAATCCTGCACCAAAAAGACGTGGACTGGTAGGAGGAGTTGGGTGATGCCAGTGGTTTGGACACCCCCACCCCACCCCCCCCCCAGACTCTGGCATGCTTTCCACCCTACCCTGGCTACGGAGGAGGGAGCATCATTTGCTATGGTGGTGCGTAGGGCTGCGGAGGTCCTGGACCTGCCGCTCCCTACAGTGAAGACTAACTTCTTGACTGAGGTCCTGCAGCCTGGGGTCTCCAGTTCGGAACCCCTACAGCCCTTTAATGAGGCCTTAACAGACATCATTCTGGGCGAATATATGATGTTACTTAGCATACCGTTACTCCGCAGGTATTTACTTCAAAGTTTTTACTTCGCAAATACCATTACTACACATAATTTTAGTGCGCATGCTTTTACTTCGCAAATATATACAAATACATTAAAAATGCTTTTACTTCGCAGTTAATTATTACGCATACCGTTACAACGGGTTATTGGTACTTTAAAACAAAAAATGAATCGTAATAGTAACCTATCCCCTGGCACGCACCCTAAACCCTAAAAATATCCCCTACACCCCAAAACCCTATCTCACCCTGACCCCTAAAAATATCCCAGCACCCCAAAACCTAAACGCATCCTGAACCCCAAAAATACCCCAGCACCCCAAAACCTTAAATGCACCCTGAACCCTAAAAATACCCCCTACACCCCAAAACCCTATCCCACCCTGACCCCTAAAAATATCCCAGCACCCCAAAACCTAAACGCACCCTGAACCCCAAAAATACCCCAGCACCCCAAAACCTTAAATGCACCCTGAACCCTAAAAATACCCCCTACACCCCAAAACCCTAACCCAGCCTGACCCCTAAAAATACCCCTGTACCCCAAAACCTAAACGCACCCTGAACCCCAAAAATACCCCAGCCCCCCAAACCTTAAACGCACCCTGAACCCTCAAAATACCCCATGCACCCCAAAACCCTAACCCACCCTGACCCCTAAAAATACCCCAGTACCCCAAAAACTAAATGCACCCTGAATCCTAAAATTACCCCCTATACCCCAAAACCCTAACCAACCCTGACCCCTAAAATTTCCCCAGCACCCCAACACCTAAACGCGCGCTGAACCCCAAAAATACCCCAGCACCCCAAAACCTTAAATGCACCCTGAACGCTAAAAATACCCCCTACACCCCAGAACCCTAACCCACCCTGACCCCTAAAAATACCCCTGTACCCCAAAACCTTAAACGCACCCTGAACCCTCAAAATACCCCATGCACCCCAAAACCCTAACCCACCCTGACCCCTAAAAATACCCCAAAACCTAAATGCACCCTGAACCCTAAAATTATCCCCTACGCCCCAAAACCTAACCAACCCTGACCCCTAAAATTACCCCAGCGCCCCAAAACCTAAACGCACCCTGAACCCCAAAAATACCCCAGCACCCCAAAACCTTAAATGCACCCTGAACCCTAAAAATACTCCCTACACCACAAAACCCTAACCCACCCTGACCCCTAAAAATACCCCTGTACCCCAAAACCTAAACGCAGCCTGAACCCCAAAAATACCCCAAAACCTTAAACGCAGCCTGAACCCATTAACAGAATTAATACTACAATGCACAGTAACTCCATTATGCGTAGTAAGTGCATGCTAAGTAATGGAACATGCGTAGTAAATGCATGCTAAGTAAATGCATGCTAAGTAATGGCATCTGCGAACTAAAATATGCGTAGTAATGGTAATACGAAGTAATGACCGCGTAGTAAAGGTAGAATACCTTCTGGGCACCAGGTCCAAACCCAGCACAGGGGCTCCTGTGAATAGGACATTCGCCCGCCACCATCGCCCTGCACCGGGTGACCCACTTTTTCTCACCACCCACCCCACCCCACAAAGCTTGGTGGTCCAGGCTTCCACTTCCTGTGGCGGGTTCCCTTCCGCACCCCCGGACAGGGAACCCAAGAGACTGGAGAGTCTCGGAAAGAAAATGTTTCTTTCGCCAGTATGGCATTGCGGTCGGTTAACACCACATGCCTTTTGGGCTGCTATTCCCATTCAATGTAGGACACAGTTGTGCCAGTGCTGCCCAGAGCCTTGGAGGAGGACCGGGCTCTAGTCTCCCAAGCTATTTCAGACTGGAGAGATGCAGCTAAGTTCGCCATCAGATGTGGCTTGGACACGACGGACTCGCGGGGCAGAGCGATTTCCACGATGGTGGCCATTCGTCGCCACGCCTGGCTGAGAACATCTGGGTTTTCGGGGGATGTCCAGGCTAACCTCATGGACATGCCCTTTGACAAAGCGGATACTGCCCTTGAGCGTTTCAACGACTCGCGGGCCACGGCCAAGTCTTTGGGCCTCACCACAACCCCTAGGGTCTCATCCACTTTTCGCTCCTTTCATGGCTACGGAAGGGGCTATCAACTGCGCCAACCCTATTCCGGCCAGGGGGCCCCGCAACCCCATGCGGTTCACCCCAGCCCCGTGGGTCGGGAAACCAGAAGTCAAGCCAAGCCACGATACCCTCCTTCACCGCAAAACCTTCCTAGTCAAATCCCCCAGGATCACTCTCAGCCCCTCGGTGGCAGAGTGCGCCATCATCTCCACCACTGGCGAACATCACATCAGACAAGTGGGTATTGCGTAGTCCGATGGGTTTATTACCTCCCCTTCGAGACTACCCCTCAATCTATGCCTCTAGTGTACGATCGGCTGACGGAGGATCACCTTGCCTTACTCCACGAGGAAGTCAAGACTCTTGGCTAATAGAGCTATAGAGAGGGTTCCCGGGCCAGAAGTTGGCAGTGGTTGTTATTCCCGCTACTTTCTGGTCCCAAAAAAGGATGGAGGTCTTCTTCCTATCCTAGACCTCAGAGCCCTCAATTACTTCCTCAAAAAGGAGAAGGTCAAGATGCTCACCCTAGCTCAGGTCCTGTCTGCCCTGGACCCGGGAGACTGGATGGTAGCGCTGGACTTGCAGGATGCCTATTTTCATATCCCCATCCTGCTTGCCCATCGCCGCTACCTGCGGTTTACGGTGGGCCACGAGCACTTTGAATTTGCTGTGCTCCCCTTCAGCCTCACCAGCGCCCCTCGTGTGTTCACAAAGGTGATGGCGGTGGTCGCAGCCCAACTGCGGAGATCAGAGGTTCCAGTCTTCCCCTATCTCGACGACTGGTTGTTGAAGGCGGGTTCGCCCCAAACAGTTGTCTCCCACCTCCAGACTACGGCAAACCTCCTGCATTCTCTGGGGTTCACCATCAACAAGCCGAAGTCGCACCTGACCCCCTCCCAGACGCTCCCTTTCATTGGAGCAGTTCTGGACACAGTGCAGTTTCGGGCCTATCCACCCGAACGGCGAGTCCATGATATTAAGGCTATGATACCGTTGTTTCGGCCTCTATCCTGGATTTCGGTGAGAATGAGTCTGAGGCTGTTGGGCCGCGTGGCCTCCTGCAACTGACTCATGCACGGTGACACATGCAGGCTCTGCGCTGGGACCTGAAGTTCCAATGGGCACAGCATCGAGGAAATCTCACGACCTGGTTCAGATTTCAGAGGGCACTGCAAGAGACCTGCACTGGTATCTAACAGACCGCAATTAGTTCAAGGGCAGACCCCTCTCCCTTCCCCACCCAGATTTCACAGTAGTGACGGATGGGGTGGCCATCTGGGGGAGGTTGAGATCAGAGGACTCTGGTCTCCGGCAGAAGCCACGTTCCATATCAATCTGTTCCGACTGGCACTGAAAACCTTTTTGCCGTCGATAAAGGGAAGGCTTGTGCAGGTGTTCACGAACAACACTACTGCCATGTTGTACTGCAACAAGCAGGGCGGAGTGGGGTCATGGACTCTGTCTAGAGGCCCTGCATCTCTGCATTTGGCTGGAAGAACAGGCAATTTCCCCGGTGGTTCAATACCTGGCCGGTTCTCTGAACGCCAGGGCGGACGAGCTCAGCCGAAGGTGGCTTGCGGATCACGAGTGGCGTCTCCATCCCGTGGTAGCACAAGGTCTCTTTCAGCAGTGGGGAGATCCTTGGTTAGATCTGTTCGCCTCCGAAGAGAACGCACAATGTCAGCAGTTTTGCGCGTTGGCGTTTCCAAGGCGGCTCTCACTTGTGCGACGCTTTTCGCCGCAAGTGGAGCTCAGGCCTTCTATACGCCTTTCCACCCATACCACTCCTGCCCAGAGTGCTCAAAAAGATCAGGAGCGACCGGGCACAAGTTATTCTTGTGGCTCTGGCCTGGGCATGGGGAGTTTGGTATCCCGAGCTTCTAGACATGAGCATCAATCCTCCGATCAGGTTGCCCCTTCGGGAAGATCTACTGTCACAGCAGCAGGGGAGGGTCCTCCACCCGAACCTGTCCACTCTCTGCCTCCTTGCGTGGAGATTGAGCTGCGACAGTTCACAGCTTTTGACCTTCCTCCCGAAGTCTGTGAGGTTAGTTTGGCAGCCAGGCGCCCCTCCACAGAATTGATATACGCCTGCTGATGGAACAAATTTTGCAAATATTGTACAGACTGGTCTATTGACCCTCTATCTGCATCCTTATCTGATGTCCTCCTGTTTATACTTTTCTTGGCCCGGCACCTTCAAGGACTATTTTTCGGCCCTTTCCTCTTTTCTTCGGCTGCCTGATCAGCCTTCTCTTTACAAATCACCTTTGGTGCAGAGATTCTTCAAGGGGTTAATGCACTTGTTTCCCTCTTCACCCTTTATTATGCCACAGTGGGACCTTAATTTGGTTCTCCCCTTTCTGATGTGCGCACCGTTTGAGCCGCTGCCTTCTTGGTGGCAATAACATCTGCCAGGAGGATGAGCGAACTGCATGCTCTGTCATCTCGGCCTCCTTACCTGACAATCTTCCCGGAAAAAGTGGTGCTCCATACAAGGGCATCTTTTCTCCCTAAGGTGGTGAAACCCTTTCACATGGGACAGTCGGTTACTCTTCCCACCTTCTATGCACCTCCACACCCTTCCAAGGAAGAGGAGAGTCCCCATCGTCTGGAGTAAAAAAGAGCATTATCGTTCTATCTTGATCGAACCAAAGAGTTCCGGGTGTATGACCAGCTCTTTATAAGGTACGTGGGTGCAAAGAAAGGGTGTGCTGTCCAAAAGAGGACTAAATCCCGCTTGGGGTATCCTCTGTATCAAAACTTTCTACGCCTTAGTGAAGAAAGATCCCCCTGAAGGCCTTAGGGACCATTCCAGCAGGGCAAAAGCGGCCACCATGGCTCTCCAGCTGCACACGTTCGCCAGACACTACTGCCTGGATTCCCAGGTTCGCAGAGAAGACCTGTTTGGTTGCTCTGTTTTGCAGGATTTTCTGGTCTAAACCTTTCCGCAGACCCTCCTCCGGGGATGGTATTGCTTGGGTATCTGTTCAAAGATAAGGAATCTGCGGCTAGATGTCTCTATCAGATGGACAAGTTACTTACCTTCGGTAAGGCCTTATCTGGTAGAGACATGATCTAGCTGCAGATTCGTTACCGACCTACCCATCCTCCCCATACTGGGGAATTGTTTTTAGTGTCTGGGATGTTCCCCTTCAGGGCCCTAGCTGTTCAATTTTTTAACACACCATGGTCAGTCACTTCATGGCTTTGTGCTTCTGGCGTGGAAAGTCGTGAAAAGTACTGACGTCAGCGTGCCGGAGTGGCGGTTATATTGACGACACTGACGTCACGACGAACACAACGCTGACGACGTCACACGGAGTCAACCAATGCCACCTACCAGCATGCAGGGGTATTGCTAAGAAAAATCTTCCGGATCCAGCCTGACAACTGGAAGTTCCAAGGTAAGGAATCTGCGGCTAGATCATGTCTCTACCAGATAATGCGTTACCGAAGCCATCGGGTTCACTCTGCGCCATCTAGGTCCCTGGAACCTGTAAAGAGTTTGGGATTGGTGCTGAAATCCATGCCAGACCCTCCAGCATTGTCACCAGAGGAAGATCCACAACCCATCGTGGTATCTGACTCCGAGTTGACATCACGTCTACTAATGGCACATCCAGATCTTAATTTGCAGCAGCCTCTACTAAATCTACCTCATTCAAACATGATTCCACTGCCGCACACAGACATTACACCAACTTTCTGGCTTGGACTCTGACCAGAGCCAGCCTTATGTAGATGACAGTGGTGGGGTTGGGGAAGAATGTGTCCCTGCTCCATCAACGCTGGTCTCAATGTGGCCGACATATGGGCCAAGTCTCTGTGGACTCCAGTGTCGGACCTCAAGCTGAATCCACTTCGACCAAGGTTGTACCTTGATTCCAACATGGCACATCCAGTCTCGGTGCATTCTGATTCTGACAAAACTCTTCTTCTTTCACAAGGCCTTCTTCAAAGGCTTCATCAACTTTTTGTTTGGACTCTGATCAACTTGATGGGGAGGAGGCCAGTGAGCTGGATTCCTTCCCTGGCACAGGGTTGGTGTCACTCTCTGGCCCTCCTACAGAAGAAAGGACATCTAGACCCAGGTCAAGACTTCATCTGAGCACCTTTTTCCATTTATTAGACACCTGACTTAAATCCATACGGGTACTTATTCAAAGTCTTGCTCTTGCCCACTAGTAGACAGGCAGGTGGCTATGCAGCATAGACCGGCACTTCATTACACAGCTCCTGACTCTTTGGTGAGCCAAGCATCCACAAGCAAGGTTAACCCTAATGCATTACCTTAGACCCCTCAGGACACAGACAGAGAGTCAAAAGAGATTGAGGCATTTGGAAAGCAGATGTTTTTCTCCACCAGCTTAGCTCTGAGATCTGTCAGTGCAGTCTGCCTATTAGGCCGCTGAACACACGCCCTTCGGGACATGCATACTAAAACTTTGCCAGCGTCCCTATGGAGTTACGGGTCTCTTAAACCAAATCATTCAGGATGGTCAGGATGCAGCAAAATATTTAATTAGGGCTAGCCTGTTTACGACTGACTGCTTGGGGCATGTGGCGGGTACTAGTGTGGTGCCATGCATGGATGCAGTCCACTGACTTTTGTGGGGACGTGCAGGCGTCTCTAATGGGTATGCCGTTTGGTTGGCCCCACCTCTTTGATGAAAAGGCTGATTCCCCACTTGAGTGCTTCTAAGAAAGCAGAGCCAGAGTGCATTCCTTGGGCCTTTTCTAACCCTGCCTTGCAGTTTCCTCAGCAGTTCCAGCCCTTTCTAAGCTATTCCAGGGTGCTGGGAAATAGGCATTGCCAGGCCCTGCCACCACCACAGCAGTCACCCCAGTCCTTTCGGGCCGGAGGACAGGAATCAGTCACACATCGGGCAAGTCACCAAGAGCATTGTTACACTTGGTACTCTACCCCGCTGCATCAGCCTCCAAGCCACTTTAGTTTACCCTTCTTAGTTCACAGCCACCTGGAGGGAGACCGCATCAGACATTTTCTTTCAGGGTGGCAGGTGTTTACAATCGGTAGATGGGTCCTCCTGATTGTCCTGCAGGGATATGCATCACCATTCCTTTCCGATTCCCCTCAGCTCCCTCATACATCAGAGTGGTTTTCAGAAAGATCAGTTATCCATCTCGTTTCATGAGGTGCAGCCTCTGTTGAGCAAAGGGACCATCAAGAGTGTTCCAGATTCAGAAATAGGGGCGGGTTGTTACTCCGCTATTTCAGCGTGCTGAAAAAGGATGGAAGCCTTCGTCGTATTTTTGGCCTTCACCCTCTGAATGCCTTCCTGGTGCAGGATAAATTCAAAATGTGCATGCTGCTCCAGCATTGGGGTGACTGGATGGTAGCCTTGGACCTGTAGGACTTGTACTTTCGTGTGCTTATCCTGCAGTCCCACAGATGGTACCAGTGGTTCAAGGCCGGCCAGAAGCCTTTTGAGTTTGCTGTGCTGCTCCTCTGCCTTATCACTGCCCATTGGAGCTCACCAAAGTGATGGCTACGGTCACTGCCCTTCTTGGGAGGTTAGGAAATACCAAGTTTCCCCTACCTCGACTGTTTGCAATTGAAGGTGGGCTTGCCACAGTGAGTTATGGACCACCTCCAGATGACAGTTTACCTCCTGACATTGTTGGGGTTCGCAATGAACAAGCCTAAGTCAGATCTGACCCCTTCGCACAGACTTCATTTTATAGGCACTGTCTTGGACACGGTGCAAATCTGGGCCTTTTCTTTGTCGCAATGAGTCTAGGGCATTTGGGCTATGATCCTGATGTGTTAACCCCGGTCCTGTATCTTGATGAGAGCAGCACCGAGGCTTCTTGGCCAATTAATCTCATGCATCCTGCATGTCCAATTTGCCAGGTGGCATGTGGGGGCTCTGCAATGGAATTCGAAGTCTCCAAGAAGCTGTGAAGATTGAAGCTGTTCAAACCCTTGCACTCTTGCATCTTGACAGTGGTATTGCCCTACTCTATGGCCTCCTAGACTCCACACTGGCACCTCTTTAGGGCAATCTGCATGCTGCAGCACTTCTCATACTGGGGTTGAAGAAATATGATCATATCACCCCCGCCCAGCTGGACATCTTGAAAACTAGCTGTATTATTTACAAAGACATCACAACCAGCACACCGTGCTTATCTTGCAGACAAGATCTCTGGTGGTTCTCAGCACAACCGCTTGCAGAACACCATCAGACTGTAGACTAAGAAGTGAGAAAAAGAAAAAAATAAGACAACAGGCCTTTTCCATCTGTGCTCCCAGGATCTGGAACAACATCCCTGTATCCATCAGAACCGCCCCAACGCTGTTCCAATTTAGGAAAGAGTTGAAGGCTTACTTACCTCTTTAAAGAACACTACATCACAGTGCAACAACCATCCACAATTCCCCTCCTCTCCTATTACTCATAGACTCTGAGCTAGCCTTTGAACATTTTGCTGCCCTTTGGCTAGGTTCGTGCCATAGAAATACCATATAAATACATACAGTGGGCCCTAGAAATCATGGCAGGTGTTAACCAGGTTTCCAAGGAGACTGCACAAGATCTGCAGTGGTGCCTGCTCAACTGGAACCTGACCAGCAGCAGTCTTCTCTCCCTTCCCCGCAAAGAGTTGACGGTGGTGACGGATGCACTGCTGCTTGGTTGGGGAGGAGGTCATCTGGGAGAGTGGAGGTTAGAGCATGCTGGTCTTTGATGGAAACCGAGTTCCATATCAGTCTGTTGGAGTTACAGGTCATTTATCTGGCTTTGAAGCCCTTCCACCATCCATCAAGGGGAGGCTGGTACAGGTTCCCACCAACAACACCACAACAATGTGGTACTGTGACAGGATGCTTTGCACCTTTGAAGGTGGTTAGAACATCAGGCTATCTCCCAGATTGTGAGCTACCTGGCAGATCCTTGAACACAGGATAGACAAGCTCAGCAGACTGTACCTGGTGGATCACAAATAGTGGCTTCACTCAGAGGTGGCACTAGGCTTCTTGGCTAGATCTTTTTGCCACCGTCGAGAACACTGCCCAGACTTTTGCGTGTTGGAGTTCCTGCAAAGGCTATCACTAGGAGATGTGTTTCGGATAGAGTGGTACTGAGCACTCCTGTATGCTTTCCTGCCTCGCAAAACCAAAGGGGATGATGGACGGAGTGTTGAACATTGCAAGCACTCACCCCCAGTCAACTGATCTGGGTTTAATCCATCATCATTCTTTAGCTCACTCCGCCACCCCAGTTCAGACATGGCCATATGCAAATCAGTCTGACCCTGTGCCTCATGGGAACAGTCCAGCCCGAACTGCCAAGCCATGTCTTCCCTGGACCGGAAACAAGCATCCTGGGACCGGTTTCTGGCTTACAGCCGTCATCAGCCAGGCTATCTTGAATCCAGTGGCAAAGTGAGCAAGGGACCCACGTCTGGGCATACCCTGCCAACATAGGGCGAACATAGCAAAACCAAAGGGGATGATGGACGGAGTGTTGAACATTGCAAGCACTCACCCCCAGTCAACTGATCTGGGTTTAATCCATCATCATTCTTTAGCTCACTCCGCCACCCCAGTTCAGACATGGCCATATGCAAATCAGTCTGACCCTGTGCCTCATGGGAACAGTCCAGCCCGAACTGCCAAGCCATGTCTTCCCTGGACCGGAAACAAGCATCCTGGGACCGGTTTCTGGCTTACAGCCGTCATCAGCCAGGCTATCTTGAATTCAATGGCAAAGTGAGCAAGGGACCCACGTCTGGGCATACCCTGCCAACTTAGGGCGAACATAGCAAAACCAAAGGGGATGATGGACGGAGTGTTGAACATTGCAAGCACTCACCCCCAGTCAACTGTTCTGGGTTTAATCCATCATCATTCTTTAGCTCACTCCGCCACCCCAGACATGGCCATATGCAAATCAGTCTGACCCTGTGCCTCATGGGAACAGTCCAGCCCGAACTGCCAAACCATGTCTTCCCTGGACCCACGTCTGGGCATACCCTGCCAACTTAAAGCGAACATAGCAAAACCAAAGGGGATGATGGACGGAGTGTTGAACATTGCAAGCACTCACCCCCAGACCGGTCCAAACCGGTCCTAGGATGCTTGTTTCCAGTCCAGAGAGGACCTGGACAGGCAGTTCGGGCTGGACTGTTCCCATTGGGCGCAGGGTCAAGACTGATTTGCATATGGCTGGGTCCAAACTGGAATGGCATGGTGAGCAAAAAAACGATGGATTTAGGCCCAGATCTCTGTACTGAGGTGAATGTTCTGCATTGTTCTGCATTCTGTCCATCAATTGTTGTTTTTGCATTTGTCACCCCGAGTGGGACGGGTATGCCCAGACGTGGGTCCCGTGCTCTCCATGCCACTGGAGTCAAGCTTTCCTGGCTGATGAGGGCTGAAAGCCCGAAACCGGTCCTAGGATGCTTGTTTCCAGTCCAGGGAGGACCTGGCCTGGCAGTTCGGGCTGGACTGTTCCCATTGGGCGCAGGGTCAAGACTGATTTGCATATGGTTGGGTCCAAACTGGAATGGCATGGTTAGCAAAAAAACGATGGATTTAGGCCCAGATCTCTGTACTGGGGTGAATGTACGACATTGTTCTGCATTCTGTCCATCAATTGTTGTTTTTGCTTTCCTGCCTCTACATCTCCTGCCCAGAGTTCTGAAGAAAATCAGGAACAACCAGGGCCAAGCTATCCTCAGGGCCACGGATTGGGTCAAGAAACTGTGGTACCCGGACCTTCTGAGCATGTGTGTGCGCCCTCCAATCAGTCTACCACTTCAGGAAGATCTTGTGTCTCATCAGCAGGGCCGGGTTTTCCACCTGAACCCATGCAGTCTACACATCCATGCGTGGAGATTGAGGGTCACCAGTTGACGGGCGCTGGGGCATATTTGTAGCATGGTGAGGCGTCAAGACAGATTCTACTGTCGTACGGTTCATACTTTCTCAGTAAAACTGTGAGTTTATTGGACAGCATAAACATCAAAACTGCACAAGACAACCATTTTCTGTTACATAGATTATGTGCTTGCATATAAGTTCAAATATATATGTGCTCCTACCAAGCGCTCCTTATCCTAGGGTGGGTGAATCTGCCAGAATCCCTGTAGGGTGGTCTAACTTCCCAGTTACCTGTGGGTATGTTTCATATGGGAGCCCGTCTTGATGTAGAGCTGGGCACCATCCTTCTCAGGAGGTAAACAGGATTCATCTGAAAGAGACTATTAGTTATGGATTCCTTACCTTAGAATTACCCCCAGGCGTCAGAATTTTTCTTCAGCAGTACCCCTGAGCGTCGGTAGGTGGCGTCGGTCGAGTCCGCGTTCGTCGTTGATGTCGTGATCGCCGGAATGACGTCACGGTATCTACTTTGACGCTGCCCCTGTGCGGTGACGTCAGTTCTTTCTTTTTCCGCGCCAGCCAGCGCAGATCCGGAGAGAGCGGTACCCTTAGTCTTTTTTGACTAGGGTTTTTTCAACCTTTTTGTCGACTTCTTTTTTCGAGTCGTTCGACTCCTTGTGTAAGGGATGTCACATCGACGGACTGGCTTCAAACCTTGTGAGTCCTGTCACAAGTTGATGTCGGTCACGGACCCACTTCTCGTGTGCCTCTGGTGCCTGGAGCGCGACTACGACCCAAAGTCGTGCTCCGACTGCCAGGCCATGAACCCGAAGTCTTTGCGGGAGCGGTCCCGAAAGCTTCTCGAGGCCCGGCAGTCCGCTCCGCGCCGTTCGAGGTCCCAGTCGAGAGGGAGGTTGCGGGACCGGTCGCGGAGTCACCACCATCACTCCTCTTCGAAGTCTTCGTTTTCGGGTAAGTCGAAGCACAAGAAAAAGGCGAAGAAGGACCGTCCCTCTTCGCCTTCTCCCCGTCCGTCGGACCGACGCAACGCAGGATGAGGAATGTAGTCGTCCGGCTCTGCCCTCAGAGCCTGTAGGGTCTGCTCCGAGCTTCCCTCCCTTCCCGGGAGCCGGGGCAACCCCTGCCCAACTTCGTAGCCTTTACGAAGCCCTCCACTCCATCTTTGGGCAGCCTGACTCCGCCAGCGCGCCTTCGGGCCCCGCGGACTCGGCTGGGGGTTCTAGGCCTTCGGTGCCAGTGGCTTCGGCCCCGGCGCCGCAGGGCCCCCAGGGATCCAGGCCTGGATCCGGATCAGCGCCAGTCGACCTTACGACACCTCCTCCGGCGCCAAATCCATTAACACCTTCACCCCCCACTGCCTCCCCCTTGACATGGACACGGAGCCGGACCGGCCTCGACCGACGCCGGTAACGTCGCCGACTGGTACTTTTGTACCTCTGTTCTATCCTGGCATTCCTTATCGACCTGAGTGGCAGCCAGAGGAGGGTGAGGAGGACTGGGAAGGGTCTATTGACCCTCTAGCAGACCAGCTGGAAGAGCCGAACTGGAGAGAGGAACTGGGTGAGGCCAGTGGTCTGGATACATCCCCAGACCTTGGTATGCTATCTCTCCCTACCGTGGCTACGGAGGAGGGAGCCTCCTACGCGTTCCGTAGGGCGGCTGAGGCCTTGGGCCTTGAGCTACTTACGGTGGCAGTCAGGACTAACCTCCTGACTGAGGTGCTTCAACCAGCAGCAGCCTCTTCGGAACCCCTGCTGCCGTTCAATGAGGCCCTCACAGACAACCTTCTGGGCACCTGGTCCAAGCCCAGCACAGGGGCTCCTGTGGATAGGATGATTGCCCGACACCACCGCCCGGCCCCAGTCGACCCCATTTTCATCTCCCAACACCCTACCCCTGAGAGCTTGGTGGTCCAAGCCTCAACTTCCAAAGGCACGTACCCTACTGCTCCCCCCAGATAGGGAATCCAAGAAGCTGGATCATCTTGGGAAGATGTTTTCTTCCACCAGATTAGGACTGGGGTCGGTGAACACCGCATATCTCGTGGGCCGTTACAACCACTCTGTGTGGGACTCGGTTGTGCAGTTGCTGTCACAGTGCCCGGAGGAGGCCCGGGCCGTACTCTACCGTGCGGTCGCAGAAGGGAGGGATGCAGCAAAGTTCGCCGTGGGCTGGACACCGCCGACTCGCTAGGCAGGACGATTTCAACGTCGGTAGCCCTAACACGCTACGCCTGGCTGAGGTCCACTGGCTTCTCGGGCGATGTCCAATCGACTCTTTTGGACATGCCCTTTGATGGCCGTCGCTTGTTTGGCAACAAGGCGGACAATGCGCTCAAGCGCTTCAAGGACTCTCGGGCTGCGGCCAGATCCTTGGGCCTCGCTACCACCTCTCGCACCGCGCAGTCTGCTTTTTGCCTCTTTCGTGGCTACGGAAGGGGTGCCCCACCACGTTCTGCCCAGAGCCACAGGCCCGCGCAGGCTGTCCAACCTCTGCGGGGACAGGAGACCCACCGCCGTGGGTCTGGGGGCCAGTCCACCAGTGCCCCCTCTGCAGCAGCCTCCAAACCTTTCTAGTCTGACCTTTCAGGGCCACCAGTTGCCAGTGGGCGGCAGGATCCGCCATCCCCTCCCCCACTGGCACATCACGTCGGACAGGTGGGTTTTGCAGATAGTCCAAAGGGGCTACTCCCTCCCCTTCGAGACTACCCCTCCCTCCATGCCACCAACACTCCATCGCATGTCGGAGGATCACCTGGCCCTTCTCCGTCAGGAAGTTGCGGCTCTCTTGGCCAAAGAAGCCATCGAGCGAGTCCCTCTGCCAGAAGTAGGTCGTGGCTGCTACTCCCACTACTTTCTGGTGCCCAAGAAGAACAAAGGCCTGCGTACTATCTTAGACCTCAGGGACATCAACCGCTTCCTCCGGAAGAAGTTCAAAATGTTGACATTCGCTCAGGTCCTGCCTGCCCACGACCCTGGAGACTGGATGGTAGCGTTGGGCTTGCAGGACGCTTATTTTCTCATCCCCGTCCTGCCGGCCCACAGGCGTTACCTACAGTTCACGGTAGGCCACGAGCATTTTCAGTTTACCGTGCTCCCCTTTGGCTTTACCAGGGCCCCTTGGGTGTTCACGAAAGTGATGGCGGTGGTCGCAGCTCATCTCCGCAGATCAGGGGTTCCAGTCTTCCCCTATCTCAACGACTGGTTGTTGAAGGTGAGCTCGCCCTGGCTGTTGTTGCCCACCTCCAGACTACGGCGGACCTCCTGCATTCGCTGGAGTTCACAGTCAACGTGCCGAAGTCGCACCTGCACCCTTCTCAGAAGCTCCTTTTCATCGGAGCGGTTCTGGACACAGCGCAGTTTCGGGCCTATCCTCCCAAACAGCGAGTCCGGGATATTCGGGCTATGATACCGATGTTCCAGCCTCTATCCCGAATTTCGGTGAGACTGACCCTGAGGCTGCTGGGCCTCATGGCCTTCTGCATCCTGCTGATGAATCATGCCAGGTGGCATATGCGGGCTCTGCAGTGGGACCGGAAGTTCCAGTGGGCGCAGCATCAGGGGAATCTGTCCGATGTCATCCAAATCTCGGCAGGGACTGCACATCAGTTGCAGTGGTGGCTCATGAACCAGGATTGGGTCAACGGCAGATCCCTCTCCCTTCCCCAACCAGATTTCACAGTGGTGACAGATGCGTCACTCATGGCATGGGGCGGCAACATGGGAGAGGCGGAGATCAGAGGCCTCTGGTCTCCGGCGGGGATCGGGCTCCACATCAACCTTCTGGAGCTCCGGGCACTTCGTCTAGCACTGAAGGCATTCCTTCATTCTGTCAAAGGATGAGTAGTGCAGGTGTTCACAGACAACACTTCCGCCATGTGGTATTGCAACAAACAGGGTGGAGTGGGGTCGTGGACCCTCTGTCAGGAGGCCCTTAGTCTCTGGAAGTGGCAGGAACATCAGGGCATGTCCCTGGTGGTTCAACACATGGCAAGTTCCCTGAACGCCAGGGCGGACAAACTCAGCCGCCGGTGCTTGATGGATCACGAATGGCGTCTTCACTCTGAGGTGGTGCCAGATCTCTTTCAGCAGTGGGGAGAGCCTTGGTTAGATCTATCCGCCACCGAAGAGAACGCGCAATGTCAGCAGTTCTGCGCGTTGGAATTTCCAAGGCGGCACTCTGTGGGCGACGCTTTTGGTCACGAGTGGAGTTGCGGTCTTCTATACGCCTTTCCACCTATACCACTTCTGCCCAGAGTGCTGAAGAAGACCAAGCGTGACCGGGCCCAAGTAATTCTTGTGGCTCCGGACTGGGCACAAAGAGTCTGGTATCCCGAGCTCTTGAACATGGCCATCGATCCTCCGATCAGACTGCCCCTTTGAGAGGATCTTCTGTCGCAGCAGCAGGGGACGGTCCTCCACCCTAACCTGTCCAGCCTCCACCTCCTTGCATGTAGATTGAGCAGCGACAGTTGACAGCCTTTGACCTTCCTCCTGAAGTCTGTAATGTTATCTTGGCAGCCAGGCGTCCATCTACTAAAACAGTATACGCCTGTAGATGGAACAAATTTATGGCATGGTGCGCAGCAAAGGCTATGGATCCCCTTTCTGTCCCCCTTTCTGAGGTTTTCCTCTTCCTACTTTCTTTGGCCCAGGAGGGCTCTGCTCTGGGCACCCTCAAGGGCTATCTTTCGGCCATTTCAGCCTTTCTTAGCCTTCCTGATCAGCCTTCTCTTTTCAAGTCTCCTATTGTAAATCGTTTCCTTAAGGCATTACTCACCTGTTTTTTCCTATTCTTTTCGTAATGCCCCAGTGGGACTTGAACCTTGTTCTGACTTACCTTATGTGCGCTCCCTTCGAGCCGCTACATAATTGTCCTCTCAGACTCTTGACCTTAAAGATTGCTGTCTGGTTGCCATCACCTCTGCACGCAGGGTGAGTGAGCTTCAGGCTCTTTCTTCTAAGCCTCCTTTCCTTGCTGTTCATCCGGACAAGGTTGTCCTTCGAACTCGACCTTCTTTTCTTCCCAAAGTGGTTACCTCTTTCCACATAGGACAGACCTTCTTCCCACCCACCTTCTTCCTGCCCCGCATCCTTCTAAAGAGGAGGAGAGCCTCCACCGTCTGGATCCAAAACGTGCGCTTTCATTTTATCTGGATCGCAAAAAACAGCTCTGGGTTGATGAACAGCTCTTTGTTGGCTATGTGGGCGCCAAGAAAGGTCGGGCCGTGCAAAAACGAACCATCTCTCGATGGGTCGTTTTTTGCATTAAAATTTGTTATTCCTTGGCAAAAAAGGAACCTCCAGTAGGGTTGCGCGCCCTTTCCACCAGGGCGACGGCAGCCACTACTGCCTTGGGACGTGGAGTCCCCCTTCATGACATCTGCCAGGCAGCCACGTGGGCTTCTTTTCACACGTTCACTAAACATTACTGCCTGGACAGCCAAGTCCGGAGAGACAGCTTCTTTGGCCGGTCCGTTCTTCAGGACTTCCTGGTGTGAACTTAGTTCGCAGACCCACCTCCGGGGTTGGTATTGCTGGGTTATCTATTCTAAGTTAAGGAATCCATAACTAATAGACTTTCAGATGAACAAGTTACTTACCTTCGGTAACGATATATCTGTAAGAGACATATATTAGTTATGGATTCCTTACCGCCCACCCATCCTCCCCGCTCTGCAAAATGACTTCTAGGGTTAGGGACTCCCTTTCAGGGCCCTAGTTTTATGCACCAGTGGTCAGTGACTTGCATTGCTCTGCGCTTCTGGCGTGGAATGTCGTGTAAAGAACTGACGTCAGCGCGCAGGTGAGGCGTCTAAGTAGATACCGCGACGTCATTCCGGCAATCACGACTCCAACGACGAACGCGGAGTCGAGCGATGCGCAGGGGTACTGCTGAAGAAAAATTCTCTGGATCCAGTCTGACACCGGGGGGTAATTCTAAGGTAAGGAATCCATAACTAATATATGTCTCTTACAGATATATTGTTACCGAAGGTAAGTAACTTGTTCAGCTGGGCTGGAAATCCAGCATCATGGGGCGACCTTGACAGTGTCAACAAAATGTTCCTCTAATTAAAAGAAGGAGGGATGTCGTTTATATAATAAACTTCACCCATGTTGCCATGCCGAAATCCTAGTCAGGCTGTCATTATTGATTCTATCCTGACAAAGCTGTCGCGGAGCAAAGAACATTAACATTTTGTGCAGTGAACTTTAGCTTTCGTACAGAATTTTCAAGGCTCTGATAATATGCATACGAAGATGTGTAAATGTAAATAAAGTTATTTTATGGAACATTATACCATACAAGCAAGCAAACAAATGTGTGTCAAATATTAATGTTCAAGAAAAGATGTAAAATTTAAACGTGAATATGTAAAATGGTGGAGCTTTTGCCAGAGCTTAATGTGACCACATAACACCCACTCCTTGGACACAAGGCTACTAAAATGTTTCCTAAAGCCTATGCTAAAAATATAGATTTTAATATAAGACCTAAAATCATAAAAGCATTGTGCATCTTTAATAAAAGCATAGAAAAAGCCAAATTGTATTAAAAACGCAATAGAAAACAGGCGAGTAAAAAGTCTTCATTCTAAAAGCAATTTAGCAAATAAAAACATAGCCAAATTAAAATGTGTTCACTGCTCTAAACTGCCAGATTGTTTAAAGGTTCCGAGGAGCAGACGAAACATTGCTGTTCCCAGACACCGCAGATGATTACTCCGTTGGCTTCTCTCTCATCAGCTCCAGGGAACAAACATGTTAAAATCCATCCCCCTCAGCAGCCGCTGAAGGTGTGATGGCCAGTAGTGCATCAACAGACGACGAGCCAGGATCCAAGTCACCAGGAGCTGAAGCATCTCAGGAAGGCTCATAATGTGCATTTTGAAGCAACGGCAATCGTGCAGGGCATCTATACAAGTGAGTCTCTAAGGGACCCACCAGCAGTTCCATGTCTGTAGATTGGACTGGTTGCATCTCCAAGCATATGTCTAGGGCACACTCGAAAGTGCACAGCTGACAGCGGAATACAGGCTGCACGCAATATAGCCAGACAGACCGAAAGGACAAGAACCAGTTGTCATTCAATTCTTGAAGCAAGGGTGCGCCAAAGGACTGCATCATCCTCTCACGACACTGTAGCACATGTGGTCATGCCATCCCCATTTGGCTGCGTGACAGAACATCAGTTGCAGAACAAATATAATAAAATCAGTGTCCAACAACTAGGAATAGGAAAAGCATTAAACCTCCAAAAATATGTATGAAAGATGGAATAACTCCGAGGAACGTCTGGAAGGTACTAACCAACCTGGAGCCAACTGTCTTAAAAAAAAGTGTGCTACCCCCGCAGTATCTGAAATGTTACATATGCGGTGCAGTAGCTCCCCAAAATGGTGTGGGAGATTGGTGCAAAGTAGCAACTGTATTTCAGAGAAGGCCTTCCAACTTGAAGATCAAACATCTCTTGTGCAGAAGTTAAGGCTACTTCTTTCTGAAACAATAAGGCTTTTAGGGGCACATGCATCATTGGAAATTGCGGTTGCAGAGGGGTAGATTCTGCGAATCTGCCCCTTTGCGACAGCAATTTTTGCATTTGGGATGCACCACTCCAAATGCAAAAATCGCTATTTAAGTAATCGCTAAATTTGCGATTACTTAAATTATGATTGCATTTAGGGAATCGCAAATTGCAATTCCCTAAATACAATGCAACAAATAAAAAAATTGCGATTTCGCATTTAAGAAATGCTAATTACCATCAACTCAAAGTTGATGGTAATTTGCGAGAACTTTGAAAAATGCATAGAAGTGCATTTTTCAAAGTTCTATGTTGCACACATACAAGCCCCTGGGGCATGTGTGTGTGCAACATGTTTTTAAATTGCAATTTCAGGGGTGCATCAGGGTGTCCTTTTGGCACCCTTGCACCCTTGAAATTGCATGTGCAATTTGCAAGTACCTATTTGGTACTCGCAAATTGCGCATGCAATTCCCATTGATTCCTATGGGCCTATAGGCCCATAGGAATGAATGGGAAGCAATTCCTTATTTGCGATTCGCAATTTGCGAATCGCATAATAAGGAATGGGTAGGAATCGCAATTTTTTTTGTAATTCCTACATGCATAAGGAATTGCGATTCCTAAATTGCGATTTCTTAATCGCAATTTAGGAATCGCAATTCCTAACTTTGATGCATGTGGCCTGCTCAATGCATCAAAGTTCGCATTCGAAATTTTAATCGAAGGCCAAATTATCGCTTCCCTTACTCTGCGGGCAGGTGAAAAAAGCACTTGTGTACAACCGGTCATGACTGCAGAAACCGTCACCAAATGCAGTATTCCTGGTTTCATCCCGCAGTAACCTTGATCATTCAACATCAAATCGCTCCCATTGGAAAGAAGTCTGAACACTGGACGAATTACAGCAGCTGGGGAACCTTTCATATAACATGACAAGTTTGCCGTGGGCGCATTACATGCGTCGTGGAGTGTAACCTCCCTGCAGAGAGAATAGCCTAAAGTATTCTCGCAGTCTGTACCACTAAGAGAACCGTCAGTCACATCCCTATAAAAAGTGAAAGGTAGGATCCATGCCTCATGTACAAACCCTTCTCCTAGTGCTTTATATCATCCTACTTGATGGTGTTGCAAGCAGTATTTGAAGTAAAAAATTGAAATCGGCAAAGAAATAAACCTGTGTATTATCCAATCTGTTGATGGTACCTCTGCAACAGTAAATGGTAATTGTTCTAACTTTTCTATGTGGAACATAGTGTATGTTGCATCTTTTCTTGCCATGGTGGTCTGTTTTTTTGTTAGATTGTATGGTAAAAAGAAACTAGTGGCATGTCCATGCAAGTTCGACCAGTGCGTGAAGTCTGCAGAGTCCAACTTAGTAACATGATAGACCTAGGCTGTGATTGCCCATGTTGCAAAAAGGACATGTCACTCTGTATGATGTCAATAACAGATGACACAATGTTACCCAGAGAATATATCCTGTTTCATAACTTAGTCATACCATTGTCAACTACTGCTAGAGGCTTCTCTAAATGTGCTCACTCAATTTCACGTATTCTCTCAACCGCTTCCTGCTGTGACCCTTTCCACACTACATTGTATATTGCACACAGGAAGCACTTTTGACGTGGCTTTCGAGGATCTAACAAGAAATCCTGTAGGGTCATGTCATCAGAAAGAAGAGACAAGTGTTGTTTCACCTCAGACAACGTTGAATGTTTTAGCCACTCTAGGCACAACTTTCCAACGTTGTATGTTGGGACCACTCCTGCGTGTTGTGTCTGCACGTAACGTGGGTCTGGCCTATTTATCCTAAACCCTTTTGTGTTGCCAAGAAAACGTGCCTGACACCCAGTAGTATCTCACTGCCATACTAACCATCCCTCTGAATTGGAGCGTGAAGAATTGTATGTCCCATTTCTAAGCATGCTGTCAAACGTGTCCTCCGTGTAATTTGTGAATTGCTGCCAATTAGCAAAGAATGCAAAAGTGGGAATTTTTTATGTATTTACATCCTTTATCTTGACAAGCCGAGACAGAACGTCTGCTGCACAGTTTTATTCTGGAAAATTTGCTGTTTTGGTATGTAGCATACTCTAAATAAAGCTTTCTGCCTCTGAACCCTCCAATCTCTTGTTCCCTATATTAATTTAAAATCTATATTGTCTCCAAAAAATCATACCCTTATGTCCAAAGCTGGGAAATGAAAGTTGCAGAATAAATCAACTTTGTCAGCATATTTTTCATCGCTGAAAGGTGTAAGTTCCTAATATCAGGACTCTGGCTGACGAGAAAAATATGCAGACTTCTGTGCACATATCTTTGAGCTGCCCTGTGTTGGTGTTGGACAGTGTTCACATTGGGTGTAATTAAATAATGCACAAGGAGTACATGCTTTATGTAAATAATGGTGACCATAATGGCGAAAACAGAATATTTCATCATAATTAGATGTACCATCATACATTTCTTCATTATTAAAAACCGTGCAATGCTCTAAATCAGCAAGTATTTCATGCAGTGTATTAATGTCCCAATCATCAAAGATAGTACCAGGAGTGATAATATCATTTAAGGATATACGGAAAACATAGCAGACTCGGAAAGTCTCTGTCGGTCCAAATATATCATAAATATATGATAATTCCATCAGGAACTGAATCTGCTGAAATGTTCACCAGAGAAAAGTCTCTTCACACTTAGTGAGATGAAGAGTGGGGTTTCAAAATATCGTTTACCAGTTCAGCAGCAGAGAGTTCTAAGAGATCGTGTCTGCTCAGAAGCAAGAAAAAGGCAATCTGATAGAGACTTCTAGCTGCAGATTCCTTACGTTTGAATTTCCCAGTCGTCAGGCTGGATCCGGAAACTTTTGCTGAGCAATACCCGTTGCACGCGCCGTTGGGTGGCTCCATTCGGCTCCGCGTGATGTTGTCAGCATCAATAGCATCAATTATGACGTCGCAATACCTATATTAGCGCCATCCAGACACGCGGACATCAGTTCTTTTCTTTCTGCACCAGTTAAGCACCGATCCGGGAAAAGCTACCCCTCTGTTGCTTTTTGACAGGCCTTTTCTTGACTTTGTCGAATTCTGGATTTATTCCAAACTTTTTGTGCAAGGATGTCTTCGAGGAAGACAGGATTCAAGCCGTGTAGTGTACATCACCGCATGATGTCGGTTACCGACCCCCACCTTGCCTGTCTCTGGTGTCTCGAGCGCGACCATGTTTCGAAGTCGTGCTTGGACTGTTGGGCTATGGCTCCGAAAGCTTTGCAGGAGCGGGCTTTGAAGCTCCTTGCCGCCCGGCAGTTGACACTGTCCAGCGATACTCCGCAGAGGTCCCTGTCCCGATCGAAGAAGAGGAGGAGGTTGCGGGACCGCTTCCGGAGCCCAAAGTCCTCTTTGACCCACTCGAGGTCCTCGGGACTCTCGGGGAAGAGGCACAAGAAGAAGAAGAAGAAGTCCAAGCGGACTTCATCTTCACCTCGACTGTTGTACGTTGACGAAAGAGGTAAGGAGCACAGAAGCTTTGGGCACGGTTCTGCAGAGCCAGGGTAGACTTCGCGCCTCCCTCCCTTACCGGGAGCCGGAGCGACCCCCACTCAAATGAAAGAATTTTACGAGGCCATGCGCCGCATATTTGGGCGGGCTGAGCCCGTGAGGTTGGAAGGGGCCCCGTCGGATTCTACGCCATCGGCTCCGGTGGGGCCTCAGGGACGCAAGGGCTATCTTTCGGCCATTTCAGCCTTTCTTCGCCTTCCTGATCAGCCTTCTCTTTTCAAGTCTCCTATTGTAAATCGTTTCCTTAAGGGCATTACTCACCTGTTTTTTCCTATTCTTTTCGTAATGACCCAGTGGGACTTGAACCTTGTTCTGACTTACCTTATGTGCGCTCCCTTCGAGCCGCTACATAATTGTCCTCTCAGACTCTTGACCTTAAAGATTGCTGTCTGGTTGCCATCACCTCTGCACGCAGGGTGAGTGAGCTTCAGGCTCTTTCTTCTAAGCCTCCTTTCCTTGCTGTTCATCCGGACAAGGTTGTCCTTCGAACTCGACCTTCTTTTCTTCCCAAAGTGGTTACATCTTTCCGCATAGGACAGACCTTTTTCCCACCCACCTTCTTGCCGCCCTGCATCCTTCTAAAGAGGAGGAGAGCCTCCACCGTCTGGATCCAAAACGTGCGCTTTCATTTTATCTGGATCGCAAAAAACAGCTCTGGGTTGATGAACAGCTCTTTGTTGGCTATGTGGGCGCCAAGAAAGGTCGGGCCGTGCAAAAACGAACCATCTCTCGATGGGTCGTTTTTTGCATTAAAATTTGTTATTCCTTGGCGAAAAAGGAACCTCCAGTAGGGTTGCGCGCCCTTTCCACCAGGGCGACGGCAGCCACTACTGCCTTGGGACGTGGAGTCCCCCTTCATGACATCGTCCAGGCAGCCACGTGGGATTCTTTTCACACGTTCACTAAACATTACTGCCTGGACAGCCAAGTCCGGAGAGACAGCTTCTTTGGCCGGTCCGTTCTTCAGGACTTCCTGGTGTGAACTTAGTTCGCAGACCCACCTCCGGGGTTGGTATTGCTGGGGTATCTATTCTAAGTTAAGGAATCCATAACTAATAGACTTTCAGATGAACAAGTTACTTACCTTCGGTAACGATATATCTGTAAGAGACATATATTAGTTATGGATTCCTTACCGCCCACCCATCCTCCCCTCTCTGCAAACTGACTTCTAGGGTTAGGGACTCCCTTTCAGGGCCCTAGTTTTATGCACCAGTGGTCAGTGACTTGCATTGCTCTGCGCTTCTGGCGTGGAATGTCGTGTAAAGAACTGACGTCAGCGCGCAGGTGAGGCGTCTAAGTAGATACCGCGACGTCATTCCGGCAATCACGACGCCAACGACGAACGCGGAGTTGACCGACGTGCAGGGGTACTGCTGAAGAAAAATTCTCCGGATCCAGTCTGACGCCGGGGGGTAATTCTAAGGTAAGGAATCCATAACTAATATATGTCTCTTACAGATATATCGTTACCGAAGGTAAGTAACTTGTTCAGCTGGGCTGGAAATCCAGCATCATGGGGCGACCTTGACAGTGTCAACAAAATGTTCCTCTAATGAAAAGAAGGAGGGATGTTGTTTATATAATAAACTTCACCCATGTTGCCAAGCCGAAATCCTAGTCAGGCTGTCATTATTGATTCTATCCTGACAAAGCTGTGGCGGAGCAAAGAACATCAACATTTTGTGCAGTGAACTTTAGCTTTCGTACAGAATTTTCAAGGCTCTGATAATATGCAGACGAAGATGTGTAAATGTAAATAAAGTTATTTTATGGAACATTATCCCATACAAGCAAGCAAGCAAACAAATGTGTGTCAAATATTAACGTTCAAGAAAAGATGTAAAATTTAAACGTGAATATGTAAAATGGTGGTGCTTTTGCCAGGGCTTAATGTGACCACATAACACCCACTCCTTGGACACAAGGCTACTAAAAAGTTTCCTAAAACCTATGCTAAAAATATAGATTTAATATAAGACCTAAAATCATAAAAGCATTGTGCATCTTTAATAAAAGCATAGAAAAAGCCAAATTGTATTAAAAACGCAATAGAAAACAGGCGAGTAAAAAGTCTTCATTCTAAAAGCAATTTAGCAAATAAAAACATAGCCAAATTAAAATGTGTTCACTGCTCTAAACTGCCAGATTGTTTAAAGGTTCCGAGGAGTAGACGAAACATTGCTGTTCCCAGACACCGCAGACGATTACTCCGTTGGCTTCTCTCTCATCAGCTCCAGGGAACAAACGTTAAAATCCATCCCCCTCAGCAGCCGCTGAAGGTGTGATGGCCAGTAGTGCATCAACAGACGACGAGCCAGGATCCAAGTCACCAGGAGCTGAAGCATCTCAGGAAGGCTCATAATGTGCATTTTGAAGCAACGGCAATCGTGCAGGGCATCTATACAAGTGAGTCTCTAAGGGACCCACCAGCAGTTCCATGTCTGTAGATTGGACTGGTTGCATCTCCAAGCATATGTCTAGGGCACACTCGAAAGTGCACAGCTGATAGCGGAATACAGGCTGCACGCAATATAGCCAGACAGACCGAAAGGACAAGAACCAGTTGTCATTCAATTCTTGAAGCAAGGGTGCGCCAAAGGACTGCATCATCCTTTCACGACACTGTAGCACATGTGGTCATGCCATCCCCATTTGGCTGTGTGACAGAACATCAGTTGCAGAACAAATATAATAAAATCAGTGTCCAACAACTAGGAATAGGAAAAGCATTAAACCTCCAAAAATATGTATGAAAGATGGAATAACTCCGAGGAACGTCTGGAAGGTACTAACCAACCTGGAGCCAACTGTTTTTAAAAAAAAGTGTGCTACCCCCGTAGTGTCTGAAATGTTAAATATGCGGTGCAGTAGCTCCCCAAAATGGTGTGGGAGATTGGTGCAAAGTAGCAACTGTATCTCAGAGAAGGCCTTCCAACTTGAAGATCAAACATCTCTTGTGCAGAAGTTAAGGCTACTTCTTTCTGAAACAATAAGGCTTTTAGGGGCACATGCATCATTGGAAATTGCGGTTGCAGAATGCCCCTTTGCGACAGCAATTTTTGCATTTGGGATGCACCACTCCAAATGCAAAAATCGCTATTTAAGTAATCGCTAAATTTGCGATTACTTAAATTGCGATTGCATTTAGGGAATCGCAAATTGCGATTCCCTAAATACAATGCAACAAATAAAAAAAATTGCGATTTCGCATTTAAGAAACGCTAATTACCATCAACTCAAAGTTGATGGTAATTTGCGAGAACTTTGAAAAATGCATAGAAGTGCATTTTTCAAAGTTCTATGTTGCACACATACAAGCCCCTGGGGCATGTGTGTGTGCAAAATGTTTTTAAATTGCAATATCTGAAAGAGACACGTTAGTGACAGATTCCTTACCTTAGAATATCCCCAGGCGTCAGGCTGGATCCGGAAAGTTTTTGCGTAGCAGTACCCTTGCGCGTCGGTAGGCGGCGTCGTGCGGCTCCGCGTCCGTCGTCGGCGTCGTGATCGCCGGGATGACGTCGCGGGCAGTACTTAGACACCGCCCCTGCGCGCTGACGTCAGTTCTTCTTTTTCCGCGCCAGCAAGCGCAGATCCGGGAAGAGCAGTGCCCTAGTCATTTTTTGACTAACTTTTTTGGTGAATTTTTTCACTGTTTTCTTCAATCGACTCCAAGGTGTCGTAGGGATGCCCGGCTTTAAACATTGCGACGCCTGTGCTCGGATGATGTCCATCACAGACCCGCATCTGGAGTGTCTCTTCTGCCTCGGGCAAGACCACGACACAAAGTCGTGTTCCGACTGCCGGTCCCTAAACCCGAAAGCTTTGCGAGAGCGGTCTCGAAAGCTCCTCGAGGCCCGGCAGTCGGCTCCGTGCCACACGAAGCCCCGGTCGCGTGAGAGGTCGAGGGGTCGGTCGCGGAGTCCTCGCCGGTCGTCGGGATCCAAGTCTTCGTCGTCCGGTAAGTCTAAGCACAAGAAGTCCAAAAAGCATCATCGCTCTAGGACTTCGCCTCGCCGGTCTCGTGACTCGGCTGAGGCCCCTACCGGCACCGTCCCTGCGGCCCCGGACATGCCTGTGGAGTCGCCCCCGCAATACCCGTCCTTCCCAGGTTCGGGGGCGGATCCGGCCCAAGTACAGGAATTCCTGTCGGCCATGGCCCGCCTCTTCGGGCCTCAAGGTCCCTCCGGTGCGCCTTCGGGCCCCGCGGGCCCTGATGGGGTTGCCCCGGCGTCGCCGACGACTCCGGTCCCGGCGTCGCTCGTGCCTCCAGCCTCGGTCCCGGCTCCGGCTTCGGCCCCGGCCTCGATCCCGGCTCCGGTGGTACCGCAACCCCCATCGACGCCGGTCGACCTGACCACGCCTCCGCCGGCGCCGATGTCTCCGGTGCCGTTCCTGACGCCGCCCGGGGCTCCGGGCGGCGTCGTCCCCATGTACTCTCCGGCTCCGGACATGGAGCCGGATCGACGCCGGTTCCGGCGCCGATGAGACCTTGGGTCCCAAATGTCCCTCCTCCTCCTCCTTATTTTGAACCGGAGGAGGACCAGGAGGACTGGGAGGGGTCTGAGGACCCTCTGGCACAACAGTGTCAGTATGATGAGGACTGGGCAGAGGAACTAGGGGATGCCAGTGGTCTAGATACTTCCCCTGACACTGGCATGCTGTCTCCTCCCGTGGCTACGGAGGAGGGAGCCAATTTTGCAACGGTGTTGCGTAGGGCAGCTGGAGCCTTACATCTCCGACTCCCTACGGTGACGGTCAAGACTAATCTCTTGACAGAAATGCTTCAGCCGGCAGCCTCCTCCTTGGAGACTGTGCTGCCGTTCAACGATGCACTAACTGACGTTCTTTTGGGCGCCTGGTCCAAGCCCAACACAGGGGCTCCTGTGGATAGGAACGTGTCCCGACCCCATCGCCCAGCTCCGGGCGAACCCTTGTTTCTCTCTGTCCACCCCACTCCTGAGAGCTTGGTTGTCCAAGCCTCGGCTTCCCAAACCGCCTTCCCTACCGCCCCTCCGGATAGGGAATCCAAACGCCTGGATCAATTTGGGAAGAAGGGTTTTTCTTCCTCCAGTGCTGGCTTGCGGTCCATCAACACCGCTTGTCTTTTGGGCCGATATACCCACTCCTTGTGGGATTCGGTGGCGACTGTTTTGCCCCAGTGTTCTGAGGAGGTCCAGACACTGCTTACCTGCGCCATTGCGGAAGGAAGGGATGCGGCCAAATACACCATACGTTGTGGCCTTGATACCGCCGACTCGCTGGGCAGATCTATTGCAACGACGGTGGCGCTGCGTCGCCACGCCTGGCTGAGAACCACTGGTTTTTCGGGTGATGTCCAGAATACACTCATGGACATGCCCTTTGATGGAGTCGGTCTTTTTGGTTCCAAAGCAGACCATGCGTTGGAGCGTTTTAAGGACTCACGGGCTACTGCCAAGTCCTTGGGCCTTTCTGCTACACGCCCTCCGCTACCTTCTGCTTTTCGCCCCTATCGTGGCCACGGAAGGGGCGCCCAGTCACGTCAGCAGCCCAGCCACCGGCCCGCGCAGCAGGCGTCTTCGCGTGGCCAAGGACGTGGATACCGCAGTGGCGGTTCGGGCAACCAGCGTGCGGGTCAGGCCACCACCTCCAACCCGTCCGCGGCCTCCAAGCCCTCCTAGTCCCTCCTTTCAGGTGCACAGCACGCCAGTAGGGGCAGGGTCCGCCATCACCTTCACCACTGGCGTCCCATCACCTCGGACAGGTGGGTCTTGGACATTGTCCGAAGGGGCTACTCCCTCCCCTTCGAGACCACCCCCAGCCATGCCACCTCAATTCTACCGCATGTCAGGGGATCACTTGGTACTTCTGCAGAAGGATGTCACGGCCCTCTTGGCCAAGAGGGCCATCGAGCATGTTCCGACCCCAGAAGTAGGACGTGGTTGCTACTCCCACTACTTCCTGGTGCCCAAAAAGGACAAGGAGGACATGCGTCCTATCTTGGACCTCCGGAACGTCAATCTCTTCCTCCGGAAGGAGAAGTTCAAGATGCTCACCCTAGCTCAGGTCTTGACTGCCCTCGACCCTGGAGACTGGTTGGTAGCGTTGGACTTGCAGGACGCCTATTTCCACATCCCCGTCCTGCCGGCCCACCGGCGTTACCTTCGGTTCACGGTAGGCCTCGAGCATTTTCAGTTCACCGTGCTCCCCTTTGGCCTTACCAGTGCCCCTCGGTGTTCACGAAAGTGATGGCGGTGGTCGCAGCTCATCTGCGCCGGGCAGGGGTTTCAGTCTTCCCCTACCTCAACGACTGGCTGCTGAAGGCGGGCTCGTCCCAGGCAGTCGTCTCCCACCTCCAGACTACGGCCGAACTCCTGCACTCGCTGACGTTCTCCATCAATGTGCCGAAGTCGCATCTGATTCCTTCTCCACAGCTCCTTTTCATCGGAGCAGTTCTGGACACGACGCAGTTTCGGGCCTATCCTCCCGAACGGCGAGTCCGGGATATTCAGGCTATGATTCCGATCTTTCAGCCTTTATCCTGGGTTTTGGTACGGATGACCCTGAGGCTGCTGGGCCTCATGGCCTCCTGCATCCTGCTGGTCAATCATGCCAGATGGCATATGCGGGCTCTGCAGTGGGACCTGAAGTTCCAGTGGGCGCAGCACCAGGGCAACCTGTCCGATCACGTCCAGATCTCGGAGGGGACTGCAAGACAGTTGCAGTGGTGGCGCTCGAACCGGCAATGGGTCATGGGCAGATCCCTCTCCCTTCCCCAGCCAGAGCACACAGTTGTGACGGACGCGTCCCTTCTGGGATGGGGCGGTCACATGGGAGAGGCGGAGATCAGAGGCCTCTGGTCTCCGGCGGAGTCCCGGCTCCATATCAACCTTCTGGAGCTCCGGGCGATCCGACTTGCACTCAAGGCATTCCTTCCCTCTGTCAAAGGGAAGGTAGTGCAGGTGTTCACAGACAACACCACCGCCATGTGGTACTGCAACAAACAGGGCGGGATGGGGTCGTGGACCCTCTGTCAGGAGGCTCTGCGCCTCTGGACATGGCTGGAACATCAGGGCATGTTCCTGATGGTTCAACACCTGGCAGGTTCCCTGAACGCCAGGGCGGACGAACTCAGCCGCAGGTGCATGATGGATCACGAATGGCGTCTTCACTCGGAAGTGGCGCAAGGACTCTTTCTACAATGGGGAGAGCCTTGGTTAGATCTATTCGCCACCGAAGAGAACGCGCAATGTCATCAGTTCTGCGCGTTGGAATTTCCAAGGCGGCACTCGCTCGGCGACGCTTTTGTCGCGAGTGGAGTTGCGGTCTGTTGTACGCCTTTCCGCCTATACCACTTCTACCCAGAGTGTTGAAGAAGATTCGGCATGACCGGGCCCAAGTCATCCTTGTGGCTCCGGACTGGGCTCGAAGAGTTTGGTATCCCGAGCTACTCAGTATGAGCGTAGATCCACCGATCCGTCTGCCTCTTCGGGAGGATCTTCTGACGCAGCAGCAGGGGACGGTCCTCCACCCGAACCTGTCCAGTCTACACCTGCTTGCGTGGAGATTGAGCGGCGGCAGTTGATTCCTTTCGACTTGCCTCCCGAAGTTTGTGATGTGATTCTGGCAGCCAGGCGTCCCTCCACTAAGGTGGTATACGCCTGCAGGTGGAACAAATTTGTGGCATGGTGCACAGCAAAGGCTGTGAATCCCCTTTCTGCCCCTCTTTCTGAGGTCCTTCTGTTCCTTCTTTCTCTGGCCCGACAGGGTTCTGCCCTGGGTACCATCAAGGGTTATCTTTGTGCTATCTCGGCCTTCCTCAGGCTCCCTGATCAGCCCTCCCTTTTCAAGTCCCCTGTTGTTAACAGGTTCTTAAAAGGCATTACACACCTCTTCCCTCCTATTCCGTTTGTAATGCCTCAGTGGGACTTGAACTTAGTTCTTACCTTTTTAATGTGCGCTCCCTTTGAGCCTCTACATAACTGTCCTCTTAGTCTTCTCACTCTGAAGACAGCCTTTCTGGTGGCCATCACCTCCGCTCGGCGGGTGAGTGAGCTCCAGGCTCTATCTTGCAAACCTCCCTTTCTGTCTGTTCATCCAGACAAGGTTGTTCTTCGGACGCGTCCGTCCTTCTTGCCAAAGGTGGTTACTGCCTTCCACATTGGGCAGACCATCACTTTGCCTCCCTTCTTTCCGCCTCCTTCCAAAGAGGAAGAGAGGCTCCACCGTCTGGACCCAAAACGTGCGCTCTCCTTCTATATCGACCGCACAAAACACTTCCGGAGTGGATGACCAGCTCTTTGTTGGCTACGTGGGCGCCAAAAAAGGCGGTGCACAAACGTACCATCTCCCGCTGGGTTACCTTGTGCATCAAGACCTGCTGTTCTTTGGCTAAGAAGGAGCCTCCTGTTGGGCTGCGTGCCCATTCCACCAGGGCAACGGCTGCTACCACGGCCTTGGGCCGCGGTGTTCCGCTGCCGGTTATCTGTCAGGCAGCTACGTGGGCCTCGCTGCACACGTTTACAAAACATTACTGCCTTGACAGTCGGGTCCGGAGGGACGGCTTCTTTGGCCGTTCTGTCCTCCAGGACTTCCTTGTCTGATCTTTGTTCGCAGACCCACCACCGGGGTTGGTATTGCTGGGGTATCTATTCTAAGGTAAGGAATCTGTCACTAACGTGTCTCTTTCAGATGCACAAGTTACTAACTTGTGTAACGATATATCTGTAAGAGACAGTAGTTAGTGACAGATTCCTACCGCCCACCCATCCTCCCGTTCTGCGAACTGATTTCTAGGAGTTAAGGACATCCCTTTCAGGGCCCTAGTATTTTTCAGACACCTATGTCAGCTTCTTGCATGGCTCTGCGTTCCTGGCGCGGAAAGTCGTGTACAGAACTGACGTCAGCGCGCAGGGGCGGCGTCTAAGTACTGCCCGCGACGTCATCCCGGCGATCACGACGCCGACGACGGACGCGGAGTCGCACGACGCCGCATACCGACGCGCAAGGGTACTGCTACGCAAAAACTTTCCGGATCCAGCCTGACGCCTGGGGATATTCTAAGGTAAGGAATCTGTCACTAACTACTGTCTCTTACAGATATATCGTTACACAAGTTAGTAACTTGTGCTTCAGGGGTGCATCAGGATGTCCTTTTGGCACCCTTGAAATTGCATGTGCAATTTGCGAGTACCTATTTGGTACTCGCAAATTGCGCATGCAATTCCCATTGATTCCTATGGGCCTATAGGCATGAATGGGAAGCAATTCCTTATTTGCGATTCGCAATTTGCGAATCGCAAATAAGGAATGTGTAGGAATCGCAATTTTTTTGTGATTCCTACATGCATAAGGAATTGCGATTCCTAAATTGCGATTTCTTAATCGCAATTTAGGAATCACAATTCCTAACTTTGATGCATGTGGCCTGCTCAATGCATCAAAGTTCGCATTCGAAATTTTAATAGAAGGCCAAATTATCGCATCCCTTACTCTGCGGGCAGGTGAAAAAAGCACTTGTGTACAACCGGTCATGACTGCAGAAACCGTCACCAAATGCAGTATTCCTGGTTTCATCCCGCAGTAACCTTGATCATTCAACATCAAATCGCTCCCATTGGAAAGAAGTCTGAACACTGGACGAATTACAGCAGCTGGGGAACCTTTCATATAACATGACAAGTTTGCCGTGGGCGCATTACATGCGTCGTGGAGTGTAACCTCCTGCAGAGAGAATAGCCTAAAGTATTCTCGCAGTCTGTACCACTAAGAGAACCGTCAGTCACATCCCTATAAAAAGTGAAAGGTAGGATCCATGCCTCATGTACAAACCCTTCTCCTAGTGCTTTATATCATCCTACTTGATGGTGTTGCAAGCAGTATTTGAAGTGAAAAGTTGAAATTGGCAAAGAAATAAACCTGTGTATTATCCAATCTGTTGATTGTACCTCTGCAACAGTAAATGGTAATTGTTCTAACTTTTCTATGTGGAACATAGTGTATGTTGCATCTTTTCTGGCCATGGTGGTCTGTTCTTTTGTTAGATTGTATGGTAAAAAGAAACTAGTGGCATGATTGTGCTTCCATGCAAGTTCGACCAGTGCGTGAAGTCTGCAGAGTCCAACTTAGTAGCATGATAGACCTAGGCTGTGATTGCCCATGTTGCAAAAAGGACATGTCACTCTGTATGATGTCAATAACAGATGACACAATGTTACCCAGAGAATATATCCTGTTTCATAACTTAGTCATACCATTGTCAACTACTGCTAGAGGCTTCTCTAAATTTGCTCAGCCAATTTCACGTATTCTCTCAACCGCTTCCTGCTGTGACCCTTTCCACACTACATTGTATATTGCACACAGGAAGCACTTTTGACGTGGCTTTCGAGGATCTAACAAGAAATCCTGTAGGGTCATGTCATCAGAAAGAAGAGACAAGTGTTGTTTCACCTCAGACAACGTTGAATGTTTTAGCCACTCTAGGCACAACTTTCCAACGTTGTATGTTGGGACCACTCCTGCGTGTTGTGTCTGCACGTAACGTGGGTCTGGCCTATTTATCCTAAACCCTTTTGTGTTGCCAAGAAAACGTGCCTGACACCCAGTAGTATCTCACTGCCATACTAACCATCCCTCTGAATTGGAGCGTGAAGAATTGTATGTCCCATTTCTAAGCATGCTGTCAAACGTGTCCTCCGTGTAATTTGTGAATTGCTGCCAATTCGCAAAGAATGCAAAAGTGGGAATTTTTTATGTATTTACATCCTTTATCTTGACAAGCCGAGACAGAACGTCTGCTGCACGGTTTTATTCTGGAAAATTTGCTGTTTTGGTATGAGGCATACTCTAAATAAAGCCTTCCGCCTCTGAACCTGCCAATCTCTTGTTCCCCATATTAATTTAAAATCTATATTGTCTCCAAAAAATCATACCCTTATGTCCAAAGCTGGGAAATGAAAGTTGCAGAATAAATCAACTTTGTCAGCATATGTTTCATCGCTGAAAGGGTTAAGTTCCTAATATCAGGACTCTGGCTGACGAGAAAAATATGCAGACTTCTGTGCACATATCTTTGAGCTGCCCTGTGTTGGTGTTGGACAGTGTTCACATTGGGTGTAATTAAATAATGCACAAGGAGTACATGCTTTATGTAAATAATGGTGACCATAATGGCGAAAACAGAATATTTCATCATAATTAGATGTACCATCATACATTTCTTCATTATTAAAAACCGTGCAATGCTCTAAATCAGCAAGTATTTCATGCAGTGTATTAATGTCCCAATCATCAAAGATAATACCAGGAGTGATAATATTATTTAAGGATATACGGAAAACATAGAGGACTTGTAAAGTCTCTGTCGGTCCAAATATATCATAAGGTACCTTATCCCACACAATTCCATCAGGAACTGAATCTGCTGAAATGTTCACCAGAGAAAAGTCTCTTCACACTTAGTGAGATGAAGAATGGGGTTTCAAAATATCATTTACCAGTTCAGCAGCAGAGAGTTCTAAGAGATCGTGTCTGCTCAGAAGCAAGAAAAAGGCAATCTGATAGAGACTTCTAGCTGCAGATTCCTTACGTTTGAATTTCCCAGTCGTCAGGCTGCATCCGGAAACTTTTGCTGAGCAATACCCCTTGCACACGCCGTCGGGTGGCTCCATTCGGCTCCGCGTGATGTTGTCAGCATCAATAGCATCAGTTATGACGTCGCGGTACCTATATAGGCGCCATCCAGGTGCGCGGACATCAGTTCTTTTCTTTCTGCACCAGTTAAGCACCGATCCGGGAAAAGCTACCCCTCTGTTGCTTTTTGACAGGCCTTTTCTTGACTTTGTCGAATTCTGGATTTATTCCAAACTTTTTGTGCAAGGATGTCTTCGAGGAAGACAGGATTCAAGCCGTGTAGTGTACATCACTGCATGATGTCGGTTACCGACCCCCACCTCGCCTGTCTCTGGTGTCTCGAGCGCGACCATGTTTCGAAGTCGTGCTTGGACTGTTGGGCTATGGCTCCGAAAGCTTTGCAGGAGCGGGCTTTGAAGCTCCTTGCCGCCCGGCAGTTGACACTGTCCAGCGATACTCCGCAGAGGTCCCTGTCCCGATCGAAGAAGAGGAGGAGGTTGCGGGACCGCTTCCGGAGCCCAAAGTGCTCTTTGACCCACTCGAGGTCCTTGGGACTCTGGGGGAAGAGGCACAGAAGAAGCTCATTACTTTGGATTGGGATTTTTTAAGCCAAGCATCCTTAAAGGCCATTGGAATATTTTGAAACAAAAACGTAAACTTAGGAAGGATTGCCATTTTTACAAGGTTTACTCTACCGTAAATTGTTAGAGGAAGGTGAGACCAACTAAGTAGAAGTTTCCCTACTGCCTTATTAACCTTTTGGAAATTCTTTTCGGGATTTGTTCTATTTTCTGCACGATTTGAATTCCTAGGTATCTCATTTCTTCCTTTACACAGCTCAATTACGAGTCAATATTCCACTTCATCACAACTGTTTTGTTTTCATTAATCTCATACCCCGATATCCGCCCAAACTGGGCTGCCAGATCGTAAACTATTGGCAGTGCTGTGTTAAGATCTGAGGTATACACTACTAAATCGTCGGCATAAAGCCCTACTTTTTCTCCCACTCCTGAAACCTAAAAGGTTGTATGCTCTCCCGACGCTTTATCTTTTCGGCTAGTGGCTCGATGTACAAATTAAAAAGTAGGGGAGACAACGGACACCCCTGCCTAGTTCCCCTATAGATGTTAAAACTATTGGACATGTTGCCATTCACCAAAACCCTGGCAGTCGGATTCTTATATAAAAGAGCTATTGCCCTACAGAAATTTCCCCCCAAATTAGAAAGCTGTAAAATTTCCTGCAAATAAGTCCAATTGACCCGATCGAATGCTTTAGTCGCATCTATGGTAATAGCTGCTAGTGGTATTTTAAATGTGGTTGCTATATCAGCAGCACCAATTAAGTTGTAGGTTAGTTCCTTGATGCCTCTGCCACGCACAAAGCCCTTCTGATCTTCGTGTAGCAACACGTCTAGTACTCCACTCAGTCTATTTGCTAATAGCTTCGTAAAGATCTTGTAATCTGCATTAAGCAGCGAGATAGGCATATAAGAGTCGCAACGGTTAGGTGGTTTATCTACCTTAAGGATCAGAGCGTCGAAAGGTACGAGAATTGCCTGGAAAAAGCTTAGACGGCAGTATGATAAAGGAGGGCTACGACTCCCGGATTTGTCTTATTATGCTTGGGTGTTTTTATTAAAAGGAGGAAAATGCTTATTAAGCAAGCCAGACAGCTCTGATATTGGGAGAATGTTCAGCGCCATGTTATCTGATGTACAAGGGGGCGAGCAGGATTTCATACATAAATATGGCGATCCTCGCTATTTTAAAAAGTAAGGCTTAAGACTCTGCAAAGTTTTGCAATAACTTGGCACAAAATTAGGAGAGACTCTAATATGAGCTATTACAGTGGACTGGCTCCTGTTTGGGACTCTCTGGGTTCCCCGGAATGGTCAAGGGACTGCCTGGCTCGTCCCTTGAAAGAAGTAGGGATAAACACCTGGGGTCAACTGATGGTTGATGGAGTCTTGATCCCCTGGGAGGAGGCCCAGGAGATAGCGGTTGGGCAACTGTCAAAATTTAAATACCTGCAAATTAAAAGTTGGAACCTCACGGATGGGTTAGGTGCAGGACAATCTAACGCACTAGAATCCTTAATACAATCTGAAGGATCCCGTGGAAAAGAGGTGGCAAGATGGTACTGGAGCTTAGTGGAGAGCTCGGATGGAGACTTCAACCTGCCTGTAACACTGTGGGAAAAGAGCTTGCCGGGAGAGCAGTCTATAGACTTATGGCAAGTATCTTGTAATATGCTATACTCCACAGTACGTGCCGCAAATTTAAGGCGGAACCACCTCTTTTGTCTCCACAGGGTCTACTAGACGCCATATAAACTGGCAAAATTTGCGAAAGGTGTCATGCCGAGATGTCCTAAGTGTGGGGAAGAGAAAAGTATTGACGAACATATGTTTTTGGATTGCCCGGTATTACGAGATTTTTGGCGGGATGTGAGTAGTACGATATCGTTAATACTTGGAGAATTGATCCAGGTAAGCATATCCCTTGTCTTTTTTGGGCTTCCAGTTAATTATGAAACACTATCGCAAAACACAAGGAAATTAATTTTCTACCTAATATTGCTTGCCCGCAGAGAAATTTGTAAGTATTGGATTAAAGCTATGCCCCCGAATAAAGTAGAATGGTTAGCTTCTATAAAATATACAGCTAAGATGGACAGAGCTGTAAAGCGCAAGCGTAATGAGTTTTGGCTCCCCTTTGAGAATTGGATAACCTCTTTGTAACTGTGAACAACTATAGTCCTATGATTAGGCCTTTATACCATATTGCTTGACTACCCCGGTGGCAGCCTTGAGAGGGTCTGGTCGATTGCAGGGCTTCCTATGGTCGGAGTAATAGAAGCAAGGTATAGAGTGACCCATCTTAGGTCTGAATACAAAAGGGCTCCGGATGGTGCTATACTCAGGGAGACCCCGGAGTTTCGTTTCTTTATTCCTTTTGTGGACCTAGGCTGATGAAAACTAAAAAGAAGAAGAAGAAGTCCAAGCGGACTTCATCTTCACCTCGACTGTTGTACGTCGACGAAAGAGGTAAGGAGCACAGAAGCTTTGGGCACGGTTCTACAGAGCCAGGGTAGACTTCGCGCCTCCCTCCTTTACCGGGAGCCGGAGCGACCCCCACTCAAATGAAAGAATTTTACGAGGCCATGCGCCGCATATTTGGGCGGGCTGAGCCCGTGAAGTTGGAAGGGGCCCCGTCGGATTCTACGCCATCGGCTCCGGTGGGGCCTCAGGGATTCGATCCCGGATCCGGGTCGACGCCGGTCGTGGCACCGTGACCTCCGGCGTAGGACCCGAAGTCGGTCCCTTCGGTGCCACCGGCCCCACCGGCCCCATCCTTATCCCCGGCGACACTGAGTCAGAACGACATCACTCGACGTCGGTTCTCACGCTGATTGAACCCAGGGGCTCTATGTTGTCGCCTGAACACTTTGAGGATATGTTAGGCTCGGGAGAGGAATGGGAGGGGTCTATGAACCCTTTCGGATGCCAGGATGACTCTGCAGAGCAGTTGGACTGGTATGGGGAACTTTGGGAAGCCAGTGGACTGAACACTTCTCCAGATACTGGTGTGCTCTTTCCACCAACTGTAGCTACAGAGGAGGGGGCATCTTATGCCATGGTGGTTAAAAGGGCACCGGAGGCCCTCGGACTGGAACTGCCTTCCATGCAGGTCAGGACTAATCTCCTGACCGAAGTGCTTCAACCTGGGGCTTCCAACTCCGAACACCTTTTGCCCTTTAATGAAGCACTAACTGATGTCCTACAAGGCACGTGTCCAAGCATAGCACAGGGGCTCTTGTGAATAGGACAATTGCAACCCGCCATCGCCCAGCTCTGGGCGACCCAAAGTTCCTCAGCCAACACCCCACCCCTGAAAGTTTGGTGGTGCAGGCCTCTACATCCTAGGACGCGTTCCCTTCCACCCCTCCGGATAGGGAATCCAAGAGTCTGGATAATTTGGTAAGAAAATATTTTCTTCCTCCAGCCTGGCATGCGGTCGGGGAATACCACATGCTTATTGGGCCGATTCTCCCACTCCCTTTGGGAGACGGTTGTGCAAGTGCTACCACAAGCCCCAGAGGAGACCCGGGCTGTGCTCTCTCAGGCGGTTAAGGACAGGAGAGATGCAGCAAAATTCAACATAAAGTGTGGCCTTGATACGAATGAGTCGCTGTGCAGATCGATTTCCATGACAGTGGCCTTGAGGCGCCACGCCTGACTTAGGACAACTGGCTTCTCGTGCGATGTCCAGGCAAATTTGATGGACATGCTATTTGATGGAACCCGTCTTTTTGGGTAAAAGGCAGATTCGGCCCTAGTGAGGTTCAAGGACTCTTGAGCTACGGCCTGATCCTTGGGCCTCTCTTCTACTCCTCATGGCCAGTTTACTTTTTGACCCTTTCGTGGCAACGGAACGTGTTTCCAGCAACGTCAGCCCTATCCCAGCCACCGTCGTGTGCAGGCTTCCCAAGCCATGCGGGGACGTGGACGTGGTTTATTCCGACGTAGGAATGGAAGCCAGAAGTCATCGGCTACCCTGCCCTCGGCAGCTGCAGCCTCCAAGCATTCCTAGCCTGACTCTGCAAGACCACACCACTCCAGTTGGCGGGGGAATACATCATCATCTCCCCCACTGGAGGTCCATAACATCGGACAAGTGGCGCGTGCAGGTCATTTAGGAAGGTTATTCTCTGCCTTTCCTTTATTTTCCTTCTCCCATTCTGCCAAATCAGGAACGGCTGACGGAGGATCATTTAAGACTGATCCAGGAGGAAGTTACAGGTCTCTTGGTTTTTGGTTTTTTTTGTGTGGTTTTTTTGCAAAGTTTTATATAGCGCTGGCTAGACCCGGAGGTATCAGAGCGCTTTACATGAGGATCAGCGAGTTACAGGATACATAGTTATATCAGTTGAATCAGCGAGTTACAGGTTACATAGTTACATCATCATCATCAAAATACTTTATTCGATTCACAGAATCATCAAAGCATAGTTAAAACACTAAAAACATTAGTAAATTAAACCCATAAAATGCATTGATCCTCATAATATTTACAGTTAGCAGCAACAAAACCATGTATCAATGTGCTACATTTTTATATTTGGAGATCTTTAGTTATTTTAGTCACAAAGGTTTTGTTTAGTTCACTATATATAGTATTTAGTGTTAGATTCTATAAAGTGTCAAGTGCAAGTTTGTTCGGCCTTATTAAAACAGCTATTAAACATTTTTCATCATATTATTTACATTATATGCTGGCACGATTTTGTAACATATACTACCTTTACACAGTTAAAGGACTTTGGTTAAGCTTGTAGTAAAAATGTTGGTCCCCATATACAATTTTGATAGAATGTTTCACAAAGTGCCAGATGCAAATTTGCGTATGCTACTTATTAATAAGTTCGCTATTAAAAATATTGGCAATACTTCAATAATACCAAGGAATTCATTATGATTAGGGCTCAATAAAATACACATTCAACGATCCACAATTTAAAATACACATCCTAGTACCCAAATGGTGGTACCTAAGGAGATCCCCATTTTAAAAAAAAGCATAAAATAGCTTTATAATTTTAGCCCTTCTTTCCTTCTTATAAAGTTTGTAGTCAATAAAAATTTGCTAACGCCGAAGACAATGAGTTTTGAGGAATCAGTTTTTAGTATACGCAACATATCATTACATTTTCTAATATTCAAGCTTCTGCCTATGGGTTTTATCCATTTTCTTCTGGGGTTTATGTATTTAGGACAGAAGAATAAAACATGGGCGATATCTTCCTGGCCCCCAAATGGCACAACGTGCACTTAAGATCTTTATCTCCATTCTGTTGTTGCCCCCATTTTGATGTAAAAGTTTTTATCTGCAACATACCATACCTGAATTTCAGGTATAAAATTTTAGCCAATTGGGGTTCAATGTCGTCCAAAAATGGCTCAAAATAAGGATTTGTTTTGAACATCAGGAATTGAGTTGTGAGTGTTCCTGATGTACTATTTAAAGTGACTCTATGCCAAATGAAATTCCAATAAATGGTTTTAATTTCCCGCTTTGAATCAGGTCTCAGCAGGCTTGGGCTTTCCCAAAATCTGCTATATCAGTTTGAATCAAAGAATCACAGAAGAGGAGGAGGGGGAGGGGAGGAGACACGAACGGGGAGACGAGGAAAACAATGTCAGATGACCGGCTGGGTAGGTGACGGCCAAGGGGCCAGACTCCTCTATAGCTGTATAGGACAGCTCCACCGGGCATCGGCCAAGGTTGCTCGGTCTCCGCGGTGGGTACAAACAGTTTTGGTATCCGCCCAGGGGGCGGCGTCATCGTTCCATCGAAGGGGGAGAGAAGGAGACACAAACGGGGAGACGAGGAAAAACAATGTCAGATGACCGGCTGGGTAGGTGACGGCCAAGGGGCCAGACTCCTCTATAGCTGCATAGGACAGCTCCACCGGGCATCGGCCAAGGTTGCACAGGCTGCGTGGTAGGTACAAACAGTTTTGTTATCTACATCAGTTGAATCAGCGAGTTACGGGTTACATAGTTACATCAGTTTGAATCACAGAATCACAGAGGGAGGAGAAGGGGGAGGGAAGGAGACACAAACAGGGAGACCAGGAAAACAATGTCAGCATACAGCAGATGAGTTAGATTGTTGTGGCAACCTGGAGGAACAGCAGAGCCCTGACAGAATCCATCAAGGAAAACAAGCAGGAATGAGTAGGTCTAAATCGGCCAAGAGCTCAGATCAAATCACCTCGTGCATGGACACCATTTTAGGGTCAGGCAGGGCCCTGTGAGGCTTCGGTTCATCAACAACCCCCACTTCAGTCCAGGATAGTTGATGGACTCCTTGGTAGGGAGAATATTGTCCTAAGAGCATAGAGGGGCAGCTGCTGTTCACGTAAGCCCCTTTTAGAACAGATTTAAATTATTTTTCGGATCCAGCCGCCATTTTCAGGTCAGGCAAGGCGGGGAAAAAAAAAACGGAGCAGCCGCCTGAAAGTCCTGGAAGAAGAAAGTACAGCCCTGCAACATACCTCCATGATAGAACGGTAAGTAGGTGGGCCGCAGAGCTCTCTGGGGGGCCTTGTGTAGTGAGCGCTTCACTTTCGGCTCTGTTACCCCTGCAGCCATTAAGGTTGGTTAAGGGAGATATAGAGAGGGTCCAGGTTTCAGAAGTAGGCAGTGGCTGTTATTCCCGCTACTTTCTGATTCCGAAGAAGAACAAAGGGCTGCAGCCCATCTTAGATCTTCGGACCTTCTATTTCTTCCTCAAGAAGGAGAATTTCAAGAAGCTCACTCTTGCTCAGGTCTTATCTGCTCTAGACCAAGAAGACTGGATGGTAGCGTTGGACCTTTTATTTGATTTTTATTTGAAAAGTTTTATATAGCGCTGGCTAGACCCGGAGGTATCAGAGCGCTTTACATGAGGTAGGACATTGTTTCAGAACATTGTTACATAGTTACATCAGTTTCAGTAGCGTCGCATAACATAGAAAGGGAAAACAGTATAACATAGTTACATGAGATTATTAAAGCATAGCATAACATAAAGTACTTCAGGGGACACAGAAAGATAAGGCTGGAAAAGGGGAGGCAGACAAAGAATCACGGAGGGAGGAGGCAGGGGAGGGAAAAAGAGACACAACGGGGAGACGAGGAAAACAATGTCAGTCTGGCTGGGTAGGTGACGGCCGAGGGGTGAACCAGAGCCAAACTCCTCTATAGCTGCATAGGACAGCTCCACCGGGCATCGGCCAAGGTTGCTCGGGCACCGCGGAACATACAGACAATTAAGGTTTCCGCCTGGGGGGGGTCAGGCATGGTGGTATGGATAATTTTGGCTGATAGAGATCGGAAATACTGCTAAGTTTGTAGGGCCAACCAAAATCACTCAGAAGTCCGCAAGAGGTTTATGCACAAGGCTGCAGGATGGGTACTTTCACATCCCCCTCCTGCCGGGCCACAGGCGTTAGCTACTGTTCAAGGTAGGCCGCGAGCACTTTCAGTTTACCGTGCTTCCCTACGACCGTACCAGCGCCCCTCGGGTGTTCACCGTGTTGATGGCGGTGGTCACAGCTCATCTGCACAGGTATGGGGTGTCAGTCTTCCCCTACCTCGACGACTGGCTGTTGAAGGTGTCCTCGCCCCAGGCTGTTGTCTCCCACCTTCAGACTACGGCAGACCTCCTGCATTCGCTGGGGTTCACTATAAACGTGCCGAAGTCACACCTGACTCCTCAGATGCTCCCTTTCATCTGAGCTGTTCTGGACACAGTGCAGTTTCAGGCCTATCCTCCCGAGCAGCGAGTCCAGGATATTCAGGTTATGATTCCGATGTTTCAGCTTCTATCCTGGATTTCGGTGAGATTGATTTTTGATGCTTTTGGGCCTCATGGCCTCCTGTTGGTAAAGCATGCCAGGTGGCATATGCGGGCTCTGCAGTGGGACTTGAAGTTCCAGTGGGCACAGCATCGGGGAAACCTCACCAACGTGGTCCAGATCTCGGAAGGTACTGCAAAAGATCTGCAGTGGTGGTTGACGAACCGCGATTGGGTTAACGGCAGACCCCTCTCCCTTCCCAAACTAGATCTCACAGTCGTAACAGATGCGTCACTTCTGGGATGGGGTGGCCATCTGGTATAGGTGGACATCAGGGGACACAGGTCTCCGGCTGAGTCGAGGCTCCACATAAATTTGTTGGAGCTTTGTTCGATTCGATTGGCATTGAAAGCATTTCTTCCCTCTGTCAAGGGGAAGTTAGTGGAGGTGTTTTCGGACAACACCACTGCTATGTGGGACCGTGGACCGTTTGTCGAGAGGCTCTGCGTCTCTGGACATGGCTGGAACAGCAGGGCATAACCCTGGTGGTTCAACACCTGGCAGGTTCTCTGAACGCCAGGGTGAACAAACTCATTCGTCAGTGCCTAGCAAATCACGAATGGCGTCTCCAGTCAGAGGTGGCGCAGGTCTTTCAGCAGTAGGGAGATCTGTTCGCCTCTGAAGAGAACGCGCAGTGTCGGCAATACTGTGCGCTGGAGTTTCCAAGGTGGCTATCGTTCGGCGACGCCTTTCGTCTCGAGTTGAGCTCAGGCTTGCTATACGCCTTTCCGTCCATACCACTCATACCCAGGGTTCTGAAGAAGATCAGAAACAACCGGGCCCAAGTCATTCTTGTGGCTCCGGACTAGGCGAGGAGAGTTAGGTATCCCGAGCTTCTGAAAATGAGCATCGATCCTCCGATCAGGCAGCCCCTTTGGGAGGATCTTCTGTTGCAGGGAAGGGTCCTCCACCTGTACCTGTCAACTCGGCGCCTCCATGCGTGGAGATTGACGGCGACAGTCGATGGCTTTTGACCTTCCTCCTGAAGTGTGTAATGTTAATTTGTCGGCCAGGCGGCCCTCCACTAAGACGGTATATGCCTGCCGTTGGCAGACATTTTTATTATACTGCACTGAAAGGTTAATTGACCCTTTTTCTGCTTCTCTTTCCACTGTTCTTCTATTCATTCTAATCCTTGCCCAGCAGGGCTCTGTGTTGGGTACTCTCAAGGGTTATCTTTCTGCTCTATCCACTTTATTTGCGGCTCCCAGACCAACCCTCTGTCTTTAGGTCTCCAATTGTACATAGATTTCTAAAAGGGCTGGCTCACTTGTTTCCGCCCACACCCTTTGTGATGCCGCAATGGGACCTTAATTTGGTCCTCACCTATCTTGTGTGCTCCCTTCGCGCCTTTACACAACTGTCCCCTCCGGCTGCTTACCATCAAGACAGCCTTTTTAGTGGTGATTACATCTGCCCGGAGGGTGAGTGAGTTGCAGGCGTTGTCTTGCACACCTCCCTACATGATTTATTTTCCAAAGTGTTGCTTCGCACCTCTGCTTCATTTTTGCCAAAAGTTGTGACCCCATTTCATCTGGGTTAATCATTCACATTTCCCACCTTCTTTGCTCCCCCGCATCCCTCTAAGGAAGAGGAGCGTCTGCACCATCTGGACCCAAAAAGAGCATTGTCTGTCTACCTTGACCGCACTAAAGAGTTCCGGAAGGCTGACCAACTCTTTGTGGGGTCCATGGGAGCTAAGAAGGGGCGGTTCGTGCAGAAAAGGACCATCTCTTGCTGAATCGTTCTCTGTATTAAGATCTGCTATGCCCTAGCGAAGAAGCAGCTCCCTGAGGGATTAAGGGCTCATTCTACCTAGGTAAAGGCTGCGACTACGGCCTTGGCTCGGGGGTCCCAGTCCTGGACACCTGTCAGGCAGCAACGTGGGCATCTTTGCACGTTTGCCAAACACTACTGCCTGGACAGTCAGGTCCGCAGGGACGGGCATTGTGCCCGTTCGGTCCTGTAGGACTTCCTAGTGTGAGCACTAGGAATGGCTTGGGTATCTAATTCAAAGGTAAGGAATCTGCAGGTAGAAGTCTCTATTAGATCAACAAGTGACTTACCTTCGGTAATGCATTATCTGGTAAAGACTCTATCTAGCTGCAGATTCCTTACAGCCCCACCCATACCTCCCTGCTTTGTGGACTAATTTTGTAGGAATAGGGTACTCCCATTTTTCAGGGCCCTAGTTTTGCACACGACTACGTCAGTTACTTCGTGGCTCTGTGCTTCTGGCATACTGATGTCCGCGCACCTGGGTGGCGCCTATATAGGTACCGCAATATCAAAACCAGCACTGACGTCACGTGGAGCCGAATGGAGCCACCTGACGGCGCGCGCAAGCGGTATTGCTCAGCAAAGGTTTCTGGATACAGCCTCTCTGTGGAGGTCGATCGGACGAATCCAAACAGAAGTATTTCAAAATCGACAAAATAGAGGCTATGTGTACGAATGTGAGGGGCTTGTGAAGCTGTGTAGAACTAGTAGCTGACTCTTATGGCGGTACGTTGTAGACTACATCATTGTCTACTTGTAGAATTGAAATCTGTGTAGTACGCAACAATTGTATGGTATTTGCTGACATGACTGGAAGTAGTGACACTTCAGTGTTAGCTGTCCCCAGCTAGGGAAAAGAAGCTTCATCGTTGGACAAAGATTTTAACAGAACTTCTTGTAAGGTGACAGGAGGCAGGTACCTACCCAGGAGCCCTCGAGGCGTACTATGTAGAACCTGCCATATGATGTGGTTTGATGAGATTAATAGACACAAATCGCTTCTGTTTGCTGCCAGCAAGGGGCGGTAAAAGCACATTTCTGGTATCTTCAACAGCCAGGACAGGTACAGGTGCTCTGTAAGATGGCCCAAATTCCTTCTTGTCAGTTATTTTCTCCTGTACTAGACGTTCTTTCTTTTTCCGCGCCAGCAAGCGCAGATCCGGAGAGAGCGGTACCTCCAGTCACTTTTTGACTGACTTTTTTCTCGACTTTTGTCGAATTTGTTTTTTGAGTCCATCGACTCATGGTGCACGAGGGATGCCCGGCTTCAAGGCCTGCGGTTCCTGTAACCGACTGATGTCGGTGACGGACCCACACCGCGTGTGCCTCTATTGCCTGGAGCGCGACCACGACCCCAAGTGGTGCTCCGACTGCCGGACCATGGCCCCGAAGTCTTTGCGGGAGCGGTCCCGAAAGCTACTCGAGGCCCGGCAGTCGGCTCCACGCCGCTCGAGGTCCCGGTTGCGGAGGAGGTCGAGGGACCGATCGCGGAGCCAACACCATTCTTCGTCCAAGTCTTCCCACTCGGAGTCAGGTAAGTCGAAGCACAAAAAGAAGTCGAAGAAGCATCGTCGCTCTTCGACTTCTCCCCGGCTGTCGGCCGACGCGACGAGGGATGCGGGTGGTGCCCCTCCCGCGGCTCCGCGTGTGGAGCCCGTAGGGTCGGCTCCGGGTTTCCCCCCATTCCCGGGACCGGGAGCGACCCCTGCCCAGCTTCGTCAGTTTTACGAAGTGATGCACGCCATCTTTGGGCAGCCCGACTCCGCCGGCGCACCTTCGGGCCCCGCGGACTTGGCTGGGGGCCCTGGGTCTTCGGCGCTGGCGGCTTCGGCCTCTGCGCCGCAGGGTCCCCTTGGGTCCAGGCCTGGATCCGGATCGGCGCCTGTCGACCTTGTTATGCCTCCCCAGGCGCCGATTCCACCAGCACCACGTCCGCAACCGGCGTCGGCTGTGTCCCCAGCCGACGTCGACCCCGGCCTCCACCTCGAGGTAGACACGGAGTCGGACCGGCGTCGACCGACGCCGGATCCGACGCCGATGGGTACTTTTGTGCCCCTGTTCTACTCTGGCTCTTTGAGACCAGATTGGCAGCCAGAGGAGGACTGGGAAGGGTCTGGGGACTCTTTAACCGACCAGTTGACCTATGAGCAGGACTGGAGAGAGGAACTGGGGGAAGCCAGTGGTCTGGATACCTCACCAGACCTTGGCATGTTGTGTCCTCCTACCGTGGCTATGGAGGAGGGAGCGTCATACGCAGTGGTGTTGCGTAGGGTGGCCGAGGCTCTCCACCTCGAGCTACCTACGGTGGAAGTCAGGACTAACCTCCTGACAGAGGTCCTTCAACCGGCAGCGAGCTCTTCGGAACCCGCTGCCGTTTAATGAAGCCCTCACGGACATCCTTTTGGGCACATGGTCCAGGCCCAACACAGGGGCTCCTGTGGATAGGTTGATTGCCCGACGCCACCGCCCGGCCCCATGCGACCCCACTTTCCTCTCCCAACACCCCACCCCTGAGAGCTTGGTGGTCCAAGCCTCCACTTCCAAAGGCGCATTCCCTAACACACCACCCGATAGGGAATCCAAAAAGCTGGACCACCTTGGAAAGAAAATGTTTTCTTCCGCCAGCTTGGGACTGCGGTCGGTAAACACTGCATGTCTGTTGGGCCGTTATACCCACTCTGTGTGGGATACGGTAGCGCAGGTGATGCGCCAGTGCCCGGAGGAGGCCCGGGCCGTGCTCTCCCGTGCAGTTGCCGAGGGGAGAGACGCAGCAAAGTTTACCCTCCGCTGTGGGCTGGATACAGCCGACACACTTGGCAGGACGATTTCCACGTCAGTAGCCCTTCGACTCTACGCCTGGTTGCGGTCGACTAGTTTTTCCGGGGATGTCCAATACACTCTTATGGACATGCCCTTTGATGGCCGTCGCCTTTTCGGCGACAAGGCTGACAACGCGCTGGAGCACTTTAAGGACTCTCGGGCTACGGCCAGGTCCTTGGGCCTCTCCACCACCCGCCCTGCGCAGTCTGCCTTTCGCCCCCTTCGTGGCAACAGAAGGGGTGCCCCGCCTCGTCCCACCCAGGGCCACAGGCCGGCGCAAGTTGTTGTGCCTCTGCGCGGCCGGGGACGTGGGAATCAGCTCCGTGGTTCTAGGGGCCAGCGGGCGGGCCAGTCCACCAAAGCCCCCTCTGCAGCAGCCTCCATACCCTCCTGGTCCGACCTTTCAGGGCCACCAAACGCCAGTGGGCGGCAGGATTCGCCATCACCTCCCCCACTGGCGCACCATCACATCGGACAGGTGGGTTTTGCAAATAGTCCGAAAGGGCTACTCCCTCCCCTTCGAGACTACCCCTCCATCCATGCCACCTCAGTACCATCGCATGTCGGAGGATCATCTGGCCCTTCTCCAACAGGACGTTTCGGCACTCTTGGCCAAGGGAGCCATCGAGCGAGTTCCTGCCTCAGAAGTAGGTCGTGGTTGCTATTCCCACTACTTTCTGGTGCCCAAGAAGGACAAAGGCCTGCGTCCTATCGGAAGGAAAAGTTCAAAATGTTGACGCTCGCTCAGGTCTTGTCTGCCCTCGACCCTGGAGACTGGATGGTAGTGTTGGACTTGCAGGACGCTTACTTTCACATCCCCGTCCTGCCGGCCCACTGGCGTTACCTGTGGTTCACGGTAGGCCACGAGCACTTTCAGTTTACCGTGCCCCCCTTTGCCCTTACCAGCGCCCCTCGGGTGTTCACGAAAGTGATGGCGGTGATCGCAGCTCATCTGCGCAGATCAGGGGTTCCAGTCTTCCCCTATCTCTAACGACTGGCTGTTGAAGGCGGGCTCGCCCCAGGCTGTCGTCTCCCACCTCCAGACTACGGCCGACCTCCTGCATTCGCTGGGGTTCTCCATCAACGTGCCAAAGTCACACCTGATCCCCTCTCAGAAGCTCTTCTTCATCGGAGCGGTTCTGGACACGACGCAGTTTAGGGTTTATCCTCCCAAACAGCGAGTCCAGGATATTCGGGCTATGATTCCGATCTTTCAGCCTCTATCCCGGGTTTCGGTCAGGATGACCCTCAGGCTGCTGGGTCTGATGGCCTCCTACATCCTGCTGGTGGACCATGCCAGATGGCATATGCGGGCTCTGCAGTGGGACCTGAAGTTCCAGTGGGCACAACATCAGGGGACTCTGTCCGATTGCGTCCAGATCTCGGAGGGTACTGCACACCAATTGCAGTGGTGGCTTACGAACCAGGATTGGGTCGACGGCAGATCCCTCTCCCTTCCTCAACCAGAGTTTACAGTGGTGACCGATGCATCACTTCATTGATGGGGCGGCCACATGGGGGAGGCGGAGATCAGAGGCCTCTGGTCTCCGGCGGGCTCCACATCAACCTTCTGGAGCTTCGGGCGATTCGTCTTCCACGCAAGGCATTCCTTCCCTCTGTACGGGGAAGAGTAGTGCAGGTGTTCACGGACAACACCACCGCCATGTGGTACTGCAACAAACAAGGCGGGGTAGGGTTGTGGACCCTATGTCAGGAGGCCCTCTGCCTCTGGATAGGGCTGGAAGATCAGGGCATATCCCTGGTGGTTCAACACCTGGCAGGTTCTCTGAACGCCAGGGCGGACGAACTCAGCCGCAGGTGAATGATGGATCACAAATGGCGTCTTCACTCTGAGGTGGCGCAAGGTCTCTTTCAGCAGTGGGGAGAGCCTTGGTTAGATCTATTCGCCACCAAAGAGAACGCGCAATGTCAGCAGTTCTGCGCATTGGAATTTCCAAGGTGGCACTCGCTAGGCGACGCCTTTCGTCGCGAGTGGAGTTGCGGTCTTCTATACGCCTTTCCGCCTATACCACTTCTGCCCAGAGTGCTGAAGATCAAGCGCGACCGGGCCCAAGTCATTCTTGTGGCTCCGGATTGGGCACGAAGAGTCTGGTATCTCAAGCTGCTCAATATGGCCATCGATCCTCCGATCAGACTGCCTCTTCGGGAGGATCTTCTGTCGCAGCAGCAGGGGACGTCCTCCACCCGAACCTGTCCAGCCTCCACCTCCTTGCGTGGAGATTGAGCGGCGGCAGTTGACGTTGTTTGACCTGCCTCCCGAAGTCTGCGATGTTATCTTGGCAGCCAGGCGTCCCTCCACTAAGACGGTATACGCCTGCAGATGGAACAAATTTCTGGCATGGTGCACAGCAAAGGCTGTGGATCCCCTTCCGCCCCTTTCTGAGGTTCTCTTGTTCCTCCTTTCTTTGGCCCAGCAGGGCTCTGCTCTGGGCACTCTAAAGGGCTACCTCTCGGCCATTTCAGCCTTCCTTAGGCTTCCTGATCAGCCTTCTCTTTTCAAGTACCCTGTTGTAAATAGATTCCTTAAAGGCATTACTCATCTTTTTCCTCCTGTTCCCTTCGTAATGCCTCAGTGGGACTTGAACTTGGTTCTACCTACCTCATGTGCGCTCCCTTTGAGCCGGCACATAACTGTCCTCTCAGACTTCTCACTTTGAAAACTGCCTTTCTGGTGGCCATCACCTCTGCACGCAGAGTGAGCTGCAAGCTCTTTCTTCCAAGCCTCCCTTTCTGGCTGTCCATCCGGGCAAGGTCGTCCTGAGAACTGGACCTTCCTTTCTTCCCAAGGTGGTTACTTCTTTCCACATTGGCCAAACCATCACTTTGCCCACCTTCTTTCCGCCTCCGCATCCTTCAAAAGAAGAAGAGAGGCTCCACCGTCTGGATCCAAACGGTGCGCTTTCCTTCTATTTGGATCGCACCAAACCATTCCGGGTGGACGACCAGCTCTTTGTTGGTTACGTGGGCGCTAAGAAAGGTCGGGCCATGCACAAACGAACCATCTCCAGGTGGGTCATCCTGTGCATCAAAGCCTGCTACTTTTTGGCAAAGAAAGAGCCTCCAGTGGGGCTACGCGCCCGTTCCACCAGGGCGACGGAAGCTACTACTGCTTTGGGACGAGGAGTCCCCCTAAATGACATCTGTCAGGCAGCTACGTGGGCATCGCTGCACACATTCACCAAACACTACTGCCTAGACAGCCAAGTCCGGAGAGACGGCTTCTTTGGCCGTTCTGTTCTCCAGGACTTTCTGGTGTGAACTTGGTTCGCAGACCCACCTCCGGGGTTGGTATTGCTGGGGTATCTATTCTAAGGTAAGGAATCTATACCTAACTGTTTCCTTCAGATGAACAAGTGACTTACCTTCAGTAACGATATATCTGTAAGAAACATAGGTTAGTTATAGATTCCTTACCGCCCCACCCATCCTCCCCGTTCTGCGAACTGACTTCTAGGTTTAAGGTCTTCCTTCCAGGGCCCTAGTTTTGTGCACCAGTGGTCAGTGTCTTGCATGGCTCTGCGCTTCTGGCGTGGAAAGTCGTGTACAGAACTGACGTCAGCGCTCGAGGGCGGCGTCTATGTAGCTACCGCGACGTCATCCCGGCAACCACCTTCCGACGCGCAGGGGTACTGCTGACGAAAAACTTTCCGGATCCAGTCTGACGCTTGGGGGTAATTCTAAGGTAAGGAATCTATAACTAACCTATGTTTCTTACAGATATATCGTTACTGAAGGTAAGTAACTTGTTCATTAGGCATGAAGCCAGCAATTTAGCCAGGATTTTGGCCTCTGCGTTAAGTAGGGAGATGGGGCGATAGGAAGAGCAGCTTTCTTGCAGTTTGGCTTCTTTATGGATGAGTACAATTGTTGCCAGTCGTTTGTCTGCAGGGAGTTTACCCACCTCCCGACTCTCTGTGTACATGTATTTAAGGTAGGGGTGATCTTAGTAGTCGCCATCTTGTAGAGTACAATTGGGAGGCCGTTGGGACCCATCGCCTTCCCAGATTTAAGTCAGCGGATAGCCTGGGCCAGTTTGTCTTCTGTTATGTCGGACTCTAGTAGTGCTAAGTATTCTGAGTTCAGAGTGGGGAGGGGCATATCTGCCAATAATTCTCTAGATGCTTCCCTTGTAGAAGCATTATTCAAGGAGTAGATCTGTTTGTAATAGGTAGCAGATTCGTCTATCGATTGTGGGTCACCCCTTCACTCGTCAAGAGATTTGTTACTAACCTACTTGCTAGTTCTCGTTTATCGAGCCAAGCGAGTAGTTTTCCCGCCTTATCTCTTACCTCATAGATTTTAGTTTGTACGGCTCTATCTCTTGCCTTAGTGGCATCAGTGACAATGGCTTTGTATTCCTTCTTTTTAATACTCAGCATGTGTTTAACTGTCCCCAAAGCGTCACCAGTCAATTCTACCTCTAGTTGTAAAATTTCAGTTTCTAATTTATCTATTACTGCTTGCTTTTCTTTCTTAACCCCGTCTCTCAAGGAAACGGCTTGTCCCCTCACTACTGCCTAAAAGACTTCCCAAAGGGTCAGCGCTGAATCCACTGATCCTTCGTTTTCTTGGAAGTAGTGTTGTATTTCCTTCGTCATACCTTCCCTCACTTGCGGTAATTTTAGATACCAGGGATTGATCGGTGCCATCTTCCTGTATTGTCTTGTGTCTTATGCATAGAGAGCCCATATCGGGGAGTGGTCTGAGATACCTCTCGCTAAATGGTTTATGTCTTTAAAGTGTGCAACCTGATCAGCCAGAGTGAGTATATAATCTATTCTGGAAAGGCTGTTGTGGGCACCTCAGTGGAATGGAAAATGTTGCCTATCTGGATTAAGGGTTCGCCAGACGTCTACCAGTCCCATAGCTGCTAAAAGTTTGGAAAAACGTGGCGGTTTGCGATCCAAGTCGCGAGGGGGATAGCGATCCAGAAGTCCCAACAAAGCTGTGTTAAAGTCTCCCCCTATAATCAATTTCCCCGCTGGGAAATTCAGAAGCAGGTCTCCCAGGTCTTCAAAAGCTGTGTTGTGCAGTACAGGAGGGATGTAGATTGCAGCGATTGTAATCGGCTGGCCCTCCCAGAGTCCTGTAACAGCAGTGTATATATACGTGTGTCCACCCAAGTATGCTCTATTGCCAGGGGGAAGGTACCTTGCATAAGTATCCCCACCCCTCTGGAGCCGGTGGAGAATCCAGCATGTGCCACAAGTTTATACCCTCAACATGTTAAAGCTTTACAGGAGTTGCCGATCAAGTGTTTCTCCTGCAGTAGGACGACGTCTGGGAAGTGTTGTTTTATATATTGGAGCACTATCCCCAATTTAAGTTTATCTCCCAGCCTGTTCACATTCCAAGAGAGGAGTTTCATCCCTTTCAACCTTGGTGCTTATATTTTGGCAAGTGTAGAGTTTGTACAATAATCCCTCCCATGCCCCGGTCTCCCATATGGTGAGAGCATGGCAATATTTGCCCCAGGTGCTGGCCCCATGTTCCTATTCTCCCCTTCGCAATGCTTCAGGAGGATCTTTGCAGGGTTTTCCCCACATGTCTCAAAGGGCGAGACATGCGCCCGCCTAGTAATGTCACTTTCACCCTTCATGTCATCTACAATGTAAACAATAACACAAAACATGAATTCCGCCTCCCTGCAATCCAGGTTTAAAACTACCCATTCCCCCAACTATGCAGAGTGCCTGTCGCCCTATGCCCAACTTGTCTACTAGAAAAAAAAAGAGGGGGGTGCCCACGGTGCAAGAGAGCAGACCCCGCACCTGAATTTACTATCACAGTATCTGCATTAGTTATGCTACTTATAAAGGATATTGTCCAGTGTCCGCCGCTTTGCCTCTTGATCTGGGGTCCACCGGTCCCATCTCTACTTGTCATCTCTAAGGCACGGACTAAGCCACCCATTAGGCCTTATCCAGCGGGTCAGTTATCTTTGTCCTCGGTATACACTGTTTTGATGTTGGCTGTCCTGCGGTCTCCGTATTCTTTTTTTTTTTTTAATTTTTTTTATTGTTTCTGTTGTTGTTAACAGTAACAGAGGAGGAGAAAAAAAAAGGAAGAAAGAATACGATGCAAAGCAGAGAAAAAAAGGGAAAATAAAACAGATCCACATTTCATTCTAGCATGTAATAACTGATTCCTTAGTATATGCATGCAAACAAATAATATACATTAAAAATCAGAAGATACAATATTATTTGACCCGCAGAATGGGAGACAATCTCAACTTAAATAAACGGGACTTCCAGACTAAAGATAATGCCATATTTCCCTATAGACATATTTACAGGTTGGGGATATCTGCAAATTAATATTGGTTACTACTCATGTTGCTGTAGCCAGTCAGTTATAGGAGCCCACAACTTTTGCCCCTTTTCCCGTCTCCTTCTCCCTTTCATGCGATAGACTGAAACTTCCATATTATATATAGCAAGGAGCCTAGAGCGCCAATTACAAAATATGGGAGGGTCAGGGCTAATCCAGTGTGATGTAATACAAAGTCGAGCTATAGCCATTCCCAGAAAAACAAACCCAGTAATAGAATGCGACCAAATAGTAGTCCTATTCACTCCCAAAATAACCAAGTCTGGAGTAATAGAGATTGGAAATCCTAAAACCTTAGCCAAGAAAAGTTCAATGTCCTGTAGAAATGTCGCTAGCCTAGGTCAAGAAAAAAACATATGCACTGTATCTGCTAATCGCATACCACATCTGCTGCATGAGCCGCCCACACTCCCTCCCCATTTGGCAATTTTTACAGGTGTATAATAAAGGTCAAAGATAGACATAAAATGTTGGCTCCGAAGGCTTCCGGTTAAAAGAGTCTGACTGGCCAATTCCAGTGAATATTCAATATTAATGCCTTCCACCCCAAATTCCCGGTCCCATTTCTCATTCTGTCTGAGTAGATCATCCGGGGCGGTCTCAAGCAGCATCTGATAGATTACGCCAATCCGGGATTTCTTTTGAATTAATTCAACTAATGCTACCTTCTCATATTTTAAAATCGAGCCTTGTACTTTACTATCTAGAAAGCTATGGATCTGTAGATATTTAAAAAAATCTCGCTTATCCAAGCCGTATTTTTCTTGTAGAAAGTAGAAGGAGGCTAATTGGTCTACCAGACTCAGATCCCCCACCGTACTAATCCCGACCCTACCCCATCTATATATAGTTTGATCTTGAAAGATTATCGGGAAGATACCGGTAGCCGAAAAAGGGGTATACCTATTTATATTGGGGATTTGAAATCTACGGCGTATCATTCTCCAAATCGAATGGGCGGACACGACTATCTTGAATCTAGTCTTTTTATAATAGCTAGGTTCTAAGATCTTAACCAGGCATTGCTTAGCATTGTCCCCCAAACCGATTTCATAGATAGTTGGTCTAGCAGCCTCTGAGCATTTAGACCTGTCTCCAACTAAAAGTACCCCCACATGCTGCAGCATACACGCCCAATGATAAAACAAGAAATTTGGAATGGCCCAGCCTCCTCGCAATCTCGGAAGGGTCAGCCACTTAGCTGCTCTCCTGGATCTATGATAGCTCCACAAAAACCTGGAGCACATCCTTTCAATCTTTATAAACCATAGAGCAGGAAATTCTAATGGAATAGTCCTGAAGAGGTACAAAAATTTTGGGAAAACCACCATTTTGATGACATTACTGCGCCCATAAATAGATAAATGTAGATGATCTAGCCTTTCCAATGTCTGATTAATTGTGTTAACCATGGGACCAATATTTATACCTGGAATTTGATCGACTTCGACGGTTAACTTCACCCCTAAATATGTTACTACTGGCACGATTGGTAAATCCGGAAAAGACTCCGTGCCAGAATAGAGAATCTGGGTCTTATCAGTATTCAGTTTATACCCGGAATAGATGCCATAGTGTTCGGCCTGATTTATCACCGCCGGATATGCCCGAATAATGTCAGATGTAAATATCGCGATGTCATCGGCATAAGCCAGTATCTTGTATTCACTATTATTAGGCTTTACTGGCAGAATGTTGTTACATAGTTCTAGTTTCTGCAAAAAGGGATCAATGTATAATGAGAACAAGAGGGGAGAACAGGGGCACCCTTGCCTAGTACCCCTGCCGATACTGAACAGAGCGGACTCCTGCCCCGAAATCCGAATCCCAGCCACCGGTGACAGGTACAAAGCCTGGATTGCCAGAATGAATTCATTAGCCATCCCCTTCCATCGCAGGGTGGACCACAGGAACCGCCAGGAGACCCTGTCGAACGCTTTCTCAGCGTCCAACAGGATCATCCCAAGCGGAGACCCCGTGGCCCGTGCCCAGTCAAGAAGGGCGATAGCCCTCCTAACATGATCAGTCGTATCCCGCCCAGGAATAAAACCATGCTGCAGCATGGAAACCAAAGGCTGAATAATATTAGCTAATCTAGATGCTAAGATTTTTGAATAAATCTTACTGTCAGTGTTAATAAGTGAGATGGGTCTGTACGATGATGGATCTAATTCAGATTTACCTTTTTTTTTAATACAATAATAGTGGTCCTCCTCCAGGAATCAGGGTAGAGCACTTCTGTGCTGACTGAAATAAAGATATTAAATTTGGTTTTAATAAATTCCGAAATGTTCTAAAAATTCTAACGGGATCCCGTCCGGACCCACCGCCTTGCCGGGAGCTAAAGACATTATAGCAGCATCTATCTCTTGCCAAGTGATTGGGCCACAAGAGTTATATTTTGATCTAATGTAACCTTTGTGGTTTGAAGATCCTCAAAAAATACCTCTGAAAAATCCTCCCCACTGCCATTGGCCCCTTCATTATCTCCCTCAGTGTAAAGCTGTTGATAGAAGTTCTGAAATACCTTCAGGACCTCCATTGGCGAGTCCTGAATTTGGCCAGACCGATCTTGGATTCTACTAATTCTGTTTACAACCTCCCTCTGTTGTAGCCGCTTGGCCAGAACCCTACCCGTATTTTCTCCGAGCTCATACGCTTCGGTTCTGTATTGTACATATTTAATAGCAATTTCTTCGCTAAAATGTTGATGTATCTTGGCCTTAATAATAGCTATTGACTGCTGACATTCTTCAATATTTTGGCCACCATAGATTTTTTGCATCATCTGCACCTCCGCCATCCTAAGTTGTTCCACCCAACCGTTCAGTTTTTCCTTAAGCATTTTATGGCGATAACAGGAATAATTGAGAGTCTCACCGCGAACTGCAGCCTTAAAAGCATCCCAGACTATAACATCTGGGGCAGAGTTATTATTAAAATCAAAAAATTCTGCGATACACTTGGCCATATGTTCACAGTATGACTGATCTGGTAGTAATTTACGTTCAAAAGTCCATAATCTTGGTACCGCAACAAACCCCCTTATTGGGAGTTCCACCACTATTGGATTGTGATCTGAAATAACCCTGGGGGATATGTTAATCCTGGTTCCTTCTGCCATTTGGCATGAAACAAAAAAATAATCAAGACGGACCAACTTATTATGAGGGGCGGAATAGAAAGTATATCCTAAATCCTTTCGTTTATGCCTATACCATACCATGTCGGTAGCGGACCTGCATGACGTGTGTCTCTTCTGCTTGGGGCACGCCCATGACCCCGAGGCGTGCCCCGATTGTCGGGCCATGGCGCCGAAGGCTTTGCGGGAGCGTTCCCGAAAGTTGTTGGAGGCCCGGTAATCGGTTCCGCGCCGCTCCAGGTCCCGCTCCGTGGAAGGTCGAGGGACAGGTCGCGGGGCCGACACCATCGTTCGTCGGAATCGGGGACAGGTAAGTCACGGCGCCATAAGAGTCGAAGAAGCGACGCCGCTCTTCGTCTACCCCTCACCGGTCGCGGGACGCGGTGGAGGGGGCGGGTGGTCACTCCCCCGCGGCTCCGATGGAGCCTCCGTTGTTGCCTGCGGCCTACCTGCCTTTCCCGGGCCCGCACGCGACTCCGGAAGAAATACAGGTATTCCTGTCGGATATGGGCCCGTGGACCCGTTGGGTGGTTCTGCCCCTGTGCCGCCGCCTTTGGCCCTGGCTACGCCGGCAAGATACCCTGGGGCGCCGTCGGCTCTGGCCTCGGCGCCGCCTACGGCGCCGGGCCCAACACCGCACACGACGCCGTTGTCTACGGGGCCGGACTACGTCGAGCCTGGATTGGTCCCTTATCCTCTGATTCCAATTCCAGGTGGGGAGTTTTTTCCCTTTCCCCGGGCACCTCGTCCTTACCAGCCTCTTAAACCGCCGGTGGACGAAGGGGAGTACTGGGAAGGATCTGAGGACCCTCTCGCAGCTCAATGCGAAGATGACCCGGAGTGGGAGGGTGATATGGAACGTCCAGGCGAGCTGGATTTCTCTCCACACCCTGGTACACTGTCCCCTGCTTCCGTGGCTATGGAGGAGGTTGGGACTTTTTCTGTGGTCTTGCACAGGGCGGCTGCGGCTCTTAGCCTCGAGCTCCCCTCTGTGCCTATCAGGACCAATCTCCTGACTGAGGTACTGCAGCCAGCGACCTCCTCTGCGGAGCCGCTACTGCCCTTTAACGACGCGCTTACAGACATTCTGTTAAGCACCTGGACCAAGCCTAACACAGGGGTGCCTGTGGATAAAAGTGTGGCACGCCGCCATCGCCCGGCCCCGGGCGACCCCTCTTTTCTCAGAACTACTGGTTTCTCCGGGAATGTGCAGAACACTTTGTTGGACATGCCTTTTGATGGCACACGCCTCTTTGGTGACAAGGCGGATAGCACTTTGCAGCGCTTTAAAGACTCCCGGGCTACGGCCCAGTCCTTGGGTCTTGCCACCACGCGCGCTCCCATAGGGTCTGCTTTTCGCTCCTTTCGAGGTCAGGGTCAAGGCGCCCAAACGCGTTCCTTTCAGAGCCGCAGTCTCAGCTCAGCCGAGGTCGGGGGGGCCCGCCGAGGTGGCTCACGGGGCCAGCGGGCGGGTCAGTCTACCACCGCCCCTGCCACCACTGCCTCAAAACCTTCCTAATCCGGTGTTTCAGGCCCACCAGACGCCAGTGGGCGGCAGGATTCGCCATCACCTCCCCCACTGGCGTACCATCACTTCGGACAGGTGGGTTCTGCAGATAGTCCGACGGGGCTACTCCCTCCCCTTCCAGTCTCCCCCTCCAGCCATGCCGCCTCAGTACCACCGCATGTCGGGGGATCACTTGGCACTTCTCCAGCAGGAAGTTGCGGCCCTCTTGGCCAAGGGGGCCATCGAGCACGTTCCGACGCCAGAAGTATGTTGTGGCTGTTACTCCCACTACTTCCTGGTTCCAAAGAAGGACAAGGGTCTGCGTCCTATCTTAGACCTCCGGAACGTCAATCGCTTCCTCCGGAAGGAGAAGTTCAAGATGCTCACGCTTGCTCAGGTCTTGTCTGCCCTAGACCCGCAAGACTGGATGGTAGCGTTGGACTTGCAGGATGCTTATTTTCATATCCCCATCCTGCCGGCCCACCGGCGTTACCTACGGTTCACAGTAGGCCACGAGCACTTTCAGTTCACCGTGCTCCCTTTCGGCCTTACCAGCGCCCCTCGGGTGTTCACAAAAGTGATGGCGGTGGTCGCAGCTCATCTGCGCAGATCAGGGGTTTCAGTCTTCCCCTATCTCGACGACTGGCTGTTGAAGGCGGGCTCGCCCCAGGCAGTCGTCTCCCACCTCCAGACTACGGCCGACCTCCTGCATTCACTGGGGTTTTCCATCAACGTGCCGAAGTCGCATCTGATTCCCTCTCAGAAGCTCCTCTTCATCGGAGCGGTTCTGGACACGGCGCACTTTTGGGTTTATCCTCCCGAACAGCGAGTCCGGGACATTCGGGCTATGATTCCGATCTTTCAGCCCTGGTCCTGGGTTTCGGTGAGGAAGACCCTGAGGCTGCTGGGCCTCATGGCTTCCTGCATCCTGCTGATCAATCATGCCAGATGGCATATGCGGGCTCTCCAGTGGACCTGAAGTTCCAGTGGACGCAGCATCGGGGAAACCTGTCCGACTACGTCCAGATCTCGGAGGGCACTGCACAGGACTTGCAGTGGTGGCTCACGGACCAGCGTTGGGTCAGCGGCAGATCCCTCTCCCTTCCCCAACCGGTGATGACGGTGGTGCACACAGTGGTGACGAATGCGTCCCTCCTGGGATGGGGCATCCACATGGGAGAGGCGGAGATCAGAGGCCTCTGGTCTCCGGCGGAGTCCAGGCTCCATATCACCTTTTTGGAGCTCAGGGCGATCCTACTTGCACTGAAAGCATTCCTTCCCTCTGTCAAGGGGAGAGTGGTGCAGGTGTTCACAGACAACACCACCGCCATGTGGTACTGCAACAAGCAAGGCGGGGTGGGGTGGTGGACCCTATGTCAGGAGGCTCTGCGTCTCTGGACGTGGCTGGAACGTCAAGGCATTTCCTTGGTGGTTCAACACCTGGCAGGTTCCCTGAACGCCAAGGCGGACGAACTCAGCCGCAGGTGCATGTTGGATCGCGAATGGCGTCTTAACTCGGAGGTGGCACAAGGTCTCTTTCAACAGTGGGGAGAACCTTGGTTGGATCTATTCGCCACCGAAGAGAACGTGCAATGTCAGCAGTTCTGCGCGTTGGAGATTCCAAGGCGGCACTCGCTCGGTGATGCTTTTCGTCGCGAGTGGAGTTCCGGTCTGTTGTACGCCTTTCCGCCTATACCACTTCTGCCCAGAGTGCTGAAGAAGATCAGGCGCGACCGGGCCCAAGTTATTCTTGTGGCACCGGACTGGGCTCGAAGAGTTTGGTATCCCGAGCTACTCAGTATGAGCGTGGATCCCCCGATCCGGCTGCCTCTTCGGGAGGATCTTCTGTCGCAGCAACAGGGGACGGTCCTCCACCCGAACCTGTCCAGCCTCCACCTCCTTGCCTGGAGATTGAGCAGCGACAGCTGATTCCATTTGACTTGCCTCCTGAAGTCTGTAATGTGATTCTGGCAGCCAGGCATCCCTCAACTAAAACTGTATACGCCTGCCGGTGGAACAGATTTGTGGCATGGTGCACAGCGAAAGCTGTAGATCCCCTTTCTGCCCCTCTTTCTGAGGTCCTCTTGTTCCTTCTCTCTTTGGCCCAGCAGGGCTCTGCTCTGGGCACTATCAAGGGCTACCTTTCTGCTCTTTCAGCCTTTCTTAGGCTGCCTGATCAGCCCTCTCTTTTCAAGTCCCCTGTTGTCAATAGATTTCTCAAAGGCATTACTCACCTTTTCCCTCCTATTCCTTTTGTGATGCCTCAGTGGGACTTGAACCTGGTTCTCACATACTTAATGTGTGCTCCCTTTGAGCCTCTTCATAACTGTCCTTTGCGGTTATTAACTTTGAAAACTGTCTTCCTGGTGGCCATCACCTCCGCTAGGCGTGTCAGTGAGCTCCAGGCTCTTTCGTGTAAACCTCCTTTCATGGCGATTCATCCGGACAAGGTTGTGCTTCGGCCACGTCTCTCCTTTCTGCCAAAAGTAGTCTCTGCCTTTCATCTCGGGCAAACTGTCACTCTGCCTACTTTCTTTCCGCCTCCGCACCCTTCCAGGGAGGAAGAGAGGCTCCACCGTCTGGACCCAAAGCGTGTGCTTTCATTCTATCTCAACCGCACACAACAGTTCCGGGTGGATGACCAGCTCTTTGTGGGCTACGTGGGCGCCAAGAAAGGCCGTGCTGTGCACAAGCGGACTATCTCCCGATGGGTTGTCTTGTGTATTAAAGCCTGTTACTCTCTGGCTAAAAAGGAACCTCCGGTAGGGATGCGCGCCCATTCTACAAGATATCTGTCAGGCAGCTACGTGGGCCTCGCTGCATACTTTCACTAAGCACTATTGCCTTGACAGTCAAGTCCGGAGAGATGGCTTCTTTGGCCGGTCGGTTCTCCGTGACTTTCTGGTGTGATTTCACTTCGCAGACCCACCACCGGGGATGGTATTGCTTGGGTATGTATTCTAAGGTAAGGAATCTATCACTAACGTGTCTCTTTCAGATGCACAAGTTACTTACTTGTGTAACAATATATCTGTAAGAGACATTAGTTAGTGATAGATTCCTTACCGCCCGCCCATCCTCCCCGTTCTGCGAACTGTTCTCTAGGGTACAGGTCATCCCTTTCAGGGCCCTAGTTCTATTGCACCAGTAGTCGGTCTCTGGCATGGCTCTGCGTTCCTGGCGCGGAAAAGTCATGTACAGAACTGACGTCAGCGCGCGTGGGCGCGTCCAAGTAGCTCCGACGACGTCATCTCGGCGGCTACGACACCAGCGACGCACGTGGAGCCGCACAACGACGCCTACCGACGCGCAGGGGTACTGCTGACAAAAACGTTCCGGATCCAGTCTGACGCCTGGGGATATTCTACGGTAAGGAATCTATCACTAACTAATGTCTCTTACAGATCTATCGTTACACAAGTAAGCAACTTGTGCGTCTCGATCTCTGAAGTTGAACAGCCTAGTTAACAGGGGCCTAGGAGGTGCCCCTGATTTTGAACTGCCCCCCAGAACCCGGTGGGCTCTTTTGACCGAGAAAAAGTTGGAGAGGCCCCGTGGCTGCAGATAGATAGTGACTAGATCTTCCACAAACAAGTCCGCAGAGGGCCCTTCAGCTCGTTCGGGAACTCCCAAAATTCTGACATTATTACAACGAGATCTGCCTTCTGAGTCATCAAGTTCATTTCTAGAATTTGGCTGGAGTTTTGCAGTTCTTTAATTTGTTGTTTCAAAGTTTCCAAGTCAGATTGAAGCTCACTAGTGACAATTTGCATGGTTTTGACTTTGGCATTTATTTTCCGAAAGTCGGCCCTGATAAGAGTAACCTTGGTGGTAATTGAGTCCATTCGCTGTTCAAGTGAGGTGCGCACTCCGCTAATTGCTTCTATTATGTCTTTTAGCGTGGGGTCTCCCCGTCCGACCACCTGTTCCATTTTGCGACCGTCTTGGCTGAGGCCGCTATCTCCGTTTCGGGGGGTTGTTGAGCTTGGTTTGGAGAGTCTTCTTCTGTCCTTTAGCACCAGGCATATTGTCTATGAGGGGAAAGGGATTTCTCCCCTTGCTCGGGCACTACGTTCCCCCGGGTAGTAGTCGCCTCCTAGCCGTGAGGCACTAGTACCCTACTCGGCCTGTCGGGTTTCCCTGGGGATAAGGGATGTGCTTCCTGGTGGTTTCACGAAGCTCCACACTGCTTATTGATCTGCCAGTCGCCAGCAATTCCCCTCACTGCGGTCAATCAATCTTCTGAGGATTCAGGGTCCTCGACACTTAGAAGGGAAGCTCAGCAGCACTCAGGACGGTCTGCCACTGGCGTTGGAGAAAGCCAAGTGTGCCCCCGCGGGGTTTTGGAGATTACTAGTTCAGTGTTGAAGCGGGGTGATAAGTAGTGCACCCCTCCTTGGTTGCACTGCTGGACCCACCACACTCATAAGCCGGCCCGTCCACTTTGTCAGTGTCTCACCCCAGATATTCGTCTCTTTAGGGGGGATCCCTGCCAGTCAGCAGTTTGGTTCTATGCCCAACACAGGGTTGTTGTGGTTTCTGGGAGCCCTGCAACTCACTGGCACTGTGCTCTCACCGTATATTTCCTCAGGCTACCCCCAGAAACAGGCAGGCCACAGGGGGCGTGGTTCGGGGCCAAGCCTCACCTCTGGCATCCCAGGCCCCCTACCCGGATCCCACCACTGCTTCAGTTCTCTGGCGACACCTCTGGCCCTCCGTTTGTTTTTCTGATTTTCTGCCCGGGATCCACCCCTCTGCGGCCGGGTTTCATCTCCGGGCCTCCGCACCTCCAGAGCCATTCGCCACATTAGGCGGCAGCCTCCTCCGATCACCACTCGAGGGCGCTACGTAATCCACTTATGATTGGGCCGTGTGCCCGTGGCTTCACGATTCATCCGTTAGGTTCCGTCACATGTGGCACGCCCTGCCTCCTTCCCAGGGCTGCGGCTCCAGCGTCTCACGCGAGTCCGATGCGGCCTGCCCTCCAAAGGCTGCAGGTGACTCCCTCTCTTTCGATCTTGCAGAGAGCGGTCCATATTCACTCCAGACCTGGAAAACCCGGTGGGGGAGCGCCGGCAGCCAGCAGGTACTCCGATTTTTGGATTAATTACGGATTAATTGATATGGAAGGCAGCGGTCTGCCGGAGCCTCGTTAACTAGCGGCGATCTTCGTTGGCTCCTGGCCTCGCCCCCTAGAAAACCCAATATTGATTGGAGTTTTTTCAATGTGTTTGGAGGTTGTATAATCGCACACTTCTCTAAGAAATGTCTTGCCAGGCTTTTTGCTTTCACTTGACAGCTCGTATCCCAAGAACAGGACATTGAGATGGGCGATCTTTAATTTTTTTAAATTAAATTTGTAGCCCATGTGAGCAAATCCTGAAATTATACGATCTACTCTGCTCAAGTGTGTTGTTAAGTCATCATCCGTTAAGTATGTCGCCAACTTAGGACAATGCTTGGTCATCAACATTTTGTAAAGTGTCTGTTACACTGGCGGCTGAAAACATCCCAGGACTATTCTTATACCCTTGGGACAATAGACAGAACTGTCTTTGAGAACCTAAAGCGCTATATGCAATCAAGTACCTGCTTTCAGGCGTGATGTTTTGGCAGAAAACCCCATTTGAAATGTCTAATGTGGATTTGTATTTTTTGCACACTATATTGTTTATTACAGCTGCGCTGTTTGCATTTTGTATAGCAAATGTGCATGTAGCAGTGTTCAAGTGTCTGTAATATAAGAGTAAATTATATGAATTATCTGATTTAATTACGGGAAACAAGGAATTATTCATTGGTGAGGTGCAACTTTCATTACACCCTGGTACTCAAGTTGTGCGAGTATCTATCTAACTTGTTTTTTGGCCTGATGTTTAATGGAATATTGTCTTTGTGGTTGTGGGCTGGACATCACAGGTACTATGTGTTAAGGGGATCCTTCATCCCAACCCACATGATTGCGGTATAGCGCTGGAGCTTGTGCTAAGGCCCACTGCTTTGCGTATATGTGTTTAATATATACTGGAACAAGGTTGGAAAAGGCTGTTAAAATAACTCATTGTGGGCAATCCCCAACAAACTTAGGTGGCCAATCTTTTTCAGCCAAGCGAATGTCACAGCCAAATGATAAGTTCTCCCAAAAGAGAACATTGATAGTACGTTGTATAGCCCCTCCATCTGGAGTTGCAATAAATATAATTGACTTGGGACACTCAGTCTCTGGTCCAGTGTTTCCACTTTGACATAGTCACTCATTGCTACTGTCGACAGACACTCCATAAGATTCCGCTGAACTATTGCGACTTCTGCCACACTGTCCAGCATGGTCAGAGCCCACTCCTCTTTCAGAAGCAGTGTCCTCAATATCTGTGGCATGTTTGGGTTTAATGAAAAAACTCACAAAGAAGTATGTTTAGTATATGAAAAAGGACAGGTATGTACAAGTGTGAAAATGTGACAGGATTTGGGGAAGAGATCCTTTCAGGACAAGAACCCTCACTCACCAGAGAGTGACATGCTTCATCACTGGGTTCCCTCCTCACACCCAGACTGCAAGGTCCATGGTGTGGGCTACAACTCTCCGAGCGGAAAGGAGCTGAGGTGTTTTAAGATGAGCGATAGTGTTGAGGTAAGTGAGGGACAGAGTGCAAAAAAATCATACAATAGTGATTAAAACTACCTCTAGGGTACCTAATAACTTTATTCTGTGGTCCTCTGGGGATAGGGTTAAAAAGAGGACCGGGCTTACGGGAAAATTATATATAACCCAGTTCAATGGTCATAAGTCGACATGTTTCTGCCTTGAGTGGTCCCCAAACAGGGATCCTAGGCATTCATCAGGACCAAACAGTTATGTCTTTATAGTCACTCTGTAAATATGTGAAAAAACGTAAATAATTAAATCAAATTGTATACTGGCCAATCAGGACGGCCAGACAGGCAATGTCCCATGTATATTCGGGGTCCCCCGTCTTTCTGAAAGTAATTATGTCCTTGTTCTAGGTTTAGAACATGGTATGATGTAATGCACTGAATACATTAGAATCTATTGTACTAGAATTTATCATATGTCATATGGAATGTTTCTGTTCAATTACGGAGGCAGTTTACTTGTACCTGACTGGAGCTGTGGGTCATGCTTATACTTGCTCCTCAACTTAATAAAGGAATTTACTTCTTCACCATGATTCAGTGTTCCTTACAACACGGACGACGAGGTGTTGAGGAGCCACGAACCTACGCGTAATTTTGACTTCATCGGAAGGAATTTACACTTTATTTTAGTCTGCCAGGATTCTCGGGTAGAGTCGAACCTACAACAGAACCGTACATGCTTGGAGGAATTTATGGACTTTGACAGAAGAAGAGACAGCGCGACAATATTGGTGAGCAGCGCAGCTTATGCATTTTTTTTTTAAAAGCTTATCAGCGCATTATCTGCTTTACCGTTCAACGTTGGAACTCTCCTGAGTTCAAACGGTTGTTACCCAGCAACGCGCCTGTTTATTCAGCTCGTGATCGGCTTGCACACTGCTTCTCAGTCAACGTTCGCGCGGAGTCCAAGTGACGTCTTCAGTGTCATCCTCCAGCGTCATCACGCTCATCACGTAGGTCACGCTACGTGACCTCACGCAGCGGCCATTTTGGTTCCTGGTATTAGTATCATCGGTGATCGGAGCAGATTTTAAGTGTTTATCCTCATTTGCATATTTTCCGACGAGCATTTTCTTCAGCCTTTCAGTAAACCTTCATTCTTACAATTGCCCAGCTGCTTCTTTTGGGTAAGCTTTTCTTTTCGTTTTTTTTTGGGTAGTCTTAAGGATTATAAGTTGCTCAGTGTGGTGAAGTTAGGACAGTGAACTAGCCCTTAGGGTGAAGTGCGGACACTGATTAAATCCACACATCATGAGCCACCAAAGCTACAACATCAACCCCCCTCAAGCTTTTTGGATTTCAGGGGTTGAGCCTTCATTGAAATGGCTGGAATGGAAAGCTTATTTTACAAATTACATAGAAGCCTTGGATGAAGCTGGCAAAGTGTCTGCTGCCCAGAAGAAAAGATTGCTTTTACATTCTTTGGGACCTGTAGGATTAAAAGTGTTTAATGAAATGACCAAACCTAATATTCCAGGTGACTTAAATGTTTATGCATTAGCTCTTATTCACCTGGACAATTACTTCACACCCAAGGTTTGTATTGGTATAACTAGATTTAAATTCTTTTCCAGGAAACAGAACAAAACAAACTGTTGACCAGTATGTTTCTGATCTTAAAAGATTAGCATTGGATTGTAAATTTGGTGCTTTACAAGATGATTTAATTAGAGACCAGGTAGTAATGCATACTTGTAATCCTGTAATACAGGATAGACTCTGGGTTAATGGCGATGCACCTTTGGACGACATTCTCGCCATTGTGCGTAAAGCGGAAATTTCCAGTAGGTGTGCCAATGTTCTTAAACAACACCACAATGTTAATGAAGTTGTAGGTAAGGTTGGTGTTCACATGGAGAAAAAGAAATCTTTTGCTTCCACCAAAGACAATGCAAATGCTAAATTTCAACCTAAGTGCTACAGATGTGGCAGTTTAGAACATTTAGCCTATAGTAAAAATTGTCCTGCTATTAAATACAAATGTAGTAATTGTGGCATCAAAGGCCATTTTGCTAAGGTCTGTAAGAAAATAAGAACCAATGTTAGGTTTGTAACCAATACTGATGAAACCGACCGAGATTTCACTTGTAACGAAGAGAGTGATGATAATGCTGGTGACGTAAACAGTTTAGTTATGGATGTACGTAACAACTTGGTACTTAATATTTGTGATGAGTCTTGCAAGAACAAACCTGTATGTTGGATGGAGATTGGGGAGTGGAGATAAAAATCTATGCTGACTCAGGATCTCCATATACTATTATAAATGAAGAACTTTGGCGATCTTCCTTTGTACAAAAAGTGGGTAGCCAGTTATTGGAACCAGATATACATCCTGAAGGGTATGGGGGTGAGACTATTAAACTTCTTGGTTATCGTTGGTTTTCTTTCAAATTCAAGGGGCGAGAGAGCAGAGGCGAATTATATATTGCAAAAACTGGTCCACCAGTTTTAGGGTGGTTTGACCAAAAACAACTACACATCGTTCTTGATCCTAATAGCAAGGAACAGGTCCTGGTAGTAGATGAGGGTACTGTAGGTGCCAATATCCTTAAACAATTTCCTAAAGTTTTTAGCAAGGAGTTGGGGAATCTTCAAGGTTTTGAGCACAGAATAATTCTCAAACATGATGCTACACCCAAGGTACACAAATGTCGTAACATTCCCAATACTCGTGAGAGAAGAAGTTTCCAAGGAGTTAGACAAACTGGTTGCAGCACACATTATTGAACCTATTGAAGCGTCTGATTGGGTTTCTCCCATTGTAGTGGCCAGACTGAGCAACAGTAAGATTAGGCTCTGTGTGGATTTGAGACATTTAAACAGCAACATTGTGGTGGATAAGTTTCCGTTACCGAAAATAAATTAAATGGTAACGTGTTTAAATAATGCTAAATGGTTTTCCACAGTGGACCTTTCGTCCGCTTATCATCAGATCTCTTTGTCTCCAGAATCCATGAAACTCACCTCTTTCATCACCCCATTCGGGTGTTTCCAATTTAAACGCATGCCATTCGGATTAGCTTCGGCTGCCGCAGTGTTTCAGCGGTTAATGTTCCAACTTTTTAGCAAGGAGCAGGGTGTCACCTTTTTGCAAAATGACATTCTTGTTTTTGGTGCTAATGAGGAGGAACATGCTTCGAGACTTAGAAAGGTTTTCAGCATTCTGGAGAACAAAGGGCTTACTGTGGAGCATTCTAAATGCAAATTTACACAAAGAAGCGTTACCTACCTGGGCCATGTTATTGATGAATCTGGTGTTAAACCCAAACCTACTCTTGTATCGGCTATTTCAGAAGCTTCTGTTCCCACTTGCAAAGAAGACGTCCGATCATTTTTAGGGATGGCCGAATTTTGTTCAAAGTACGTACCTAATTTTGCTGAAAAGACTTTTAACATTCGCCAATTACTCAAAAAGAATTGCACTTTTGCTTGGTCCTTGGCATGTGACAGTGATTTTAAAGCCATCAAGCTGGCCATCGCCAATGCTACAGCACTTTGCAGTTTTGACCCTGCTTTAAACAGTGTGATTACCACTGACGCCAGTAACAAGGGGTTAGGTGCTGTATTATCGCAGATGGACAGTCAAGGGAAAGAAAATATAATTGCCTACGCTTCAAGATCACTGTCTTCTTGTGAAGAGAAATACCCCATTATTGAAAGGGAGGCATTATCTTGTGCCTGGGCGTTAGAACATTTTAAGTCTTTCATTTGGGGAAAAACATGTACACTTCGCTGCGATCATAAGCCTTTAGTTAAAATTCTAACTACTGAGGTTGCCATTACTGCTTCTGCAAGGCTTTCTAGAATTTCGATGCGCATGCAAAATTTTGTTTACAAGATAATTTATATGCCAGGTAAAAACAATGTAGTAGCAGATTTTCTTTCTAGGATGCCTGTGATGCTTGAAAAGTTTGAGGATGGAGAATGGAATGAATTGCAAGTAGCCCTGATCCATGATCATAGGTTCTCTGCCATTGGTAAAGTCGAATGGACTGCTGAGTACAAGAAGGATCCGATTCTTCAATCTATAATTTCACATGTTTTACACAGTTGGCCTAAAAAAGAACTTTTGAGTTCCTCTGTCAGACCCTTTTGGGAAGTCAGGTCGGAATTAACTATGGTGGAGGGTACTTTGTTGAGAGGTGAAAGAGTAATTCCTCCTGAGAGTTTGCGCAAATGGATTGTTGAGTTATGTCACGAAGGCCATTCAGGCATCATCAGGACCAAATCAGTTATCAAAAGGCTGTTCTGGTGGCCAGGGATGGATTTTCAAGTTGAAAAAATTGTAAGGGATTGCATTTCTTGTTCCACATCGGACAAGTCCTTGCGAACCTTTCGCCCACCTATGACTGATGGGTTGTTACCTAAGAACCCTTGGGAGAGCTTTGCAGTGGACATTATGGGTCCCATTGGTAAATCTCATGACTATCTTTTAGTACTTATTGATTTGTTCTCTAGATGGCCTGTGGTCAAAGTTGTCAACAATGCGGATACTGACTCTGTATTAGAATTTTTTGATGAGACTTTTGTCTCTGAAGGTATCCCTTCAACTATTCTAAGTGACAATGACGTACAATTTTTGTCCCTTAAAGCCAAAGCTTATTTTAAAAAGCTAGGTATCATCCATAAAACTACTTCTCTCTATAATCCTAGCGGCAATGGAATGGTGGAAAGATTTAATAGAGTCCTTAAAGGCACCATTCAATTAGCACTTAAGAGCAACCAAGATCGGTCCATTCAAGTTGGTAAAACTGTATGGGCTTACCGTGTCACGTGCAATAATGCCACAGGTTTTTCTCCTTTTGTGCTAATGAGAGGTAGGAAACCCCGGTCCAAGTTTACCCCGACTTGGCTATTCCCTTCCAGTGCGGAATTTTGGTCCACGAGTGAGGTACGAGATCGCATGGAATTAATGCACAACATGAGTAAAATGTACTATGATGCTAAACATGGTGTCAAAATCCCAGAAATCAATATTGGTGACTGGGTACAAATCAAGAAACCTGGTTGGGTTCCTAAGGGGGAAAGTCGGTATTTTGAACCGGAAGAAGTGGTTGAGATTCTACTTAATGCTGTGAGAGTGAAAAGTGGCAAAGTATGGAATTTAAACAGAGTTGCTAAAAGCAAGGCTCCAATCACTGAACATCTTGCTGGTTATGATTGGATGTCGGATGAACTCAGCAATGAAGTTACTGATGGCGTTAGTAGTTCTTTTACCCCATCAAATTCAGGTGAATGTAACGTGGAGTCAGATCTTATTACTCCTTCTATCAATGGAAATGTTGTTGAACTTCAAGAACCCCAAGAGCCTTCCAGTTCCACTTCAGGGGTTGATAAGATTAATTCTCATCATTCGATAAGGAAAAGGATGGCTCCGTCGTGGTTGAAAGATTATATTGTCAGTAATAAGTAACATGTTTAAACTTGCCCTTTTTTGGGGGTTTCTTCTTAGTTTGTTTTATTGGTTTTTTTTGTTCTCATTCTTTGACTATATTCTCTTCTTTCTGAAGAAAGGGGATGTGTTATGTCCTTGTTCTAGGTTTAGAACATGCTATGATGTAATGCACTGAATACATTAGAATCTATTGTACTAGAATTTATCATATGTCATATGGAATGTTTCTGTTCAATTACGGGGGCAGTTTACTTGTACCTGACTGGAGCTGTGGGTCATGCTTATACTTGCTACTCAACTTAATAAAGGAATTTACTTCTTCACCATGATTCAGTGTTCCTTACAACAGTAATGACAAACAAAAAGGAAAAATGAGTGGTGTCACATTTCTTGCACAACTGTTATCGAGGGTTTATATAGCACACATGAGTGCACATCGCATGCATTATAAGGACACAGGCACTTTGTGTATCATAGCGAGGTTGTTGTATTTTAATGACATCCTTTGTCTTACCAAATTAAGTGGATGCTCTGGTCCACCTTCGAGCCACTGGATACCTCCAGAAATGCCCAACTACAAAGCACAAATAAAACCAGAAACAACACATAGGACCATAGAAGTGCGATTTCCCTATTTCTGTGTTCAAAAGTAAGAATGTCTGTTTAGATACTTCTGTGCTGAGCACCAGTCATATAGTCTGACCTTGCTGGCACTGTCAGGCTTGCTTATTTAAAGGAAACAGTACTTTTTCCATTGTGATATGCGTAAAAACATAAGAGGTCTATGAGATCAAGAACCAAAACAGAGTATGATTAAGCCCAAGGTAAAATCAGTGATTCATTAGTCACACTAGCTCCTGATGCGGATGTGCTCTGATCGGACACCCTCCTCAACAAGTATCTGGCTAAGTCAGGTGCGTAAATGTCAGTGCGCTGTTGCCCATCGGATTACCGAGAAAGGGGCATCGCCGAACTCACCATTGCTAAATTCCTGCGCACAATGCGATGCCTTAATCATACCAACTGGTATGGCTCAGGGAAGAGGGCTTACCTCAGTGTTTCGGTGCTCAGTTAGATGGATGTCCCGGCAAAGGTAACATCGGCCGCCAACTAGGGCGCATTAAGAATGGAAACAACATGCAGCGCATACGCGTGCACATCACTTGCGTGCTACGAATCATGGGAAATGTAGTTTTTCGGTCTACAATGCGATGCCCCTTTCTCGGTGTCCTATCAGAGCACCTCCGCATCAGGAGCCAGTGTGACTAATGAATCACTGATTTTACCGTGGGCTTAATCATACTCTGTTTTGGTTCTTGATCATAGACCTCTATGTTTTTACCCATATGGAAAAAGTACTGTTTCCTTTAAATAAGCAAGTCTGACAGTGCCAGCAAGGTCAGACTATATGACTGTTGCTCAGTACAGAAGTTTCTAAATAGACATTCTTACTTCTGAACCCAGAAATAGGGAAATCGCACATCTATGGTCCTATGCGTTGTTTTTTGTTTTATTTGTGCTTTGTAGTTGGGTATTTCTGGATGTATCCAGTGGCACGAAGGTGGACCAGAGCATCCACTTAATTAGGTAAGACAAATGATGTCATTGAAATACAACAGCCAAAAAACATCAAAAGACCTGATTATACGTGGCATAGTCCACTTTCTTTTATAGGATTGAGAGTGGGGGTTCAACTTCCTCTTCCCACCTATTGATTTAGAAATTTTTCAATTTTACTCAATCCTTATGGCCCACAGTAAATTTTTGTACTTATAAAAACTTTGGTTTGTCAGTCATTTCTTTCCAAGTATACCCCCAACTTTACAAGTGTATAAATAACAAAAAATTGTGTGTAGGTGAGATAGCCCCTCACGTGCGCTACACCAGAGGAGCTACTGGTAGGTTCTCACCAGTTGTGCCCACGTTTCTCATCATTGGTAGCTATCTCACCTGTGGAAAGGAAAAGAAAGAGTGTCTAGTACAAATAGTAGAGGTGAAAATAATGATGTGTATATCACAAAGAAAAAGAGAGACCCCGTGGTATTATGAGATAAAGAATATCTCTAATTAAAATTGAGTTAAGACTCACATATACCATATGCCAGTTTTATTCAAAATCGTGAGCTTACTCAAAGTTTAAAAACAACAGCATGTTGCAGACCAATTCAGGAAGGGCCAACATGTTTCATTGCCTGTTGTGGCAATTACGTCAGGGCTCAAGGTCACAGATCACCTTACTGGACTTCAAATTTTGTACACGGAGTGACAGGTGGTAGCCAAGGCCCCTCGTACCAGCTTTCCACCTTGTAACGGGGTGCTTCTTTCTATTGTAAGCCCCGTTACAACACCGTCCGTTGTCATAAATCTACAGCGTGAAGCGAGCTTCGTCTCGTTCCGGCGTCTATACAACAACAACAAATACAACAACCTCGCTATGATACACAAAGTGCCTGTGTCCTTATAATGCATGCAATGTGCACTTGTGTGTGCTATATAAACAATCAATAACAGTTGTGTGTGTGAAATGTGACACCACTCATTTTCCCTTTTTGTTTGTCATTACTTTCAGAACGACTGTGGACCCCGAATATACATGGGCCATCGCCTGTCTGGCCGTCCTGATTGGCCAGTATATAATTTGAATTAATTATTTACATTTATTCACATATATACAGAGTGACTATAAAGACATAACTGTTTGGTCCTGATAAATGCCTAGGATCCCTGTTTGGGGACCACTCAAGGCAGAAACATGTCAACCTATGACCATTGAAATGGGTTATATATAATTTTCCCATAACCCCGGTCCTCTTTTTAACCCTATCCCCAGCGGAACACAGAATGAAGTTATTAGGTACCCTGGAGGTAGTCTTAATCACTATTGTATGATATTTTTGTACTCTGTCCCTCATTTACCTCAACACTATCACTCAGCTCCTCTCCGCTCAGAGAGTTGTAGCCCACACCATGGACCTTGCAGTCCAGGTGTGAGGAGGGAACCCAATGATGAAGCATGTCACCCTCGAGGGAGTGAGGGTTCTTGTCCTGAAAGGATCTCTTCCCCAAATCCTGTTACATTTTCACTCTTGTACATACTTGTCCTTTTTCATATACTAGACATACTTCTTTGTGAGTTTTTCCAAGAATAAGGGATTAGTATGTTTCTGATTGGGTCTATCCCTTTAGATCCCCGGTGTGAACACGTTTGGGTTTAATCCCAGCCGCTTTCTTCTTTTTAAATTGAGGCTTAGACTGCATAGGTTTGTCTTGCATTTTTATTATGTTGTCAAAAGAGCATTGTGAATCCTCCTTCGGTTTTACGTACTCTGATCTGCGCTCTGACCGTCCTTCGCTCTCTGGGCGTTTTTCAAATGATCCCTGAAAGGAACGAGAAGGACGTGTATCAGTACCAGGCTGCTTAATTGAATCACGGTTACGCAAATTATCGTGCATTTTAGTGGACTCCTGTTGAGAAGATCCACCCCATGTTTTAGTCTTTTCTTTATTTTTCTTATTATCCCACTCCTTTTTTAAGACTCGAGTTAACCTTTTCAGAATTACCCTTAGTTTGTGGGTTAGTAGGTCTGGCTCCCAAATTATCTCTACCTATAAATGTATAGGTTTCCTCAATAATTTTAGGTAGTTCATGCTCCTGGTCTACCAGAGGAACCTGTGTAAGTCATTGGCGTATAGCCAGCCAACGCCGCTGCTTCCCCTTTTTTATTGCATAGTATAATTGAGGATACTGCAGCAAAATTGCCCATTAGTTTCATGTATAGGTTTTCTCAATAATTTTAGGTCGTTTGCGCTCCTGGTCTACCAGAGGAACCTGCGTGAGTCGGCGTATAGCCAACGCTGCTGCTTCCCCTTTTATATTGCGTAGTATAATTGAGGATACTGCAGCAAAATTGCCCATTAGTTTCATCCCCAAATCTAGGACAGGGGCTGCCCGTACTCATTTTGAATCTGTTTAAGCACCTCAGGCAAACAGCTAATGATGGTGTACCATGTGTTCTGGTATAAACTGCAGCAAAGACTGCCCCCCAAGTTGCACAGTCTTCCCCCGGGGAGCTATCCCCATTGGCAGGCATGATGTGAGAATTCTATGTTTTTCTTGGAGTCCCATATGGAGAAATACTGCTTCAAGCTGACTAGTTTTTTGTGCAGTCCCGAGTGGAATCTCGTCCAGTCTGGTGGGAACCTTACCCATATTGCATTGATGGTTACTGGACTAATTCCAGGCGTAGCCAATTGTGGTTGTGCAGCTTGAACAGCCGTTATGGTTCACATAATTAATTGTGCTAGACGTCTATAAAGTGTAGGTAAATCCCTGTATATTATTTCAAGCTCTACGTCTGTAATGTTTGCTATATCTGGATATGGTGTATAACTGGCTAAGACTAGCCATGTTGCTCTCTCATTGCTGGGAGGACCTAGTCTGACATTTTCCAATGTATGTGGTAAGGCGACTAGGAACCAATTCATATGTTCCTGATAAGTGAGCAGGATTTCTAATTCCTCATATGCTCTATGTTGATTTGGTGCTGCTACTTCAGTGTATGTGTGGAAATTCCCTGAATTGGCAATTAATGCTGGGAATGTGACCCATGAATACAATACCTCTGTTTTGTATGCTTCGTAGGCCTCTACCACAAAGGTAACACCCCCTCCCATTTGCGGGAGCCCGTGTTGCAATAACATTTGTGTTAATGCATGTCTGCAATTAATTGGTAGAACCACTTGTGCTGGATTAGCCGTTGAAGTATTTGGAATATATGGAATTCAGAAACGGTACCTCTGTGGGGTGATCCTTCAAAGGTTCACGCTTTAACAACCTACAGCCTAAAATAGGGGTTCCCTCCTTAGCTGAGGAGGATGTTTTCCCTAACACCACGGACGTCTCTGGTTAGTAATTGAGTAGGGGCTTTGGCCACACAAAAGAAAAACAACTCTCAACACCCATTAAATAAGTACCCAAGCTAGAATGTTGGTGGCGCCATGTCATACAGTTCATACTTTGTCAGTAAAACTGTGCATTTGTTGGACAGCATAAACTTCAAATCTGCGCAAGACTGAGTCCACGCACACCATCAGGATATGTTGGCCTGAGTCCTGGCAGGTCACAGTGCACCATCTGTACCCCTAACCTGGCAAGGTAGCAGGTGGTATGTGCAACCTCAGGACATGAAAACCCTGACTCCCTAAGGAAATCGTGGATACAGATCTAAAGCCCTTTCATTTGGTAACTCATGTATGCCCAAAGAGAAATAAAAGAAATACTCAAATTGCCATTTCAATTATTTATTGAAGCAATGAGATTCTTGTGTAAAATATGTGTGCTGTAATAATCAGTAGAAGGAAACAAAACGGAGTAATCAGCCTCACTAGAATGGTAAAAAAAAAAATCAGCCATTGTGCTGTTACATAGATTTTGTTTGCATATAAAGTACACATATATCTGTGCTCCTACCTAGAACTCCCTATCCTAGTGTGCCTAGGGTGGGTGAATCTGCCAGAATCCCTGTAGGGTGGTTTAACTTCACAGTTACCTGTGGTTATGTTTCATCTGGGAGCCCGGCTTGGTGTAGAGCTGGGCATCTTCCTTCTCAGGAGGTAAACCGGATTCAGCTGGGCTGGAAATATGGCATGGGGGACATCGACAGTGTCCGCAAAATGCTCCTCTAACTAAACGAAGGACTGATGTTGTTTAGATAATAAACTTGACCCATGTTGCCATGCCACAGTCCCAGTCAGGCTGTCATTATTGATTTTGTCCTAACAAAGCTGTCGCTGATCGAACAATAACAAACAGCAACATTTTGTGCAGTGAACTTTAGCTTTTGTACACAATGTTTAAGGCTCTGATAATATGACTACGAAGATGTGTAAATGCAAGTAAAGTTATTTCATGGAACATTATCCCATACAAGCATGCAAGCAAATGTGTGCCAAATGTCAACGTTCAAGAAAAGATGTCAACTTTAAATGTGAACATGTAAAATAGTGGTGTTCCTGCCCTGGCCTTATTTGACCACATAACACTACATGCCAAACTGTCAGAAGTTTTGTTATATGTTTTGTCTGTGGCCCAGCAAGGTCTTGCAGCGGACACTATTAAAGGTTATTTATCTGCCCCTTCTTCCTCTCTGTGTTTACTGGACTAACTGTCCATGTTTAAATGACATATTATGATTAGCATTTTCTTAAAGGTTTTACCCTCATGTTCCCACCCAAATTGTTGTGGTACCACAGTGGGACCTTAACTTGGTCTGGTTTTGACATTTCTCATTTGAACTCACTTCGAGCTGATGCATAGCTGAGGCACATTTTCTCATTGCGTCTTCTGACCTTAAAGACTGTCTTCCTCATCATGATTAATTCAGCTCAATGCATGGGTAAGCTCCAGGCTCTCTTGGTGCAACCACCCTACCCCGCAGAAACTGGTGTTGAGGTCTAGGGCTGCCTTCTTGCCTAAAATTGTGGCTCCTTTTCATGTTGCAAAAAGAACAACTGATGGACAGAATGCAGAATAATGTTATACATTCAACCTAGTATATTGTGAAGAGAGAGGCCCCCTGCTATTAGGGTACTGTTCCTTAAGGCAGGGACTAATCAATCTAGTGTACAGACTTAAGGGAACAAAATTATAAGCATTATAATGATTTCAACAATTGGTAACATATCAACATGAGAAAAGGAGAACCAACTATATCTGGATATGTTTATAGAATCGACATAATTTTATTGATGCTAATATTAGAAAATTCATTACATTAAAAAAGAAGGTCCCATAAAAACTCAATCATTCATCTTCATTCATACAGCAGAAAGCTAGTGTACATTAAAATGTGTCACTTTTCTACATTTCAAGTGAGTGCAATGATAACAATTTCAGGTTTTAATGAAGAAAAGACAATGTGGCACACAAGTAATAATCTCTTACGTTCGACGCGCGTTTCGGCACTGAGCTGTGCCTTCGTCAGGAAAATGGGCCACAGTAGATCAAGGTTGGTTTCTGTGAAAAGAACATTATGTATAAGATACGAGGTTCTCCCAATAAATGATAAACTCTATGCCGCCATCAAAGCATGCATTATTATATGTTTGCACCAGGAGATTAACAGGCAGTGAATCAGGGCAGAGCGAGTCGATAGGTTGTGAATTAATGATAGCAAGAATGAATACACCGATAGAGATATTGTGTGAGAAGCGATTAGATTAAAAACCAAAGATAAACTGAGAAATAGCAGCCATCACATAAATTGAGTGGTTTAGATCACAGTAGTGTCACCCAGTGAGCATTTCACCATATGTGTTCATAATTATTTCCAAAAATTAACCTTATGTCGATTGATTTGACGATTAGGGCGATCCTCTTTGATTTGCAGATTGCTGTGAGGCACTTCTGGCCTATTGGTCAGAGATAAGGATACACTGGGGAAGTATAAAAACTTACATTAGTATTGTTGTTTTGCTGTTATATAGTTTTACAGCTATTGGGTTTTATAGGTACCCGAGTTATAAGTGTTCTAGAACAGGATATTGTTCTTTAATTTGTATTTTCTAACTTTATGTCCTTGATTGCGGACAGACTTGGTATCCAGTAGTAAGATTGTCCTTTGTATAGCTATGGGTAAAGTAAAACAAATGTAGAAGTTATAGAAAACTGTATTGCATAGGCGCGAAAAATAAGTCTATTGGTCAGATATTTTGGTGTGTATCTATAATTTATTTTAGTATTGAGACTCTTTGACTAATAGGCCAGAAGTGCCTCACAGCAATGCTCACTGGGTGACACTACTGTGATCTAATCATTTATTGGGAGAACCTCGTATCTTATACATAATGTTCTTTTCACAGAAACCAACCTTGATCTACTGTGGCCCATTTTCCTGACGAAGGCACAGCTCAGTGCCGAAACGCGCGTCGAACGCAAGAGATTATTACTAGTGTGCCACATTGTCTTTTCTTCATTAAAACCTGAAATTGTTATCATTGCACTCACTTGAAATGTAGAAAAGTGACAAATTTTAATGTACACTAGCTTTCTGCTGTATGAATGAAGATGAATGATTGAGTTTGTATGGGACCTTCTTTTTTAATGTAATGAATTTTCTAATAATAGCATCAATAAAATTATGTCTATTCTATAAACATATTCAGATATAGTTGGTTCTCCTTTTCTCATGTTGATATGTTACCAATTGTTGAAATCATTATAATGTTTATAATTTTGTTGCCTTAAGTCTGTATACATTCAACCTAGTACAGAGATCTGGGCCTAAATCCATCGTTTTTTTGCTCTCCATGCCATTCCAGTTTGAACCCAGCCATATGCAAATCAGTCCTGACCCTGCCCCCTATGGGAACAGTCCAGCCCAAACTGCCAGGCCAGGTCCTCCCTGGACTAGAAACAAGCATCCTAGGACCGGTTTCGGGGTTTCACCCCTCATCAGCCAGACTAGCTTGACTCCAGTGGCATGGAGAGCACGGGACCCACGTTTGGGCATACCCGTCCCACTCGGGGTGACAAATGCAAAAAGAACAATTGATGGACAGAATGCAGAACAATGGCATACATTCACCCCAGTACAGAGATCTGGGCCTAACTCCATCATTTATTTGCTCTCCATGCCATTCCAGTTTGAACCCAGCCATATGCAAATCAGTCCTGACACAGCTCCCGATAGGAACAATCCAGCCCGAACTGCCAAGCCAGGTCCTCCCTGGACTGAAAACAAGCATCCTAGGAAATGTTTCAGGGTTTTACCCCCTCATCAGACAGGCTAGCTTGACTCCAGTGGCATGGAGAGCACGGGACCCACGTCAGGGCATACCTGTCCCACTCGGGGTGACAAATGCAAAAAGAACAATTGATGGACAGAATGCAGAACAATGTCATACATTCACCCCAGTACAGAGATCTGGGCCTAAATCCATCGTCTTTTTGCTCTCCGTGCCTTTCCAGTTTGAATACAGCCATATGCAAATCAGTCCTGACCCTGCTCCCTATGGGAACAGTCCAGCCCGAACTGCCAGGCCAGGTCCTCCCTGGACTGGAACAAGCATCCTAGGACCGGTTTCGGGGTTTCACCACTCATCAGCCAAGCTAGCTTGACTCCAGTGGCATGGAGGCACGGGACCCACGTCTGGGCATACCTATCCCACTCGGGTGACAAATGCAAACAGAGTAATTGGATTCAAGCTAGCCTGGCTGATGAGGGGTGATGCCCCGAAACCGGTCCCAGGATGCTTGTTTCTGGTCCAGGGAGGACCTGGCTTGGCAGTTTGGGCTGGACTGTTCCCATGAGGCACAGGGTCAAGACTGATTTGCATATGGCTGGGTCCAAACTGGGGTGGCATGGTGAGCAAAAGAACAATGGATTAAACCCAGATCTTTGTGACTTAGGGTGAATGTGTGCATTGACCAGCATTCCATCTATCATTTGTTCCTTTTGTTTTTGTCGCCCTAAGTGGGAAGGGTATGCCCAGACGTCGGTCCTGTGCTCACTGCGCCACTGGATTCAAGCTAGCCTGGCTGATGAGGGGTGGCACCCCAAAACCGGTCCCAGGATGCTTGTTTCCAGTCCAGGGAAGACCTGGCTTTGGCAGTTCGGGCTGGAACGTTCCCATGAGGCACAGGGTCAAGACTGATTTGCATATGGCTTGGTACAAACTGGGGTGGCGTGGTGAGCAACAGAACAATGGATTAAACCCAGATCTTTGTGACTAGGGGTGAATGTTTGCTTTGCTCAGCATTCCAGCCATCATTTGTTCCTTTTGCTGTTGTCGCCCTAAGTGGGAAGAGTATGCCCAGACGTGGGTCCCATGCTCACTGCGCCACTGGATTCAAGCTAGCCTGGCTGATGAGGGGTGATGCCCTGAAACTGGTCCCAGGCTGCTTGTTTCTGGTCCAGGGAGGACCTGGCTTGGCAGTTCGGGCTGGACTGTTCCCATGAGGCACAGGGTCAAGACTGATTTCCATATGGCTGGGTCCAAACTTGGGTGGCGTGGTGAGCAAAAGAACGGTGGATTAAACCCAGATCTTTGTGACTGGGGGGTGAATGTTTGCATTGTTCAGCATTCCATCGATCATTTGATCCTTTTGCTTTTTTCCTTTTCATGTTGGGCAGTCCATCACCCTCTCTGGGTTTTTTGTCCAGCCGCACAACTCAAAAGACCCCAAAAGGGCTTTAAGGTTTTGCATCGATCGCACCAAAGACCATCGGGTGGACGATCTGCTTTTTGCAGGGTTCTCTCAGGCAAAGAAAGCTAAGGTGGTACAGAAAAGGAATCTGTCAATTTTGATTAAAATGGCTGTGCATTGGCTAAAAAGAAGCCTCTGGAACCACTGTGTGCTTATTCTACCAGGGCCAAAGCTGCTACCACTGCGTTAGCATGCGGTGTCCCTTTCCTAGACATTTGCTACCAGCTACGCTGGCATCCCTCCATAAGTTCACAAAGCACTATTATGTGGACAGTCAGGTCTGCTGAGTAAATCGTTTGGCCTGTTCGGTCCTACAAAGCTTTCTGGTTTGAGTCCGTTTACAACCCACCTCCAATTAGGTGCTGCCTTAGTATCTATTCAAAAGCTGATTTATCTGCGGTTTGAAGTCTCTATCGTAAGAAAAAGTTACTTACCTTTGGTAATAGTGCAAAAACAGACCAGCTCTTGATGGATGTTTTTTGTGTAAAGAGACCAAGGCAGTGCAAAAATGGACCATCTCTTGATGCATTGTTGTTTGTATAAAGATCTGCTACACACTGGTGAAGAAGCAGCCGCTAGAAAGCTTGTGGGCTCACTCCACCTTTGCCAAAGCGGTTACCACTGCGTTACCAGGTGGTGTGCCTTTCCTGGACATTTGTTAGACGGCTATGTGGCCTCTGGTCAAGTCTGTCGAGAGGGGAATTTTGCCTGCTGGCTCCTGCAAGACATTTTGGGATGAGCCAGTTAACAGGCCCTCCACTTTGGGAGGTACTGCTATTGTATCTATTCACAAGGTGAGGAATCTGCCTTTAGAAGTTTCAGTCAGAAGAACAAGTTACTTACCTTTTGTAATGATCTTTCTGGTGGATGTTATGTTATAATGTTTTGTAAAGCGCACAGCTACTCAGCAGAGTGTCCCGGCGCTAGGCAACGGGAAATCGAACAGGCAACTGGATTAGCTGTTAAAAAGAAAGGTTTTTAATTTCCTCTTGAATATATATCTGGGCTGTGAGCAAACCTTAGGTCTGGTGGGAGTCTGTTCCAGTAGAGTGATCCCAGATAGGAAAAGGATATCCCACCTATTCTGAGACGATAGATGCGGGGCACTCTTGCCAGGTACGCTGAAGAAGACCGTAGGGTGCGTGTAGGAATGTATGCTCTGATCCTCTCACTGAGATAGCACGCCCCTGTCTCATGCAATGCCTTGTGCATAAGGACTATAGCCTTAAAGACCACCCTCTTTTTTACCGGGAGCCAATGAAGGGCCCTCAAGAGCGGGGTCATGTGGGACCTAGGTGGGAGTCTGAGTAGCAGTCTCGCCACCGAGTTCTGCACCACCTGCAGTTTATTCAGGAGATAGTCTGGGAGACTGAGGTACAGAGCGTTCCCATAGTCAAGTCTCCACGTAATCAGGGCCTGCACTACTTTTCTACCAGCAGACTCAGATGAAAGAGGAAAAAGATTTCAGCATTCGAAGCACGCTGAAGCAGGACCTAACTAGGGCTTGAATCTGGGGTTGGAAGGAGAGGGAACTGTCTATTTTGATCCCCAAGTTCTTTACGCAGTTTTGTGGAGAGCCAGGGTGCGGCACGTTGCTTGGCCAGCAGGTTTCCACAAAATTATGGGGGGGGGGGGGGGTCTCCAAAGGTCACGATCTCTGTTTTGTCCGGGTTGCACCTCGGGTGGTGCAAATCTAGCCAGCAAAACACCTCTGTAAGACATTGTGAGATCAGCTTCCCATCTAAGTCCTTAACCTTCTCGCTAGCAAACAGAAGCTGTGTGTCATCAGCATAAGAGATGACTTTTGCTCCTAAGGACTCCGCGAGAATTGCTAGTGGCGTCAGATATACATTGAACAGGGTAGGATTGAGGGCCGAGCCCTGCGGAACGCCCACAGTCAAGGGTCTGGCTTGTGCGGTGTGGGGCGGCAGCCAAACTTCCTGAGTCCGTTTGTACAAGAATGATGATAGCTAGTTTAAGGCCGACTGTCTGATCCCTATCTCATGAAGGCGCTCAAGCAGCTCACGTTGGGGCACGGTGTCAAACGCCGCCTTGAGGTCCAGCAGGATAAGCATGGCTTTGCCCCAGTGTCCAGAGTACTCCGAACATGCTCTACCACTTCAAGAAGTGCGGTCTCCGTACTAAAGTGGACTAGATCTTTGGGTTCGCTGCTGCTGTTGGTCATTCCATAAAAAATCACCAAAATAAGAGAGGGTCCTCCTTTACCAAAGGGACAGGACATCAAATTGACAACCAATCAAAGCAGCAATTTCCCTTTGGATTGTTTTAAAGCACTCTATCTGTAACTCATATCACATCCGTACAAAACACATAACTATCACCAGGGAGTGTCACAAAATCTCCAAAGCTAATATATAAATGTTTTATTCAATTAATTCATTTAAAAACCATAAAGATACATTAAAAACAAATCAATTATTGCACCGCTGCTACAATAAAAGCACTAAATCGAATTGGTCTTGGTCAAAAAAAGAACTGTACAGAATGATGTTTTGATCATGGAATTGTCAGATTAGTGCCTTAAATGACAACACCCTAATGTCTATTACACTTTCCCGTATTGAATTTTTATATGTATGACTTTGTGTATGTGACTTTCCATATTGGTAGTCGATTCACGGTGCAATAATTGATTTGTTTTTTAATGTATTTTTATGGTTTTTAAATGAATTCATTGAATAAAACATTTATATATTAGCTTTGGAGATTTTGTGACACTCCCTGGTGATAGTGGTGTGTTTTGTACGGATGTGGTATGAGTTACAGATAGTGTGCTTTAAAACAATCCAAAGGGAAATTGCTGCTTTGATTGGTTGTCATTCCATAAAAAACACAAGAGTATGCGATCCCACAATTCCTAGTGGTGCTGCTCTTTGAAGTGTAAATAGCCAAGACACTCCCCCGCCTCTCAGGGCTCTTCGTCGGAGATGGAACTTGTTGCCCTTCCCCTGAGAGAACCAGACGCCTACAGCTCCCTTAGACCTGTCCCGATTCACGATTCTGGATCCACTACTCCCTGTAGTGTGGCCACCTAGGCCCCATCAATATCTCGACTTCCCAGCTCCTGGAACAGACGCTGCTTCATTTTTAAATGCAATGTTTGATGCTGTCCCAGGGCTATGGTTCCCTCTGAAACTCCTTTGGGTCCCATGGTTCTGATGGGTTACGCCTTTGGTGCCATGCCAATTTTAAGAGAAGAAAAAAAAGCATTCACTGTTTCACATTCATGTATCTGCAACATATGCAATTTATTTATCAGCACATCACATGATTGTTGAAAACATAATCATTTGTATACTTGAAATAAAGGTGCTCAGAATAAAGAAAGAATGAAGTGCTCAGGGGAAAAAAGTGCGTTGGTGAGGGTAGTGAGGAAAGGAGAGGTAATGTGTCATATATACATTATATACATCATGAAACCTGTCCAGCCTATGACAGGCAAGGTATTACATGAAAATGCATAGCATATTAGGGACCCTGATAACAGTTCTCAGTGGTCAAAGCTTGTCGTACAGAAAAGTCAACGTTTCGACCCCTTCAGAGTTTCTAGGTAAGTAAGTCCTTAGTGTGGGGTCTTCATCAGGACGGGATGGGAAAGAGCACCAGATCGTTAGTCAGCGGAAGAAATCAAGCTGAAGGAATTCCAATAGATGGGCTCATTGAAGCTCTGCAATGAAGCGCTCAGTCTAATACCAGCTTTCGTTCTGATTATCAACAGAAAAAGGTCCAAAAGTCACCCAAGTCGACGGGACATTGGTATTCTGAAATACCGGAAAAACTCCAAGAAATGAATCCACATGGGAGCCGAGTGAATCTCCGTTTGTCGTTCGCATCGGGAATGACTAGCAGAATACCAATGTCCCGTCGACTTGGGTGACTTTTGGACCTTTTTCTGTTGATAATCAGAACGAAAGCTGGTATTAGACTGAGCGCTTCATTGCAGAGCTTCAATGAGCCCATCTATTGGAATTCCTTCAGCTTGATTTCTTCCGCTGACTAACGATCTGGTGCTCTTTCCCATCCGTCCTGATGAAGACCCCACCAAGGACTTACTTACCTAGAAACTCTGGAGAGGTCGAAGCGTTGACTTTCTGTACGACAAGCTGACCACTGAGAACTGTTATCAGGGTCCCTAATATGCTATGCATTTTCATGTAATACATTGCCTGTCATAGGCTGGACAGGTTTCATGATGTATATAATGTATATATGACACATTACCTCTCCTTCCTCACTACCCTCACCAACGCACTTTTCCCTGAGCACTTCATTCTTTCTTTATTCTGAGCACCTTTATTTCAAGTATACAAATGATTGTTTTCAACAATCATGTGATGTGCTGATAAATAAATTGCATCTGTTGCAGATACATGAATGTGAAACAGTGAATGCTCTTATTTCTTCTCTTAAAATTGACGCTACTGTGACCACTTGTTTACTGTACTGTAGTCCTACCCGGGTCCGGTAGTATTTCGGGTTACCCCATTGATATTTAACTCTTTGGTGCCATGCCGGCGGCTTATATCTCTGATCCTGTCACCCCATTCCTCCCACAGCCTCTAATAACTTTGGCCCCGAAGCCCACTCTGACCTCAACCTCTGCTTTGAGGCAGTGGCCCTTTTGACACAGCTGTTCACCGTCTGCACCAGGCAAACCCTCACCACAACTGACACCTTCAGTTCAACAACTGATGTCACCTGCACTACAGCTGACACTACCAGGCCAGTGAAGCACAATGTCTCATAGAGGAAGGATGCGCCTGCTTTGGGAACTCAGACCCACTTGAGGAATCCATTCCAGACACAGATGATGGGAATATACAGTCACTGTGGCCATAGACTTAGCAGTGCTTAAGGACATACGTGGCATTGGCCACAGTATCCCCCACTAGCCTTCCACCTCCAGAGTTCACCTCCTACCACACAGTTGTAAAATAGGTAGTGGAACCTTTTCTATTCCAACTCCCCTCACAAAAGATAAGACAAACCTGTTGACAGAGGTATTACATCAAACGGTTCACACTGCGTAGCACTTTCTGCCTTGACTGAGCCCATTCTGGCTGAGTGGGAGAAAGCCACCTCTTCCACCGTCAAGTGGATGGTGGCCAGAAGATACAGACTGGCGCCTGGGTACCCCCATCTCCAGAAAGCCTTCTTGTTCAAGCTACCTGCTCCTCCAAACCCGCTCTCTCAAGGGGCTTTTCCCTCTACACCCTCAGACATAGTCTAGAAAATACAGCAATACTCGAAGAAGTCCTTTTCAGCTGGAAGCATGACCCTCAAATCTCTGACCATGACATGCCTAATGGGACATTAGGCCATGCCCCTGGAACATGGCACAATTAGTTATACTGAACTTGCCAGAGCACCTCCTGAACCATTTCACAGTTCTTGTGAAAGGTGGCTAGACAGCTGCAAAACAGTTGATCCAAATAGGCCAGGGGCACATCCTTATCCCTTCGTCGCCATGCTTGGCTAAGAAATTCCGCCTTTTCTCTGGATGTAAAATTTACCTTGATTGATCTTACATTTGATGGATCGTACCTTTTTTGGGAGAAAGTGGAACCACTCTCAAGCAGTTCAAACAAAGCAAAGCCATTTGAGGTCTCTTGGGCTGCAAACTCAACACGGAACTATAGGCATTATAGGAAATTTCAAAAATTTCACAAAGGATTTCCCTTTTGAGGAAGACCTCAATCTCAGGCCTCCCAACAGTAATAACAAGCCAATTCGCTCCATCAAATGTATTGAGCATGTGGCAACATTAGAGGCAGGCCCTTGCCTCTCACTCCCCTCTATTCCTCATCCCCCTCCCACACCACCACAGTGAAGCAGCACTAGCTCCGTCTTGTTGGACCACAGGGTGCTGGTTGGGGGACGAGTATCCTCCTTTACACAGGCCTGGAGGGCCATTACTTCAGATAAATGGGTTTTACAGATTGTGGAAACAGGGGTATGCCCTACCCCTCCAGCAGACTCCTCCACCAATTCCCCTTGCCACATTCACCCCTTCAGCAGACCACTTTCCTATATTTAAGCAGGAGGTAGAGATCTTACTTCAAAAAGGGAAAGTGGAACTGGTGCCAGTGGTACTATACTCTATACTTTCTGGGTCTGAGAAAGGGTGTCAGTCTTCATCCGATTATATGCCTCAGGGTTTTGAATTGGTTCCTTCAAAAAGAGAAGTTCAAAACCCTAGCACAGGTGTTGCTAGTGCGAGAAGTGGAAGACTGGATGGGGTCTATCGACCTGCAGGATGCGTATTTTCATATACCGATTCTGCGCTCACACAGGAAGTATCTGCGCTATATGGTAGGATCACCACACTACCAGTTTACAGTCCTTCTGTTCAGCCCAATTTTAGCTCCATGTGTCTTCACGAAGATAATGGCGGTGGACACCACCCATCTTAGACGATCAGGAATCCCACTGTTTCCTGATTGGAAGCACTGGCTCCTCAAAGCAGTGACCTCAGCAATGGTGTTGTGCCCCCTGCAAGTCACAGTGGCTCTGCTGTTTGACATTGGTTTTCCATCAAGAAGGCCATATGCTCAGTGCATCCTGTTTATAGGGACAGTACTGGATACTACACTGAATCGAGCCTTACCACCTCCTCAGAAGATGCATGATATTCAGGCTATCATTTTGATGTTTCAGAGCAGATGACAAGGTCCAGTCCTGATGATCTAGCACCTGCTAGGTCTGCTAGCTTCCTGCATTCCCCTAGTCATGCACTCTGGCACTTAAGGGCCCCCCATTGGTGTTGTGAGGTTGCACAGGACCCAGGCACAAACATTTCCATTTTACGTGCCCTCGTTTAAAGTTGACATCTTTTTAGACAATGACTTTTAACATACATATGCTTTGTGCGGCCTCATGACATAATGTACTCAGAAATGGTTTGCTTACAGTTACATCTCTTCGTAGTAATATTATCAGGCCTTAGAACATTCTGTATAAGGACTTAGTACACTGCGCAAAATGTTGTTTGTTGTTGTCCATTAGGTTACAGCTCTGGTTGGATAGAATCAACAATGACAAGAGGACCAGGACTCAGGCACTGAACAAATGAGTGCGGTTTATTGTATGAACACTACACCTCTGTTTAAGTAGAGGAGCATCTCAATGGGTTGTCAAAGGTCGCCCCATGCCTGAATTCTAGCCCAGCTGGTAACATTGTTTTGATCCTTTCTATTGATCATTACAGCGCACATATTTTATACAAAAGTACAATTGCTTCAATAAATGTTTGAAATGTCAATTTGACTACTTCTTGTGTCAACCTTTTGGGCATACCCGAGTTACTAACGAAAGGGTAGAATCTGTTTCCACGATTTCCTTAGGGGAATTAGGGTTGTCATGTTCTGAGGTTGCAGACACCATCGGGTGCCCTGTCTGTTTAGGGGCCCAGATGGTGCACTAAGGGATTTACATCACCCCGTATGAAGAGGACGCAGTGCTGCGCCTAGATCCCATAAGACAGGCCTAATTGAAGAAGGGCTAACGGCAGATAAGGATCCTTTTTATCGTCAAGGGCCATTTTCTATATGCCCTATATTCAATACAAGGACAGTTTTTAAGACTTACCAACCTTACTGGTACATTGTGGGAACCTGGCAAACAGGAATCAATGGTCCCCATTTGAAAGATTTGGATTTCAGCCAGGCTTATTATCTAACACCAGATGGGCCTCGCCCGAAAGGTTTAAGATAGTGATTGTTTACACGCATATTTAAAGAGAGTCAATCTCACAGTCTTGAAAAAGATGGTTTGAATCAGGACGATACCATCAAAACGCGTTGATGCATTTGATTCCTAATTTGTGATGTGGGCTGATATTACAGATGAAATATTGTTTAACAATCGGATTTCAGCCTCAGCTTAATGTTGTCATAAATAGTTTTTTTTAATGACAGTGTATTGTCTGAAAGACACTCTCTTTTTCTTCTTTTTCTATCTTTGTTTCTTCCCTTTTCTCAACCTTGTGCTCTATAATTAAGGTGTTGATACTTCTATTTGGATGTAATGTATGCAATATGGTTATGTTTTTATTATGAATGTTTTTAATTGTTATGAACTGATTACATATTTTTAACAAAAAGTCTTTTAATAAATGAATTTATATAATTTTATTAGTAGATTGGTGTAGTGATATATTCCATTGGTTAAGGTTAGTATCCTCCACCTTGCGTTTGGTTGTGTGGCTGACGAGTGTATGAATACAGTACGAGAAGGGTGGTGTGGTTATATGCAGTTTGTCGAAGGAAAAAATAACGGTTTTGCACTGTGAGCTAGCCAGGAATTAAGTCAACATATTCTGATAGTATGAGTGGACTCAGTCCCACATAGTTTTCAAGCTTATGTTGCCTAATCACATAGTCTTACTGAGAAAGTAGGAACCGTACGACATGGCGTCACTAAGTTCTGGTATGGGTACTTACTTAATAGGTCTCCCGAGTAGTTTTGTTAAGTGTGCCTAAAGACCCCACTCACTAAGTAACCGGAGACTTTTATGGTGTTAGGGATAAATCCTCCTCAGCTAAATAGGGAACCCCTATTTTTGCCTGTATGTTGTTCACGCTTGAACCTTTCAAAGGACACCCTACCATAGTTACCTTCTTTGAATTCCATAAATTAAAGTGGCTATTGTAGCACCAGTGGTAATACTGGTAATCTGCAGACAAGTAATTACACAGATGCTACACACAACATGGGCTCGCCCTTACGGGTGGGGACTTTGCCTTTGTGGTAGAGGCACACGAAGCATACAGAACAGAAGTATTCTATTCATGGGTGACATTTCCAGCAGCAAACGCTCAATCAAGGCATTTTCACAATTATACCACAGCTGCAGTTCCCAACAACTACACAGTTTATGAAGAAATAGAAATACCATTAACATTCTAGGAACACCAAAATTGGTTCCAAGGTGCCCTAACACATGCAAGAGATGAAGTTAGACTGGGTCCCCTCAGCAATGAAAGGGCAACCTGCCCAGTCTTAGCCAGTTGCACACCTTACCCGGACATAACAAAACCTTACAGCATCAGAGCTACGTACACTATACACAAGTCTAGTTAGGTTATACAGATGCATGGCAGAATACATTATGTGAACAATGACAACCCGGAGAAGAATGCTCAAGCTGCACAACCGCATTTAGCAATGCCGGCGATTAGTCCAGTGACTATTAATTCAATAATAGGAAAAGTTCCCACCAGACAAGAGGAAATTCCGTTCTGGATTGCACAAAAAAAAATCAGCTTGAAGCAGTATTTCCCCATACAGGACCTCAAGATAAACATAGAATTCTCACAATGTCCCTACAGTTAGGGATGGGTCCCCCGGTAGACGACTGCGCCACTTGGGGCACAGTATTTGCTGTGGTCTATACCATAACACATGGTACACCATGTGTTATGGTATAGACAGATACAAAATTAATACAGGACAGCGCCGGCCCTGGACTTGGGGATGGAACTTATTGGCAATTATGCCACAGTCTCCTCCATTATTCTAAGTAATATTAAAGGGGAACCTGCAGCATTGGCAGTACGCCAACGTCTCGCTCAAGTTCCATTAGTGGATTAGGAGCGAGAACTACCACAAATTATTACTGACTCCTTTACATCCATAGGTCAAGATAGTTTGGGAGCCAGCCACAATTAAAGGGTAATTGTGAAAGGATAACTCGAAGCAGGCACTGGAGTCTCCTAAAAATAAATCTGGGATAATAAGAAAAGTAAAGAAAATTCAAACCACGGAGTAGATCTCCTCCACAGGAGTCCCCTGAAAAATGCTATAATTTGCGTAACCGTGTAGCAATTAAACAGCCTGATAAGTATTAGTACACTGATTCACGTCCTTCTTGCTCCTATCAGGAGTCATCCGAAAAACACTGGAGAGAGGAAGGAGATCAGAGCACAGAACGGAGGAGTGCGTGAAACCGAAAGATTCATAAGGCTCTTCTAACTTCATAATAAAAAGGAAGACAAACTTCCACAGCAAAAGCCTCAATTTAAAAAGAAGAAAGTGAATGGGATAAAATCTAAACATGCCACACATATTGAGGACTGTGCTTCTGAACGGGGAGTGGGCTCTGACTCTGCTAGACAGTGCAGCAGAAGTCACGATAGTTCACCAGAATGTTTGAGTGTCTGGTGTCAGTAGCAACTAGTGACTACTTCTAGATGGAAACACCGGATCAGAGACTAAGGGGTCGATTCCGATCTCGGCCGGTAGGGCACCGAATCGGATTCGGCTGAACCGGATCCGATTCGGAGCCCTTTTTCCCGACCGACTCGTACGTGCGTCCGGGCGAACGAGTACGATGCGAGCGCGTGCGAAATCGCCGACCGACTCGTTCGCGGGTCCCGACCGCTCCGACCGCCTCGCACGGATGCGCCTCGCACCGCGCAATGGAGACGTTTCCCGGCCGGGCAAGTACGATACGCGCCGCGAGCAGTCCGACCGACCCGCGCCGTCCGGCTCGAAGAAACAGTCGGAGCCGCACTTTGGGGGTCCGTGTCGGACCCCACTGTACGCGTAGCCGCACGAGTCGCACACAGGGGGGACCCATGGGTCCCCCTACCTGTGCGTGTACGGGCGCGAGTCGCTTCGCCGCGTACACGCTGTAGGGGCGCCCTTGTCCGCCTCGCACCCATTGAGTGAATGGGAGCCCGCGTACGCGTTGTACGACAGGCTCCCATTGACTTCAATGGGAGTCCGACCGACTCGAGTCCGATGTCATACGTGCGCATCGTACTCGTTCGGTCGGGCTGCTAGGGTCCGATTCGGTCGGAAATCTCTCCGGGTCCGGCTTGGTCGGAGAGATTTCCGGCCCGAATCAAAATCAGCCCCTAAGTGTTCCAAGTCAGTTGTATGAACTACAACTCCAAATGGAGGGTGATATACCTCGCACTATTAATGTTCCATTTTAGGAGAACTTGCAATTCGGTTATGACATTCTCTTGGCTAAAAAGGATTGGCCACCTAAGTTTGTTAGGCAAGTCCCACAAGGGAAAAGTGTGATTTTACCATCTTTCTCTGACTTTGTTCCAAAATCAATTAAACATATATACGCCAAGAAGTGGGCCCTTGCATAAGCCCCGGCGTTATACCACAGTCACGTGGGATGGGATAAAGAATCCCCTTACCATATTATACCCATGAACTCCAGCCCACAACTTCCAGTAGTAAAACCAGATCATTCATATCACTTGGTCTTAGACTATAGACAATTAAGCAGTCACATTCACACATTTGCAGTACAAAATGTGCATGGCGCAGCACTAATGAACAAATCTGAAAGAGACACGTTAGTGATAGATTCCTTACCTTAGAATATCCCCAGGCGTCAGACTGGATTATGAAAGTTTTTCGTCAGCAGTACCCCTGCGCGTCGGTAGGTGGCGTCGTAAGCGCCGAGATGACGTCACGGAGACTACTTAGGCGCCACCCATGCGCGCTGACGTCAGTTCTTTCTTTTTCCGCGCCAGCAAGCGCAGATCCGGTTAGAGCAAGTACCGTAGTCACTTTTTGACTAGTTGTTTTTGGGACTTTTGTCTCTACTTTTCTAAATCTTGACTCCTGGTGCCACGTAGGGATGCCTGGGTTTAAATCCTGTGGGGCCTGCCGCCGTACGATGTCGGTGGCCGACCCCCATGGCGTCTGTCTCTACTGTCTGGAGCGCGACCATGACTCCCGGTCATGTTCCGACTGTCTGGCCATGGCTCCGAAGGCTTTGCGGGAGCGGTCCCGAAAGCTGCTGGAGGCCCGACAGTTGTCTCCGTGCCGTTCCAGGTCCAGGGGTCGCTCGAGGGACCGGCCGCGGAGTCGTCATCATCGCTCCTCGGGGTCCAAGTCTTCACCCTCGGATTCGGGTAAGCGACGTCACAAAAAGAAGTCGAAGAAACGCGTACGCTCTCTGACCTCCCCCCGTCGGTCTTCGGACGCGGACGAGAGGGCCCGGGGTCTTTCCCCCGCGGCTCCGTTGGAGCCTGTCAGTCCCGCAGCCTACCCGCCATACCCGGGTCCGTCCGCGACTCCAGCCCAGGTGCAAGAGTTTCTTGCTGCCATGGACCGTCTTTTCAGGCCTAGGGCTCCCGCCTGTGCGCCTTCGGGCCCTGCGGTCCCTCTTGGGGGCGCTTCGTTGCGGGCGGCTCCGGCCCCGGCACCGCCGGCGTCTCCGGCCCCGGCGCTGCAAGGTCCTCCGCTGGCGGCTCCGGCGCCACAAGGTCCTTCGCCGGCGGCTCCGGCGCCACAGGGTCCTTCGCCGGCGGCTCTGGCGCCCCCTGCGGCTCCCTTCCCGGTGCCGCCCTGGGTGCCCTTCATCCCACCTCCGCCCTTGCCCGCGTTTCCAGCTTGGGACCCCGATTGGGCCTTGGAGCCGGAGCGGCGTCGACCGGCGCCGGTGGAGCATTTGTTTTCCCCTGTGCCTCCCTCGCCGCTGCAGCCTGTGCCTCGGGCTGTTGTGGAAGGGGAGGACTAGGAGGGGTCGGATGACCCTCTTGCACGGCAGTGTGAGTCCGAACAGGAGTGGGCAGAAGACTCAGAGGATGCAAGTGGCCTTGACCTCTCCTCTGAGCCTGGGTTTGTGTCTCCTCCCACTGTCATGGAGGAAGGCGCAACATACACTGTGGTGCTCCGTAGAGCAGCTGAGGCTCTTGGCCTTGAATTGCCTACTGTTACTCTCCAGACTAACCTCCTTACTGAAGTGCTTCAGCCGGCGGCAAGTTCTATAGAACCTCTGCTTCCGTTCAATGAGGCCTTAACAGATGTTTTGATGGGTACCTGGTCTAGGCCAGCCACAGGGGTTCCTGTGGATAAAAACGTGGCCAGGCGTCACTGCCCGGCACCGGGTGACCCTGCCTTTTTGACCACTCATCCGACACTGGAGAGCCTGGTCATTCAGGCTTCCACTTCCCAAACAGCATTCCCTACCGCTCCGCCGGATAAGGAATCAAAAAAGCTGGAGCAGTTTGGCAAAAGGTTGTTTTCCTCTGCCAGCCTGGGTCTGAGGTCGGTCAATACCGCATGCCTCTTGGGCCGCTATTCTCACGCTGTGTGGGACATGGTGGCGCAAACTCTGCCCCAGTGCCCGGAAGAGGTTCGGGCTGTGCTTTCCCAAGCTGTTGCAGAGGGGAAGGATGCCGCGAAGTTTGCCATTCGGTGTGGGTTGGACACCGCGGACTCTTTGGGAAGAGCCATCTCCACAACGGTGGCCTTGCGGCGACATGCCTGGCTGCGGTCCACGGGGTTTTCGGGGAATGTCCAGAGTTCCCTCATGGACATGCCTTTTGATGGTACTCGCCTATTTGGCGATAAGGCAGACAGTGCGCTGGAGCGTTTTAAGGACTCTCGGGCTACAGCCAAGTCATTGGGTCTCTCCACCACACGCCCAGCCACGTCTACCTTTCGTTCCTTTCGTGGCCGCGGAAGGGGCGCCCCTATGCGTCCGTTCAGCCAAAGGCCTGCGCAGAACCAGCCTTAGCGCGGCCGCTGGCGTGGTGGCCGCCGTGGCGGCACAGGGGGCCAGCGTGCGGGTCAGCCCACCTCCGCTCCCGCAGCATCCGCTTCAAAGCCTTCCTAGTCCACGCTTTGGGGTGCACCCCACGCCGGTGGGCGGCAGGATTCAACATCACCTCCCCCACTGGCGCTCTGTCACTTCGGACAGCTGGGTGCTACAAATCCTCCGAAGGGGCTACTCCCTCCCCTTCGAGTCTGCCCCCCGTCCATGCCACCTCAGTTCCACCGCATGTCGGGGGATCACTTAGCACTTCTCCGACAGGAAGTCACGGCCCTCTTGGCCAAGGGGGCCATCGAGCACGTTCCTGGGCTAGAAGTAGGACATGGTTGTTATTCCCACTACTTTCTGGTCCCCAAGAAGGTCAAAGGGGGCTTGCGCCCCATCTTGGACCTCCGGAACGTCAATCGCTTCCTCCGGAAGGAGAAGTTCAAGATGTTGACTCTGGCTCAGGTCTTGGCTGCCCTCGACCCTGGAGACTGGATGGTAGCGTTGGACTTGCAGGACGCATATTTTCACATTCCCGTCCTGCCGGCCCACCGGCGTTACCTGCGGTTCACAGTAGGCCAGGAGCATTTTCAGTTTACCGTGCTCCCTTTCGGTCTTACAAGCGCCCCTCGGGTGTTCACAAAAGTGATGGCGGTGGTTGCAGCTCATCTGCGCAGGTCAGGGGTGTCAGTCTTCCCCTACCTCGACGACTGGTTGTTGAAGGCGGGCTCGCCCCAGGCCGTCGTCACCCACCTTCAGACTACGGCCGACCTCCTGCAATTGCTGGGGTTCTCCATCAACGTGCCGAAGTCGCACCTGAGTCCCTCTCAGAAGCTCCCCTTCATCGGAGTGATTCTGGATTCGACGCAGTTTCGGGTTTATCCTCCCGAGCAGCGAGTCCGGGATATTCAGGCTATGATTCCGATCTTTCAGCCTCTATCCTGGGTTTTGGTCAGGATGACCCTCCGGCTCCTGGGCCTGATGGCCTCCTGCATTCTGCTAGTGCAACATGCCAGGTGGCATATGCGAGCTCTGCAGTGGGACCTGAAGTTCCAGTGGGCACAGCATCAGGGCAACCTGTCCGATCACGTCCAGATCTCGGAGGGCACTGCACGACAATTGCAGTGGTGGCTCACAAATCGCGATTGGGTCAATGGCAGATCTCCGCCTTTCTCCGGCTTCCAGATCAGCCTTCTCTCTTTAAGTCCCCGGTTGATAACCGTTTCCTGAAAGGCATTGCACACACGTTTCCTCCCGTGCCTTTCATAATGCCTCAATGGGACTTAAATCTTGTCTTGACCTATCTGATGTGCGCTCCTTTTGAGCCCCTTCATAACTGTCCTTTACGTCTTCTTACTCTAAAGACGGCTTTCCTGGTAGCTATCACCTCTGCCAGAAGAGTGAGTGAGCTCCAGGCTCTTTCTTCTAAACCTCCTTTCCTTTCTGTTCATCCGGACAAGGTGGTTTTAAGGACCCGTCCTTCTTTCTTGCCAAAGGTTGTCACGCCCTTCCACATCGGGCAGACCATCACTTTGCCCACCTTCTTGCCGCCTCCGCATCCTTCAAAAGAGGAAGTGAGGGTCCATCGTCTGGACCCAAAACGTGCGCTCTCGTTCTATCTGAAGCGCACACAACAGTTCCGGGTGGATGACCAGCTCTTTGTTGGCTACGTGGGCGCCAAAAAAGGTCGGGCCGTGCACAAACGCACCATCTCTCGGTGGGTCGTTTTGTGCATCAACGCGGAGCCGCACGACGCCACCTACCGACGCGCAGGGGTACTGCTGACGAAAAACTTTACGGATCCAGTCTGACGCCTGGGGATATTCTAAGGTAAGGAATCTATCACTAACTAATGTCTCTTACAGATATATTGTTACACAAGTAGTAACTTGTGCTTTAGGGCAGAAAAAAATCAAAACCACTTTAGACATTTCAAATGGCTTTTTCTGCCAAAACATAGCACCTGAAAGCAGGTATTTTACTTTATTTACCACCCTCGGGTCACAAAAACAATTCTGTTGATTGCCACAGGGGTATGCGAATAGCCCATGCTTGTTCTCTGCTCAAGTAACAGAACTGTTACAGTGTTTTAACAATGAAGCATTGTTTAATGTGGATGACATATCTCACAGATGATTTAGAAACACATCTGGCCAGAGTAGATCGCATAATTCTAGGATTTGTTTATATTGGCTACAAATTAAATTTCAAAAATCAAAAACTGCCTATCTCATTGTCCTGTTCGTGGGATACAAGTTGTCAACCACTTAACACATTAAAAAGACTCCAATGATTATTGGGTGTTCTAAATTTTGGTGGAACATACATACCAGATTATGCACAATGGGTAAAATCGTTTTATCACCTGATCTGTCCAGACATTTCAACCACACATTGCATACCAGAACTTACACAAATTTGGCGTGCAGTACAAACTGACATCCTAGCTGCAAAACACTTACACACACGTGTTAATACAAAAGATTTGGTGATATACATATGTCACATTCAACGAAGGTGACACTGTACCAATTGCATATAAATTGCATTTATATTCCAATGCGGAAATGTGTTTTGCACCAACAGAAAAGATTCTGACAGCGTACAGACCACTCTAGTGAAAGAAAAATCATTGGCTATGGGGAGACACATAATTGTCGTGACTCCCATTCCAGCCTTAGAGGCTATCCCAAAGGCCTGCATTCCCAATGCAAAAACCTTGGGCCAACTCACTAACAGCAACAGATGTAGATTACATATTTGACTCTACACTACAAACACAGGCTGACCTTCAACATGAACAAGAATACCCTCTGGCCACTTGTAGGAAAGTAGGAGCTGCTTTCATGGTCGCCCCCACTTTTTGCTGGTGTCATTTTTTCCTGACTAGTCTGACTGGGATCCTGCTAATCAGGACCCCAGTCTCTGTGCTTCTTCAGTAAATTGAACATGGTGAGTACTTACCTACACTCCAGATTGGGTACTGGTGTACCCTGATAAGTCCCCAGTGTATAGCACTAAGGTACCCAGGGCATAGGTACACCAGGGGTCTCCTATGGTCTGCAGCATGTATTATGCCACCCATGAGAGACCACTCAAATTGTGCTACAGGCCTGCTATTGCAGCCTGTATAAGCCTGTGCTAGCACCACTTACGACAGATATAAGTTTCCTTATATCTGAGGTCACTGCACTTAAAACCTATAAGTCACCCCTAAGGCAGGGGGCTCGGTTCTAAGTGTGAGGGTGCCCCTGCATGAGCAGGACACCCTTTCACCCTTTGGAGTCCTTTCTCCCGGGTTGTAAGTGCATCAGCCATTACGACATATAGAGTGGCCATTACGCGATGACCATCTCTAAACTGGCTATAACGAACCCTGTCATGTTTGGTATCAGGTATCCTGGTTCCTGGGGTTTCCACGGGTGGGGTGACTCTCCAACCTTTCATTTCCACTGGGTTTCTTCGGGGTCCACTGGGAAGGGTCCTTCTTTAAAATTGCAACTGCGACTTACCTATTCACTAACATTGAGCACGCTGTCATTTTCCCACTCTGCACACGACCTTTGTGGGGTTCCTAGATACTCACCTTGGGTGGTTCCTTTGGTTCCCGGCTCTTCTACATCTTCTGGGTCCATTCTTGACTTGAGTCGAGGTTCGCATTCCACTATTTTAGTATATGGTTCGGTCTCCCCCTGTAGACCATTGTGTATTTGTGCTACTTACATGCTCTATTTCCAGAGTATTGTGTTTATATCTCCTGGGAGGAGATATTGCAATGTCTTAGTGAGTGTTTGTAATAAAAGACAGATTTTTATACCCACACTGTGTGATTCTTTTTCACTTAACCTATACCATAAGATTAAGTACTGGTAAAACAAGCTGCTTTACACTCCTTCTGGACTAAGCCTGAAGGCTGCTCTCCACAGCTACCACTTAGAGAGCTTTCTAAGGTTGTCTAAGACCACTAAAATCACCATGAGTGTTGTCTGGATTAGTGCAGGGTGCTACACTTACATAAGTGAGCACCATATACTAAGCCAGCCTCTCACACCACTGAAATAATGCCTCTAGATCAGTATGACTTTATAGTTTACACTGATGGTTCTGCCCAGCCTGCAGTCGTAATAAAACACCGTCATTGAAACAACTCATGATTACAAAGATGACGTCGAGCAGGTCTTTGCAGCTTTAAGCAGAGTGGCTACGTAAGCTAAAGAGAAGAGTTATTTAGGCATTACACTCAGGTACTGTAGGGCATACTCAGCAACATGTTTCTCTTGTCTTGGGGGAAGTCTTTCATAAGATAGTGTGAGGAAACAGGTTTTTTTTAGGTTCACCCCACTGTTTGCCCCCATTTTACTTCTAGGCACTGGTGTAGTGGCTTTGGAATGCCCTGAGCCCTGCTGAGCATGTGCGCTGACCCTCAAAAAGGTACATGGTTAATTGGCTTATTCCCAATTGGCATTACTTGACTTACTTGTTAGTTCCTGGTATATGGTACCAGAGGTACCAAGGTCCTGTATCACGAATCTCTCGTGGACTGCAGTGCTAGTTGCACCAGTACGAGCGAGACAAGACAAAAGAATGACTCCCAGCCTGCCATTGCTGGCTTGCAGAGGAGTTTTACACTGATTATTCGACTCTGCCTTTGCAAGCCATGGCAAAACCCAGGCCTTCCTTTTTAATATTTGTACATCTGATAGAGACATCTAGCCGCAGATTCCTTAACTTGGAATTCTCCCCAGGCGCCAGTTTGTATCTGGAAATCATTCAGCAGTACCTCTGCGCACCGGGGGACGGCGTTGTACGGCTCCGCAGTGACGTCGTCCCCGGACATGACGTCAGTGGAGCCATAAAAGTGCCCTCCGGTGCGCGGACGTCAGTTTCTTCTTTTCCGAGCTATAACGCGGATCCAGAAAAGCGGTTGCTCAGGCCTCTTTTTATTTTTTGGCCTTCTCAACGCCTTTTGCGTCCGGAACAGTGTGCTGATGCCTTCTGGCTTCAAGGTGTGCGAGACCTGTGCGCGACAAATGTCGGTGATGGATCTGCATGCCATTTGTATGTGGTGCTTGGGCGAGCACCACAACTCCGAGGAGTGCGACCCCTGTAAGAGGCTGAAGCCCAAGTCCTTGCGGGAACGCCGGATGAAGTTGCTGTCAGTCCAGTTGTCCCGTTCAGAGTCCAAGCGGTGTCAATCTCCTTCCTGTGCTGGGGCCCCTGCTCGGGGCAGGTCGTGGATTCGTTCCTGTGGATGCCGTTCACCTACATCAGGTAAGCATAGGAAGTCGAATTCAGAGAGGCCGTCGGCCTCAAGTAGCCGTGACGCTGATGCCTGTTCCTCCCGGTCTTTACCGGAGGCGGCTCTACGGAAGTCGACCCCCCCAAATATCCGCCATTTCCTGGTGAATCGGCGACTAGGACCCAAATGGCAACGTACTACAAGGCTTTACATGCTGTTTTTGGGTCAACCCCTTTCCCTTGCGCGCCTTCGGGCCCCACAGAGGTGGAAGGGACTCTGATCCGGAGTTCGCTGGCGGGTTCTCCATTGGCGCAGATCGAGTACCTTGGCTCCGTCTCTGGAGTGGCTGCGACGTCGGGAAACAGTCCAGTGGGGCTTCCCGTTCGGGCGTCAGGACGCAGCCCAGTTATGACATCAGGAAACAGTCCGGTGGGGCTTCCTGTTATGATGTCAGTGGCGTCCGTGTCAGAGGACTTGTCTCCCCCTCGACGCCGTTTCACGCCGCAGTCACCCTTAGCGTTAGACGTCGTCCCGACGCTGTTCGCTGGAGACACCCCTGGTGGTGGACGTCGATACGACGCCGTCTCGATGTCAGTCGGTGCCGGAAACGCCATTTTCTGTCACTGAGGCTCCTGCACCATCTCCTCTACAAATAGAGGATGAGGCCACTGCTGTTTCCAATACCCCAGTGTTGCGAGAGGAGTCTGCAAATACTGGTGGGGTTGAGCATTTGGTTACTCTTGGCCAGGAGGTTCTTTGGGCCTTAGAGGGCATGTTAGTCTCCAACCATCCCCTACCTATGATTTACTGTCACCCCCCAGAATAGCGACAGAGGCTAGTGCGTCTTTTGCTGAGGTAATTAGTAGGGCTGCTGACATTTTGAAGTTCCAGCCCCCGGTTGTGTCTCTCCCTTCGGATCCCTTGTTGGATCTGCTCCATCAAGGTGGCACTAACATTGAGCCTGTACTGCCCTTTGGAGAGTCGCTATTCGACATCCTTCTGGGGACTTGGGCAAGATCTTTATCAGGAGACTCTGTTGAGCATGCCATTGCACATCATCACCGACCTGCTCCAGAAGATCTTGTCTGTCTGTCTCAACACCCTAAGGCTCAAGGGCTGGCTGTACAGCGGCTTCAGCTTCGCTGCATTTGAATGCTCCTCCATTGTTTCTGCCAACTAGGCAATCCTGGTGGTTGGAGACATGTGTCCAAAATTTGTATGCATCGACTAGTTCGGCCCTCAGATCTTTAAACATGTCCTGCGTGTTAGGAAGAACTTAATTTGCCCTATGGGATTCTGTTGACCGTCTCCTTCCTTCTCTTCCTGAAGGCCCTAGAGCTGACCTCGCTCAGCTGATTCAGGATGGTTGTGAACTGGCCAAATTTTCTATAAGGTCAGCCATGGACACAACAGATTCTGTGGGTATAGCCTTGGCTAGATCAGTAGCTCTGAGACGACATGCTTGATTGCGTGATGGCAGTTTTCCTGACAATGTTCGGGAGAGTCTTAAGGAATTGCCCTTTGACGGGGTCACCCTTTTTGATAGCCACGCAGATTCTGCAGTCCAGCGCCTCATGGCTGGCAATTCATAATTGGAATTAACTCTGCTTAATTCGTTTTGCAGTGGTCCTTTTGTTACGGACTTTATTGAATTCATAGTAGCAGTATTCGCTCTACTATTGTTATATATTATGTAACGTAATTAGTCTCTGGGTTTGAGACTTTTAATTCCCAGATGACTTGTACAGCTGGACGGCTGGTTTGCTTTTGTTTTTCATTTTCTCTGCCTAAGAGCTAGTCTCAAGAGATGATCCTCCTCCCTCCTCCTTATGGGGATGTGAAATACTCTATGGGGTATTAGTTTGCTATTGTATAGCTACTCTAGAGGGTCACATCAGGAGTTCTTCTAGGGTGGTATATTGCCTTGTTGAGGATTCAGCTGTGACCTCCTTGGTCTATTGTCTTCCTGCAATACCCTCTAGAAGGTCCCGTTGCATTTTTTCACGCATCTATAAGTTTTGCCACTGCAGTGGTTTTCATGCAATATGTTTTAATGTAGTTTGGGGGACTTCGCAACTGGAGACGTCCACAAGGCGTACGTTGCTCTATTTTAGAGTTTACATTTTTGCGTTTGTTGAATGCATTTTGCTTACAAGGTACAATAGCTCAGTAGTAATAGTTCCTGCCTCTGATGACACAAACTCCTTCAGGGCATTGTTCGAATTCCACCACTGCTGGCTTTTTGGAGGCGAGTGAATACCATTCAAGCTTTTTAGCTGTGATTTCTTCCGTGGTGTACAGTCAGTGCTTCTTATGAGCAGGTTTATTTTCTTCCACCCCACAAACAATATCCGTACTTGCTTTCAGTTCTGGTACGGTATATTGACAGACAAAGGGTTACTGCTGGTCCAGCGAGCCCCCTCGACGTTTGGCTGTGCTTGGTTTTTGTAGTCTTGTCTATTCTAGAATATCTTCAGTAAGGAGGTGCTTATGTCTTTCACCTTTCCTTTCTTAGTGCAGATTCATACCTGCTTTCCCATTTCGGCAATGTGACCTAGGCCAGAAGCGGTTGGTCGTAGACAATGTCTTGTGCTCTGGGTTTCACAGGCACTTCCCATGCAGGGGTTCAGATCCCACCTCTGATGGAGTCTGGCCAGAGGCTGTCTTTAGCAGTCTCTCTTCAGAGACAATAATTGTTATATTATAAGTATACCTAAATATATGCTGTGTTCATTATATTGTCTTGTCTCACAGGTGCCGTTGGTTCCTGTTGTAAGCAGAGCTGTATTGTTATTGGGCCTACACCTTTGTGCGTACCTTGTTCTACGCTCGCTCTCTCTCTATTTTAATAAATAAATATAAAATAGGGAACATTCTGATGAGAAGTGAAGAGGACGCAGTTGTAAAAGTTGAAGCAGAGTTTATTCAAGGGGTACAGAGAGCCGTCCCTGCTGGCACAGCTCAGGCACAAGTGGTAACTGCCACTCACAGAACACTCAGGATAGGATGCTGGTAAACACTCCAGATGACATCACCGTACTCATGCTGATCTCAGCAAGCATCACATCACCAAACCCCCCCCCCCTTTTAACAGAATGATGCAGGAACAACAGAAAAGGGAAAAGGATACAAAAAGGAAAAAAGGGAAAGAAAAAAACAAGAGATCAATGTAAATAACAAACATATAAACTTACACAAAATCTCGTAATCTGCTTGGTCTGGCATGGACCCTGGAACTCTTCCTAACACCATCCCCCCCAAAACATTTTTGTCAACCTTCACAAAACAAGGGTCCTTAGCCACACGTGAGGTGCTCCACTAATTTCCATTGGCCAATTTCACAGCATTCTTGCGAACTTCTATAACCTGCTGAGAATCTAAAAATTTAGAGAGACCTTTCCTTACTGAGACAGGATTTTTTACTCTAACCCAGTCTCCAACACGAATCTTGTGAATTTCTTTCTAGACAGTAGATTCAGAATTTTTCAAACAAATTTCAGAAGATTTTTTGTTGGCAGATTCCCACATGCTCTTCATGTCACCACCATGGTGAAAAGACTTCACCATCCAAAAGGGATAAACGTGTGAGGAAGCTTTTCTCCCTCTCATAAGTTCGAACGGACTGAAATTGGTGGCAACATGAGGCGATGTGCGGTATGACCAAACCAGATCTTTCACAGCTTGAAAAATACAAGACTTGGATCTGAAAGCTGCTTGGACACACTCTACAACAACTCTATTGAATCTCTCAGTCTTACCATTGCTTTGTGGGTGATAAAGAGGTGTCCTGGTGTGTTTGATGCCACAAGAACGCAAAAAAGAATTCATCTCTTGAGAGACAAATTGAACACCATTGTCTGTAAGAATTTCCTCAGGATAACCTTCCCTGAGAAAAATCTTATTCAAGCAGTTGATGACACTTTTAGAATTAGGAATACTGATGGGTTCAACTTCAACCCACCTGGACAGATGGTCAACAAGGACCAAAAAATATCTTGAATTGGTAGGAAGAACATGAAAAGGCCCAAGAAAATCCATACCTATCTTCTGCCAGGCTCTCCCAGGAGGAGGTACAGGAGATTCAACAGTACCCTCTAATACAAGAACTTTGTCACTGGTATTACACCGTACACATTGTTGAACCAACTCATCAACCTGGACGTCCATCCTAGGCCACCAAAAATCAGTTCTGACCTTTCTCTTAGTGATAGTTGCACCCAGATGACCAGAATGAGCAGCTGAAATAATTTTCTCTCTGTAACACACGGGAGGCCCAAGTTTGTCACCTCTGACAACTTTTCCACCTTCATGCGAAAGCTCATTGTTGACTTTCCAGACCATTTGAAGATCTGGAGAAAGACATTTCTCTTTAGGCCAACCTTTTTTGATCAGCAAAGCAACTTCCCTGAGAACAACATCTTTATCAACTTCAGTCACCCAATCTTCTTCTGCAAAGGAAAGGACAATGTGATTGATACAAGCTACAAAGCATTCCTCTACCTCAGTTTCCCAATCTTGTTCGTCTGTGTCAGGAATGGGGAGCCTAGATAAGCAGTCTGCCCAGCTATTCTTTCCACCAGGGATGTATTCTACATTGAATGTGTACTCTAATAATTTTGTTGACAACCTAGCCAACTGAGCAGTAGTGCGTTTAACATTTCTCCCAGACAGGATATTGACCAAAGGTCGATGATCGGTTTTGAGGACAAAAGATCTTCCCCACAAGGATGACTTGAATTTCTTGACACTCCAGACACAAGCCAGCAGTTCTTTTTCAATGACGGAGTACTTCTGTTCAACAGGACGAAGAGTCCTGGAGGCAAACCCCACCATGTACTCTCTTCCCTCAGCATATTGCGACAGAACAGCACCCAGACCGTACTCGCAGGTAATCAACTGTGACAACAGTTTGCCTACCTTCCACAAAGGCTTGCAGAGCTGGAGCTTTAACAATGTGATCTTTGATGGATTGAAAACCTTTCTCACATTCCTCTGACCATGTAAAGGTTGCTCCTTTTTTAAGTAGTGCTCTGAAACACTCTGTGGTTTTAGCAAAATCCTTCATAAACTTTGCATAAAACTCACAAAGGCCAAGGAAAGACATAAGTTGTTCCTTGCTCTGGGGGGCTGGCGCTTCTATAATACTTTTGATTAAACCTGGTCTAGGTTTTATGCCATGTTCCGAGATGATATGACCTAGGTATTCAATTTCTTTTACTTTGAAAGAGCACTTGCTTTTCTGTAAAGTTACCCCTCTGCTCTCTAACACACTAAAGACTTGGTCAATTACTAAATCATGTTCAGTTTTAGTGAAGATAAGAATATCGTCTTGAAAGACTACAACATGAGGATTATGATGAAACATTTCGCTCATCAGTCTCTGAAAAACAGCGGCCGCAGAGGCCAGACCAAAAGGAAGCCAGCAGAACTGAAAAACACCATCAGGGGTAACAAATGCCGTAAGGTGTCGGGACTGAGGATGAAGTTCGACTTGATGATATGCGGCTTTGAGTTCCAGTTTGGTAAACCATGAAGAGGACCCTACTTTAGCAATAAGATCCTTAATGCGTGGGAGGGGAAAACCATCGACCCAGATGGCTTCATTGAGGCTTCTCAAGTCGACACACATCCTCAAGTCCCCAGACCTTTTCTTGGCCAAAACAATGGGTGAAAGCCAGAGGGTGGACTCAACTTTTTCAATTATACCTTGGTCACACAATGTTTGTAAGTGTTTTGAAAGATCATCTCTAATGCTTAAGGGAACATTGCGTAACCTGTGTTTGACAGGATTAGCATTTTCTTTAACTTTTATGAAGTGTTGAAAGTTAGTAATCTTGCCAAGACGGTCTTCAAAAACTTTGCTGAACTTGAGTTCCCAATCATTGGGCGTTTGAGTGCTAGAAAGAGAGTAGATATCTTTAGTGGAATTGATATGACTTTGATCAAGTTGTTTGTCAATAAACACAGAGTTTTCCAAACCAGGTTTGATAGTTAACCCAAACTCAGCTTGATGAAGAAGACCAAGGACATTGATCCCTTTTCTAGCAACATAAACTTTGCCTTTGATGGTTTCTCCTAGAACACTAATGGTAGCCCAGAAGTATCTCAATTCTAATACCTTCAAAAGCTACAGTGAGAACATCGGGTGGTAATAAAATTTTTTGAGACCAAAACCTAAGATACTTTTCTTGCGACACAATAGTAATGCATGCCCCTGTATCTACTAGAAGTTGAATACAATTCGTTTCAATAATAACATCAACTTCGGGGTCAGGAATATGTAGTAGTTGCTTTTCATTGCAGTTTTTAACCACTACGACATATTCTGATTGGTGACATCCTCATCGTATAAATTGTCACTTTCATTAATTACACATCTTACATTTCTTCTTCTGCCACTCATACAGACTTTGGCAAAGTGGCCCATTTTGCCACATTGCACACACTGTTGATTGAAGGCTGGACCATTTTTGAAAGATGACACATGCAAAGATGAACCACATCTATAGCAATAGATTCTAGAATTAGATTGTCTATTTTGCATGAAAGTTCTTCCACCCCTAGGCATGCTCGTCTTCTAATATTGTCACGAAAGGCATTGTCACATATAGGAGTAGAAGGCTTGGCAAAAGCAGCGCTAGGATGTTTGGTGGAAACAGCACCTGAAATGGAAGAGTAAGATAGAGCAGTTTCAAGCTGTTTTGCATCATCCATTGAACTTTCGATACTTTTGGCAATGTCAACTGCTTTGTATAGGGTAGGATCCTTGCAGGTAAGTAGTCTCTCTTGTATCTTTTTACAAAGCATTGTGCGACCAGTTGATCTCTCACTAGTTGAGAAGTAAAATTATCAAATTCACATTTTGAGGCTAAAACTTTTAAAGCTGTGATAAAAGTATCTATGCTTTCATCGGGTTTTTGCATTCTTGTAAAAAACTTGTATCTATGCACTACAATGTTCTTTGTTTTAGTAAAGTACTTGTCCAGTTGTGCTACAGCTAGTTCAAACTCGTCAGGGTCTTCACCTTCGGGCGGATCATACGGAGGTAGATGGTCAAATACATTTTGTCCTTCGACCCCTAGATAGTAATACATGAGATTCTTTTTCCTCTCAGGTCTGTACCTTTGACCATCAATAGCACCTAAATATGCCTTGAAAGATCTAAACCATAACTTCCATTGTAATGGTGGTTCTCCAGGTACTTGTAAAAAAGGCGCTGGTGCTGTAAACTCTGCATGTTAATGGAGTACCTGTGGAATAAAAAAAATGGTTAAAAAGAGGAAGAGAGAAAATGTGCAAAGAATAGGGAAAGGGAAAGAAGAAGAAAAAAAAAAATGAGTTCAGAAATTCACTGTTTGTGCGAGAAGGCAGTGAGTAAGAAAAAATAAATAAAACCAGATTGCTCAGATGTAATTATTAAAAGAAAAATGTGTGTGTGTGTATCACAGATGTAATACACAACAAAAATTCCACTTGAAAAGTTATGCTTTAACTTCGGTCACTAGATGGCAGCATTGGATAGCATTGAAGTAGAGAGAACTTGAAGAATCCATTCAACCAATAAGAAAATAGCAGGAAGTGATATCCGTGGGAATTGCCTTCTGGGAGTGCTTTTCCTTCAAGCGTGGCGTGGACTGGAAGGACACTGAAGAGACAGAGTCGACACACAAAAGTAAGAGCTGTGTGTGTCAGCGATGTGTATGTTAGCACGACGAGTAAAGATTTATTTTTCAAGGTGCTGCACGCGCGTGTAAACACAGTTAGGTGAATAGACTTGGTTGCCGGGCAACAGCCAGAATGTAACTCGAAAGTGAGCTTGTGAAGGCAGTTCAGCTCATGGAGTTGCGCGTGAGCTAATTAGCGCTGCAGTTCCTTTGATTTCAAATAAGTCTAAATGATCCCAATGTTAATGCCGGGCAGTGTAGGCACAAAACAGCGGCAGATCGTAATTGAATATGGGCAATGCGAACAGCGCTTGGCAGCCTTTGAAGACAGATCGTAATCGGTGCACAGACAACTTGGTCGCTAGGCAACAGAGCGCTCGTGCCTGAATTAATGCACGAGAGATGAAGAACAGCTCGTGAGGGTAAACGTGCCACGGCTTCAATATCGTTAGCTTTAATTTGCCAGCAAAAGTCCCAATATGTGCAGAAAGACGGAGGCAGACATACCATAAAGTTCAAATCCAGCGCAATTAGGCAGAGTTGTATAATAAAGTTCAGAGCTCTCTTTTTTTTTTTTTTTAAACGCAGCGAGCTGAAGAACTTTAAGAATACTATAAAATAGATGGGCACGGCTCTCTGTACTGTAGTAAAAAATATTACTCACAGTTGAGTTGTAGGTACAAACTGCTTGACTTACAGTTGATCTGTAGATAAAAGGATACTTGAAAGGCAGCAGGTGACCTTGAGTAAGCAGAGTGGCATCCAGACTTTGTGGGTAGGAAAATCCCGTCTTCTGTCGCCACTGATGAGAAGTGAAGAGGACGCAGTTGTAAAAGTTGAAGCAGAGTTTATTCAAGGGGTACAGAGAGCCGTCCCTGCTGGCACAGCTCAGGCACAAGTGGTAACTGCCACTCACAGAACACTCAGGATAGGATGCTGGTAAACACGCCAGATGACATCACAGTACTCATGCTGATCTCAGCAAGCATCACATCACCACACATTCTGTCTTACTTGTTCCAGCATCTTGGGTTTTTTGAGCCCCAAGTTCTGTTCCCTTTCTCGGTCTTTCATTCTGAAAGTGAGCACATTTTTATGTGTCTGGTTGTCTGCCGGTATCCTTTGGCCAAGGTGATTCTGTGAATGGTTTGGTCAGTATGAGTATCGGGTGATACACTTCTGTATACATATTCGAAGTATGCGTGCTGTTGATGCTACGCTAGGCGTACACCGGAGTGTGGTGTGGGACCGGGAGTTTTTGCAAGTTGTTTTTCTTTTAACCAGTATGCATATGTGTATATGTGATTTGTGTATATGTCTATATATATCCATCCAAAAAGTGCCCTGAGGCGAAAAGACGCACACAGCAGGATGACGAAAAGTCATTTATTGAGGAAACCAACTTGCCAGGTTCAGAGTTAATGTCCTTATCCTTACGCGTTTCAGAGCGAGAAATGCTCCTTCATCAGAGGAAAGATTGCTGTAAACGGCAACGCTGCTCTCAGGCACTTAATACGCATACGCTGACTTAATGGCCCACACCTGGGATAGATAAGGCATGCTGGTACCTGTAGTCCATGATAAAAGAGCCAAGTATTTCCCCAGTGGGTTCCGTTTAATCAGCGACCTTTAAAAAACAAATCACACCCCAGTGGGCCTCCGGGCCTGGGAAGCTGGAAAATAAAACTCCTGCCTTGCTGTGCCCTCTAGACGACGAGATCACATTTCCCTTCGAGGGCCCCAAGTCGAACTGTCGTGGTGGCATCTTTTCTGCGGCCAGGCTACCGCAATAAATCCATCCAAAAAGTGCCCTGAGGCAAAAAGACGCACACAGCAGGATGACGAAAAGTCATTTATTGAGGAAACCAACTTGCCAGGTTCGGAGTTAATGTCCTTATCCTTACGCGTTTCAGAGCGAGAAATGCTCCTTCATCAGAGGAAAGATTGCTGTAAACGGCAACGCTGCTCTCAGGCACTTAATACGCATGCGCTGACTTAATGGCCCACACCTGGGCTAGATAATGGCATGCTGGTACCTGTAGTCCATGATAAAAGAGCCAAGTATTTCCCCAGTGGGTTCCGTTTAATCAGCAACCTTTAAAAACAAATCACACCTCAGTGGGCCTCCGGGCCTGAGAAGCTGGAAAATAAAACTCCTGCCTTGCTGTGCCCTCTAGACGAGCGAGATCACATTTCCCATCGAGGGCCCCACGTAGAACTGTCGTGGTGGCATCTTTTCTGCGGCCAGGCTAGCGCAATAAATCCATCCAAAAAGTGCCCTGAGGCGAAAAGACGCACACAGCAGGATGACGAAAAGTCAATTATTGAGGAAACCAACTTGCCAGGTTCAGAGTTAATGTCCTCATCCTTACGCGTTTCAGAGCGAGAAATGCTCCTTCATCAGAGGAAAGATTGCTGTAAACGGCAACGCTGCTCTTAGGCACTTAATACGCATGCGCTGACTTAATGGCCCACACCTGGGCTAGATAATGGCATGCTGGTACCTGTAGTCCATGATAAAAGAGCCAAGTATTTCCCAGTGGGTTCCGTTTAATCAGCGACCTTTAAAAAACAAATCACACCCCAGTGGGCCTCCGGGCCTGGGAAGCTGGAAAATAAAACTCCTGCCTTGCTGTGCCCTCTAGACGACGAGATCACATTTCCCATCGAGGGCCCCATGTAGAACTGTCGTGGTGGCATCTTTTCTGCGGCCAGGCTACCGCAATAAATCCATCCAAAAAGTGCCCTGAGGCGAAAAGACGCACACAGCAGGATGACGAAAAGTCATTTATTGAGGAAACCAACTTGCCAGGTTCAGAGTTAATGTCCTTATCCTTACGCGTTTCAGAGCGAGAAATGCTCCTTCATCAGAGGAAAGATTGCTGTAAACGGCAACGCTGCTCTCAGGCACTTAATACGCATGCGCTGACTTAATGGCCCACACCTGGGCTAGATAATGGCATGCTGGTACCTGTAGTCCATGATAAGAGGCAAGTATTTCCCCAGTGGGTTCCGTTTAATCAGCGACCTTTAAAAAACAAATCACACCCCAGTGGACCTCCGGGCGTGGGAAGCTGGAAAATAAAACTCCTGCCTTGCTGTGCCCTCTAGACGACGAGATCACATTTCCCATCGAGGGCCCCACGTAGAACTGTCGTGGTGGCATCTTTTCTGCGGCCAGGCTACCGCAATAAATCCATCGAAAAAGTGCCCTGAGGCAAAAAGACGCACACAGCAGGATGACGAAAAGTCATTTATTGAGGAAACCAACTTGCCAGGTTCAGAGTTAATGTCCTTATCCTTACGCGTTTCAGAGCGAGAAATGCTCCTTCATCAGAGGAAAGATTGCTGTAAACGGCAACGCTGCTCTCAGGCACTTAATACGCATGCGCTGACTTAATGGCCCACACCTGGGCTAGATAATGGCATGCTGGTACCTGTAGTCCATGATAAAAGAGCCAAGTATTTCCCCAGTGGGTTCCGTTTAATCAGCAATCTTTAAAAAACAAATCACACCTCAGTGGGCCTCCGGGCCTGGGAAGCTGGAAAATAAAACTCCTGCCTTGCTGTGCCCTCTAGACGACGAGATCACATTTCCCATCGAGGGCCCCACGTAGAACTGTCGTGGTGGCATCTTTTCTGCGGCCAGGCTAGCGCAATAAATCCATCCAAAAAGTGCCCTGAGGCGAAAAGACGCACACAGCAGGATGACGAAAAGTCAATTATTGAGGAAACCAACTTGCCAGGTTCAGAGTTAATGTCCTCATCCTTACGCGTTTCAGAGTGAGAAATGCTCCTTCATCAGAGGAAAGATTGCTGTAAACGGCAACGCTGCTCTCAGGCACTTAATACGCATGCGCTGACTTAATGGCCCACACCTGAGCTAGATAATGGCATGCTGGTACCTGTAGTTCATGATAAAAGAGCCAAGTATTTCCCCAGTGGGTTCCGTTTAATCAGCGACCTTTAAAAAACAAATCATACCCCAGTGGGCCTCCGGGCCTGGGAAGCTGGAAAATAAAACTCCTGCCTTGCTGTGCCCTCTAGACGACGAGATCACATTTCCCATCGAGGGCCCCATGTAGAACTGTCGTGGTGGCATCTTTTCTGCGGCCAGGCTACCGCAATAAATCCATCCAAAAAGTGCCCTGAGGCAAAAAGACGCACACAGCAGGATGACGAAAAGTCATTTATTGAGGAAACCAACTTGCCAGGTTCAGAGTTAATGTCTTCATCCTTACGCGTTTCAGAGCGAGAAATGCTCCTTCATCAGAGGAAAGATTGCTGTAAACGGCAACGCTGCTCTTAGGCACTTAATACGCATGCGCTGACTTAATGGCCCACACCTGGGCTAGATAATGGCATGCTGGTACCTGTAGTCCATGATAAAAGAGCCAAGTATTTCCACAGTGGGTTCCGTTTAATCAGCGACCTTTAAAAACAAATCACACTCCCAGTAGGCCTCCCGGCCTGGGAAGCTGGAAAATAAAACTCCTGCCTTGCTGTGCCCTCTAGACGACGAGATCACATTTCCCATCGAGGGCCCCATGTAGAAATGTCGTGGTGGCATCTTTTCTGCGGCCAGGCTAGGGCAATAAATCCATCCAAAAAGTGCCCTGAGGCGAAAAGACGCACACAGCAGGATGACGAAAAGTCATTTATTGAGGAAACCAACTTGCCAGGTTCAGAGTTAATGTCCTTATCCTTACGCGTTTCAGAGCGAGAAATGCTCCTTCATCAGAGGAAAGATTGCTGTAAACGGCAACGCTGCTCTCAGGCACTTAATACGCATGCGCTGGCTTAATGGCCCACACCTGAGCTAGATAATGGCATGCTGGTACCTGTAGTCCATGATAAAAGAGCCAAGTATTTCCCCAGTGGGTTCCGTTTAATCAGCGACCTTTAAAAAACAAATCACACCCCAGTGGGCCTCCGGGCCTGGGAAGCTGGAAAATAAAACTCCTGCCTTGCTGTGCCCTCTAGACGATGAGATCACATTTCCCATCGAGGGTCCCACGTAGAACTGTCGTGGTGGCATCTTTTCTGCGGCCAGGCTAGCGCAATAAATCCATCCAAGAAGTGCCCTGAGGCGAAAAGACGCACACAGCAGGATGACGAAAAGTCATTTATTGAGGAAACCAACTTGCCAGGTTCAGAGTTAATGTCCTTATCCTTACGCGTTTCAGAGCGAGAAATGCTCCTTCATCAGAGGAAAGATTGCTGTAAACGGCAACGCTGCTCTCAGGCACTTAATACGCATGCGCTGACTTAATGGCCCACACCTGGGCTAGATAATGGCATGCTGGTACCTGTAGTCCATGATAAAAGAGCCAAGTATTTCCCCAGTGGGTTCCGTTTAATCAGCGACCTTTAAAAACAAATCACACCTCAGTGGGTCTCCGGGCCTGGAAAGCTGGAAAATAAAACTCCTGCCTTGCTGTGCCCTCTAGACGACGAGATCACATTTCCCATCGAGGGCCCCACGTAGAACTGTCGTGGTGGCATCTTTTCTGCGGCCAGGCTACCGCAATAAATCCATCCAAAAAGTGCCCTGAGGCGAAAAGACGCACACAGCAGGATGACGAAAAGTCATTTATTGAGGAAACCAACTTGCCAGGTTCAGAGTTAATGTCCTCATCCTTACGCGTTTCAGAGCGAGAAATGCTCCTTCATCAGAGGAAAGATTGCTGTAAACGGCAACGCTGCTCTTAGGCACTTAATACGCATGCGCTGACTAAATGGCCCACACCTGGGCTAGATAATGGCATGCTGGTACCTGTAGTCCATGATAAAAGAGCCAAGTATTTCCCCAGTGGGTTCCGTTTAATCAGCGACCTTTAAAAAACAAATCACACCCCAGTGGGCCTCCGGGCCTGGGAAGCTGGAAAATAAAACTCCTGCCTTGCTGTGCCCTCTAGACGACGAGATCACATTTCCCATCGAGGGCCCCATGTAGAACTGTCGTGGTGGCATCTTTTCTGCGGCCAGGCTACCGCAATAAATCCATCCAAAAAGTGCCCTGAGGCGAAAAGACGCTCACAGCAGGATGACGAAAAGTCATTTATTGAGGAAACCAACTTGCCAGGTTCAGAGTTAATGTCCTTATCCTTACGCGTTTCAGAGCGAGAAATGCTCCTTCATCAGAGGAAAGATTGCTGTAAACGGCAACGCTGATCTCAGGCACTTAATACGCTTGCGCTGACTTAATGGCCCACACCTGGGCTAGATAATGGCATACTGGTACCTGTAGTCCATGATAAAAGAGCCAAGTATTTCCCCAGTGGGTTCCGTTTAATCAGCGACCTTTAAAAACAAATCACACCCCAGTGGACCTCCGGGCCTGGGAAGCTGGAAAATAAAACTCCTGCCTTGCTGTGCCCTCTAGACGACGAGATCACATTTCCCATCGAGGGCCCCACGTAGAACTGTCGTGGTGGCATCTTTTCTGCGGCCAGGCTACCGCAATAAATCCATCCAAAAAGTGCCCTGAGGCAAAAAGACGCACACAGCAGGATGACGAAAAGTCATTTATTGAGGAAACCAACTTGCCAGGTTCAGAGTTAATGTCTTCTATCCTTACGCGTTTCAGAGCGAGAAATGCTCCTTCATCAGAGGAAAGATTGCTGTAAACGGCAACGCTGCTCTTAGGCACTTAATACGCATGCGCTGACTTAATGGCCCACACCTGGGCTAGATAATGGCATGCTGGTACCTGTAGTCCATGATAAAAGAGCCAAGTATTTCCCCAGTGGGTTCCGTTTAATCAGCGACCTTTAAAAAACAAATCACACCCCAGTGGGCCTCCCGGCCTGGGAAGCTGGAAAATAAAACTCCTGCCTTGCTGTGCCCTCTAGACGACGAGATCACATTTCCCATCGAGGGCCCCACGTAGAAATGTCGTGGTGGCATCTTTTCTGCGGCCAGGCTAGCGCAATAAATCCATCCAAAAAGTGCCCTGAGGCGAAAAGACGCACACAGCAGGATGACGAAAAGTCATTTATTGAGGAAACCAACTTGCCAGGTTCAGAGTTAATGTCCTTATCCTTACGCGTTTCAGAGCGAGAAATGCTCCTTCATCAGAGGAAAGATTGCTGTAAACGGCAACGCTGCTCTCAGGCACTTAATACGCATGCGCTGACTTAATGGCCCACACCTGGGCTAGATAATGGCATGCTGGTACCTGTAGTCCATGATAAGAGGCAAGTATTTCCCCAGTGGGTTCCGTTTAATCAGCGATCTTTAAAAAACAAATCACACCCCAGTGGGCCTCCGGGCGTGGGAAGCTGGAAAATAAAACTCCTGCCTTGCTGTGCCCTCTAGACGACGAGATCACATTTCCCATCGAGGGCCCCACGTAGAACTGTCGTGGTGGCATCTTTTCTGTGGCCAGGCTACCGCAATAAATCCATCGAAAAAGTGCCCTGAGGCAAAAAGACGCACACAGCAGGATGACGAAAAGTCATTTATTGAGGAAACCAACTTGCCAGGTTCAGAGTTAATGTCCTTATCCTTACGCGTTTCAGAGCGAGAAATGCTCCTTCATCAGAGGAAAGATTGCTGTAAACGGCTACGCTGCTCTCAGGCACTTAATACGCATGCGCTGACTTAATGGCCCACACCTGGGCTAGATAATGGCATGCTGGTACCTGTAGTCCATGATAAAAGAGCCAAGTATTTCCCCAGTGGGTTCCGTTTAATCAGCAACCTTTAAAAAACAAATCACACCTCAGTGGGCCTCCGGGCCTGGGAAGCTGGAAAATAAAACTCCTGCCTTGCTGTGCCCTCTAGACGACGAGATCACATTTCCCATCGAGGGCCCCACGTAGAACTGTCGTGGTGGCATCTTTTCTGCGGCAAGGCTAGCGCAATAAATCCATCCAAAAAGTGCCCTGAGGCGAAAAGACGCACACAGCAGGATGACGAAAAGTCAATTATTGAGGAAACCAACTTGCCAGGTTCAGAGTTAATGTCCTCATCCTTACGCGTTTCAGAGTGAGAAATGCTCCTTCATCAGAGGAAAGATTGCTGTAAACGGCAACGCTGCTCTCAGGCACTTAATACGCATGCGCTGACTTAATGGTCCACACCTGAGCTAGATAATGGCATGCTGGTACCTGTAGTTCATGATAAAAGAGCCAAGTATTTCCCCAGTGGGTTCCGTTTAATCAGCGACCTTTAAAAAACAAATCACACCCCAGTGGGCCTCCGGGCCTGGGAAGCTGGAAAATAAAACTCCTGCCTTGCTGTGCCCTCTAGACGACGAGATCACATTTCCCATCGAGGGCCCCACGTAGAACTGTCGTGGTGGCATCTTTTCTGCGGCCAGGCTACCGCAATAAATCCATCCAAAAAGTGCCCTGAGGCAAAAAGACGCACACAGCAGGATGACGAAAAGTCATTTATTGAGGAAACCAACTTGCCAGGTTCAGAGTTAATGTCCTTCATCCTTACGCGTTTCAGAGCGAGAAATGCTCCTTCATCAGAGGAAAGATTGCTGTAAACGGCAACGCTGCTCTCAGGCACTTAATACGCATGCGCTGACTTAATGGCCCACACCTGGGCTAGATAATGGCATGCTGGTACCTGTAGTCCATGATAAAAGAGCCAAGTATTTCCCCAGTGGGTTCCGTTTAATCAGCGACCTTTAAAAAACAAATCACACCACAGTGGGCCTCCCGGCCTGGGAAACTGGAAAATAAAACTCCTGCCTTGCTGTCCCCTCTAGACGACGAGATCACATTTCCCATCGAGGGCCCCACGTAGAAATGTCGTGGTGGCATCTTTTCTGCGGCCAGGCTACCGCAATAAATCCATCCAAAAAGTGCCCTGAGGCGAAAAGACGCACACAGCAGGATGACGAAAAGTCATTTATTGAGGAAACCAACTTGCCAGGTTCAGAGTTAATGTCCTTATCCTTACGCGTTTCAGAGCGAGAAATGCTCCTTCATCAGAGGAAAGATTGCTGTAAACGGCAACGCTGCTCTCAGGCACTTAATACGCATGCGCTGACTTAATGGCCCACACCTGGGCTAGATAATGGCATGCTGGTACCTGTAGTCCATGATAAAAGAGCCAAGTATTTCCCCAGTGGGTTCCGTTTAATCAGCAACCTTTAAAAAACAAATCACACCTCAGTGGGCCTCCGGGCCTGGGAAGCTGGAAAATAAAACTCCTGCCTTGCTGTGCCCTCTAGACGACGAGATCACATTTCCCATCGAGGGCCCCACGTAGAACTGTCGTGGTGGCATCTTTTCTGCGGCCAGGCTAGCGCAATAAATCCATCCAAAAAGTGCCCTGAGGCGAAAAGACGCACACAGCAGGATGACGAAAAGTCAATTATTGAGGAAACCAACTTGCCAGGTTCAGAGTTAATGTCCTCATCCTTACGCGTTTCAGAGCGAGAAATGCTCCTTCATCAGAGGAAAGATTGCTGTAAACGGCAACGCTGCTCTCAGGCACTTAATACGCATGCGCTGACTTAATGGCCCACACCTGAGGTAGATAATGGCATGCTGGTACCTGTAGTTCATGATAAAAGAGCCAAGTATTTCCCCAGTGGGTTCCGTTTAATCAGCGACCTTTAAAAAACAAACCACACCCCAGTGGGCCTCCGGGCCTGGGAAGCTGGAAAATAAAACTCCTGCCTTGCTGTGCCCTCTAGACGACGAGATCACATTTCCCATCGAGGGCCCCACGTAGAACTGTCGTGGTGGCATCTTTTCTGCGGCCAGGCTACCGCAATAAATCCATCCAAAAAGTGCCCTGAGGCGAAAAGACGCACACAGCAGGATGACGAAAAGTCATTTATTGAGGAAACCAACTTGCCAGGTTCAGAGTTAATGTCCTCATCCTTACGCGTTTCAGAGCGAGAAATGCTCCTTCATCAGAGGAAAGATTGCTGTAAACGGCAACGCTGCTCTTAGGCACTTAATACGCATGCGCTGACTTAATGGCCCACACCTGGGCTAGATAATGGCATGCTGGTACCTGTAGTCCATGATAAAAGAGCCAAGTATTTCCCCAGTGGGTTCCGTTTAATCAGCGACCTTTAAAAAACAAATCACACCCCAGTGGGCCTCCGGGCCTGGGAAGCTGGAAAATAAAACTCCTGCCTTGCTGTGCCCTCTAGACGACGAGATCACATTTCCCATCGAGGGCCCCATGTAGAACTGTCGTGGTGGCATCTTTTCTGCGGCCAGGCTACCGCAATAAATCCATCCAAAAAGTGCCCTGAGGCGAAAAGACGCACACAGCAGGATGACGAAAAGTCATTTATTGAGGAAACCAACTTGCCAGGTTCAGAGTTAATGTCCTTATCCTTACGCGTTTCAGAGCGAGAAATGCTCCTTCATCAGAGGAAAGATTGCTGTAAACGGCAACGCTGCTCTCAGGCACTTAATACGCATGCGCTGACTTAATGGCCCACACCTGGGCTAGATAATGGCATGCTGGTACCTGTAGTCCATGATAAAAGAGCCAAGTATTTCCCCAGTGGGTTCCGTTTAATCAGCGACCTTTAAAAAACAAATCACACCCCAGTGGGCCTCCGGGCGTGGGAAGCTGGAAAATAAAACTCCTGCCTTGCTGTGCCCTCTAGACGACGAGATCACATTTCCCATCGAGGGCCCCACGTAGAACTGTCGTGGTGGCATCTTTTCTGCGGCCAGGCTACCGCAATAAATCCATCCAAAAAGTGCCCTGAGGCAAAAAGACGCACACAGCAGGATGACGAAAAGTCATTTATTGAGGAAACCAACTTGCCAGGTTCAGAGTTAATGTCTTCATCCTTACGCGTTTCAGAGCGAGAAATGCTCCTTCATCAGAGGAAAGATTGCTGTAAACGGCAACGCTGCTCTTAGGCACTTAATACGCATGCTCTGACTTAATGGCCCACACCTGGGCTAGATAATGGCATGCTGGTACCTGTAGTCCATGATAAAAGAGCCAAGTATTTCCCCAGTGGGTTCCGTTTAATCAGCGACCTTTAAAAACAAATCACACCCCAGTGGGCCTCCCGGCCTGGGAAGCTGGAAAATAAAACTCCTGCCTTGCTGTGCCCTCTAGACGACGAGATCACATTTCCCATCGAGGGCCCCACGTAGAAATGTCGTGGTGGCATCTTTTCTGCGGCCAGGCTAGCGCAATAAATCCATCCAAAAAGTGCCCTGAGGCGAAAAGACGCACACAGCAGGATGACGAAAAGTCATTTATTGAGGAAACCAACTTGCCAGGTTCAGAGTTAATGTCCTTATCCTTACGCGTTTCAGAGCGAGAAATGCTCCTTCATCAGAGGAAAGATTGCTGTAAACGGCAACGCTGCTCTCAGGCACTTAATACGCATGCGCTGACTTAATGGCCCACACCTGGGCTAGATAATGGCATGCTGGTACCTGTAGTCCATGATAAAAGAGCCAAGTATTTCCCCAGTGGGTTCCGTTTAATCAGCGACCTTTAAAAAACAAATCACACCTCAGTGGGCCTCCGGGCCTGGGAAGCTGGAAAATAAAACTCCTGCCTTGCTGTGCCCTCTAGACGACGAGATCACATTTCCCATCGAGGGCCCCACGTAGAACTGTCGTGGTGGCATCTTTTCTGCGGCCAGGCTAGCGCAATAAATCCATCCAAAAAGTGCCCTGAGGCGAAAAGACGCACACAGCAGGATGACGAAAAGTCATTTATTGAGGAAACCAACTTGCCAGGTTCAGAGTTAATGTCCTCATCCTTACGCGTTTCAGAGCGAGAAATGCTCCTTCATCAGAGGAAAGATTGCTGTAAACGGCAACGCTGCTCTCAGGCACTTAATACGCATGCGCTGACTTAATGGCCCACACCTGGGCTAGATAATGGCATGCTGGTACCTGTAGTCCATGATAAAAGAGCCAAGTATTTCCCCAGTGGGTTCCGTTTAATCAGCGACCTTTAAAAAACAAATCACACCCCAGTGGGCCTCCGGGCCTGGGAAGCTGGAAAATAAAACTCCTGCCTTGCTGTGCCCTCTAGACGACGAGATCACATTTCCCATCGAGGGCCCCACGTAGAACTGTCGTGGTGGCATCTTTTCTGCGGCCAGGCTACCGCAATAAATCCATCCAAAAAGTGCCCTGAGGCGAAAAGACGCACACAGCAGGATGACGAAAAGTCATTTATTGAGGAAACCAACTTGCCAGGTTCAGAGTTAATGTCCTCATCCTTACGCGTTTCAGAGCGAGAAATGCTCCTTCATCAGAGGAAAGATTGCTGTAAACGGCAACGCTGCTCTTAGGCACTTAATACGCATGCGCTGACTTAATGGCCCACACCTGGGCTAGATAATGGCATGCTGGTACCTGTAGTCCATGATAAAAGAGCCAAGTATTTCCCCAGTGGGTTCCGTTTAATCAGCGACCTTTAAAAAACAAATCACACCCCAGTGGGCCTCCGGGCCTGGGAAGCTGGAAAATAAAACTCCTGCCTTGCTGTGCCCTCTAGACGACGAGATCACATTTCCCATCGAGGGCCCCACGTAGAACTGTCGTGGTGGCATCTTTTCTGCGGCCAGGCTACCGCAATAAATCCATCCAAAAAGTGCCCTGAGGCGAAAAGACGCACACAGCAGGATGACGAAAAGTCATTTATTGAGGAAACCAACTTGCCAGGTTCAGAGTTAATGTCCTTATCCTTACGCGTTTCAGAGCGAGAAATGCTCCTTCATCAGAGGAAAGATTGCTGTAAACGGCAACGCTGCTCTCAGGCACTTAATACGCATGCGCTGACTTAATGGCCCACACCTGGGCTAGATAATGGCATGCTGGTACCTGTAGTCCATGATAAAAGAGCCAAGTATTTCCCCAGTGGGTTCCGTTTAATCAGCGACCTTTAAAAAACAAATCACACCCCAGTGGGCCTCCGGGCCTGGGAAGCTGGAAAATAAAACTCCTGCCTTGCTGTGCCCTCTAGACGACGAGATCACATTTCCCATCGAGGGCCCCACGTAGAACTGTCGTGGTGGCATCTTTTCTGCGGCCAGGCTAGCGCAATAAATCCATCCAAAAAGTGCCCTGAGGCGAAAAGACGCACACAGCAGGATGACGAAAAGTCATTTATTGAGGAAACCAACTTGCCAGGTTCAGAGTTAATGTCCTCATCCTTACGCGTTTCAGAGCGAGAAATGCTCCTTCATCAGAGGAAAGATTGCTGTAAACGGCAACGCTGCTCTCAGGCACTTAATACGCATGCGCTGACTTAATGGCCCACACCTGAGCTAGATAATGGCATGCTGGTACCTGTAGTCCATGATAAAAGAGCCAAGTATTTCCCCAGTGGGTTCCGTTTAATCAGCGACCTTTAAAAAACAAATCACACCCCAGTGGGCCTCCGGGCCTGGGAAGCTGGAAAATAAAACTCCTGCCTTGCTGTGCCCTCTAGACGACGAGATCACATTTCCCATCGAGGGCCCCATGTAGAACTGTCGTGGTGGCATCTTTTCTGCGGCCAGGCTACCGCAATAAATCCATCCAAAAAGTGCCCTGAGGCGAAAAGACGCACACAGCAGGATGACGAAAAGTCATTTATTGAGGAAACCAACTTGCCAGGTTCAGAGTTAATGTCCTTATCCTTACGCGTTTCAGAGCGAGAAATGCTCCTTCATCAGAGGAAAGATTGCTGTAAACGGCAACGCTGCTCTCAGGCACTTAATACGCATGCGCTGACTTAATGGCCCACACCTGGGCTAGATAATGGCATGCTGGTACCTGTAGTCCATGATAAAAGAGCCAAGTATTTCCCCAGTGGGTTCCGTTTAATCAGCGACCTTTAAAAAACAAATCACACCCCAGTGGGCCTCCGGGCCTGGGAAGCTGGAAAATAAAACTCCTGCCTTGCTGTGCCCTCTAGACGACGAGATCACATTTCCCATCGAGGGCCCCACGTAGAACTGTCGTGGTGGCATCTTTTCTGCGGCCAGGCTACCGCAATAAATCCATCCAAAAAGTGCCCTGAGGCAAAAAGACGCACACAGCAGGATGACGAAAAGTCATTTATTGAGGAAACCAACTTGCCAGGTTCAGAGTTAATGTCTTCATCCTTACGCGTTTCAGAGCGAGAAATGCTCCTTCATCAGAGGAAAGATTGCTGTAAACGGCAACGCTGCTCTTAGGCACTTAATACGCATGCGCTGACTTAATGGCCCACACCTGGGCTAGATAATGGCATGCTGGTACCTGTAGTCCATGATAAAAGAGCCAAGTATTTCCCCAGTGGGTTCCGTTTAATCAGCGACCTTTAAAAAACAAATCACACCCCAGTGGGCCTCCCGGCCTGGGAAGCTGGAAAATAAAACTCCTGCCTTGCTGTGCCCTCTAGACGACGAGATCACATTTCCCATCGAGGGCCCCATGTAGAACTGTCGTGGTGGCATCTTTTCTGCGGCCAGGCTAGCGCAATAAATCCATCCAAAAAGTGCCCTGAGGCGAAAAGACGCACACAGCAGGATGACGAAAAGTCATTTATTGAGGAAACCAACTTGCCAGGTTCAGAGTTAATGTCCTTATCCTTACGCGTTTCAGAGCGAGAAATGCTCCTTCATCAGAGGAAAGATTGCTGTAAACGGCAACGCTGCTCTCAGGCACTTAATACGCATGCGCTGACTTAATGGCCCACACCTGGGCTAGATAATGGCATGCTGGTACCTGTAGTCCATGATAAAAGAGCCAAGTATTTCCCCAGTGGGTTCCGTTTAATCAGCGACCTTTAAAAAACAAATCACACCCCAGTGGGCCTCCGGGCCTGGGAAGCTGGAAAATAAAACTCCTGCCTTGCTGTGCCCTCTAGACGACGAGATCACATTTCCCATCGAGGGCCCCACGTAGAACTGTCGTGGTGGCATCTTTTCTGCGGCCAGGCTAGCGCAATAAATCCATCCAAAAAGTGCCCTGAGGCGAAAAGACGCACACAGCAGGATGACGAAAAGTCATTTATTGAGGAAACCAACTTGCCAGGTTCAGAGTTAATGTCCTTATCCTTACGCGTTTCAGAGCGAGAAATGCTCCTTCATCAGAGGAAAGATTGCTGTAAACGGCAACGCTGCTCTCAGGCACTTAATACGCATGCGCTGACTTAATGGCCCACACCTGGGCTAGATAATGGCATGCTGGTACCTGTAGTCCATGATAAAAGAGCCAAGTATTTCCCCAGTGGGTTCCGTTTAATCAGCGACCTTTAAAAAACAAATCACACCCCAGTGGGCCTCCGGGCCTGGGAAGCTGGAAAATAAAACTCCTGCCTTGCTGTGCCCTCTAGACGACGAGATCACATTTCCCATCGAGGGCCCCACGTAGAACTGTCGTGGTGGCATCTTTTCTGCGGCCAGGCTACCGCAATAAATCCATCCAAAAAGTGCCCTGAGGCGAAAAGACGCACACAGCAGGATGACGAAAAGTCATTTATTGAGGAAACCAACTTGCCAGGTTCAGAGTTAATGTCCTCATCCTTACGCGTTTCAGAGCGAGAAATGCTCCTTCATCAGAGGAAAGATTGCTGTAAACGGCAACGCTGCTCTTAGGCACTTAATACGCATGCGCTGACTTAATGGCCCACACCTGGGCTAGATAATGGCATGCTGGTACCTGTAGTCCATGATAAAAGAGCCAAGTATTTCCCCAGTGGGTTCCGTTTAATCAGCGACCTTTAAAAAACAAATCACACCCCAGTGGGCCTCCGGGCCTGGGAAGCTGGAAAATAAAACTCCTGCCTTGCTGTGCCCTCTAGACGACGAGATCACATTTCCCATCGAGGGCCCCATGTAGAACTGTCGTGGTGGCATCTTTTCTGCGGCCAGGCTACCGCAATAAATCCATCCAAAAAGTGCCCTGAGGCGAAAAGACGCACACAGCAGGATGACGAAAAGTCATTTATTGAGGAAACCAACTTGCCAGGTTCAGAGTTAATGTCCTTATCCTTACGCGTTTCAGAGCGAGAAATGCTCCTTCATCAGAGGAAAGATTGCTGTAAACGGCAACGCTGCTCTCAGGCACTTAATACGCATGCGCTGACTTAATGGCCCACACCTGGGCTAGATAATGGCATGCTGGTACCTGTAGTCCATGATAAAAGAGCCAAGTATTTCCCCAGTGGGTTCCGTTTAATCAGCGACCTTTAAAAACAAATCACACCCCAGTGGGCCTCCGGGCCTGGGAAGCTGGAAAATAAAACTCCTGCCTTGCTGTGCCCTCTAGACGACGAGATCACATTTCCCATCGAGGGCCCCACGTAGAACTGTCGTGGTGGCATCTTTTCTGCGGCCAGGCTACCGCAATAAATCCATCCAAAAAGTGCCCTGAGGCAAAAAGACGCACACAGCAGGATGACGAAAAGTCATTTATTGAGGAAACCAACTTGCCAGGTTCAGAGTTAATGTCCTTATCCTTACGCGTTTCAGAGCGAGAAATGCTCCTTCATCAGAGGAAAGATTGCTGTAAACGGCAACGCTGCTCTCAGGCACTTAATACGCATGCGCTGACTTAATGGCCCACACCTGGGCTAGATAATGGCATGCTGGTACCTGTAGTCCATGATAAAAGAGCCAAGTATTTCCCCAGTGGGTTCCGTTTAATCAGCGACCTTTAAAAAACAAATCACACCCCAGTGGGCCTCCGGGCCTGGGAAGCTGGAAAATAAAACTCCTGCCTTGCTGTGCCCTCTAGACGACGAGATCACATTTCCCATCGAGGGCCCCACGTAGAACTGTCGTGGTGGCATCTTTTCTGCGGCCAGGCTACCGCAATAAATCCATCCAAAAAGTGCCCTGAGGCGAAAAGACGCACACAGCAGGATGACGAAAAGTCATTTATTGAGGAAACCAACTTGCCAGGTTCAGAGTTAATGTCCTCATCCTTACGCGTTTCAGAGCGAGAAATGCTCCTTCATCAGAGGAAAGATTGCTGTAAACGGCAACGCTGCTCTCAGGCACTTAATACGCATGCGCTGACTTAATGGCCCACACCTGGGCTAGATAATGGCATGCTGGTACCTGTAGTCCATGATAAAAGAGCCAAGTATTTCCCCAGTGGGTTCCGTTTAATCAGCGACCTTTAAAAAACAAATCACACCCCAGTGGGCCTCCGGGCCTGGGAAGCTGGAAAATAAAACTCCTGCCTTGCTGTGCCCTCTAGACGACGAGATCACATTTCCCATCGAGGGCCCCACGTAGAACTGTCGTGGTGGCATCTTTTCTGCGGCCAGGCTACCGCAATAAATCCATCCAAAAAGTGCCCTGAGGCGAAAAGACGCACACAGCAGGATGACGAAAAGTCATTTATTGAGGAAACCAACTTGCCAGGTTCAGAGTTAATGTCCTCATCCTTACGCGTTTCAGAGCGAGAAATGCTCCTTCATCAGAGGAAAGATTGCTGTAAACGGCAACGCTGCTCTCAGGCACTTAATACGCATGCGCTGACTTAATGGCCCACACCTGGGCTAGATAATGGCATGCTGGTACCTGTAGTCCATGATAAAAGAGCCAAGTATTTCCCCAGTGGGTTCCGTTTAATCAGCGACCTTTAAAAAACAAATCACACCCCAGTGGGCCTCCGGGCCTGGGAAGCTGGAAAATAAAACTCCTGCCTTGCTGTGCCCTCTAGACGACGAGATCACATTTCCCATCGAGGGCCCCACGTAGAACTGTCGTGGTGGCATCTTTTCTGCGGCCAGGCTACCGCAATAAATCCATCCAAAAAGTGCCCTGAGGCAAAAAGACGCACACAGCAGGATGACGAAAAGTCATTTATTGAGGAAACCAACTTGCCAGGTTCAGAGTTAATGTCCTCATCCTTACGCGTTTCAGAGCGAGAAATGCTCCTTCATCAGAGGAAAGATTGCTGTAAACGGCAACGCTGCTCTTAGGCACTTAATACGCATGCGCTGACTTAATGGCCCACACCTGGGCTAGATAATGGCATGCTGGTACCTGTAGTCCATGATAAAAGAGCCAAGTATTTCCCCAGTGGGTTCCGTTTAATCAGCGACCTTTAAAAAACAAATCACACCCCAGTGGGCCTCCGGGCCTGGGAAGCTGGAAAATAAAACTCCTGCCTTGCTGTGCCCTCTAGACGACGAGATCACATTTCCCATCGAGGGCCCCACGTAGAACTGTCGTGGTGGCATCTTTTCTGCGGCCAGGCTAGCGCAATAAATCCATCCAAAAAGTGCCCTGAGGCGAAAAGACGCACACAGCAGGATGACGAAAAGTCATTTATTGAGGAAACCAACTTGCCAGGTTCAGAGTTAATGTCCTTATCCTTACGCGTTTCAGAGCGAGAAATGCTCCTTCATCAGAGGAAAGATTGCTGTAAACGGCAACGCTGCTCTCAGGCACTTAATACGCATGCGCTGACTTAATGGCCCACACCTGGGCTAGATAATGGCATGCTGGTACCTGTAGTCCATGATAAAAGAGCCAAGTATTTCCCCAGTGGGTTCCGTTTAATCAGCAACCTTTAAAAAACAAATCACACCTCAGTGGGCCTCCGGGCCTGGGAAGCTGGAAAATAAAACTCCTGCCTTGCTGTGCCCTCTAGACGACGAGATCACATTTCCCATCGAGGGCCCCACGTAGAACTGTCGTGGTGGCATCTTTTCTGCGGCCAGGCTACCGCAATAAATCCATCCAAAAAGTGCCCTGAGGCGAAAAGACGCACACAGCAGGATGACGAAAAGTCATTTATTGAGGAAACCAACTTGCCAGGTTCAGAGTTAATGTCCTCATCCTTACGCGTTTCAGAGCGAGAAATGCTCCTTCATCAGAGGAAAGATTGCTGTAAACGGCAACGCTGCTCTCAGGCACTTAATACGCATGCGCTGACTTAATGGCCCACACCTGGGCTAGATAATGGCATGCTGGTACCTGTAGTCCATGATAAAAGAGCCAAGTATTTCCCCAGTGGGTTCCGTTTAATCAGCGACCTTTAAAAAACAAATCACACCCCAGTGGGCCTCCGGGCCTGGGAAGCTGGAAAATAAAACTCCTGCCTTGCTGTGCCCTCTAGACGACGAGATCACATTTCCCATCGAGGGCCCCACGTAGAACTGTCGTGGTGGCATCTTTTCTGCGGCCAGGCTACCGCAATAAATCCATCCAAAAAGTGCCCTGAGGCGAAAAGACGCACACAGCAGGATGACGAAAAGTCATTTATTGAGGAAACCAACTTGCCAGGTTCAGAGTTAATGTCCTTATCCTTACGCGTTTCAGAGCGAGAAATGCTCCTTCATCAGAGGAAAGATTGCTGTAAACGGCAACGCTGCTCTCAGGCACTTAATACGCATGCGCTGACTTAATGGCCCACACCTGGGCTAGATAATGGCATGCTGGTACCTGTAGTCCATGATAAAAGAGCCAAGTATTTCCCCAGTGGGTTCCGTTTAATCAGCGACCTTTAAAAAACAAATCACACCCCAGTGGGCCTCCGGGCCTGGGAAGCTGGAAAATAAAACTCCTGCCTTGCTGTGCCCTCTAGACGACGAGATCACATTTCCCATCGAGGGCCCCACGTAGAACTGTCGTGGTGGCATCTTTTCTGCGGCCAGGCTACCGCAATAAATCCATCCAAAAAGTGCCCTGAGGCAAAAAGACGCACACAGCAGGATGACGAAAAGTCATTTATTGAGGAAACCAACTTGCCAGGTTCAGAGTTAATGTCCTCATCCTTACGCGTTTCAGAGCGAGAAATGCTCCTTCATCAGAGGAAAGATTGCTGTAAACGGCAACGCTGCTCTTAGGCACTTAATACGCATGCGCTGACTTAATGGCCCACACCTGGGCTAGATAATGGCATGCTGGTACCTGTAGTCCATGATAAAAGAGCCAAGTATTTCCCCAGTGGGTTCCGTTTAATCAGCGACCTTTAAAAAACAAATCACACCCCAGTGGGCCTCCCGGCCTGGGAAGCTGGAAAATAAAACTCCTGCCTTGCTGTGCCCTCTAGACGACGAGATCACATTTCCCATCGAGGGCCCCACGTAGAACTGTCGTGGTGGCATCTTTTCTGCGGCCAGGCTACCGCAATAAATCCATCCAAAAAGTGCCCTGAGGCGAAAAGACGCACACAGCAGGATGACGAAAAGTCATTTATTGAGGAAACCAACTTGCCAGGTTCAGAGTTAATGTCCTTATCCTTACGCGTTTCAGAGCGAGAAATGCTCCTTCATCAGAGGAAAGATTGCTGTAAACGGCAACGCTGCTCTCAGGCACTTAATACGCATGCGCTGACTTAATGGCCCACACCTGGGCTAGATAATGGCATGCTGGTACCTGTAGTCCATGATAAAAGAGCCAAGTATTTCCCCAGTGGGTTCCGTTTAATCAGCGACCTTTAAAAAACAAATCACACCCCAGTGGGCCTCCGGGCCTGGGAAGCTGGAAAATAAAACTCCTGCCTTGCTGTGCCCTCTAGACGACGAGATCACATTTCCCATCGAGGGCCCCACGTAGAACTGTCGTGGTGGCATCTTTTCTGCGGCCAGGCTAGCGCAATAAATCCATCCAAAAAGTGCCCTGAGGCGAAAAGACGCACACAGCAGGATGACGAAAAGTCATTTATTGAGGAAACCAACTTGCCAGGTTCAGAGTTAATGTCCTCATCCTTACGCGTTTCAGAGCGAGAAATGCTCCTTCATCAGAGGAAAGATTGCTGTAAACGGCAACGCTGCTCTCAGGCACTTAATACGCATGCGCTGACTTAATGGCCCACACCTGGGCTAGATAATGGCATGCTGGTACCTGTAGTCCATGATAAAAGAGCCAAGTATTTCCCCAGTGGGTTCCGTTTAATCAGCGACCTTTAAAAAACAAATCACACCCCAGTGGGCCTCCGGGCCTGGGAAGCTGGAAAATAAAACTCCTGCCTTGCTGTGCCCTCTAGACGACGAGATCACATTTCCCATCGAGGGCCCCACGTAGAACTGTCGTGGTGGCATCTTTTCTGCGGCCAGGCTACCGCAATAAATCCATCCAAAAAGTGCCCTGAGGCGAAAAGACGCACACAGCAGGATGACGAAAAGTCATTTATTGAGGAAACCAACTTGCCAGGTTCAGAGTTAATGTCCTCATCCTTACGCGTTTCAGAGCGAGAAATGCTCCTTCATCAGAGGAAAGATTGCTGTAAACGGCAACGCTGCTCTTAGGCACTTAATACGCATGCGCTGACTTAATGGCCCACACCTGGGCTAGATAATGGCATGCTGGTACCTGTAGTCCATGATAAAAGAGCCAAGTATTTCCCCAGTGGGTTCCGTTTAATCAGCGACCTTTAAAAAACAAATCACACCCCAGTGGGCCTCCGGGCCTGGGAAGCTGGAAAATAAAACTCCTGCCTTGCTGTGCCCTCTAGACGACGAGATCACATTTCCCATCGAGGGCCCCACGTAGAACTGTCGTGGTGGCATCTTTTCTGCGGCCAGGCTACCGCAATAAATCCATCCAAAAAGTGCCCTGAGGCGAAAAGACGCACACAGCAGGATGACGAAAAGTCATTTATTGAGGAAACCAACTTGCCAGGTTCAGAGTTAATGTCCTTATCCTTACGCGTTTCAGAGCGAGAAATGCTCCTTCATCAGAGGAAAGATTGCTGTAAACGGCAACGCTGCTCTCAGGCACTTAATACGCATGCGCTGACTTAATGGCCCACACCTGGGCTAGATAATGGCATGCTGGTACCTGTAGTCCATGATAAAAGAGCCAAGTATTTCCCCAGTGGGTTCCGTTTAATCAGCGACCTTTAAAAAACAAATCACACCCCAGTGGGCCTCCGGGCCTGGGAAGCTGGAAAATAAAACTCCTGCCTTGCTGTGCCCTCTAGACGACGAGATCACATTTCCCATCGAGGGCCCCACGTAGAACTGTCGTGGTGGCATCTTTTCTGCGGCCAGGCTACCGCAATAAATCCATCCAAAAAGTGCCCTGAGGCGAAAAGACGCACACAGCAGGATGACGAAAAGTCATTTATTGAGGAAACCAACTTGCCAGGTTCAGAGTTAATGTCCTCATCCTTACGCGTTTCAGAGCGAGAAATGCTCCTTCATCAGAGGAAAGATTGCTGTAAACGGCAACGCTGCTCTCAGGCACTTAATACGCATGCGCTGACTTAATGGCCCACACCTGGGCTAGATAATGGCATGCTGGTACCTGTAGTCCATGATAAAAGAGCCAAGTATTTCCCCAGTGGGTTCCGTTTAATCAGCGACCTTTAAAAAACAAATCACACCCCAGTGGGCCTCCGGGCCTGGGAAGCTGGAAAATAAAACTCCTGCCTTGCTGTGCCCTCTAGACGACGAGATCACATTTCCCATCGAGGGCCCCACGTAGAACTGTCGTGGTGGCATCTTTTCTGCGGCCAGGCTACCGCAATAAATCCATCCAAAAAGTGCCCTGAGGCGAAAAGACGCACACAGCAGGATGACGAAAAGTCATTTATTGAGGAAACCAACTTGCCAGGTTCAGAGTTAATGTCCTTATCCTTACGCGTTTCAGAGCGAGAAATGCTCCTTCATCAGAGGAAAGATTGCTGTAAACGGCAACGCTGCTCTCAGGCACTTAATACGCATGCGCTGACTTAATGGCCCACACCTGGGCTAGATAATGGCATGCTGGTACCTGTAGTCCATGATAAAAGAGCCAAGTATTTCCCCAGTGGGTTCCGTTTAATCAGCGACCTTTAAAAAACAAATCACACCCCAGTGGGCCTCCGGGCCTGGGAAGCTGGAAAATAAAACTCCTGCCTTGCTGTGCCCTCTAGACGACGAGATCACATTTCCCATCGAGGGCCCCACGTAGAACTGTCGTGGTGGCATCTTTTCTGCGGCCAGGCTACCGCAATAAATCCATCCAAAAAGTGCCCTGAGGCAAAAAGACGCACACAGCAGGATGACGAAAAGTCATTTATTGAGGAAACCAACTTGCCAGGTTCAGAGTTAATGTCCTTATCCTTACGCGTTTCAGAGCGAGAAATGCTCCTTCATCAGAGGAAAGATTGCTGTAAACGGCAACGCTGCTCTCAGGCACTTAATACGCATGCGCTGACTTAATGGCCCACACCTGGGCTAGATAATGGCATGCTGGTACCTGTAGTCCATGATAAAAGAGCCAAGTATTTCCCCAGTGGGTTCCGTTTAATCAGCGACCTTTAAAAAACAAATCACACCCCAGTGGGCCTCCGGGCCTGGGAAGCTGGAAAATAAAACTCCTGCCTTGCTGTGCCCTCTAGACGACGAGATCACATTTCCCATCGAGGGCCCCACGTAGAACTGTCGTGGTGGCATCTTTTCTGCGGCCAGGCTACCGCAATAAATCCATCCAAAAAGTGCCCTGAGGCGAAAAGACGCACACAGCAGGATGACGAAAAGTCATTTATTGAGGAAACCAACTTGCCAGGTTCAGAGTTAATGTCCTCATCCTTACGCGTTTCAGAGCGAGAAATGCTCCTTCATCAGAGGAAAGATTGCTGTAAACGGCAACGCTGCTCTTAGGCACTTAATACGCATGCGCTGACTTAATGGCCCACACCTGGGCTAGATAATGGCATGCTGGTACCTGTAGTCCATGATAAAAGAGCCAAGTATTTCCCCAGTGGGTTCCGTTTAATCAGCGACCTTTAAAAAACAAATCACACCCCAGTGGGCCTCCGGGCCTGGGAAGCTGGAAAATAAAACTCCTGCCTTGCTGTGCCCTCTAGACGACGAGATCACATTTCCCATCGAGGGCCCCACGTAGAACTGTCGTGGTGGCATCTTTTCTGCGGCCAGGCTACCGCAATAAATCCATCCAAAAAGTGCCCTGAGGCGAAAAGACGCACACAGCAGGATGACGAAAAGTCATTTATTGAGGAAACCAACTTGCCAGGTTCAGAGTTAATGTCCTTATCCTTACGCGTTTCAGAGCGAGAAATGCTCCTTCATCAGAGGAAAGATTGCTGTAAACGGCAACGCTGCTCTCAGGCACTTAATACGCATGCGCTGACTTAATGGCCCACACCTGGGCTAGATAATGGCATGCTGGTACCTGTAGTCCATGATAAAAGAGCCAAGTATTTCCCCAGTGGGTTCCGTTTAATCAGCGACCTTTAAAAAACAAATCACACCCCAGTGGGCCTCCGGGCCTGGGAAGCTGGAAAATAAAACTCCTGCCTTGCTGTGCCCTCTAGACGACGAGATCACATTTCCCATCGAGGGCCCCACGTAGAACTGTCGTGGTGGCATCTTTTCTGCGGCCAGGCTACCGCAATAAATCCATCCAAAAAGTGCCCTGAGGCGAAAAGACGCACACAGCAGGATGACGAAAAGTCATTTATTGAGGAAACCAACTTGCCAGGTTCAGAGTTAATGTCCTCATCCTTACGCGTTTCAGAGCGAGAAATGCTCCTTCATCAGAGGAAAGATTGCTGTAAACGGCAACGCTGCTCTCAGGCACTTAATACGCATGCGCTGACTTAATGGCCCACACCTGGGCTAGATAATGGCATGCTGGTACCTGTAGTCCATGATAAAAGAGCCAAGTATTTCCCCAGTGGGTTCCGTTTAATCAGCGACCTTTAAAAAACAAATCACACCCCAGTGGGCCTCCGGGCCTGGGAAGCTGGAAAATAAAACTCCTGCCTTGCTGTGCCCTCTAGACGACGAGATCACATTTCCCATCGAGGGCCCCACGTAGAACTGTCGTGGTGGCATCTTTTCTGCGGCCAGGCTACCGCAATAAATCCATCCAAAAAGTGCCCTGAGGCGAAAAGACGCACACAGCAGGATGACGAAAAGTCATTTATTGAGGAAACCAACTTGCCAGGTTCAGAGTTAATGTCCTTATCCTTACGCGTTTCAGAGCGAGAAATGCTCCTTCATCAGAGGAAAGATTGCTGTAAACGGCAACGCTGCTCTCAGGCACTTAATACGCATGCGCTGACTTAATGGCCCACACCTGGGCTAGATAATGGCATGCTGGTACCTGTAGTCCATGATAAAAGAGCCAAGTATTTCCCCAGTGGGTTCCGTTTAATCAGCGACCTTTAAAAAACAAATCACACCCCAGTGGGCCTCCGGGCCTGGGAAGCTGGAAAATAAAACTCCTGCCTTGCTGTGCCCTCTAGACGACGAGATCACATTTCCCATCGAGGGCCCCACGTAGAACTGTCGTGGTGGCATCTTTTCTGCGGCCAGGCTACCGCAATAAATCCATCCAAAAAGTGCCCTGAGGCGAAAAGACGCACACAGCAGGATGACGAAAAGTCATTTATTGAGGAAACCAACTTGCCAGGTTCAGAGTTAATGTCCTCATCCTTACGCGTTTCAGAGCGAGAAATGCTCCTTCATCAGAGGAAAGATTGCTGTAAACGGCAACGCTGCTCTCAGGCACTTAATACGCATGCGCTGACTTAATGGCCCACACCTGGGCTAGATAATGGCATGCTGGTACCTGTAGTCCATGATAAAAGAGCCAAGTATTTCCCCAGTGGGTTCCGTTTAATCAGCGACCTTTAAAAAACAAATCACACCCCAGTGGGCCTCCGGGCCTGGGAAGCTGGAAAATAAAACTCCTGCCTTGCTGTGCCCTCTAGACGACGAGATCACATTTCCCATCGAGGGCCCCACGTAGAACTGTCGTGGTGGCATCTTTTCTGCGGCCAGGCTACCGCAATAAATCCATCCAAAAAGTGCCCTGAGGCGAAAAGACGCACACAGCAGGATGACGAAAAGTCATTTATTGAGGAAACCAACTTGCCAGGTTCAGAGTTAATGTCCTTATCCTTACGCGTTTCAGAGCGAGAAATGCTCCTTCATCAGAGGAAAGATTGCTGTAAACGGCAACGCTGCTCTCAGGCACTTAATACGCATGCGCTGACTTAATGGCCCACACCTGGGCTAGATAATGGCATGCTGGTACCTGTAGTCCATGATAAAAGAGCCAAGTATTTCCCCAGTGGGTTCCGTTTAATCAGCGACCTTTAAAAACAAATCACACCCCAGTGGGCCTCCGGGCCTGGGAAGCTGGAAAATAAAACTCCTGCCTTGCTGTGCCCTCTAGACGACGAGATCACATTTCCCATCGAGGGCCCCACGTAGAACTGTCGTGGTGGCATCTTTTCTGCGGCCAGGCTACCGCAATAAATCCATCCAAAAAGTGCCCTGAGGCGAAAAGACGCACACAGCAGGATGACGAAAAGTCATTTATTGAGGAAACCAACTTGCCAGGTTCAGAGTTAATGTCCTCATCCTTACGCGTTTCAGAGCGAGAAATGCTCCTTCATCAGAGGAAAGATTGCTGTAAACGGCAACGCTGCTCTCAGGCACTTAATACGCATGCGCTGACTTAATGGCCCACACCTGGGCTAGATAATGGCATGCTGGTACCTGTAGTCCATGATAAAAGAGCCAAGTATTTCCCCAGTGGGTTCCGTTTAATCAGCGACCTTTAAAAAACAAATCACACCCCAGTGGGCCTCCGGGCCTGGGAAGCTGGAAAATAAAACTCCTGCCTTGCTGTGCCCTCTAGACGACGAGATCACATTTCCCATCGAGGGCCCCACGTAGAACTGTCGTGGTGGCATCTTTTCTGCGGCCAGGCTACCGCAATAAATCCATCCAAAAAGTGCCCTGAGGCGAAAAGACGCACACAGCAGGATGACGAAAAGTCATTTATTGAGGAAACCAACTTGCCAGGTTCAGAGTTAATGTCCTTATCCTTACGCGTTTCAGAGCGAGAAATGCTCCTTCATCAGAGGAAAGATTGCTGTAAACGGCAACGCTGCTCTCAGGCACTTAATACGCATGCGCTGACTTAATGGCCCACACCTGGGCTAGATAATGGCATGCTGGTACCTGTAGTCCATGATAAAAGAGCCAAGTATTTCCCCAGTGGGTTCCGTTTAATCAGCGACCTTTAAAAAACAAATCACACCCCAGTGGGCCTCCGGGCCTGGGAAGCTGGAAAATAAAACTCCTGCCTTGCTGTGCCCTCTAGACGACGAGATCACATTTCCCATCGAGGGCCCCACGTAGAACTGTCGTGGTGGCATCTTTTCTGCGGCCAGGCTACCGCAATAAATCCATCCAAAAAGTGCCCTGAGGCGAAAAGACGCACACAGCAGGATGACGAAAAGTCATTTATTGAGGAAACCAACTTGCCAGGTTCAGAGTTAATGTCCTTATCCTTACGCGTTTCAGAGCGAGAAATGCTCCTTCATCAGAGGAAAGATTGCTGTAAACGGCAACGCTGCTCTCAGGCACTTAATACGCATGCGCTGACTTAATGGCCCACACCTGGGCTAGATAATGGCATGCTGGTACCTGTAGTCCATGATAAAAGAGCCAAGTATTTCCCCAGTGGGTTCCGTTTAATCAGCGACCTTTAAAAAACAAATCACACCCCAGTGGGCCTCCGGGCCTGGGAAGCTGGAAAATAAAACTCCTGCCTTGCTGTGCCCTCTAGACGACGAGATCACATTTCCCATCGAGGGCCCCACGTAGAACTGTCGTGGTGGCATCTTTTCTGCGGCCAGGCTACCGCAATAAATCCATCCAAAAAGTGCCCTGAGGCAAAAAGACGCACACAGCAGGATGACGAAAAGTCATTTATTGAGGAAACCAACTTGCCAGGTTCAGAGTTAATGTCCTTATCCTTACGCGTTTCAGAGCGAGAAATGCTCCTTCATCAGAGGAAAGATTGCTGTAAACGGCAACGCTGCTCTCAGGCACTTAATACGCATGCGCTGACTTAATGGCCCACACCTGGGCTAGATAATGGCATGCTGGTACCTGTAGTCCATGATAAAAGAGCCAAGTATTTCCCCAGTGGGTTCCGTTTAATCAGCGACCTTTAAAAAACAAATCACACCCCAGTGGGCCTCCGGGCCTGGGAAGCTGGAAAATAAAACTCCTGCCTTGCTGTGCCCTCTAGACGACGAGATCACATTTCCCATCGAGGGCCCCACGTAGAACTGTCGTGGTGGCATCTTTTCTGCGGCCAGGCTACCGCAATAAATCCATCCAAAAAGTGCCCTGAGGCGAAAAGACGCACACAGCAGGATGACGAAAAGTCATTTATTGAGGAAACCAACTTGCCAGGTTCAGAGTTAATGTCCTTATCCTTACGCGTTTCAGAGCGAGAAATGCTCCTTCATCAGAGGAAAGATTGCTGTAAACGGCAACGCTGCTCTCAGGCACTTAATACGCATGCGCTGACTTAATGGCCCACACCTGGGCTAGATAATGGCATGCTGGTACCTGTAGTCCATGATAAAAGAGCCAAGTATTTCCCCAGTGGGTTCCGTTTAATCAGCGACCTTTAAAAAACAAATCACACCCCAGTGGGCCTCCGGGCCTGGGAAGCTGGAAAATAAAACTCCTGCCTTGCTGTGCCCTCTAGACGACGAGATCACATTTCCCATCGAGGGCCCCACGTAGAACTGTCGTGGTGGCATCTTTTCTGCGGCCAGGCTACCGCAATAAATCCATCCAAAAAGTGCCCTGAGGCGAAAAGACGCACACAGCAGGATGACGAAAAGTCATTTATTGAGGAAACCAACTTGCCAGGTTCAGAGTTAATGTCCTCATCCTTACGCGTTTCAGAGCGAGAAATGCTCCTTCATCAGAGGAAAGATTGCTGTAAACGGCAACGCTGCTCTCAGGCACTTAATACGCATGCGCTGACTTAATGGCCCACACCTGGGCTAGATAATGGCATGCTGGTACCTGTAGTCCATGATAAAAGAGCCAAGTATTTCCCCAGTGGGTTCCGTTTAATCAGCGACCTTTAAAAAACAAATCACACCCCAGTGGGCCTCCGGGCCTGGGAAGCTGGAAAATAAAACTCCTGCCTTGCTGTGCCCTCTAGACGACGAGATCACATTTCCCATCGAGGGCCCCACGTAGAACTGTCGTGGTGGCATCTTTTCTGCGGCCAGGCTACCGCAATAAATCCATCCAAAAAGTGCCCTGAGGCGAAAAGACGCACACAGCAGGATGACGAAAAGTCATTTATTGAGGAAACCAACTTGCCAGGTTCAGAGTTAATGTCCTTATCCTTACGCGTTTCAGAGCGAGAAATGCTCCTTCATCAGAGGAAAGATTGCTGTAAACGGCAACGCTGCTCTCAGGCACTTAATACGCATGCGCTGACTTAATGGCCCACACCTGGGCTAGATAATGGCATGCTGGTACCTGTAGTCCATGATAAAAGAGCCAAGTATTTCCCCAGTGGGTTCCGTTTAATCAGCGACCTTTAAAAAACAAATCACACCCCAGTGGGCCTCCGGGCCTGGGAAGCTGGAAAATAAAACTCCTGCCTTGCTGTGCCCTCTAGACGACGAGATCACATTTCCCATCGAGGGCCCCACGTAGAACTGTCGTGGTGGCATCTTTTCTGCGGCCAGGCTACCGCAATAAATCCATCCAAAAAGTGCCCTGAGGCGAAAAGACGCACACAGCAGGATGACGAAAAGTCATTTATTGAGGAAACCAACTTGCCAGGTTCAGAGTTAATGTCCTTATCCTTACGCGTTTCAGAGCGAGAAATGCTCCTTCATCAGAGGAAAGATTGCTGTAAACGGCAACGCTGCTCTCAGGCACTTAATACGCATGCGCTGACTTAATGGCCCACACCTGGGCTAGATAATGGCATGCTGGTACCTGTAGTCCATGATAAAAGAGCCAAGTATTTCCCCAGTGGGTTCCGTTTAATCAGCGACCTTTAAAAAACAAATCACACCCCAGTGGGCCTCCGGGCCTGGGAAGCTGGAAAATAAAACTCCTGCCTTGCTGTGCCCTCTAGACGACGAGATCACATTTCCCATCGAGGGCCCCACGTAGAACTGTCGTGGTGGCATCTTTTCTGCGGCCAGGCTAGCGCAATAAATCCATCCAAAAAGTGCCCTGAGGCGAAAAGACGCACACAGCAGGATGACGAAAAGTCATTTATTGAGGAAACCAACTTGCCAGGTTCAGAGTTAATGTCCTTATCCTTACGCGTTTCAGAGCGAGAAATGCTCCTTCATCAGAGGAAAGATTGCTGTAAACGGCAACGCTGCTCTCAGGCACTTAATACGCATGCGCTGACTTAATGGCCCACACCTGGGCTAGATAATGGCATGCTGGTACCTGTAGTCCATGATAAAAGAGCCAAGTATTTCCCCAGTGGGTTCCGTTTAATCAGCGACCTTTAAAAAACAAATCACACCCCAGTGGGCCTCCGGGCCTGGGAAGCTGGAAAATAAAACTCCTGCCTTGCTGTGCCCTCTAGACGACGAGATCACATTTCCCATCGAGGGCCCCACGTAGAACTGTCGTGGTGGCATCTTTTCTGCGGCCAGGCTACCGCAATAAATCCATCCAAAAAGTGCCCTGAGGCGAAAAGACGCACACAGCAGGATGACGAAAAGTCATTTATTGAGGAAACCAACTTGCCAGGTTCAGAGTTAATGTCCTTATCCTTACGCGTTTCAGAGCGAGAAATGCTCCTTCATCAGAGGAAAGATTGCTGTAAACGGCAACGCTGCTCTCAGGCACTTAATACGCATGCGCTGACTTAATGGCCCACACCTGGGCTAGATAATGGCATGCTGGTACCTGTAGTCCATGATAAGAGAGCCAAGTATTTCCCCAGTGGGTTCCGTTTAATCAGCGACCTTTAAAAACAAATCACACCCCAGTGGGCCTCCGGGCGTGGGAAGCTGGAAAATAAAACTCCTGCCTTGCTGTGCCCTCTAGACGACGAGATCACATTTCCCATCGAGGGCCCCACGTAGAACTGTCGTGGTGGCATCTTTTCTGCGGCCAGGCTACCGCAATAAATCCATCCAAAAAGTGCCCTGAGGCAAAAAGACGCACACAGCAGGATGACGAAAAGTCATTTATTGAGGAAACCAACTTGCCAGGTTCAGAGTTAATGTCCTCATCCTTACGCGTTTCAGAGCGAGAAATGCTCCTTCATCAGAGGAAAGATTGCTGTAAACGGCAACGCTGCTCTTAGGCACTTAATACGCATGCGCTGACTTAATGGCCCACACCTGGGCTAGATAATGGCATGCTGGTACCTGTAGTCCATGATAAAAGAGCCAAGTATTTCCCCAGTGGGTTCCGTTTAATCAGCGACCTTTAAAAAACAAATCACACCCCAGTGGGCCTCCCGGCCTGGGAAGCTGGAAAATAAAACTCCTGCCTTGCTGTGCCCTCTAGACGACGAGATCACATTTCCCATCGAGGGCCCCACGTAGAAATGTCGTGGTGGCATCTTTTCTGCGGCCAGGCTAGCGCAATAAATCCATCCAAAAAGTGCCCTGAGGCGAAAAGACGCACACAGCAGGATGACGAAAAGTCATTTATTGAGGAAACCAACTTGCCAGGTTCAGAGTTAATGTCCTTATCCTTACGCGTTTCAGAGCGAGAAATGCTCCTTCATCAGAGGAAAGATTGCTGTAAACGGCAACGCTGCTCTCAGGCACTTAATACGCATGCGCTGACTTAATGGCCCACACCTGGGCTAGATAATGGCATGCTGGTACCTGTAGTCCATGATAAAAGAGCCAAGTATTTCCCCAGTGGGTTCCGTTTAATCAGCGACCTTTAAAAAACAAATCACACCCCAGTGGGCCTCCGGGCCTGGGAAGCTGGAAAATAAAACTCCTGCCTTGCTGTGCCCTCTAGACGACGAGATCACATTTCCCATCGAGGGCCCCACGTAGAACTGTCGTGGTGGCATCTTTTCTGCGGCCAGGCTAGCGCAATAAATCCATCCAAAAAGTGCCCTGAGGCGAAAAGACGCACACAGCAGGATGACGAAAAGTCAATTATTGAGGAAACCAACTTGCCAGGTTCAGAGTTAATGTCCTTATCCTTACGCGTTTCAGAGCGAGAAATGCTCCTTCATCAGAGGAAAGATTGCTGTAAACGGCAACGCTGCTCTCAGGCACTTAATACGCATGCGCTGACTTAATGGCCCACACCTGGGCTAGATAATGGCATGCTGGTACCTGTAGTCCATGATAAAAGAGCCAAGTATTTCCCCAGTGGGTTCCGTTTAATCAGCGACCTTTAAAAAACAAATCACACCCCAGTGGGCCTCCGGGCCTGGGAAGCTGGAAAATAAAACTCCTGCCTTGCTGTGCCCTCTAGACGACAAGATCACATTTCCCGTCGAGGGCCCCACGTAGAACTGTCGTGGTGGCATCTTTTCTGCGGCCAGGCTACCGCAATAAATCCATCCAAAAAGTGCCCTGAGGCGAAAAGACGCACACAGCAGGATGACGAAAAGTCATTTATTGAGGAAACCAACTTGCCAGGTTCAGAGTTAATGTCCTCATCCTTACGCGTTTCAGAGCGAGAAATGCTCCTTCATCAGAGGAAAGATTGCTGTAAACGGCAACGCTGCTCTTAGGCACTTAATACGCATGCGCTGACTTAATGGCCCACACCTGGGCTAGATAATGGCATGCTGGTACCTGTAGTCCATGATAAAAGAGCCAAGTATTTCCCCAGTGGGTTCCGTTTAATCAGCGACCTTTAAAAAACAAATCACACCCCAGTGGGCCTCCGGGCCTGGGAAGCTGGAAAATAAAACTCCTGCCTTGCTGTGCCCTCTAGACGACGAGATCACATTTCCCATCGAGGGCCCCATGTAGAACTGTCGTGGTGGCATCTTTTCTGCGGCCAGGCTACCGCAATAAATCCATCCAAAAAGTGCCCTGAGGCGAAAAGACGCACACAGCAGGATGACGAAAAGTCATTTATTGAGGAAACCAACTTGCCAGGTTCAGAGTTAATGTCCTTATCCTTACGCGTTTCAGAGCGAGAAATGCTCCTTCATCAGAGGAAAGATTGCTGTAAACGGCAACGCTGCTCTCAGGCACTTAATACGCATGCGCTGACTTAATGGCCCACACCTGGGCTAGATAATGGCATGCTGGTACCTGTAGTCCATGATAAGAGGCAAGTATTTCCCCAGTGGGTTCCGTTTAATCAGCGACCTTTAAAAAACAAATCACACCCCAGTGGGCCTCCGGGCGTGGGAAGCTGGAAAATAAAACTCCTGCCTTGCTGTGCCCTCTAGACGACGAGATCACATTTCCCATCGAGGGCCCCACGTAGAACTGTCGTGGTGGCATCTTTTCTGCGGCCAGGCTACCGCAATAAATCCATCGAAAAAGTGCCCTGAGGCAAAAAGACGCACACAGCAGGATGACGAAAAGTCATTTATTGAGGAAACCAACTTGCCAGGTTCAGAGTTAATGTCCTTATCCTTACGCGTTTCAGAGCGAGAAATGCTCCTTCATCAGAGGAAAGATTGCTGTAAACGGCAACGCTGCTCATAGGCACTTAATACGCATGCGCTGACTTAATGGCCCACACCTGGGCTAGATAATGGCATGCTGGTACCTGTAGTCCATGATAAAAGAGCCAAGTATTTCCACAGTGGGTTCCGTTTAATCAGCGACCTTTAAAAAACAAATCACACCCCAGTGGGCCTCCCGGCCTGGGAAGCTGGAAAATAAAACTCCTGCCTTGCTGTGCCCTCTAGACGACGAGATCACATTTCCCATCGAGGGCCCCATGTAGAAATGTCGTGGTGGCATCTTTTCTGCGGCCAGGCTAGCGCAATAAATCCATCCAAAAAGTGCCCTGAGGCGAAAAGACGCACACAGCAGGATGACGAAAAGTCATTTATTGAGGAAACCAACTTGCCAGGTTCAGAGTTAATGTCCTTATCCTTACGCGTTTCAGAGCGAGAAATGCTCCTTCATCAGAGGAAAGATTGCTGTAAACGGCAACGCTGCTCTCAGGCACTTAATACGCATGCGCTGACTTAATGGCCCACACCTGGGCTAGATAATGGCATGCTGGTACCTGTAGTCCATGATAAAAGAGCCAAGTATTTCCCCAGTGGGTTCCGTTTAATCAGCGACCTTTAAAAACAAATCACACCCCAGTGGGCCTCCGGGCCTGGGAAGCTGGAAAATAAAACTCCTGCCTTGCTGTGCCCTCTAGACGATGAGATCACATTTCCCATCGAGGGCCCCACGTAGAACTGTCGTGGTGGCATCTTTTCTGCGGCCAGGCTAGCGCAATAAATCCATCCAAGAAGTGCCCTGAGGCGAAAAGACGCACACAGCAGGATGACGAAAAGTCATTTATTGAGGAAACCAACTTGCCAGGTTCAGAGTTAATGTCCTTATCCTTACGCGTTTCAGAGCGAGAAATGCTCCTTCATCAGAGGAAAGATTGCTGTAAACGGCAACGCTGCTCTCAGGCACTTAATACGCATGCGCTGACTTAATGGCCCACACCTGGGCTAGATAATGGCATGCTGGTACCTGTAGTCCATGATAAAAGAGCCAAGTATTTCCCCAGTGGGTTCCGTTTAATCAGCGACCTTTAAAAACAAATCACACCTCAGTGGGCCTCCGGGCCTGGAAAGCTGGAAAATAAAACTCCTGCCTTGCTGTGCCCTCTAGACGACAAGATCACATTTCCCATCGAGGGCCCCACGTAGAACTGTCGTGGTGGCATCTTTTCTGCGGCCAGGCTACCGCAATAAATCCATCCAAAAAGTGCCCTGAGGCGAAAAGACGCACACAGCAGGATGACGAAAAGTCATTTATTGAGGAAACCAACTTGCCAGGTTCAGAGTTAATGTCCTCATCCTTACGCGTTTCAGAGCGAGAAATGCTCCTTCATCAGAGGAAAGATTGCTGTAAACGGCAACGCTGCTCTTAGGCACTTAATACGCATGCGCTGACTAAATGGCCCACACCTGGGCTAGATAATGGCATGCTGGTACCTGTAGTCCATGATAAAAGAGCCAAGTATTTCCCCAGTGGGTTCCGTTTAATCAGCGACCTTTAAAAAACAAATCACACCCCAGTGGGCCTCCGGGCCTGGGAAGCTGGAAAATAAAACTCCTGCCTTGCTGTGCCCTCTAGACGACAAGATCACATTTCCCATCGAGGGCCCCATGTAGAACTGTTGTGGTGGCATCTTTTCTGCGGCCAGGCTACCGCAATAAATCCATCCAAAAAGTGCCCTGAGGCGAAAAGACGCACACAGCAGGATGACGAAAAGTCATTTATTGAGGAAACCAACTTGCCAGGTTCAGAGTTAATGTCCTTATCCTTACGCGTTTCCAGAGCGAGAAATGCTCCTTCATCAGAGGAAAGATTGCTGTAAACGGCAACGCTGCTCTCAGGCACTTAATACGCATGCGCTGACTTAATGGCCCACACCTGGGCTAGATAATGGCATACTGGTACCTGTAGTCCATGATAAAAGAGCCAAGTATTTCCCCAGTGGGTTCCGTTTAATCAGCGACCTTTAAAAAACAAATCACACCCCAGTGGACCTCCGGGCCTGGGAAGCTGGAAAATAAAACTCCTGCCTTGCTGTGCCCTCTAGACGACGAGATCACATTTCCCATCGAGGGCCCCACGTAGAACTGTCGTGGTGGCATCTTTTCTGCGGCCAGGCTACCACAATAAATCCATCCAAAAAGTGCCCTGAGGCAAAAAGACGCACACAGCAGGATGACGAAAAGTCATTTATTGAGGAAACCAACTTGCCAGGTTCAGAGTTAATGTCTTCATCCTTACGCGTTTCAGAGCGAGAAATGCTCCTTCATCAGAGGAAAGATTGCTGTAAACGGCAACGCTGCTCTTAGGCACTTAATACGCATGCGCTGACTTAATGGCCCACACCTGGGCTAGATAATGGCATGCTGGTACCTGTAGTCCATGATAAAAGAGCCAAGTATTTCCCCAGTGGGTTCCGTTTAATCAGCGACCTTTAAAAAACAAATCACACCCCAGTGGGCCTCCCGGCCTGGGAAGCTGGAAAATAAAACTCCTGCCTTGCTGTGCCCTCTAGACGACGAGATCACATTTCCCATCGAGGGCCCCACGTAGAAATGTCGTGGTGGCATCTTTTCTGCGGCCAGGCTAGCGCAATAAATCCATCCAAAAGTGCCCTGAGGCGAAAAGACGCACACAGCAGGATGACGAAAAGTCATTTATTGAGGAAACCAACTTGCCAGGTTCAGAGTTAATGTCCTTATCCTTACGCGTTTCAGAGCGAGAAATCCTCCTTCATCAGAGGAAAGATTGCTGTAAACGGCAACGCTGCTCTCAGGCACTTAATACGCATGCGCTGACTTAATGGCCCACACCTGGGCTAGATAATGGCATGCTGGTACCTGTAGTCCATGATAAAAGAGCCAAGTATTTCCCCAGTGGGTTCCGTTTAATCAGCGACCTTTAAAAAACAAATCACACCTCAGTGGGCCTCAGGGCCTGGGAAGCTATAAAATAAAACTCCTGCCTTGCTGTGCCCTCTAGACGATGAGATCACATTTCCCATCGAGGGTCCCACGTAGGAAACTGCCGTGGTGGCATCTTTTCTGCGGCCAGGCTAGGCGCAATAAATCCATCCAAGAAGTGCCCTGAGGTGAAAAGAGACGCACACAGCAGGATGACGAAAAGTCATTTATTGAGGAAACCAACTTGCCAGGTTCAGAGTTAATGTCCTTATCCTTACGCGTTTCAGAGCGAGAAATGCTCCTTCATCAGAGGAATGATTGCTGTAAACGGCATATACCAAAATATCGATTGTAAAATATCGATGGTATAAAATATCGATGTTTAGCATATCGACATCAAAAATTTCGATATTGGTATGTGTAGTAAAATATCGAAGTACAATATATCTATTGCCATAATATCGTTGTGTTAAAATATCGATAAAGTGTAGTATTGTGTTATATTTTGTATATTTTGTAATATTTTGTATAAAAGTGTTTTAACATGTTATTTGGAATGTATTAAAAAAACATTTTTTATATTTTAAATAATTTAGGGGGTCATTACGATGGCGGGCGGAAGCACAACCGCCGTGCTGGCGGATGCAAAAACCACCAGTTACCGCCGGCACGCAGCAGTCCACACGCCCGCCCAATTACGATGCGAAAAGTAGGCCAAACACCGCCGGCAAGCCAGCAACACCGTCCGCCATCAAAGTGCGTCCGTACACGTAGCGGCGCAGCACAATTGACACACACCGTCCGACGAAATCACGTCCCGCCCGGCGTATAAATTACGATGCCGCAAACAAACGGCTCCCACGGCTAAGAGACACCGTACGACAAACCGAAGCGGTAACACGGACGCCGAGCACGGACAACGAAGAAGCGGCTCCCCGAGCATGAATCCAGCACTGCAGGCCCTCCCCATGCTCTTGCTGATGCACCACCAAGGACGCAACGTACCGCGGAGACGCAGGTAGGCACACACACAACAAGTGCACGCAAACAGCGCACACAGTGCAAGGGCGGAAAAAGCGGACAACCCCCCACCACCGCGTGTACACTACACATCCACCATTGCATCCACATATGACACACAGGCCAAATCGTAACATCGCGTAACACATGTGTACACACCACCTGGGACTAGGAACCAACGACCCCGTCACGGCCCCAAAGCGGCGATGACGCCGCCACACATGCGCACAACGCAGAGGCCAACCGCAGCGCCATGCATGCGTCGCACACAGACACAGGGACACAACCAAGCAGCACACACATCAGCCCCACCCCGAACGCACATGACACGTGACAGGCCTGCCACAGACATGTCCCCAACGCCCAATTCACGGACAACACCCAACGCCACACAACCGACGCACACATGTCAGTGAAGTCACGCAACAGCAGGACACACCCCAGTGTAACAAACATGGCGTAGCACACAGCGGCGGCAACACCAACTAGGAGAAGCAGGGCCCCTTCGGGAAGAGGAACGCCAGTACCACACTGAAACACCCATACCACCCTGCACATATGAACAAGACATATAAAACGGAACACCAAAGAGCCCGGGGACCGACAACAGGTGGCCCAAGAATAACATTCACACACAAGGCCCAACGCAGAGCGGAAAGGCAGCCTGCCGCCCACACAAGGGAGAGCAGACAGCACTGAATGACCTTCCATTCCAACTCCGAAACCACAGCCCTACGAAAGAAGCCGGTGAATACAGCCATTGTCCAAGAAAAGACCAACACAGGCATGCCGAGGGACCGACCACAGGGCAGATAGCGCATATCACAGAAGCACACAACGGACGGGGAAGAAAAAAGAAAACACTCCCCCATGTCGGCCACATGCAAGTTAATTGGAAGGAGTCACACATCACTGACCTTGAACTGTCTGAGAAGCATGTGGGATGAGGGCCCGTGTCCTCCGCACAAGCCAACAGAACACAAGTCCTGTCTCCCTACGACTACACAGAGCTCACAGCAACCTCGGAGCGTGCACATTGCAGACTGCACACACAGCCGGAGCACGCCACCACAACGCACCGCTGCGAAATGGCAACCGCAACACACCTACCCAACTACGCCGGACAGCTCAAGCTGTACAAAACCAACCTGATACATATATTGGGATGCGATCTCCTGTCCCTGCTGAACGTAAGTTACCGACTGACTTACCGCATCACATTGTTCAGCTGCGTCATGCCCGTCTTCTACTGTCGGAGGTGTCCCTACCAGCATCCCGTGGAGATGTGCCTCTCCAACCCGGCATGTCTAAAGGCGGACCTGCTACCACTACTCCTCCCTCTGGACGCACACGACAGGGCCTGCTCTGCCTATGGGGGCATGGCGTATGTGGCCAACATCGCACCCGCACTGAAATGGGACCACTGTGCCTCCACACGACGGATCATCGAGAACAGCTACATCGAATGTCACCCAGCATGCCCCATCATGGTCCTCCAAGGGACAACTTACGAACAACACCTTGACAGCCACCATCCGCTACATTGGCTGGCAAACATGTACACCACCAATGACATGGAAGCCCTGCTGGGCGGCATCGCATACCTGACAACCTGTAAATTCGTCGGACCACAACGCAGGTTCCCCGATTGACCTATGATGTCCAACCCCGCACCCATGCTTAGCTTCCGCACGGATCTGGCCAGTCACCACCACAACAGCCATACCAAACGACCGGCAACTGTTACCACACCATCAACGACATCGCCATGACATCGGATATGACCGGGACATGCACACTGTTCCCCATCACATCCAGGAACACCGCATGCATCGTGGGAGGCAGTGGCATGGGGTCTGTGTATCGCACCCACATGGACGGAACTGCACGAACAACCAGGACACGACATGGATCCAGCGCCCATGGACACACACACCGCTCAGTGGACATGAATAGGTCGCCTGGAGTCTGTGGGTGCTGCACCCCTCCCACCCCCGCCCCGGGAATCCCATACCAGGACCTTTGCATGGACGACAAGTGCATACAACAACAACACGACCCCAGTGACTGTGACATGTCCAGTAACCACCACATTGCAACAACAAGTGGCACGCCGCTGCATGCACGCAAGCACATGCCCTGATGTCATCTCACATGCACGCGTGCATGAGGAACAACCGCAGCAAACCTGTCACATGGAACTGAGATGGACTGTGCCCATGATGCCAAGCGGTCTGGTAGGCTACATGTATACCGTCTGTGTCAAAGTCCGCAGCTCCGCAGCTATACGTAAATGTACATTAGCACAGCCTTGGCCAAGCAGATGTAACTCTGAAGCCCACATCCCACATGCAACAGCCAATCACATGTAACCCCACACCCTATCCCATTTGCAATCATGCTCAGTATATCCTCAACATGTATTCCGCTGCCAGTAGTGTCCACTATACTGCATCACAGAGGACAGAAGACTCAATATAATGTTTGAAACCAAAACTGTCTCCGCTGACTCATTTCACAAGTACGAATGAGAGAGGATGAGAGTATGTGAAGTACACGGCAGTCGTGACATGACCATGTAGTCCACTGGTATTGGATGTCAACGCAAATGAGTAGCACAACTGTGGAAGACACACATGTGTCGTGTGAAGTCGTATGGACGCAGTGCTCAGGTGGGTGGGTGTGACGGGTAGATGCGCACATGCCAAGTTGGAGCACGCCGTGTTGGGAGGGGTCATGAACAGTACACCACCGCTTCCCTGGGCATTGTGAGAGGACACCTGTCGGGGGGAGTGAACACGTGTGTGCACAGCAGCCGGGCACACGTACAAAGCGGTACCAGGCGCACCTCAGCCCACCCTCTGTGGACAAGCTGGATCCTGTTGTGCGCCCGCCATGCCCCTTGACAAGGCACACACAGCCCCAGTCGACCAGGTGTAACCCCAACATAGTCAATCCGCACAGGCGATACAGGGCACGGGATGGCAGTGGAGCATGGTGTGTGAGAGGTCTCCTCGCGCTCCTCCTGGTCATATCACGCAGGCAATAGAACCTCAACGTCTAGCATGGCACAAGTCAAATGGAAGTGTAGGGGGACGCACCACAGCACGAGCAGCACTGACGTCACGGGAGGTGGCTCGCACCATCCCATCCATTGCCCATTATACCAACCACGCCACATGCCATTGCGACTAAGTGCAAGCGCGTGCGCCACCACCCCCGAGCCCTCCCCAGAGAGGCCAAAGAGTGAATGTGTGGGCCATCAGTCACAGACGGACGCGGCCTGGCCGCAAGGGCAGCCACAGCCACTGGGTGTCGCAGGTGGCGGATCCGGAAGGCGAAGACTGTGATGCATAGTCCATGCAGGCCGGGTCTCCATTTGGGGCACCACGCAGGTGGACGGCGTCCCGCAACACATCATACCCTGAGACAGCCCACTCGTGCAACTGGACCCACACATACACTCCTTGCCCTCTCTGGTGCGAGCTTGGGGCTGCCTGTGCAAGCGCTAGCCTCGCAGGTGCACATGCATATTGGGGGAGCGAGGGGAGGACATGAGGGCTGGGGCGAAGATGACTGTATCACTGTCAGTGAGTACAAGGGATGACCCAGATGTGGAAAGGAAGAGACGTGTCCCGTGTGTACTGCAACTAGTCGCCAATCCAACTACCCCCCATGTCCGGAATGTAAGCCCGCACCTAGGCCCGCCCATCCGCCACATCGAATATACCACCAGCACGACAACCTTCCCATTCGAAACACTGACTGGGGGTGGCGACCAGTGAACAATCATGTGTAGCCTACCCACGCGTACATGTGGGCCCTCCATGATCCATGTCACCTGCGGCAAAGTCATGACATGCGCAATGAGGGAAGTGAGGAGAGCTGTCCGCCCCACGCACAGAAGGTGCATCAGCTCCACAGACCCAGCAGCGAGTCCAGCAGGGGTCACATGTGCAGGGGCAGCTGTGCCTGGTGTGAAGGCACATGCATATAGACAGCACATCGACCAATGTGTAGTCTGCCCACATCTACAGTCCATCATCATGCGGACATAGGAATTGAACACAGGGCAACACATCTTAGTGGGTGCACCCACCGTGACCAACAATGCGCAATCATCGACGTACCCGCCCTGTGCATGGCCCCCCACCCAACGGAGGCACATCCAGTGCCACCATCCCACACACACAAGCCTTCCACGGAACATGCTGTGTCCAATGGTCAGTACAGAGTCAGCGCCCATCTGGTGGATCCTGAACAGGAGACACATGCACACACATGCCAGCTCCCACTATGTACGTCTGCCACCTGGCACGTGCAATGTAACCTCTCACCTGTGACGTGTGACTGCAAGCACACAGCCGTCTTGGCATGGGGCTGTCAATGTGGACACCTGTCAATGTTTCGGGAGGTGTGATCCGTACAGTGCTGTACATAGGGTGCAGTGCTGACACCTACTACTGTCTCATATCCCCTCGTGCCACAGGTCCCACTTGTTTTGGCCGCTCAGCCTGTGCCCACATCGTCGTCGTCGTGTGCCATACTCATCCAGCCTCGGAAGCAGTTCCATGCTCAGCAGACATTCATGTTGCCGTGGCGTTGCCGCTTGACGAATATGCAGTCAGTCCCCATCAGCACGCCCCGCAAGTCATTGGGGCCTAGATCCCCATGTGCATGCACATGGCAGTGGTTTGTATCACTAGCCATTGCCATTGTTGGGAGACCTGTGTAAGTGTATTGTGGCCGTGCCGTCCCAGCTTGACAGCTGGGCTGTGGCTCATGTGCTTGCTCAGTCATGTCAGTGATGTGTATGCGAAATTGCTATGTGTTGTGTTGCTTTGACATGTGTCCACTGCCATTTTCCCTAGGCGGAGACCGAACATTGACCGCCCATACCAATTGCTGGCGGACATGGACGATACAGAGGTCATTAGGAAGTTTCGGCTGGACAGGCCAACCCTGCATCGACTGTGTGCCATGTTGGAACCCCATCTCCGTCCCCGCAGGGTGTATCCGACAGCTGTCACCCCCACGGCTAAGGTGATGGCCGCCATGCATTTCTTCGCCACTGGGTCATTCCAGCACACAGTGGGCAGTGGAGGAGGGATGTCCCAGCCCATGTTCAGCAAGGTGCTGAGGGATGTACTGGCAGCCATGATGCTGTGCCGAAACAGGTACATCCGCTTCCCCAGGGCTCGTGAATTGGCGGCAGTGAAGGGTGCATTCTATGCCCTTGGCAGAATCCCACACGTCGTTGGAGCCATTGACTGCACACATGTTGGCCTTGTTCCACCACAGGCCACTGAGCACCTGTACCGCAACAGGAAGCACACGCACTCCCTGAATGTGCAAGTGGTGTGCCTTGCGGACATGGTGATCACCCACGTGTGTGCAAAGTTCCCAGGCTCGGCCCATGACGCACACATAATGCGCAACAGCATCTTGCCACGACTGATGTCCAATCTGCAACAGGATCGTGGCTGTATTGTCGGTGAGTATGTGGAGTGGTGTAGCGTGCTGGTTGTGCGATGCTGTCCCCTGTCCAGTTGGAATAGCAACGGTTCTCTGTGTCCCTCACACCCAGGTGACTCTGCGTACCCGAATGGGGCATGGCTGCTCAGTCCATTGAGGAATCCTCGCACCCCAGCAGACGATCGCTACAATGAGGCACATGGGAGGACCAGACGTGTGGTCGAGCGTACCTTTGGCCTCCTCAAGTCCAGGTTCAGGTGCCTGGACCGCACCGAGGGTGCGCTGGCGTACTCCCCACAGAAGGTGTGCCAGATAGTGGTGGCGTGCTGCATGCTGCACAATCTGGCCATTCGGAAGCAGATCCCCCTCATCGTGGATGACGGAGATCAACCAGGGCCCCAGCCCGCAGACCAGGACAGCTCGAGTGAGGAGGACAGCGGAGAGGAGGAAGCTGGTAATGTGCGGCAGCAGCTCATCGCCCGCTACTTCACTTGACGGTGAGTGTCCATGTACGACGGCTGATGTGGCTGTATCTGTGCAGGTGTGTGTGTGCTGTGTCAGGGTGGCCGTTTGTTCACTGCGTGCTGTGTGTCAACGCTCCATGGCCAGGGTAGTATGCCACTGTTGGTGGCTGTGGCATTGTGCCCTATTGCTCTGTGCGATGTGTGTACATTGCTTGTAGTTGTTGACATGTACTGTGTGATGGGTGTGTGACACACTCATTGAATGTGCTCCTGTTCTGTCTCCCACCCCTAGGTCCCTACAGGCCCTCCGGTTCCATTGCCATGCCACGCATCAGGTGCCTTTCCGCCCAAGGTGGCCGTTGTATTCCGTACAAATAAAACACAGGGCACAAACAGCAGTTTGTGTAAGAGGTGCATTTATTTCAAACTGTGACATGTGATTGTGTGTAAGGTGATGACAAAAGTGGTGCGTGCAGTGACAATGAGCTGTCGGTCATGGCTGCGTGATGCTCAGGGTGTACCCACTGGTTCTATGTCCATGGTCCAACAGACACATGCCATCCAGATGGCTGTGTGGAGTGGGATCGTAGTCCAAGTCAATGCAGTGGGTGGTCAAGGAAGGCTGGCTGGCTGCCTCACTTGCGTCTGGAGCGTGCGAAGTCCTCCCGTGAGATCTGTTTCCACTTCGGACGGCCCCTTCCACGTTTGCGAGGGGGTGCCTGCTTGCGACCTGCTGGTGGTTGAGGTGTGCTCACTGGCTGTGGACGCAGGGGAACTGGACACAGCTGCACGACCCTGCGCCCCGGCAGGTGGTGGCGGTGGTGGAGCTGCTGTCCCTGGCTGTGACCTCACCACCAGCTGGCCCATGAGGTCCACGAGTTGGCCCATACGGGCGTCCATGGACCTCAGCACCCCCAGCACCTCCCGCGTGTCTGAAGCAGACCTGGCCCATTGTCCTTGGGCCTCTTCATAGGCCCCAAGGACTCTGGCCATTTGAGGCAGGGCATGGCTCCCAGGGGAGACTTGCGTTTCCCTGACCCTGCTCCTCCTACCGGTACTGCTGCCACCGGCCTGCCCACTAGCCACATTGCTCACCACGGTCCTCGCTGTGGCTCCCAGGGTGGATCCAGTCGGCCGGGCCACCACCTGCGCTGGGGCTGGTGCCAGCGAAGACGTGGTGGTGGTGGCGGCGGTGGTGGTCGGTGCGGCGATGGTGGCGGTTGCGGCAGTGGTAGTGGCCGCAATGACCGTGGGTGTGGCCGCAATGACCGTGGGTGTGGCCGCAATGTCCGTGGGTGTGGCCGCAACGACAGTGGCAGCAGGGGGCTGGGAATGTTCAGCAGCCCAGGATGATGGGTTGGTGGGTAGGAGGGGTCCTGGGGAGCGGCTGGGCCCTGCCACACCAGATGGGCCTGCTTGGTGGTCCGTGTCCGAAGAGGAGGACAGATCCTCCACATCCGTGTGTCCTCGTTGGGGGCTTGTAGGCTGGCTGTGCTGGCTGCTGTCTCCATCCCCAGCATCCAGCAGTTCGTCACCTGTGGAGAGAATGAGATTTGTTATTGTGTTGCACCTGGCGAAGTATGTATTTGTCGTCTGACATTAACAGTTCGTGCAATCTCGTACATGGGTTTCCCGGAGGCGTGTGTGTGGCTGTACCATTTGTAGTTGTGTGTGCTTGGCAATGGGACTGTGTGCTGTGCACATGTGGCATGGGACGGATTGGCCATGCCGATGGGTGTGTTGCTGTGCCCCTACTTATTGTGACTCTGGTGTATGCGGGCTCCTGGCCCATCCTGGGTCTGGTTTGTACTTTGCTTTTGGTGTTCAAATGGGACGCTTAGGAACGCATATGGCAACATGGGGGCCATGCCCCAGATTCGCATTTGGGATGGAATATGCTTTTGGGGTTCAAATGGAACGCTTAGGAACGCATATGGCAACATGGGGGCCATGCCCCAGATTCGCATTTGGGATGGAATATGCTTTTGGGGTTCAAATGGAACGCTTAGGAACGCATATGGCAACATGGGGGCCATGCCCCAGATTCGCATTTGGGAGGGAATATGCTTTTGGGGTACATGCTGTGAGCCATGGGTGCCGAACGTGACATGTGTTGTGGCAGCATGACAGTGCATGGTCTGAGGTGTGTGCATGCCTGACATGGCCTGCATATTTGCTGTCTGTTGTGATTACTGGACATGGCATTGGACGCATCGTTATGAGTGAGTGATGGTTGTGTGCCAGCCAACGTATTGCAGTTGTCCCATCTCCTTGGTGTGCGTGCTGCCCTGTGCCATGTGCATCACTGCAGTGCTCGGGGGGTGTGGCCCATGTTGTGTGTTGTTGCTCACAGTGTGGCGTGCGCTTCATTGACTTCTGGCACATGGTTGGTCATGGGCATGTATCTTAGCGTGACTGCTGTATGTGTGGCAGCTGTGCGGATGACATGCCTTTCATGAGACTGGGGCTGACGGATGGGATGGATGGTATGTTGTATGTGCATGGTGTGTCTGTGTGTTTGATGGGTTCAGTGGTGTTCGTGTGCATTTATGTTGTTCCGCTCTGTTGCGTCTAGTGTTGTTTGTCTTACATAGGCGTAGTTGTGGGGTGTGTGGTTGACAGGCAGTAGGGGCTACATGGACAGGACTTCAATGGTGTTTCGGTTGTGTGTGATGGGTTGCACAGTGGCTGCCGTGTGGTACTATATTCAGTGTGGCTTGTGCATGCAGACGTGGCTCCTTGGGTGTTGCTGTGTCTGTGATGGGTCATGTGAGGTGTGAGTCTGTGGTTCATGTCCGTGTGCACATTGTTCACTTGTTCGTGACGGTGGGCGGTGCTGCGTGTTCGTCTGCTACGTGACATGTCCCATGTGTTGGTCGTGTTACGGTCCTCATGCCTCCAGTAATCCAGCCCTGTCCAGTTTCCCACCTGCAGGTTGTTCGGGCGTGCACTGTACTGGATGCCACATGGTTCTAAGCGGGGGTGCTCCATGTTGCAGGTCTGTGGGGGTGGGGGGTGTTGTGGGTCGTGGTGGTGGCTGGACACCCACTGACACCGATTGTTGTGGACCGTGATGTCTACCTTTCGGCTGTCGGTGTGCACTGCGGTGGCTGACACGTGGCTGTGGGGTGTGGGGGATGCTCCTCCTTGCTGTGCTGTGGGACTAGGGGCCTGGTGTGTGTTGTACTTGGGCTGTCCACCCTCCCACCCACTGCACTTTGTGTTCCTGCCACTTACCTGTTACTTGTCGGTTAGTGCAGCTATGGCGGACACATGGGTGTGGTGGGTGCTCGTTGTGGCGCTTCTGGCATACTTGGGGACCTGTTGGTGGTTACGTGGCTGGCTGAGTGTACACATGTCCCCACGTATCTTACAGTTGTTCGGTTTGGGCTGTGTGTGGTGGTGTCTGTTGCATGTGTGTGTGATGTGTTGTGTATTGTGTGCTGGACATGGGGGTGTTTGTCCCTGGGAGCTGTGGCATGGTGGTAGTGCATGTGAGTACATAGCGGTGTGCTGGTATACATTAGTTTGTACTTACCAGCCTCCACTCCCCCTGCTAATCCGGCGAGGATCTCCGGATGTATGATGACTCGCACCTTCTCCTCCCACGCTTTGAAGGTCTTGAAGAGCGCGGGATTCCCTCCGCCAGTGACGGCTGCCAGCTCTCTGTTCTTGCTCTCCTTCTTCTTGACCAGGCTCTTGACGTCATTCCACCGTTTGTTGATTTCAACTCTGTTCCTGGGCAGGGTCCCGACTGCATTGACCTGGTCTACGATCCGGTTCCACATTCTCTTTCTGGTGGCTAGTGGTGTGTGCTGGACCAGGTTCCCATAGATTTGTGGGTGCACCTTGATGATCTCGTCGACCATGACCGTCAGCTCAATGGGCGTGAACTTGGGCATTCTTTGTGGTGCCATGGTGTTTGTGGTGCTGGTGCGGTGTGTGTTGTGTAATGTGCAGGGGGTTTGTGGTGCCGGTGTTTGGTGGTGGTGGTGGTGGTGGTGGTTGTGATGTGTGCGTTTCTGTGGTGTGCTGCTGTCCTTGCTGTGTTACTGTGTCCTCTCCTCTCCTCTCTAGTTTGCAATGTTGCAAGGGGTTGTGGTCTGTGGGAGTGCTGCTTTTGTACTTACCTATGTGGGTGTGTCCTCATGGTCTGTTGTTTTCAGGTGTGTTGTGTCTGGGGTTCTGGCCTTTGTAGTTTTTGTTTGTCCAGGGGGTGTTTTCGGGATGTGTACTGTGCTTGTGTATTTGTGCGTGCCTTGCTGTGTGGACTTGTTGGCCATGTTGTGTGCGATTGGTTTTGTCAGCGGATGGTTTCTGTGCAGGGACGTGGGCGCCATGGCTTCTGCCGTGTCGATTCTCATCGGCGTTGTTTGCGCTGGCGGGCGGTATATTTGTAGTTTTCCCGCGCTCATGGCGGTGCGATCGTAATCTCACGTGCGGTGTGTCGGCCGTGAGGGCGGGCGGTTTTGTGTTGTCGTGCGTGTTTCCGTCCGTGGCGGGCGGTTTGACTCCGACTCGGACGATGGCGGGCGGTATCTTGTGTGATTTTTCCGCCGATGGCGGTTTCGGTTTGTGTAATCGTAATGGCGTGGTCGGTGTTCAGACGGTGTGTGCGGGCGGATTTTTGCCGCTTCTATGCCTGGCGGATTTTTTTACGCCGGGTATCGTAATGGGCCCCTTAATTTTTAAAGAAACTTTTATATATAATTTTAGGAGCGGGATGTTGGGTTTATAGGGGATAACGGTGGGGAGTGCTTTAAAAATATATATTTTAAATTAAATATTATTAGAAATTTATATATATTTTTATTTTATTTTTAAAAAAAGAAAAATAATAATATTTAAATTTAAATTTGAAAATTTATTTTAAGAGCGGGATGTTGGGTTTATAGGGGATAAGGTTTGGAAGTGTATAAAAAATAAAAAATAAATAATATATATATTATTAAAAAGTTTTACAAATTTTGAATTTATTTAAAAAAAAAGAAAATTTATATTTTAAATTTAAATTTGATAATTAATTTTAGGAGCGGGATGTTGGGTTTATAGGGGATAAGGGTGGGGAGTGTTTTAAAAATATATATTTTAAATTAAATATTATTAGAAATTTATATATTTATTTATTTTATTTTTTAAAAAAGAAAAATAATAATATTTAAATTTAAATTTGAAAATTTATTTTAAGAGCGGGATGTTGGGTTTATAGGGGATAATTTTTGGAAGTGTTTGAAAAAAATATATATATATATATATTATTAAAAGTTTTACAAATTTTGAATTTATTTAAAAAATATATATATATTTTAAATTTCAATTTGATAATTAATTTTAGGAGCGGGATGTTGGGTTTATAGGGGATAAGGGTGGGGAGTTTTTTATAAATATATATTTTATATTGAATATTATTAAAAAAATTAAAATAATTGAGAATTGTTTTTATTATAAAAAATATTTATATTTACATTTTAAATTGAAAATTATTTTTAGGAGTGACTTGTTGGTTTTATAGGGGATAAGGGTGGGTAGTGTTTTAAAAATATATATTTAAAATTAAATATTATGAACATTTTTAATAAATTTAGAAATAATAAAAAAAAAAAAATTTGAAATGTAAATTAAAAACATTTTTAGGAGCGGGATGTTTTGTTTATAGGTGATGATGGTGGGGAGTGTTTTAAAATATATATTTAAAATTAAGTATTATTTATATATTTTTTAATTAATAAATTATTTTAAAAAATATATATATGGAAATTTAAATTTGAAATATAATTTTAGGAGTGGCTTGTTGTGTTTATATGGTATTAAGTTGGGTAGTGTTTTAAATATATATATTTTAAATTAAATATTAATCCATTTTTAAATTAATTTAGAATTAATTTTTAAAATATAATATTGAAATCTGAATTCGATAAATATGTTTAGGAGTGGGATGTTGGGTTTTTAGGGGATAAGGGTGGGGAGTGTATTAAAAATATATATTTTTAATTAAATATTATTAAAAAATTGAAAAATGTATATTTTATTTAAAAATAAATAAGTTTATAGAATTATAAATTTGGAATTTATTTTTAGTAGTGTGTTTTGGGGTTTTTAGGGCATAATGTTTTGGAGTTATTATATAAAATAATTTTTGGGGGATGTAATTGATAATGTTTAGTGATCAGTATATAGTTTATTTAAATTTATATTGGAGTGCAAATAGTTAATTATTTATGTTTACTGTCCAGCACCTACCCCAATTTATTATAGACTGTAGTGGGGATAGTATATTATTTATGTTACTGTCCAGCATCTACCCCAATTTTGATAGAATGCAGTGGGAATAGTAAATTATTTAGGTTTAGTGTCCAGCACCTACTATAATTTATTATATATTGTAGTGGGAATAGTAATTTGTTTCATGTTACTGTCCAGCACCTACCCCAATTTAATATAGATTGGAGTGGGAATAGTAAATTATTTATGTTTAGTGTCCAGCACCTACCCTAATTTAATATAGACTGTATTGGGAATAGTAAATTATTTATGTTTACTGTCCAGCACCTACCCCAATTTAATATAGACTGTAGTGGGAATAGTAAATTATATTTGTTTAGTGTCCAGCATCTACCCCAATTTTATATAGACTGGAGTTGGAATAGTAAATTATTTATGTTTAGTGGGCAGTGGAGGAGGGATGTCCCAGCCCATGTTCAGCAAGGTGCTGAGGGATGTACTGGCAGCCATGATGCTGTGCAGAAAACAGGTACATCCGCTTCCCCAGGGCTCGTGAATTGGCGGCAGTGAAGGGTGCATTCTATGCCCTTGGCAGAATCCCACACGTCGTTGGAGCCATTGACTGCACACATGTTGGCCTTGTTCCACCACAGGCCACTGAGCACCTGTACCGCAACAGGAAGCACACGCACTCCCTGAATGTGCAAGTGGTGTGCCTTGCGGACATGGTGATCACCCACGTGTGTGCAAAGTTCCCAGGCTCGGCTCATGACGCACACATAATGCGCAACAGCATCTTGCCACGACTGATGTCCAATCTGCAACAGGATCGTGGCTGTATTGTCGGTGAGTATGTGGAGTGGTGTAGCGTGCTGGTTGTGCGATGCTGTCCCCTGTCCAGTTGGAATAGCAACGGTTCTCTGTGTCCCTCACACCCAGGTGACTCTGCGTACCCGAATGGGGCATGGCTGCTCAGTCCGTTGAGGAATCCTCGCACCCCAGCAGACGATCGCTACAATGAGGCACATGGGAGGACCAGACGTGTGGTCGAGCGTACCTTTGGCCTCCTCAAGTCCAGGTTCAGGTGCCTGGACCGCACCGGGAGTGCGCTGGCGTACTCCCCACAGAAGGTGTGCCAGATAGTGGTGGCGTGCTGCATGCTGCACAATCTGGCCATTCGGAAGCAGATCCCCCTCATCGTGGATGACGGAGATCAACCAGGGCCCCAGCCCGCAGACCAGGACAGCTCGAGTGAGGAGGACAGCGGAGAGGAGGAAGCTGGTAATGTGCGGCAGCAGCTCATCGCCCGCTACTTCACTTGACGGTGAGTGTCCATGTACGACGGCTGATGTGGCTGTATCTGTGCAGGTGTGTGTGTGCTGTGTCAGGGTGGCCGTTTGTTCACTGCGTGCTGTGTGTCAACGCTCCATGGCCAGGGTAGTATGCCACTGTTGGTGGCTGTGGCATTGTGCCCTATTGCTCTGTGCGATGTGTGTACATTGCTTGTAGTTGTTGACATGTACTGTGTGATGGGTGTGTGACACACTCATTGAATGTGCTCCTGTTCTGTCTCCCACCCCTAGGTCCCTACAGGCCCTCCGGTTCCATTGCCATGCCACGCATCAGGTGCCTTTCCGCCCAAGGTGGCCGTTGTATTCCGTACAAATAAAACACAGGGCACAAACAGCAGTTTGTGTAAGAGGTGCATTTATTTCAAACTGTGACATGTGATTGTGTGTAAGGTGATGACAAAAGTGGTGCGTGCAGTGACAATGAGCTGTCGGTCATGGCTGCGTGATGCTCAGGGTGTACCCACTGGTTCTATGTCCATGGTCCAACAGACACATGCCATCCAGATGGCTGTGTGGAGTGGGATCGTAGTCCAAGTCAATGCAGTGGGTGGTCAAGGAAGGCTGGCTGGCTGCCTCACTTGCGTCTGGAGCGTGCGAAGTCCTCCCGTGAGATCTGTTTCCACTTCGGACGGCCCCTTCCACGTTTGCGAGGGGGTGCCTGCTTGCGACCTGCTGGTGGTTGAGGTGTGCTCACTGGCTGTGGACGCAGGGGAACTGGACACAGCTGCACGACCCTGCGCCCCGGCAGGTGGTGGCGGTGGTGGAGCTGCTGTCCCTGGCTGTGACCTCACCACCAGCTGGCCCATGAGGTCCACGAGTTGGCCCATACGGGCGTCCATGGACCTCAGCACCCCCAGCACCTCCCGCGTGTCTGAAGCAGACCTGGCCCATTGTCCTTGGGCCTCTTCATAGGCCCCAAGGACTCTGGCCATTTGAGGCAGGGCATGGCTCCCAGGGGAGACTTGCGTTTCCCTGACCCTGCTCCTCCTACCGGTACTGCTGCCACCGGCCTGCCCACTAGCCACATTGCTCACCACGGTCCTCGCTGTGGCTCCCAGGGTGGATCCAGTCGGCCGGGCCACCACCTGCGCTGGGGCTGGTGCCAGCGAAGACGTGGTGGTGGTGGCGGCGGTGGTGGTCGGTGCGGCGATGGTGGCGGTTGCGGCAGTGGTAGTGGCCGCAATGACCGTGGGTGTGGCCGCAATGACTGTGGGTGTGGCCACAATGTCCGTGGGTGTGGCCGCAACGACAGTGGCAGCAGGGGGCTGGGAATGTTCAGCAGCCCAGGATGATGGGTTGGTGGGTAGGAGGGGTCCTGGGGAGCGGCTGGGCCCTGCCACACCAGATGGGCCTGCTTGGTGGTCCGTGTCCGAAGAGGAGGACAGATCCTCCACATCCGTGTGTCCTCGTTGGGGGCTTGTAGGCTGGCTGTGCTGGCTGCTGTCTCCATCCCCAGCATCCAGCAGTTCGTCACCTGTGGAGAGAATGAGATTTGTTATTGTGTTGCACCTGGCGAAGTATGTATTTGTCGTCTGACATTAACAGTTCGTGCAATCTCGTACATGGGTTTCCCGGAGGCGTGTGTGTGGCTGTACCATTTGTAGTTGTGTGTGCTTGGCAATGGGACTGTGTGCTGTGCACATGTGGCATGGGACGGATTGGCCATGCCGATGGGTGTGTTGCTGTGCCCCTACTTATTGTGACTCTGGTGTATGCGGGCTCCTGGCCAATCCTGGGTCTGGTTTGTACTTTGCTTTTGGTGTTCAAATGGGACGCTTAGGAACGCATATGGCAACATGGGGGCCATGCCCCAGATTCGCATTTGGGATGGAATATGCTTTTGGGGTTCAAATGGAACGCTTAGGAACGCATATGGCAACATGGGGGCCATGCCCCAGATTCGCATTTGGGATGGAATATGCTTTTGGGGTTCAAATGGAACGCTTAGGAACGCATATGGCAACATGGGGGCCATGCCCCAGATTCGCATTTGGGAGGGAATATGCTTTTGGGGTACATGCTGTGAGCCATGGGTGCCGAACGTGACATGTGTTGTGGCAGCATGACAGTGCATGGTCTGAGGTGTGTGCATGCCTGACATGGCCTGCATATTTGCTGTCTGTTGTGATTACTGGACATGGCATTGGACGCATCGTTATGAGTGAGTGATGGTTGTGTGCCAGCCAACGTATTGCAGTTGTCCCATCTCCTTGGTGTGCGTGCTGCCCTGTGCCATGTGCATCACTGCAGTGCTCGGGGGGGTGTGGCCCATGTTGTGTGTTGTTGCTCACAGTGTGGCGTGCGCTTCATTGACTTCTGGCACATGGTTGGTCATGGGCATGTATCTTAGCGTGACTGCTGTATGTGTGGCAGCTGTGTGGATGACATGCCTTTCATGAGACTGGGGCTGACGGATGGGATGGATGGTATGTTGTATGTGCATGGTGTGTCTGTGTGTTTGATGGGTTCAGTGGTGTTCGTGTGCATTTATGTTGTTCCGCTCTGTTGCGTCTAGTGTTGTTTGTCTTACATAGGCGTAGTTGTGGGGTGTGTGGTTGACAGGCAGTAGGGGCTACATGGACAGGACTTCAATGGTGTTTCGGTTGTGTGTGATGGGTTGCACAGTGGCTGCCGTGTGGTACTATATTCAGTGTGGCTTGTGCATGCAGACGTGGCTCCTTGGGTGTTGCTGTGTCTGTGATGGGTCATGTGAGGTGTGAGTCTGTGGTTCATGTCCGTGTGCACATTGTTCACTTGTTCGTGACGGTGGGCGGTGCTGCGTGTTCATCTGCTACGTGACATGTCCCATGTGTTGGTCGTGTTACGGTCCTCATGCCTCCAGTAATCCAGCCCTGTCCAGTTTCCCACCTGCAGGTTGTTCGTGCGTGCACTGTACTGGATGCCACATGGTTCTAAGCGGGGGTGCTCCATGTTGCAGGTCTGTGGGGGTGGGGGGTGTTGTGGGTCGTGGTGGTGGCTGGACACCCACTGACACCGATTGTTGTGGACCGTGATGTCTACCTTTCGGCTGTCGGTGTGCACTGCGGTGGCTGACACGTGGCTGTGGGGTGTGGGGGATGCTCCTCCTTGCTGTGCTGTGGGACTAGGGGCCTGGTGTGTGTTGTACTTGGGCTGTCCACCCTCCCACCCACTGCACTTTGTGTTCCTGCCACTTACCTGTTACTTGTCGGTTAGTGCAGCTATGGCGGACACATGGGTGTGGTGGGTGCTCGTTGTGGCACTTCTGGCATACTTGGGGACCTGTTGGTGGTTACGTGGCTGGCTGAGTGTACACATGTCCCCACGTATCTTACAGTTGTTCGGTTTGGGCTGTGTGTGGTGGTGTCTGTTGCATGTGTGTGTGATGTGTTGTGTATTGTGTGCTGGACATGGGGGTGTTTGTCCCTGGGAGCTGTGGCATGGTGGTAGTGCATGTGAGTACATAGCGGTGTGCTGGTATACATTAGTTTGTACTTACCAGCCTCCACTCCCCCTGCTAATCCGGCGAGGATCTCCGGATGTATGATGACTCGCACCTTCTCCTCCCACGCTTTGAAGGTCTTGAAGAGCGCGGGATTCCCTCCGCCAGTGACGGCTGCCAGCTCTCTGTTCTTGCTCTCCTTCTTCTTGACCAGGCTCTTGACGTCATTCCACCGTTTGTTGATTTCAACTCTGTTCCTGGGCAGGGTCCTGACTGCATTGACCTGGTCTACGATCCGGTTCCACATTCTCTTTCTGGTGGCTAGTGGTGTGTGCTGGACCAGGTTCCCATAGATTTGTGGGTGCACCTTGATGATCTCGTCGACCATGACCGTCAGCTCAATGGGCGTGAACTTGGGCATTCTTTGTGGTGCCATGGTGTTTGTGGTGCTGGTGCGGTGTGTGTTGTGTAATGTGCAGGGGGTTTGTGGTGCCGGTGTTTGGTGGTGGTGGTGGTGGTGGTGGTTGTGATGTGTGCGTTTCTGTGGTGTGCTGCTGTCCTTGCTGTGTTACTGTGTCCTCTCCTCTCCTCTCTAGTTTGCAATGTTGCAAGGGGTTGTGGTCTGTGGGAGTGCTGCTTTTGTACTTACCTATGTGGGTGTGTCCTCATGGTCTGTTGTTTTCAGGTGTGTTGTGTCTGGGGTTCTGGCCTTTGTAGTTTTTGTTTGTCCAGGGGGTGTTTTCGGGATGTGTACTGTGCTTGTGTATTTGTGCGTGCCTTGCTGTGTGGACTTGTTGGCCATGTTGTGTGCGATTGGTTTTGTCAGCGGATGGTTTCTGTGCAGGGACGTGGCGCCATGGCTTCTGCCGTGTCGATTCTCATCGGGCGTTGTTTGCGCTGGCGGGCGGTATATTTGTAGTTTTCCCGCGCTCATGGCGGTGCGATCGTAATCTCACATGCGGTGTGTCGGCCGTGAGGGCGGGCGGTTTTGTGTTGTCGTGCGTGTTTCCGTCCGTGGCGGGCGGTTTGACTCCGACTCGGACGATGGCGGGCGGTATCTTGTGTGATTTTCCGCCGATGGCGGTTTCGGTTTGTGTAATCGTAATGGCGTGGTCGGTGTTCAGACGGTGTGTGCGGGCGGATTTTTGCCGCTTCTATGCCTGGCGGATTTTTTACGCCGGGTATCGTAATGGGCCCCTTAATTTTTAAAGAAACTTTTATATATAATTTTAGGAGCGGGATGTTGGGTTTATAGGGGATAACGGTGGGGAGTGCTTTAAAAATATATATTTTAAATTAAATATTATTAGAAATTTATATATTTTTTTTATTTTATTTTTAAAAAAAGAAAAATAATAATATTTAAATTTAAATTTGAAAATTTATTTTAAGAGCGGGATGTTGGGTTTATAGGGGATAAGGTTTGGAAGTGTATAAAAAATAAAAAATAAATATATATATATTATTAAAAAGTTTTACAAATTTTGAATTTATTTTAAAAAAAGAAAATTTATATTTTAAATTTAAATTTGATAATTAATTTTAGGAGCGGGATGTTGGGTTTATAGGGGATAAGGGTGGGGAGTGTTTTAAAAATATAGGGGCC